>CM031235.1:73371801-74571801 GCA_018340775.1 Taxus wallichiana var. yunnanensis | reverse complement strand
AGTTATTTATAGAATTTTGTGTTGAAAAACAAGTTTTAGCTTATCGAGAAAAGGTGAAAATTTACATGGTTTGATTGATGAATTCATGTATTTATTATAACTAATTGATTATTTATCTATATATAAATTGGTATTAGAGAGAGTTGATGCTCTTGAGATTGAAAGAAAAAACAAATTTAAAAGGAGTGAAAAGAGACATGAATAGTGAGCAAGAAACCTAGCCTATATGGCTTTAAGAAGAAAGATAGAGGAAATCCAAGGTGAAACAAATCTAGAGGGTGAAAATAAGTATGGAAAGGTACCAAAAGACTAGGTAAGAGTCCCCGGTGAGGTGTTGAGAAGAATCAAGGTGCAAAATACTTGCTTGAGAAGAGAAGAAAAGAGTAAGTTAAGAGGAAAAGAGAGTGAAATGAGAGGTTTCTTGATAGGTGGCTACTAAAAAAGGATGAAAGAGAGTAAAAATAAGGTGATAATGAAAAATGATGACATGATGATAGATATTAGAAAGTTAAAATTATAATTACATGGGCTAATAGAGATAAGAAAAGAAGAAACCAAGGTCTTAGGATGGAATATGAAGAAGAGAGTGCAATGGCCTATACAATGGCTTGTAGAAAGAAGAAGGAAGCAAATGAAGGCATGGAAAAGAGAGGAAAGAAGGAAGAAAATATTTATAGAATTCAGTCTATGTTATCCAAAGATGGGAGCAATGCTTGATGGAGATGAAGATGAAGTGAAGTTATAAGAAGATGGAAAAGAGATCTTGCAAAGAGATTCTCAAGAGGCTAAATGGCCTCCAATTTTTCAATCTGATAGTGTCCTTTTATGTGTGAATGTAGGTACAAAAGATGAAGAGATGAAGGAAAGAAACAATGCCTTGAATGAAGAACTAGAGATCAAAAATGAAGAAAATAAAGAGGAAGGAGCTTGTGAGAAAACTCAAGTATAATTTGAACAAGTCAAAGGTGAAAAGGTAGTTATTAGTATGATGAAAGGATCATAGAAGGATATTATAAGCATGGGGATTTGGTTAAGTGGAGAAGATGAGATGAAAAAAAAAAGACAAATCCTAGATAAACCTTGGAAAATGAGGCATACAATGAAGAGGACAACATGATAAATATTCAACAAGGAGAAAAAAGCAATAATATGATAAGATTCAACAAAATACAGTGATCCTAATATGGTTTGATCAATAAAAGGATGAAGAAATCAAGTTGGAGAAGAAAGAGGACAAAAGTGAGACTATTTGGTCTCTAAATTTTCAATCTAATATTGTTCTTAGCTATGTATGTGCAAGTGTGGACCAAGAAATGAATGAGGAAGATGATAAGAAGCATGAAATTGATGAAAAGACACAACTGAAACATGAAGAAGAAGACAAAGATGAAGAAAGAGAAATAATGAATCAAGAAGATGACAAGGCAAGAAAAATGGAAGACAAGAAAGCAAGGAGAAGACAAAAGAGAGCTAAGGAACATGAAGATGAGCTGAAACACAACAGAAGAGGAAGAATTTCAAGGAATCAAAAGAATTGGAAAAAGAGGAAGAAAGAAACACAAAATTGGGCTCAATTATCTCCTCTTGGGGAGTATGATGCATGAGCATCATTGTAAATTTTCAAATTTTTGGTTTTCGTAACTATCCAAGTGTGTTTTTGTGATGTAATTAGTCCATTTGGACTCATTTTTCTTGTAATAAGTGGTTTCCTCCAAAACCACAAGTTTGAATTTTCAAATTGTCTAGTTTGTAGGTTATAAGCTAAAGTGTTAGTTTAGGGTCATTCAAGGGTGTAAATTGGTCATGAGCCATATTATTTACCTAAGAACGTGACTACCTAAACTTAACTAAGGTGTAAACCTTCCTAGGTTAGACCAACCATAGTTGGGGTTAGTGAGTTAGAACCCTAACTACCACATTCTTACAATTTGTATGAAAGTATTTGAATGGAAGATGATGGTATGAGTGTGTGGAGAGTTAGGGCTGAGTGTGCATTCTTTATTTTGATCCCTAATGGATCTATAAGCTTTGTATTTTATTTGTTGATCTAATAAAATATTCTTTAACTAAGACCAAACTACTTATCATGGTTTATAATAATATTGTGATTGAATATAATAAATGAATATCCTTTATAAATGTTGAGATACTTGTATTGCAGGTGAATGAGGAGGATATAGCCAAGAGGATAGTCATGAAGGAGTCTTGAATATTATAGTGATAAGGAATGGTCCTATGTGAAGGTTGTGAAAGTGTAGGCATAAGGTAATCTTGTATTTTAAAAAATAATTTTTTTTTTAGAAGAGTGTTAGTGAAGGAAACTCATTTGAAAGTTTTAAACTGAATGATCTCGAGTTCATGGAATGACAAGGGTTTGGTATTGTGAACTATATTCTTAGATGAAAATTTGTGTAAGTGACTTGATTGTGGAAGTTAATTTACATTCCTAAGATGGGGTTTAAGATCATATAATCCCAGTTCATAAGTATTTGTGGTGAATACATTGATTTTCTTATGAGAACTAAGGTTCTAAAGAGGATCTTAGCATATAAGGAACCTCCTTTTAGTAGGTAAAGTGAAAACAAAACAAAAACACCATCCTCACGGGTTACTCTGTTTCTATGAAAAGAAGATTAAAACAAGTTCTAAAAAGGAATCCTTGAAAGCAAAGATGAAATAGAGGTAAGGGTTATTTGAAGTGTTTCATATGAACATGATGTTTCCAGATTCTATAGGCCAAGATTTAGACTAAAATTTTGAAAACTCGAAAAATTGATTATACACAGGTTGATGAGCCTAGAAGGAGACCATTTGGTTTTAAGGCCGTGTTATCCAAAATGAGCCCATGCTTATTTTGGTTAACTCCTCTTTTTCATTTGATAGTACTTAAAATGGATGTTTTTCACACTTCAGAACTCAAAATTTTTTGGGTATGGCTTCATCAGATAGAGAATTTTTCCACCTTTCTAGAAAGGTAAAGAAGTCATTCTAACTCCTTGTATTTTTTGAGTTATGGCTCGGTAGAGTTAGCAATGAAAATTTTCCCTAGGCAGGCCCATGAAGGTAAGGAGGAAAATTTTCCAAGGAAATTATTAGGTTGGCGGAGGTGTGGAGATAAATTTATCACTTATCCTTTTTGGGGTTAAAAGGCACAAAGACAAATTTTGGCCCGCGGGCCCGATGAAGGAAGGAAGCGGACTCGCGGGGCGAGGGAGAAATTGTTCACACTTAGCCTCTTTGGCTAAACAACTCAAAGTCAAAATTCGGCCTGTAGGCCCATGAAGGAGAAAAATAAAAAATTGAGCCGCACCTCTACGCCAAATCGAAGGCGCCACGTGTCCACATCGATCACGGCTCCAGTCGGGCCGGCGGGGCATTTTCGAGAAAATTTTCCTAGGCAAGCAAATGGGGCAGAATGTTATTATGAAGCCCGTGGATGAATTAGAAGCTAACATGTGTCATGTAGACCTGAGGGGCCATGAATATTTTTGAGAAATTTTTCCAAAAGGGAAAAAATTAAAGTTTGACCCTGCTGACCCCAATTTTGACTCTGTTTTTTACCAGTTTTGCCCTAAATCTTCAAAGGGCCATATCTTTCAAACCAGAGCTTATTTTTCATGATTTTGGTGTCATTGGAAAGATGTTGACATCCTCTACATGATGGACCCCTCAATTTTGAATTTTGATGGATTTTGATGGGAGAAAATTGAAGAAATGTCTCTAGCACGGGAAAAAATGTAGAACCAACCCCCAACCACCAAAATTGATGAAGTATGGCATCTGTTTCTTCTCCAGCATGGCTGAATGGATCAAAAAATTGATTTTTGAGGGTACCCTTGCTATTTTAATGAATCTTGTTGGTGGTTGAAGATTTCAAATCATTTGCCCACATTTTTTTTACCTTTCTTCATTTTGTTTAATCGATATATGCCAAGTTTTGGCTCATTTGTAAAATTTTGGACGTCCTTACTCTTGCAAGCTCTTATTTTCTCCTTAGCACGTGGATTTGAAGGATTTTTAGACCTCCCATGAAGACTGCAGCATGTTTTTTGCCTCTCTACTAGTATAATGCATTGTATCAAACTTGGGAATGATAATGCATGTTCTGTGAATGATTTTGCAATCCTCTCATGCATTTATTATTGTCTTATGATATTTCATTATATTTTAGAAATATATGCATGTTTTGATGTTGCATCTCCATGATATGTGTCTATTTTACAAAAAAATAAGTTCAACACTCCTTTGGTGTATCACCATTCTTTTTTTGCTTAGTTTTGTTTCCATTTCCATGTTTTATCTCGACCCTATCTCCTTGGTAGTTTTAGAGTAGGCATTTTGAATCATAACCTCTACAAAAATTGCATGCATACACCTAAATAGAGAGTAAGAACCAACTTCAATCTGGAGAGTTTTCCCCAATTGCAAAGGTCCCATACTTTGGGAAAACTCCATGTTGTGCATTCACACCGAATTGGCCATTTGTCTATAGCAGATCTGAGGGTCAATTTGAGGGTACTTGTGAATTTGCAATAATAGTTTTGGTATACACTGGTGGGACCCAAGAGGTCTCCCATTTCATTTTTGTAGGTTGGTGTGTTCCTGTGAAGATTTCAGCCTTTGGAGGCAATTGCAAACACATCTGGTGACTCCATATGGTCAACAACCCATCTCTGAAGTTGTAAACCTTCCTTTTCATTCATTTCCATTCCTTTTTCATTCATTCTTCTTTCCATCCCTTTCACTCTTTTCCATTCCATGAAGTTGTGCAATCATGACTTCATTTCCATCATGGAATTCACATTCACAACAACAGTATATTCCACCTCCAATGTGTTTTTCAAATCCTCCAAATCAGAATTTTGGTCAAATTCAAAACCAGTATGCATATCCATATGAGAAATGCCAAAATCAGTTTGGCTATGAAGCATATCAAGCACAAGAATACGCATATGATGAGGGAAGTCAAATGTAAGATGTTGGTCTGTTGGAGAAGATCCAAAAAATGGAGATTGACATGGTGCAATCAAGAGCAAAAACTCAAATGGAGGCTTTCAGAATTGGTTGCAGGGCACCTTTTCCATGGGTTGGCCCTTTTCCAAGACACTTCAGCCCTCAGGAGAAACTAGAATTCATGGTGGAGCTTTTGCCTGAACTTGCACAATGGATAGTGGAGATAGAGGCCTATGAACTTGGTGTCATGAAGCCTTTTAAATGGGTAATTTCTTCACCATCATCTAGTTTTTCTCTTTCCATTCCTCAAGCAACACCATCTCAATTTGGGATTCAATTTCCAAGCTTCCCATTGAATGCTGCCCCAAGTGTTGATTTCATTTATCCATTCCCTAGTCTTCCACCTCATCTTAGTTCTTCTATCCTTTTCCCTTCCAAACAGTCATCCCCTCTAAAAAAACAATAAGTTCCACCTCCCTCCCCACCAAAAACAATTGCAAAGTTGGTTGAATCCCAACTTGCCACTCCTCTTGCTTTCCCAAGCCCATGTTGGGAAGAGACTCAAGAATCCAGTCAAGGACAAAAAAAAGAGGAGCCCAACAAAAAGAAATGACAGATAATCTGAAGAGTTGGGCTACCAAATTTGGGTTTACAAAGATCCCTTTTCTGGTTAATCCTACAGAGGAGGTGAAGGTTGAAGAACAAGTGGTGGCCAAGGCTGATTTTATAGCAGCAGTGGGGAAAGA
Source organism: Taxus wallichiana var. yunnanensis (assembly GCA_018340775.1). Lineage (NCBI taxonomy): Eukaryota > Viridiplantae > Streptophyta > Pinopsida > Cupressales > Taxaceae > Taxus > Taxus wallichiana. The sequence goes on along the minus strand of CM031235.1, from coordinate 74,566,102 downwards.
AGACCAACAGTCTATTTTTTCTGAGTGTAGTGTCCATGTTGGCACTTTATTTGAAGAAAATGCTGATCTAATCCAAGCTGCAAAACCAGTCAACAAGGAGGAAGAACAATCAGCTCCAAGTCCCATTGAAGAGGAGCAACTAGAAGAAATCAAATCAAAATTGGAACTAGATGAAGGAAGCATTATTGAAGATTTTTTGCTTTCATTTGAAGGGCCTGATTTGATTGATGAATCCATCATGGAGGTGACCAAAAAAATTTAGAGGCACTGAATCATGAGCAGGTTGCACAAGAAGTTACATATTTCTCTCCCACTTCATCTCTCCAAAAATCTGATTTTTTGGATGAGTTCGAGACTGACAAGCTTCATGTTTGAATATGAAGCTCCACATGGTGAAAAAAATGCATATTTGAAGGTCACCATACAAAAGGGAGAGACTTTGTTGCAGTAGGACATTGAAGAGTTTGATTGCTTATCAGACTTAGAAGAATGTTTGGATGAGGAGCCAACTGAAATTACAACATTCTCTTCTCCACCATTCATTCTTCAACATCAAGAGCCCGCTGCCATGAAGGAGAACATTGAAGAACAATAGCTTGCATTTTGTAACAACCTTTTGGAGCCAAGATTGGAAGATTTAAATCTTCCATGTGCTTCATGGGAAAAGGAAGGGGAAGAGCAAGAGATTTCCATCATCTCTTCCACATCATTCATCCAAGAAGGTCCACAAGAAGACTCCATTTTTGGAGTTGAATTTCAGAGCTATGGGCACATCCAAAGGATCAGACCATGCCTAATCAGATACTTGGCTTCATTAGAGCCAAGGGAGAAGCCAAAACCAGTCATGCCTACTCTAGGGCATGAGGATGAGCATCAAAGTACCAAGGGTCATCATCAACACCTCTAGGAGTCCAATGCCAGTCAGCTTGAGGAGGTACTTCCCATTAATGTTGATACCTTGATGATTTGGGTGGAGGACAGGCTTAGAGTCATTTTTTCACTCACACAGAAGCTATATTCAGTATCAAATCATTTACATGGTTACCTCTCTTGAGAAAGGGAAGCTACTTCTCCCAACCATTCTGAGGTTTGTTTAGCTTACCTTTGCTCTTGGTTAGAGTAGAGTAGGTAGGTTTTCTTTCAGCAGAATAAGTGCTTGTGCACACTCTGCATATCCCACTTGGGGTATGTATGATTTTCATGTTTGTACATAGTTTTGTGGTGCTAGTTTTTGCTCTTGCATAGTGCATTGTCTAGGCATTTGGTCACAATCGGTTTCAATTTTCAGTGGTTTCAAAGAGGCTTAAAAGGGATTTTTTCCAAGTAGAGGATAAGTTTGTAAGCTATTTATCATGAATCCATGCCCAATGGATGCTTCAAGGAAGCTAGTCTTTACATCTAGCGGTGTAGATGACCCTCCGAGTTGCCACAATTGTTATCTAAAATGAGCCCATGCTTATTTTGGTTACCTCCTCCTCTTTTACCTTTGCTAGTACTTAAAATGTATTTTTGCATGCTTTAGACACTCACTATTTTTTGGGTATGGCTTCATCAGATAGATAATTTTTCCACCTTTCCAGAAAGGTAAAGAAGTCATTCTAACTCTTTGTATTTTTTGAGTTATGGCTCGGTGGAGTTACCAGTGAAAATTTTTCTGGGTGGGCCCGAGGTGAGAGGTAAGGAGGAAATTTTGCCAAGGAAATTGGTGGGTTGGTAGAGGCATGGAGATAAATTTGGAACTTATCCCTTTTTGGGGTTAAAAGGCACAAAGACAAATTTTGGCCCATGGGCCCGATGAAGGAAGGAAGGACTCGCGGGGCTAGGGAGAAATTGTTGACACTTAGCCTCTTTGGCTAAAAACTCAAAGTAAAAATTTGGCTTGCAGGCTGTGAAGGAGAAACGTAAAAACTTTAGCCGCACATCTGCGCCGAATGGAAGGTGCCACGTGTCCACATCAGAGTGGAGGTCGGGCCGGTGGGGGATTTTCAGAAAATTTTCCCCGACGGGCAAATGGGGTAGAATGTTATTCTGAAGCTCGCAAATGAATTAGAAGCCGACACGTGTCATGCGGACCTAAGGGGTTGTGGATATTTTTGGGAAATTTTTCGAAAAGGGAAAAATTTAAAGTTTGGCCCCGCTAACCTAAATTTTGACTCTATTTTTTACCATTTTTTCCCTAAATCTTCAAAGGGCCATATCTTTTGAACCAGAGCTCGGTTTTCATGATTTTGGTGTCATTGGAAAGATGTTGACATCCTCTACACGATGGACCCATCAATTTTGACAGAGTTTGATAAAATTGAAGAAACATCTCCAACATGGGAAAAAAATGCATAACCGACCCCCAACCACCAAAATTGATGATGTATAGCGTGTGTTTCTTATCCAGCATGGCCGAATGCATCGAAAAATAGATTTGTGAGGGTGCCCTTGCTGTTTTAATGAATCTTATCGGTGGTTGGAGATGTCGAATCAATTTGCCCACGTTTTTTCACCTTTCTTCATTCTGTTTGATCGATATATGCCAAGTTTTGGCTCATTTGTAAAATGTTGGACGTCCTTGCTCTTGCAAGCTCTTCTTTTCTCCTTAGCAAGTGGATTTGAAGGAGTTTCAGACCTCCCATGAAGACTGCAGCACATTTTTTGCCTCTCTACCCATGTAATGCATTGTATCAAACTTGGGAATGATAATGCATGTTCTATGAATGATTTTCCAATCCTCTCATGCGTTTATTATTGTCTTATGATCTTTAATTATATTTTAGCAATCTGTGCATGTTTTGATGTTGCATCTCCATGATCTATGTCTATTTTTCAAAATAAGAAGTTCAACACTCCTTTGGTGTATCACCGTTCTGTTTTTTCTTAGTTTTGTTTCCATTTCCATGTTTTCTCTCAACCCTGTCTCCTTGGTAGTTTTAGAGTAGGAATTTTGAATCAGAACCTCTGCAAAAATTACATGCATACACCTAAACAAAGGAGTAAGAACCAGCTTCAATCTGGAGAGTTTTCCCCAATTGCAAAGGTCCCACACTTTGGGAAAACTCCATGTTGTGCATTCACACCGAATTGGCCATTTGTCTACAGCAGATCTGAGGGTCAATTTGGGGGTGCTGTGAATTTGCACTAATAGGTCTTATTCCATACTTGATGAACTCTGAGTGGTCATAAAAAATTGAGGTAATATTTGAGAAGCATAGGAATGTTTACTAAAATATTTTGAAGGATAAATAATATAACATGTATGGATAGATCCCATATGTGCGAGACTCGAGATAATCTTAGTATATTCAAGTAAATGAGAGCCATGGATAGCCACTTATCAAGGAAGCACAGTATGACAAGTAATAGGATATTATGAAGTAATTAATAGGTCTCAAGTGTCTATAAAGGTCACCTAAGAGTAAAGAAAAGAAGGGACAATACGAGAGATGAAGGGATTGTTAAGGTTTGAGAAGGAGTTTATGAGAAGAACGTTAGAAGAGAAATAAAATATTTGAGTGAATTTTCTTTGTAAATAAGTGGTAAATAATGTGTGGATTGTCTTAGAATTCCCAAGGTCTTGTAAATGATGTAAGAATCTAAAAAGAGAGTCATATTCAAGGATAGTTATAAACTATACTATCACATTAGGGTGGAACTTGAGAAAAATAATTAAAAACTACAAAGGAGTACTACGAGAGAGGGCATCATAGGATAATATATGATTTGAAGGAATTATTAAAGTAGTCTCTGAGTGATAAGAACATTTTAAAGGTTGATGGAAGCCAAGGGAAGAAGCAAAAATTGATCTTTATAATAGTTAGCGTGCATACTAAGAAGGATCTTGAGCCTTTAGGAGATACAACTTAGATAATTGATTGATTCGTGAAAGATAAGGTATAAAAGCTTTGTAAAAGGGTTTAACAAGGAGTTATAGGTGGGAAAATATGTATTAAGGATTAAAACTAGTTAAAAGTAACAAACCCTAGGTATTGAATTGAAACCCTAGCCTAGGCCTAATTACATTAGCCTACAAGAAGAAAAGTTGAGTTGGGGGAGTCGTGGTTGGAGATAAATCATAAAGTTCATCTGAGAGTAAGAATGCCCAAATGTGTATTTGGAACATCTTTTATTTTTGCATGGAAGTTTTTAATTTTCTCTAAACACTAAGCTTTGTATGCATTTAGGGCTAAAAATTAGGTCTAGCTTGGAACAGTAAATTGAGAATAACATTTCAGAGACTTGGAAGCAGGTTATGAAACTTTGTAGCATCTTGAATGAGATAAATGGGTATTGGAAAAACTTAACAAAGGAGCTTGAATATTGGTTTTGTGCATTTTTTTCTCAAAAATGCATTTTTGGAGGGCTACAAGCTAGTTTGAAGGCTAAAGAGGGAGTTTGAGTAAAATGAATGTTTGAAACTTTTCCAAGTGTTTAGACATGGTGGTATAGTGAAATCAAGTATGGCTAAAGCATTATTAGGATTTGAATTAGTTGTTTATAGCATTTTTTTGAAAACAAGTTTTAGCTTATTGAGTTTTAGTCATTTATTTACCCTTAATACCTTTTCTAACCCCAAGCGCATCGGCTTATCACCCAAATGGACACTGGACGCTCTCCCGAGGCACGCTTGCGCATGGAGCCCCTCCTTTATGTGTGTTTTATGAGAATGTTATGCCATTGATGGAGGCTGATTTTCAAAAGTAGACATACATTCACTTATTTTAAAAAGGTAGAGGGTGCACTAACAGATCCACACATTAATGTATTATAGAAGCTAAATAACATTTGTAAGAAGCATAATAAACTATATTTGAGCCATGAAAAGTCATATAACATGAGATTTTACACCCATAAACAAGTTATACAGAATGAACCCACATATATTTTGATTTAAAAGAGTCTAGTAGCCACATTATAGTCAAAATTGGTCATCTTAGACCATATACAACAAATGACAGAGATTTAACTCCTATAAGCTTCTCTGATATGGGACCCTAACTATACTTTTCCCATTTTAACCCTTGTTACAGATCCTAGTGCCATACATAAGCTTATGGCATCCCTTACAACCCCCCCTGGCACTAATTTCTCTAAACCCTAGCATTATTGCAACACTTCATTGCTTTGCTTTAATTTCTCTACATTCTCTCTATGTCTATCCCTATCTTCTCTCTATCTCCACATCTATATATGTCTCTGGTCCAAGCATTACTTTATATAATATCAATGCCCACCATCATGAATTCTCTAGGTGTATATTGTATGCCAAGTGTCGATGTGGTACTTCATTTGTGAACTCTTATCCCTTTGGAAACCCTCCACTCTCTGTCTTGATGTCTTACTGCGAATATACCTCCCGCGGGAATATCCTTTTCTTGACCTCCAACATTCTAGGCTGGCACCTTATCCACTCATCACGCCTAGTCGGGTCCTCACACTTTTCCTCAAGTGTCTTTAGAATTCCAAATATGGATAATTCCTTTAAACCCGTGTTCTACCTCCCACGTGCGCCTTGGTTTCACTTAAACCCTTCTTAAACCCCTTTGTCCTATGTGCTTTCCCTGAGCGCCCTTCTTCTCACTTCGGTCCTATACACGTGCACCCTTTGGTACTTAGCCAATATTTCACAACCCAACATCACCCCACACTATGCGTGTTATCGATCCTTGGAAACATCCTTCTTCTTCAAATAATAAAGAATAGTTGAACAAGGACAATCTGAATAAAGAATGAAAGAATTTTCTATTGTTGTAGGAGGAGTGGGAATTTCTTCTTCACTATTGCCTCTATGTTTTCCCAGACATCTACCTCACCCTATGCCTATTGAATTAGGTCACCTACTAGAGTGCTCACATCATAAAAATCAATTCGTCACTCTTCGAATTTAGTGTATCTACAATTCCTTCTAGTTGTTTGCTAAGATAATCCAACGAATCCATTTTGTGAGTGACCTGGAGATATAGCTCCTTAAGTTGATTCTTAATCGAACCCCACAAGGTTTTGATTGCTTCCAATTTTTCTCAACCTCGGATAGGATCTTATCATGCTCCGCCCTATTTCCCTTGTTCTTTTCTTGAAATTCCTTTAGATCCGCCTCATGTGTAACAACCAATATGCTTGTTACCCTGTCTTTGTCAATGTAATTGTCATATATAGCCTCGACCATTTGTGTGGTGGTATTTATAGTGGAAAGGAGCTCGGAATACTTGAGTAACTGTCTCCCCAATATTTAGTTTTTCTTCCTCCTTTTGGCACACCATTTCCTCCCCTCTGATTCCAATACAAGTGGTCACCTTTCCATGGTGAGGATGCGGGTCAAGTCTTCCAAGCATTGCATGGTTGACTCATATTTTTTTCTTAGACGGGGCCAAGTCCAAGTGCTTCAATATTATGGCGTCTAAAATAATATCTATTTTCTTATGGATCTCGCGCACCTTTTCCTTTTCCTCCCTTAACTCATGCCTTAATTGTGCACTGATCAACTCCTCCTATTTTAACTCCCTATCTCTTTCAATGATCTCTTCATTTTTCTTCTCAATCTCTTCCTCCAAGACCATTTTTCTATCATTTCTCTTGAATATCCTCACCTCAACTTCTACTTATACTTTGTTGAGCGTGTTGAAAAATTTCTCATCAGAAAGTTGTTGGGAATTCACCAAAGGGTTTAATCCCTTGACATATAGTATCTTCATCAATGCCTCACAATTGACCTCAAATTCAGGCTCAACAACATGGGACTCGAAGGCCCAAGACAATATATTCCTCATGCACATGTATGTACCCTCTTCATCGAAAGAAGACCATGTAAGGAGTTGGCTTGAAGGCACGGTACTTTGGAAACATACATACAATACCTTATTTTGGAAGCTTATTGTTAAGATGGGGTCTTCGCCCATGCTTCCATACTCCTTTCCCACACTTTAACTTTCCTCCATCTCCTTTAGTACTTCTTCGGTGTTGCACTCCACCTCTTGATCCACCAAGTCATTTATAATTCTTGTTACTTCCCTCTCCATGGCATCCTCTATCTGCTCCTTAGTCAAGCTTGGAGTCTTTTGATCCTTCATGTTTACTTCTTCACTTCCCCCCTTTCCATGAGTGCCTCCTTCATCCTCATCCTTATCTTCATTTCCCTCTTCCTCTGACTCGTGTACATCATACACAGGATGGTTCTGAGCCTCACCATGCTCTTCATCATCCTCATCACCCTTGTCAGCCTCCATGCTCTCTATTTCTTCTAAGTCTTCCTTTTCTATTACTCTTTGCTTCTTCCTAACTAGTGATTCCAATATAGGAGACTTTTATTTTTCTTCTTCCCTATTCGAATCCTTTATTTCTGATGATTCTTATTTCATAGGGGAATTATCTTTCTCTAGTGCCTCTTCCTCAGGTGTCTTCTCTTTCTCTTCTATGGGGTACTTCTTCCTCCGTGCATAGGTGCTTGGATTTTTACACGACTCCTGCACCTGCTACGACACTATATGTGTACTTGGTGCCTTTTTCTTAGGGGCTTCCTTTCTCTCCCTTTTCCTTGGCATGGCCTTCTTCTTTACGATGGATTCTTCTGGGATAGAGACATAATTTTCAATGTAAGTGTCTTTCTCATACTTATGCCTTATATGCAGGTATACCCTTTCTCGGGGTCCATCAAGCAACATGTAATGTCATTGGTTTCAACAATTCTACATAATGGGAGACATACTTCTCCACATAGGTGCACTTCTTTGGATATATCAATGTTCTGTGCAGCTCATGGTAATCCTAGTCTACCATGCTGAGGTCAAACCTTAACTTATTTTCCTCTTTGAATCAATTGACTCCCGGTCTGGTAGTATTGTGCTATGAAGGAGAAAAAACATTTGCATCAGGGGACCCTTGGCACCATCTGCCAGAGTAAACCTACCAATACAAAAATGTTGGTACATGATGAATTTAGCCTCACCTTGTAGTAAAATAGGTAACTTCTTAGGTATTCTCCACTTAGTGCCGAATGCATCATGCATCCGCTTATACCATTTTTCTAGGTGCGCCTTGTGGGCATCCATCATGGTGTCACAAGTTTATTTCTCAAATATTTTGGTGGGGGAAGGGTTCTCATCTGGGTACTCCCACACAAATTTATCTGGCCCATTAGACACTCCAATATCCAAAAAGACAATGGTAAGGAGGACATTACCAAACATGATCTTTTCTCCATCACACGTGGCATTGATGATTTATTCTTCTATGAAATCTGAGAGGTTATAGATGGTACCCTCTGAGATCTTATGGCAAACATTCAACCAATCCTTGTTAATTTGTTTCCATCTCTCCTGCCCATTCAACTTTGTGACCAAGCACATGGCCATCCTCATTACGGGTCAGAAATCATAGAGATGTCGAGTATTGTGAACCCTTATTGTAGTCATAAGCTTCAATAATATTCTTGATGGCATCCTTATTGTCCAAGTCATCATCAAAAGATTCTCCTTTGCAAAACAAGATCGGTAAACATAGAAATCAATTGAGGAGTTATTCGCATCCACCGTCCTATAAATTAGAAGTGGTATTCATGTACGTGTGACATTAACCACTAGTATAGTCACTCAGGTTTTCCGAAATAGGAAACTCATAGAGTTGCAATAACCTAACCTTCTCCATCTTCACCTTTACCTCATCATTGTAGATAGGCATTCCATTTGGTGTCCTCTTATCTATAGGGTGAACCAGTTCTAATGTCATCTCATTCTCTGTGGTGCTTGTTTGATGGTTGTAGTCACTCATGGCCATCTTTCTAACATGAGACACCCATTATTTTCCAAGCAATACGCCATCTGGATATTACATCTCCGTGTACCATTCTTCATTGAAACTAGTGGAAACAACTTGTTTCCCCTTTCCCTTTCCCTTCTTTGGTGAAATGTTTACTACTTTCCTTGGTACCATTTCTCCATTGGGTCATTAAAATTTATTCCTTTCCCCTGATCCTAGCTTTGCTCAACTTTGTGGCTCCACTCCTTTACGAAAATCCCTTCAATCTTGTGCCCTAGTTGCGGAACCCTAACCTAGAAAACCCTTTTTCCACAAGACAACGTAATCATCTACAAGATTCTTCCACACAACCTTCCTTGCTTTTGCCTATGTACTATTTTTTCCATTATGGTTTTCTCGATCGAATCAGGCTATGCATGCATGCAAATCTTCACAACCTATTTTTGAAAAATTTTCTTCAAGGATGCCCTAGTTCATGAGAGCTATTTAATAACACAAATGTAAGGTAAACAATAATGCACCCCAACCTTCTACTTATAGATTTTTGTTTTTCCCGTAATAAATGTCATGCCACCTACCAACATACTCTTGCAATAAAGGATATTTTTTTATACTTTCAACCTTAGTGATTTTACCCCATGCCCAATCCTATGCGAAAACTTATACAACCTTTTGGTGCAAAAAAACCCTTCTCGACCAAATATCCTTATGTGTGCACTTTCAGCGCCGAAGGCACTTCTTTTATCTTTATCCTAATTTTTTACATTACCTACCTCATTTTGTTCCTACGCTTCTCACCCTTGTACGTGGTTTTTGTAAATCCTTTATGATACCAAAATCCTCATGTTCACCTTTTCCACATGTGCTCTTTCAAAGAAACACAACTTCCAATACTAGCTTCTAGTGCTTGTCGCATCACTTCACCCCACACAAAAATAGATGTGTGGTCCTCTCTCGCATAGAATAATTTTGAAATTATAAGTGGCTACCCATGCACAACATGCACATAACAAAAAAAAATGGAACAAGCAACGAGAAAGGGAAACACAAAGAAAGGAAATGCATTAAAGGAAATCATAGGCTAATTGGTAATACTGCCTTATTTACAAACACAAAGAAGACTTTTTATAGTAGGGATTCAACCTACACCCATTGAAATGTCCTGGTAACCATGTTCCATCCAACACTTGTAAATGGAAAGTGCCTTAATCAAGTATATATGATACAATATATTGGCCCATCTAATGGACTTTGAATTTCCGAGGATGGCATAGAAACTTGGAATCAGATAATAGAACCATCTACCCAACCTAAAAAAATTTGTTCTTGATGTGTCTATAATGCCATGCCTTTTGGTTGGCTTTTTATTTTTTTTGACTCCAGTGAGCAATAGCTTACCTCTCATCTAACTACATTAAATTATCAATCATCTACTTAAGCACTTTTTCATTAGTTAATCCTCTCTTGTGCGCGCTATAGGTAGTGATGGTAACATGAATTAAATAGGTAACACTTGCTTCCAATCCAAACACTAATTGAAAAGGTATAGACCTATTCGGTCTTTTATAAGTAGTCTAGTATGACCATAACATAGAAGAAAATTTATCATCCTAATCCTTTATTCCCACGTCACAAATTTTTGTCGTGTGACTTAGTATTTTGTTAAATGTCTCAAAGAGTCCCCATTAGCTTATGAGTGATAGGGGTAGTCTTGTGGTGAGCTACCATGAATTACGCCAACAAGATCCTAGATGTTTCATTGAAGAAATGAGTTCCCCTATCACTTGTTAAACTTAGCGGAATCCATACCTATTGATTATGGTTTCCCAAATGAACCTAGTTGTTGTTGCTAATGTGTAATCCCTTATAGGTGTTACCTCCACCCACCTTGTTAAGTAATCAGTACAAGTAATGATATAGCATGAACCAATCCTTCGCGTGGCAGGTGAAATCAGTCCTATAAAATCAATGGACCACTTCTTAAATGGTTTTGCACTAGCTATCGGTTTCAAGGGAATCTCATCTCTTCTTCTTGGTTTTCCAAGGTGTTGGAAATGGTCATAAGCCTTGAAAAACTCAATATAATCCTATTATATGCTTTCCCACCAAATCCCTACCAGAAGGATCTTGCACATAGTTGCATTCCTTGAATAGTGTCCTCCTACAATTCCACCATGTTCTTCCTCCATGATTGCAACATGTTCATGCTCTAACATGCACTGGAAAAAAACCTCATCGAAACCTAGCTTGTCTAAGTCTCCACCAATCAACATGTAGGGCACAATGTGTATGGATAACTACTTCTTTTCAAAAGTCTTCATTCCCTCCGGTGCCACACCCGTTTTGAGAAACATAGCAATATATTCCAAGTCATAGTGCATAAACCACCATCTAAATACTTGTGTATTTAGCGTTATATCCTTAATGCTCTATGCGTCCTCCCCTGAGTCAATCCTCGATAAATGGCTAGGTCCAAAATTACTCTTACCTAGTTTTACAACAACCGTAAACTTGAATTCTTGAAACAACAAAACCCACTGGTATATGTGCCCTTGCGAAACGGGCTTGTTTACCAAGTACTTTAGTGCCATATGGTCCGTGTAGAATATAAAGGGTGTTGGCAGTAGATATTGCCTAAATTTTTACACCGCATAGATCATTGATAATGATTTGCGCTCAGTAGTAGTATAGTTCTGTTCTACTAGGGTTATATTTCTACTAGCAAAACACAAGGGGTGGTTAATAACTCCCTCTCTAGGATGCGCTTAGATTTTCCGAATCGTCATCCCTGAAGCATTAACATGTACATGGAATGGCTTATCCCAAGAAGGAAAGCATAATATGGGCACAATGATAAGCTTATTATTCAATGTATCAAATGCCATCTGTTGCGCCTCTCCCCAGTGAAATGAAATTTTGTGTTTTAGAAACTCTTCCAATGACACAGAGATCTTGGCATACCCCTTAATAAATTTTTGGTAATACCCCATATGCCTAAGGAATCCACGCACTACGCTCTGGCTAGTAGGTTCCCCAATCCCACAATAATGGTAAATTTTACAGGATCTACTAGTAAGCCTTCCTTATATATGATATGCCCCAAAAGGGTTCCAAATGGAGTAGAGAAAACACATTTCTTAATGTTGAGGGATATCCTCAACTACCAACATCTTTCAAACATCAGCCTCATTGTCACAATGATCCCTTACTAATCCATATACCATCTAATCATCAAGGTAGACTTAAAGAAACTTACGAATGAAGTCTTGAAATGCTTACACAACAATGATGCACAAAAACAAAGTAGGCACGTTCTTCAGTCCAAAAGGTACGAATGTGTAGGAAAATATTCCCCATTCAATGGTGAAAGTTTTATGTTCTTGGTCCTCCTTTTCAATTCTAACCTGATGATATCCTAAGAAGCCATCTGTGAAGGAATAGATCTCGTGCCCAAGTACTCCCTCTAGGATCTTCTCGGTGAAAGGGGTTGGAACGGGATGAATGACACATACCACATTTAAATACCTATAATCAACAAAAATCCATATCATCCCATACTTTTTAATGCTTATGAACATCGACTTATCCATTCTGATTCCTTAATGGCCTTAATGATGCATAACGCGATCATTTTTTCAATCTCCTCCTGCAGTACTTTGATGTGAAGATTCAGATTCATTCAATAAGGTCTCTTCCGAATTGGGTGTGCACCTTCCTTTAACTTTATTTTCATTTCCCCCAAGGAGTGGTGAACTCCTTTAAGCTCGTGATACCTAGGAAGAAACAAATCCTAAAATTCACGCAATAGATCAATGATCTTTGAAACCTCCTTTTCTGTCCTATAATCTCCAATACTAGCCTCCTTAGGTTCAAATTTCTCCGAACTAATTTTAAGCTTCTTGGTTTTCAAGGGTTCATAGTAGGTGCATCCTTACTCATCAACACTAACCATAACTTCGCTCGTACCCATAATATGGTTAACATCCATATTTTCTACCTCTTCACCATCGATCGAATAGACCAATTTTATTCTCTTTTTCTATGCATGTGCACTCAAGTTATATCTCCTTTGATTCTTCCTCATCAAAGCACAATTCTAAGCCAGTTTACCCAAGAATTATTTTATTCTATCCTCTGTCATTGCACTATCTACCATAGTTAGGAACTTAACAAACTACAATGCCTCATCCACCGATGTCTTAGTATTTCGATATTCAAAAGCTTGAAGGATTTCAGCCAACTCTGTCGGTTTCCTATCTAACAACATCTCTGAGTGAATGTACCATGCACACACAACATTTTAAGGTGGAGTAAAACTTATGCACCCATAAAGAGGGTGGCAAGACTTCCAGGACTTCCATCTAGGACCTCTCACATGATTGGACATGTAATGAGGTGGGTTCCTTCCCATGATAATCTTATATGATAGTAGGTACATTGCTCCAAAAACCTAACAGAGAACATGATTATCACTTTGCACCACTCTAGAAGGTTATTGCAATGGGTCACCTATTGTTACAAATCAGCAGCACCCCTGGATGCAAATCAGGTTTCTAAGTTGATGTTTCAAGCATCTAGTGTGATTGCACAACATTGAAACCTCTCTCCAAGTGTGGGACTTGTAAAATGAGAGAGGAATCTCTATATTAGAGGCTGGTTCCTCAAACTCCTCTGATCAGATTTTTATTTGCACAATTGCAGAGGTTTGAATCCTAATCCTACTCTAAATTCCAAGGAGACAGAGATAAGAGATGCAAAAATTGAAATTAAATTAATAAGGGTGAGACACCAAAGGAGTGGTGAACATTTTTGCTCATGCAAATAGACAAAAATCATAAATTGCAACATAAAACATCATGCACAGTTGATAAGTGTAATCGAGGTTTGAAATGAAACAAACAACACATACAAAGGACTGAAAGCATTCACAGAGCCTGTATTGTGATTTTCAACATCAAAATCCTTGCATTCCAACACCAAAGAGGTAGAAAACTATTACAATCCCTAAAAAGGTCTGATCCTTGCAAAAAATCACTTGCTGAAGGTGAAAACAGAAGCTTGTTGTGCAAAAAAGTGTTCCCCCTTTGAAAAATGAGCCAAATCTGGCTTTTACAGTGCATGGGTCGAGCCCAGGAGAGAGAAAACATGAAAACACGTGGGAGCCATTCCTCATTGACCAAAATGCATTAAAAACAGCATGGAGGTCCTTAAAAACCCATGCCCTGACATTATTGACCATACTAGAGAAGAATGCGACCCATTTCGCATTAAAATTGGTTGTTGAAACGTCAGTTCTATCCATGGGCGCATACCAGAAGTGTTTTTTTATTTTATCCCTCTAAAATGAACCAAAATTAAAAATTTATGATGAAATCATGTAGATAATTTTACCAGCTTTCCATTGATATAAAGAATGTGAAAATCTGAGCTCTGGATCGAAAGTTATGGCCGTTTGAAGATTTAGGGCAAAAACAGGCCCAAAATGGATCGGCGGGAAAAAATTTCGAATTTTACCTCTTTTTTGCATTTGGAATTTTTTTCAAAAATCCCCATGCTCTGCCACTTGGATGACATGTGGCAATGTATGATTGGTCATGGGCTCATCCTCTAAAATTTTTTCTTCGGGCCCTTCCTTAACATTTTTGCCACTTGGACACGTGGCACTTTTTCATTTGTTCGCAAAAGAGGGGCGGGCTATGCCTTTGGATTTTTGCTTTAAATTTTCCCATTGGGAAAATTTCCCAAGTCCTCCCACATTCCGCCTTTCTGGGACACGTGTTGTGCTTCCATTTGTTGACGGGGGCAGCGGGCCTAAACTTGCCCTTTTGGACTTTTGGCAAAACACTTTGCCAAATTTTTAAAAACTTCCCGAGCTCCGAACTTCCCTGCCCCTCCTGACACGTGGCTCACTATCATTGGGCGTGGGCCCTCCATTGAAAATTTTCATTTTGAAAAACTCTACAAAACACTTAGCCAATTTTCCATTTCTCCCCCCGCCGCTCTGACTGATGAAGACACGTGGCGCAACCCAATTCGCCGCGGACCATGCGGGCAAAAATTCACTTTTGAATTTTTCGGCAAAAACTTGGAAATTTTCTAACCTTTCCTCCGACGTCCGTGACCCTCCTCTGGACACGTGGCGAGTTCCTATTGGCCCGGGCCAAATTTCAAAAATTTTCCCACGCAAATCACTTAGCAAAATTTTCACCCCGCCTCCCCCTTCTGACACGTGTCACGTCTTGATTGGGTCGGCGGGCCCACGGGAAAAAATTTTCCTTTTTCAATTTTGACCAAAACTTGAAAATTTTTCTAAGCTTTTCTCCTCTCTCCACCACCTCCTGGGACACGTGGCAGCTTCTTATTAGCTGCGGGCTTCCAAGGGAAAATTTCCCACAAAACTCTCGCCGAGCCATAACTTGAAAAATATGAGGAGTTAGGAGGAAAACTTTACCTTTCTGGAAAGCTGAGAGAGAGCTCTATCCAATGGTGCCATTTCCAAAAAGATTTGAGTGCTTGAAAATAAAAAAATGGAGACTGAGGCACAAGAGAGGAAAGAACACAAGGAGTTAGCCACAAAAATGAGCAGGGGCACATTTTGGATAACAATTTTGGCGACTCAGAGGGGTCATCTGACCTGCTAGATGAAAATACCAGTTGCCTGAAGTAGTCCATTGGGCATGGAGTCATCAAATTTTCTGTTTGGAACCCCAACTAACTTAGAATGTTGTAAGGAGGAAGATGGAATATCACCTGATGGAAGCAAGGACTGCAAAACATCTCTAGGGATAGCAAGCTATGCCAAAGCACTTAGGGAAAGCAAAACTAACCTACAGCAAAACAATGTGCACAAGCACTTGAAGGAATGGAAACCTAAGCTAATATTTACAAGGTGGAGAATTTCCCTTTAGAAGCAATGCTTGAGATAGATTCCATTGACTGGAATCTACAGTTCTTCACCATCCAATGAAGCCAATTGGAAAGCATTGCTGTTCTTGCACTTCGTGACCATGTATGGGCCACTCCAAATGGCATCAAATTTTGAATGCCTTCCCGGTTTTGCTCTATCTGCATCCCATTTTAACACTAGATCTCCAACCTGGAAAGATCTACTCTTGGCCTTCCTGTCAAAGGTCTTCTTGATCAAAGCTTGATCCTTCTCCATTACTTGGGATGCCTGATCTCTGATCTCTTGAAGCTCCATTAACTCTGCATATCTCACCTCCATGGCCTCAAACTCCAATAGCTCCAACTATTTCATGAGTTCCAATGTTGGCAACTCAAGAGACATGGGAAAAATTGCCTCTCTTCCATAAACAAGCCTGAATGGAGAGTTACCCATGGATCTCTTGGGAGTTATCCTATCAGCCCATAAGGCTGATTTCAGTTTGGTATGCCAAGACCTCTGATTCTCATCAAGAGTTCTCCTAATGATCCTCAACAAGTTCTTGTTTGTAGACTCAGCCTGGCCATTACCTTGAGGGTAATAGTTTGATGAAGTACTTAGGTAGATCCCGTTCTTGACAGCCCACTCAGTCACCTTGGATCCAATGAATGCCAATGCATTATCTGAGATTATTGTAGCAGGTATGCCAAATCTAGTTACTATGCCCTCATAGAAGTCTAAGATGCTAGACTCATTTGCCTCTTTGAGCGCTACTGCTTCAGTCCACTTGGTGAAGTAGTCTGTGGCTGTCAAAATCCATTTGTGCCCTTGGCTTGAATTGGGATTAATGACTCCAATGAAGTCCAAACCCCATTGCATGAATGGCTGGTCAACTGAGATTGGATGCAATGGAAGGGCAACAAGTTTCTCTTTTCCTGTGAAGAATGCGCAATTCTTACACCTCTTGATCCATGCAAAGCAATCACTAAAAATCTTGGGCCAATAATATCCAGCCTTCATAATTTTTAGAGCTATCACTCTCGGTGCAAAATGACCACCAGCTGGTCCACCATGGAACTCTTCCAACACCCTATGAATCTGATTTGTGCTAATGCATCTCAGCAGCACTCCATTCACATCTTTCTTGAACAAAACTCCATCAACAATGGCATATGGGACAGCCTGCAATCTGAAGTGTCTTCTTTGGGTCTTGTTCATCTCTGGAGGGCATAGGCCTGTGCTTAGGAAGTGTATTATACCTTGGGTCCAGCAAGGAGTGGGGACAGCATTATTTTCTTCTTGAGTGCCACTTGGCTCATGGCTGTCTTGAACTGTCAAAACAGCCTCTTCTTCATTGCATACTTCTTTTTGCTTCCCCAAAATCAGCTGCTCACACAATCCTTTTCCTCTTACCAGCTTGGTGACCTTGATCTCAATGTCATACTCCATGACACGAGTGATCCAACCTGCCCTTTTCTCATTCAAATCCTTGTTGAGGAGGAAGTCTTTAACCCCAACATGAGAGACCAGCAACTGGACCTTGTTGTTTGAGACTAAATGCTTGAATTTCTTCAAGTACATGCTTCTCAATAAAAGAATACCTCACCTCATAGTCATCTAGGCTCTGGCTGAAGAAAGCAATTGGCTGCTCATCATTGTCCTTGTTCTGCTGTACCAAAATGGTAGAAATAGTATCATTACCTCCAAAGGCATAGAGGATGAAATCCTTGGAGAAGTCCGGGTTGATGAGAGTTGGTGCTTGAGAGATGGCTTCTTTGATTGCTTCAAAACTCTCCTTTCCTTCTGCTGTCCACTTGAAAGCCATGATTTTCTTTAACATTTTGGTGATAGGTTTGACAAGGGCTGCAAAATCTGGGACAAACCTCCAAACAAAGTTTATCCTCCCTAAGAAACTCTGAAGGGCTTTCTTGTGGCTTGGCAATGGTAGTGCTCTTATGGCTTCAACCCTCTCTGGATCAATTGCTAATCCTTCTTTGGAGACAATATGGCCAAGGAGCTTTCCTTCATGTGCAAGAAAGATACACTTCTTAGGATTCAAAGACACTCCAAATCTCCTGCACCTCGTGAAGACTTGTCTCAAATGAGAGAGGTGGTCTACTACATTTTTGGAAAAACAGTGATCTCATCAAGGTATATCAGCACCATGTTGTTAATCAAACCTTTGAATACCATGTCCATTGCTCTTTGGAAGGTAGCACCAGCATTGGACAGCCCAAATGGCATTTTCCTGTATGCATAAGTTCCCCATTTGGTTGTGAAGGCTATCTTGAACTGGTCTTCTTCCTTCACCATAATCTGATTGTAGCCTGAGTAGCCATCAAGTAGTGAAAACCTCTCGGAGCCATCCATAACTTGCAAGATTTGTTCCATGGAAGGGAGTGGGTAATGGTCCTTGAGATGCTCTATTCAAGTCTCTGAAGTCAACACACAATCTGATCTCTCCACTCTTCTTTCTGACTGGAACCAAGTTGGCAACCCAACTAGAATGCTTGATTGGGAATATGATCCTTGACTCAATCAGCTTGTTCAATTCTTTCCTCATGAGAGGCTCCATGTGTGGATTGACTGGTCTTTGTTTCTACCTGACAGGCTTAGTATTTGGATCCAATTCAATGGTATGCTGAGCTAAGTTGGGATTGAAACCTTTCAAGTCTTCATAGCTCCAAGCAAACACATCAGGGAACTCTTGACACAGCTGCATGAACTCATACCTTTCTTGTTCAGTTGTCATCTTTCCAATTTGCAATGGTTTGTTCTCTTCCACCAAGATGGATACTGAATCCTCTCTCTTGACCTGAATGTTTTCTTTCTCCTTCCTAAACTGATCATTGGGATTAAAAATGGACTCCAAAGTGATAAGTCCCTTGGGTAGCTTGTTAGTTCTTAGCTGTACCACTTGGTCACCATACTGCTATTCCAATTTTTCTTGATTCTTAGCTGAGAACTCAGCTTCTTCTTGCAAGAAATGGATGATTTGCTGGTCATTTTCAAACACTTGCCAACTGACATTGTTATCCGGAACTGAAGGCCTCATAATCACGTGGATGTTTGGCTATACCTTGTCTTGTTGAATGCTTTCCATAATGTCAAAGGCTGCCCCTACTGCTGCAAGCCTGTCAGTAGCTTGGTTCTCTTTCCTAGGAATGGATTTGATGCCAAAACCCTCAAAATCTTCCATGAGGTCCCATACCCTATTCTTGTAGCACTTAAGTAGATCATTCTTGGCAGCATGCTGTCCCTTGACCTGATTTACAATCAATTCACTATCACCAAAGACTTACAAGTTCTTTATTCTTCTCTTTATTGCCCAATGCATCCCTTGCACCAAGGCTTCATATTCAGCAGTGTTATTGGAGCATGCAAACTGAAATCTAAAATCTGAATAGTACTTTACTCCTTGAGGTGAAACAAGCATAGCTCCACCTCTTGCACCTTGTCTACTCCTTGATCCATCAAAAAATAGCTGCCATACCTCATTGTCATCCTTATGGTTTGGCTTGGTGATGCCAGGAATGGGATGATCTTCTTCATGTATGCAATAGACCCCTAGCTTAGATTCTTCTACTTCTTGATAAGGATCAAAAGAATGTACCTTGTTTTCCCATTCATCAAGAGTTAGATCCGGGATGCTTCCAACCTTGGTGTCAGCTTCATCAGTGCTTGGGTGATCTTCTTGATCAAATGCTGAACAATTGGCATTGATCTGACTTGGAGTGTAGGGCTCAATGTGGAAGTTTGCAATAGGTTCAAACCTGATTGTAGCTTTGGTTCCATACCTCATTCTCAACATGTGTGACCAATCAGCAGACAAATATCCTCCAATCTTGGTTGTGAAGTCCCTTGACAAGCATAGGGCAAAGAGTGGTGGAAGGTCTATAACTGATACATCTTGTAAAACAACAACATTTGGACATGCATGCAAGGTAAGACTCAAGTTTCTAATCACTCCAACTATTGTTACTGCTTTATCCCATCCAGCTGCACTACCCCTTTGGATATGGTTTCATACTAGAGCCCTAGCTGATCAGCTATTTGTTTAGGCATCACTGAGCTACTTGCCCCGGAATCTATCATGCAATTGTGCACTAACTGATTTCCAATGATTAATGAAACATAGAAAGGAGGGGGATTCAACATTTTACCTTGCTGTCCTCCATGATTCCCTTCAGGCTGGGCAGCATTTGTGAGCACTTTCTCTTGCATCTGAGCTTGTTGATTCGAAGTTGGCCAGTCCTTCATGGCAGCTTGTAGCAAATCTCTTTGGCCTGGGATAGATAGGGATTCCCACATTGATATATTTACATTTTTCTTCTTCATCTGATCAATGATACTGAATGGTGATGAAGGATCTCTTTATTGTCCCTTGGTTGGCACATTCACTCCTTGCATGTGGGCAGAAACAACTAGTATTTGAGTTGGTCTAGGAGCTGTTCTTGGCTGCCCTTGTGCATTTGAAATTGGATTTTGCTTGCCAACCATTTGTGAAGCCATGGAAGGTTGTGGATTGGTTGGAGATAATGGTTTCTCTTCACCCAAATTCCTTCTTTTTGACCTTGTGTTGGCTGCAACACCTTGAGAAACTTCTTGATTCATGCCACAAAAATCTTCTCGCTTGCTTTCGTTTACCAATGTGGTGTCATTTGGGGTTGATTGCTGTTGGAATGTTTCTTGTTGTTGGTTGTTTCCTTGACTGCCCTCACCCTCCACACCAGTAGTTGTCACCATTAATGCTTGATTCAAAGCACCATTGAAGCACATGGATTGGTTGTGAGGTTCATTGCATGGAAAACACCAATCATACTCCTGAGCAACGTTGTTTTATGTTGGCACCAATGCCTTAGAGACAGATATGGCATTAGGATTATAGGGCTGAAATGGCCTATTGGCAAGAGGCCTTGTTTGATTGATATTTGCAGCTGGATTAGGAGGTCTTTGTGGTTGGTATGGCTGCCTATTAGGCTGAGCTTGGGGCTGATAAGAAGGTCTAAAACCTTGGGGTTGTTGCCTCTTGAGAGTAACCAGCTCATTGCCTAGGTTTTGCAATTGCTTCATGACTTCTTGAAAATCATTTGGGGCACTTGGAGATGAAGTAGAAGCCTCATTTGAACTCTGATTTCTAGGAGTGGGAGAAGGAGCCAAATTAGGTGCTTGATTAGTGTTTGGGCTCTCTAAACTTAGAAACAATGGCATGGGAGGTCTAGGGGCTAGTTTGCCACTTGGATCAAACAATTTTCAGCCCGATGGCAATGCTATAAGCCATAGGGATAGTTATGCCTCCCATGGATTGGATCAACATAGAAATATCAGAATTTGGAGCTTTGAGGTAGTAGAGAAAAGCACCTTCTGTTGTTGGCCTGACTACCACTGGAATTCTCTCCAAAGTCTTTTGAAATTTGAAGTTGAAATCAGTCAGCTACTCATTGGGAGCTCTCTTGATGGTTGTCAACTGCTCCAAAAGAGACAAGTTGTCTCCCTTCTCTCCAAATTGCTCATGAAGTGCTATACATAGCTGGTTCCAATTCTGAATAGAACCTGAGGCAAGACTTCTAAACCATTGCAATGCTTTCCCCTTGAATGAAGATGCCAACAATTTGATAGCCACTTGCATCTCATTGATTTCATGAATTGCACAAAGGTTGGCAATGTCTTTAACATGATCACCTGGAGTAGTCTGATTCTCTCCAGTGAAGTATGGAATGTTCTTCAAGGCTGCAATTGGAATTGGATGTTGTGCATTGAGGGCAAGTGGGCTGCTGCCTGTGAAATTGACATAGGGGTTGTTTTGTGCCATTCTAATTGGTCTTAAAACCCTTGTTGACTGAATGAAAGGCCTACCAGGTGGAGGAGTTGAGAGAGTTCTATTTGGTGGAGATGGAGACCTTTGAATCCTTCTTCCTCTTTGCCTTCTTCTTGGAGATAACTGCAGGTATTCAAACAACACCTCTTCTTCTCCAGCTCTTGACCTTGTGGTGACTCTTCTCATGAGTTTTCAGGCCTGCACTGCTGAAACCAGTTGATTCTTCCCCTTGGAGTCGCCAGATGTGCAATTTATAGCTCTTTTGAAGCAAGAAAATTGCAGCAGATGCACATCAACTTTGCTGTAGTAAAAATGAGACCTCTAAGGTCCCACCAGAGTGCCAAAATTGTTGTTGTAAATCAGCAACACCCCTGGATGCAAATCAGGTTTCTAAGTTGATGTTTCAGGCATCCAGTGTGATTGCACAACATTAAAACCTCTCTCCAAGTGTGGGACTTGTAAAATGAGAGAGGAATCTCCAGATTAGAGGCTGCTTCCTCAAACTCCTCTGATCAGATCTGTTATTTGCACAATTACAGAGGTTTGAATCCTAATTCTATTCTAAATTCCAAGGAGACAGAGATAAGAGATGCAAAAATTTAAAATTAAACTAATAAGGGTGATACACCAAAGGAGTGGTGAACATTTTTTCTCATGAAAATAGACACAAATCATAAATTTCAACATAAAACATCATGCACAAGTTGATAAGCTGTAATCAGAGGTTTGAAATGAAACAAACAACACATACAAAGGACTGAAAGCATTCACAGAGCCTGTATTGTGATTTTCAACATCAAAATCCTTGCATTCCAACACCAAAGAGGCAGAAAACTATTACAATCCTTGAAAATGTCTGATCCTTGCAAAAAATCACTTGCTAAAGGTGAAAACAGAAGCTTGTTATGCAAAAAAGTGTTCCCCATTTGAAAAATGAGCCAAATTTGGCTTTTACAGTGCATGGGTCGAGCCCAGGAGAGAGAAAATGTGAAAACACGTGGGAGCCATTCCTCATTGACCAAAATACATTAAAAACAGCATGGAGGTCCTTACAAACCCATGCCCTGACATTATTGACCATACTGGAGAAGAATGCGACCCATTTCGCATTAAAATTGGTTGTTGAAACGTCAGTTCTGTCCATGGGCGCATACCAGAAGCGTTTTTGATTTTCTCCCTCTAAAATGAACCAAAATTAAAAATTGACCATGGAATCATGTAGATAATTTTACCAGCTTTCCATTGATATAAAGAACGTGAAAATCTGAGCTCTGGATCGAAAGTTATGGCCATTTGAAGATTTAGGGCAAAAACAGGCCCAAAACGGATCGATGGGAAAAAATTTCGAATTTTACCTCTTTTTTGCATTTGGATTTTTTTTTGAAAATCCCCACACTCCACCACTTAAATGACACGTGGCAACATATGATTGGTCATGGGATCATCCTCTGAGATTTTTTCTTTGGGCCCTTCCTTAACATTTTTGCCACTTGGACACGTGGCACTTTTCATTTGTTCTCAAAAGAGGGGCGGGCTATGCCTTTGGATTTTTGCTTTAAATTTTCCCATTGGGAAAATTTACCAAGTCCTCCCACCTTCTGTCCTACCAGGATACATGTCATGCTTCCATATGTTGACGGGGGCAGCAGGCCTAAACTTGCCCTTTTGGACTTTTGGCAAAACACTTTGCCAATTTTTTAAAAAACTTCCCGAGCTCCAAACTTCCCTACCCCTCTTGACACGTGGCTCACTATCATTAGGCGTGGGCCCTCCATTGAAAATTTTCATTTTGAAAAAATATACAAAACACTTAACCAATTTTCCATTTCTCCCCGCCACTCTGACTGATGAAGACACGTGGCGCAACCCAATTCGCCGCGGGCCATGCGGGCAAAAATTCACTTTTGAATTTTTCGGCAAAAACTTGGAAATTTTCTAACCTTTCCTCCGACGTCCGTGACCCTCCTCTGGACACGTGGTGAGTTCCTATTGGCCTGGGCCAAATTTCAAAATTTTTCCCACGCAAATCACTTAGCAAAATTTTCACTCCGCCTCCCCCTTCTGACACGTGTCACGTCCTGATTGGGTCGGCGGGCCCATGGGCAAAAATTTTCCTTTTGCAAATTTTGACCAAAACTTGAAATTTTTCTAAGTTTTTCTCCTCTCTCCACCACCTCCTGGGACACGTGGCAGCTTCCTATTGGCTGCGGGCTTCCAGGGGAAATTTCCCACAAAACTCTGTCGAGCCATAACTTGAAAAATATGAGGAGTTAGGAGGAAAACTTTACCTTTCTAGAAATCTGAGAGAGAACTCTATCCAATGGTGCCATTTCCAAAAGATGTAAGTGTCTAAAAATCAAAAAATGGAGACTGAGGCACAAGAGAGGCAAGAACACAAGGAGTTAGCCACAAAAATGAGCAGGGGCACATTTTGGATAACATCACCCACTAACATGTTGTAATACCAAGAAAGGTATAGCTAAGCATCCTTCTCCTTTTGATGTAACATCTCTAGTGGGTTTCCATTTCTCGTAGGAAAACATTAGGGTTGGCTCCTCCAGAGTAACTTGGAAACTTCTTTCCTCCTAGGCACTTGACTGAGTGCTCCTTTGCTAGTCTCATCACAAAGCCTCTTAACTACCTTCCAACAAACTCATATTTCCCATGCACCCAATTTTCACATGCCGCATTAGTTATATCACTTATAGATTGAGCATCTTACCACTAAATAATGCCTTCTATTTTTGGTTGCATGACTTCATGGTCCTAGATAGTGCACACATAAATTTTGTCTAGGTCTTCTTCTCCTAAAGGTTCAATATAGGGTGTTGAATTCTCATCCGTCAAAGGAATGATAGCCCATTCCTATTTCTTCTCAAAAATTATATACCCCTTATTGAAGCATAAGTCAAAATTGTTCTTATGGAACCATGGGCACTCAAGTAACACTGGAAATTTTTCCACCTCAGCAATCACTAAGACTTCAAACTCTAGTGAATTTTTCCCCTTGGATAGTTATAGCAGCATCCTTTAAAACACCAATGGGAATTGCCTTTGTCTTATTAGACATATACAACACATTTGATGATGGCTATAATGGGGCCTTCCCATTTTATTCTAGGGATCTAGGGTGAGAAAATTGACTTCCATGACCATGTCAATAAGAATATTTCATAGGATCCATCCATCAACAATTGCATTCAAGGTAATCTCCTTATCATAGTCAAGGTTGTGGGGAGGAAGGTTAACATGTAAAACCTACCTCTCGTGCTCTACTCCAGCACTTGGTATCTTATCCCTCAACCATTATCCTAATAGAGGAATGATATTCTCTTGGTGAAACATCTTACATACCTCTCTGACATCATCTATATTTGACTGAGGGACCTCAACGCTTTGTTTCTACCCCAAATTCCTAGATTGATCCTTTAGACATTGAATTTCCCCTTGAAGAATCTTGATTACATCCATGGTTTCTTGATCTCTTTGGCATGTGTAGCTTCAGTTCACATTGTCACCAAGATCTGAGTTCTAATTCGAATCACACGCCACCCTTGGTATCCACTATGAGTCTAATTTTTTAATGCTTACCATCCTGACACCCTTGTATTTTTTTATTTGTTGGATCTTGTGTTTAAATAGCTTTAAAAACTCCTCATACTTTTGTTTCTTTCCACACTAAGAGTCTTGTAGTAGGATAGGAAATTTTTGCTTATAGTGTTATGTAGATCCGATTGTTATAACAAGTTCCACAAGGGAATTCATATCTCCCACCTTTGTGTTTTCCACGACCTCTAAATCCTCTGTGAAAGCCTCTTCAACAAGCTCGTCCATTTGCGTGCCCTTCATAGTGATGATCATCATCCTTGGAATTGGTTGTAACACTAGTCCGGCACACATGAATATCAATGACATCATGTATCTGGTCAATCAATCTTCAATCCTTGGTGTCATGAGTAGTAGAGGTAAAAATCTTACAATATCAAGAAACATTATTCTATATCACATGCTACATGGCGGAAACCTACCGGCATCACGATCTCCATGAAAAATATCATAGTCTACCATCATGGTACGTACCGATCTTCAAGGACAAATTTCCTTCGTATGCCCATCTACCTCACAAACTATGCACCATAGGCCACTGCGAGTCTCATGTGTCAAGTTTATAGACAACTTATCTATCCTATTTTCCATTGTGGCAATCTAAGCTTCAAGAAAAGGAATATAATTTCTATCCACGCTTCCTACAACCTCAACGCACAGGGAAGCCTCCAAAAAAAATCAAACTACAATTCTAAGTGACTAAGGACCCATCCCACCAAGCATGCCAAATGTATGCAAGAGTTAGTTAGCTATGTAAGTATAATTGAAACTAACACCTAGTAGCTTCAATACAATTCTAAACTAAACCTATGCATCATCATGCTAAGAGCTTAAGCAAAGCTAACCTATCAACATCTCTACATTAGAACATGAAATGAACATTTCAAGCTAATATGCTAAACAAATTAACTTCTATCTCTTATTGAATGCTAAATGAGATGAGATTGAACCTATGTAGATCTCTAGCAATCAAAGAGTTGATTGTATGCTTGAAATCCCAAGGTTTTCAAGAATGGAGTCTTGTCAAATCATGGCTACAAGACCACTTGACATATCTCCATATGACTTTAAAACTTGGGTGGATGAATGCAAGAAATAAAGAAAGCTAGCTCTTCTAATGGAAGAATGCTCTAAGATGATAAAATAGCTATAGTGTATGTTGTATGCTCATTTAGGTGTGTAAAGGTGTAAGAAGAAAGGTAGGAGGAGGGCTCCTTATATAGCCCAATGGATAAAAGAATCTCTACATCCCTTTACATGTGGGATAATAGGGAGGTTGGGTTAGTTGTGTATAATGGAGGTTTACAAAGGGTTGAGTCATCCTTAGGAGAGTTTAGTTTGTCCTTTAGTGACCCATGGGGATTGAGGGGGTTTATTAATTAACCAAAGTGATTAATTAATAGGTGTGCAAGCTTATAAAATCTTTTAGAGGAATAATTAGTATGATTTATGTTATGAGAGGATTTTAATCAAATAAATGATGATTTATTGATTAAATAGAAGAGAGAATTAATTAATCTAGATAGAAAGGGGTATTAATTAATTAGAAATAATTAATTAATGTAGATAGAAAGGGAGCTTAATTAATTAGAAATAATTAATTAATCTAGATAGAAAGAGGAGCTGATTAATAGAAGGTCATTAATTGGTGTCATTGTTGGATAAAAGTGTTAATTAACTAACATAATGTAATTAATTAACGACAATAGTAGAGAAAATGTGTGATATTGAAGATATGTCGTCAATTTGTAGGAAAGGGTATAATTAACGCAGTTTAAGTATTTAAATTGCTTGATCTAAATTATAGGTGTCTACATTTTCCCCTCTTTAGAGTGGCATAAGTGACAACACTTCAAAGATAGTAGACATATAAATTTTGAAGGTGTAGAAGAAAAATTAGTAGAAGTGACAGATACCCCTTGAGTGTCGATGGGGTGATGAAAGAAGGCGCTCGATGATCGAAAAAGGTGAGAGAAATGGATAGAGGAATGTGTAGGGCAGGATGCCCCAGGTGAATCAGAAGAATAATGTCGATAGGAGAGTGATGTAGAAGAGGAATGGAAGACGGAGAGAGAAAAGAACAAGCTTTCATCCCATGTAGTAAAACAAATTTAGTGTCATCATATTGCCAAATATCTATGTCATTGGTCCTTATTAAAAATATAAGCATATGAAAAAATTAGGATGACCTAAAAATCCATACTACGAACAATTGTCCATTGCTGAAAACACCAACTCCATGCAACATACAAAATGCAATGCAATACAAGAAATTAAAATATGCCTAACTCCTTGTAACATACATAATGCAATGCAATACGAGAAAGTAAACAAGCTAACCTAACAAAGAAACATAATGCAATTTTTTTGTTATCAAGCTTTAATTCCAACCTATGCAAATTAACAAAAAGGGTTAAAATATGGTGCCCCAAGCAAGGATACATGCAAGGGGAATAATGAAGGACACTTGGGTCCTATGAAAAGTAATCATGCACTATGAAATAGTACCAAGCAACTCATTATGCCCCAGTACATACATAGTAAGAAAACTAGATTTGTTTATGGAGGTAGATCAAGATGATCTGCATGAGTTGTGCACAAAAACATGCAAGAACTAAATAGTGATGTTTTGTAGGATGATTTTTATTGTCTTTGATTTTTTAGAAACATATTTTAATTTTTTTGTGATTTTATAATGTTTTCTAAAGCTATACATAGGTAACTTAGAAATGTGGATGCTCCTAGTGTTAAATGGAGAATATACAAGGGCAACATACTAGGTGCAAGCGCAAGAAAAGTAAAGATGCGAAAATGCCTCAAGTAATTAGCTTGGAAATACCCTAAGAGAGAGTTATATATCAATTTTTTTTCTTTTAACTTTTTCTTTCTGATTGATTAATTTTGATTCTTTTTCTTTACGAGAACTTATTTCATATCTCTTGTTTGATAAGAGGTTAAGAACCAATGATGGCTTCTGGAAGGATTTGGAAGTGATTGTGATGATGACATTGGCTAGTGTCAACAAATATGCCCAAAAAATCTTCCCAACAAGTTTATTATATGTAGATAGTGATATGATCTCTAAGAGGTCATTCATTCTTTAATTTACCAAGGTTATGAAAGAAAAATGTCAAATGGATACAATAGAGATAAAAGTCACAAAATGCATGCGAATAGGCTAACCAAAATAACATTGAAGGGATGAAAATTGTGGATTACTTGTAGAGGAATATGAAAGAAAGGTAAGAAAGAACTTACATGTGTATGTAATACCTGATTGCGCAATGTTTGATATTTGTACCTTTGATTTTGTTTTTGTAATGTTTTAATATTTTCTCATTTTTTTGTATTTTTGAACTATTTTATGACCTTTTTAATTTTGAATTGTTTTATGATTTTTGTTGATTTTTCAATTGTTTTATGATTTTTGTTATTTTTTTAGAAGTTGGGACCATAAACATCAATCTTCATGATAGGATCTAACAATGATGTGTGTGAATTCCCGATAAGGGATACTAAACATGTTTGTTTATCAAGAGTGATATTATCCCTGATCTCGATGATCGTGGTGAGTTCACACTCAACAAATGACTGTGATTGGTTTTGAAACATGGTTTTTGTATGTGGGATTTTGAGTTCCCTATCCATAGGTTTCTACACTTTATGCCATACTTGATTGGTACATTGTTTGTGCATTTTGGAATCACGTTTGATTTTGAATTTTATAATTTTTGAGTTGTTGGGAGCTTTAGAGATCTTGAGTTTTGATCTTAGCTTTATAAAGAACATGTTTGGATTTCTTATAAGATAATGCTTGACTTTTTTAATCCCGAGAAGTGAGATAAAAACATGGACGTTTAGAATTAATGAGAAGAATGGAAGTGGGCTTGACACAATCTTTGGTAGAAGAATAATGTGATGGATGAAAAGGATACAGGTCAAGGATTAAAGAAGATGGGCTCTTGGGAGGTGAGACATAGGCAAAGATGAAGGGCTACTTAGGATGTGGCCCAAGAATAGAAGAAGAAGGGATACTTGGGGACGTGACCCATAGATAGAAGATGAAGGGCTACTAGGATGTGGCCCAAGAATAGAAGAATAAGGAATACTAGGACGTGATCCATAGATGTAAGATGATGGGCTACAAGGATGTAGCCCAAGAATAGAAGATGATGGACTACCCGTGGGTGATCCATATATAGAAGAAAAGGGACTAGTTGGGCATTCCCAAGAATAGAACATAGCAGACTACTCAAAAATGTCCCACAAACAGTAGAGGGAGGGCTACGAGAAGGTGACTCACACCTAGATGAGGATGAAGGGATACTTTGCGTTGACCCCATAAGAGATTGTGATTGAGGAATTATGATAGAAAAAGAGTGATTGGGTGATGAGACGATAGGCCATGGATCAATGGAAGACCAAGGAGTTTCATCACATAATGAAGAGTCTGAATCTGAAATAATAAGAGGAGGATCAAATTACATGATTTAAGGCTCTTCCTTTGATTCTTGATAAGAAATAATCAACCTTTTCCTCATAATATGTAGACGCATCGATTTCTAAAGAGAATCCTTGCTCGTAATATTCTAAAGGAATATATTTGTGTTCCCCTTTAAATGCCCCGATTATTTCTTCATTCTAAAATCGATCAATTGGTATGAGTTGCCAATCAACCACAAGAGGTTGAGTGGAAGAAAGAGGTTCAATTGGTGTGGAAGACTTAGAAGATGTTTGATGATGATTGATAGAAGAAGATGTCATGGGGGATGAAGAAGATGTGGAGCTAGATGTCTCAGGAGTAGAAGAAGATGGTGTGGACCTACCTATACGATGGTATATCATTTGTAAACTAGTAGGATCAAGTATAAAGTATGTAGATGGTGATGTTTGGGTTGATTCGGACATTTGACTAGAAGGAATTTGAGTCACACGAATCTTCAAAGAAGGAAGACTTATTGGGGGTGATTAATGAAGAAGGTTTTGTGAATAAGGGGAGGGTTGTGATTCAAGAATCACATTGGATGAATAATAACAAGGGTCATGTGAAGAAAGAGAGGACCGTGATTCAATAATTGTATTATATGTTTGATTGGAGGGATTTGTAGTCATGCGTATCTTCAAAGGAAGAAGACGTTGTTGAGGTGACTTATAAAAGGGGTCCTACAAAGAAACAAAGGACTCATGCAACATAGGAGCTGTATTAAATGTATGATGAAGAGGGTCATGTGAAGATAGGGAGGACCACGACGTAGGAGTCACATTAGATGAATGATGAAGATAATTTGTGGTGACACAAATATTTAAAGGAGGAGAACATTGTTTAGGTGACTAATAATAGAGGTCCTATGAAGAATGGGAGGAATGCAAATTAGGAGTCAAATTAGATGAATCTGAATATTAGTTTGGATCCAAATCATCAGAAGAAATGGAGGAAATATTTGGACTGGAATCCTTAGAAGAAGATAAAATGTTTGGATTAGAGTCAAAAGAAGAGTGGTGGGAACCCAAATAATAATTTGGATCAGAAGTGTCCAAACCATACCACCGACTATGAGATGAAGGTGAAGAACGAGTTACCCAAACGGGTTCTCTAGTGCAAAGAACCAAATGAGGTTTGGTCATGATGGGTATCTTTTGATGTGAATGCCAAAAATTTGATTCCTTATTGTCATATGTATAAGGGACCTTGCGATAATCAGTCATTTTTGCATGTGTCGGGTTCAATGGTCTATGAGATGAAGGTGAGGAATGGATTACTCGATGGGTTCTTTAGTGCAAAGATCCAAATGAGATTTGGTCATGATGGGTGTATTTTGATGTGAATGCCAAAAATTACATTCCTTATTATCATATGTATAAGGGACCTTGCGATAATAAGTCATTGTTTACGTGTGTTGGGTTAAACGGTCTAGACCTAGATTGTATTATCAAACTTATTCAAATTGGAGAAGGTTTCATGTTGATTTGGGAAGCATAACGACAACCAAATACACATTTTGTAAATATGGGGATGCTTGTGTGATTTTCCAAAAAGGAAGCTAAAGAAAACACACATCATGATTACTCAAGATTGATAATCCAACAAGGTTTAGAGCTGTAAATGTCAAAGGATGAATACAAGTTTTAGCAACATAAATGATATAAATGAAATATTTCATATGTTTGATTGATTTAAAAGTTAATTGATAGGAAATGATTTTGTGAAGGTTTGAAAGATGTGTTCAAAAATGATCATGAACTTAGACAAAAACAAGAAGATTAAGAGGATCAAATACCCAAAGGATTATCCTAGAAATGAGTTTATAAGGTTGATAAAAACAAGGAATAATCACACGAGTTCAACACACAAAGCCAAATAAATGAACAAATAATAATGAATGATAAAGAATCAATAGATCAAAGTGATTTTTCTAATTGAATAAGTTAATAGTGACACACAAGATATAATCACACATTGTTGTTGGTAAACCAATTATTCAAATGGAGTACTTCCTAACCATATGATAAAGTAATAGTTTACATAAGATTATAAAAAATGTCACCATTTATGCCAAGTTTAAAAATGAACTAGACATAAGTAATAACAAAAGGTTGATACGATTTCCAAAAAAGTATACTAAAAGAGAGTTTAGATCTAATAAAGACCTAAATCTCAAAAAGTATAAGTTACAAACATGAACAACACAACAATACCACTAAGATACGTTAACCAAAATTTATGGAAAAGTAAGGTATTAGTATCAAAATAATATTATTACGACACACACAAAGGTAACAACAACACTTTTCAAAATCAAGGTAATGTTTGAAGGAAAACTAAGGCTAGAGTATACCAAGGAATTATTACAATGCGCGTAGTGTAATGTTACAATCTAGACACTTAGGTCAAGTTTGCAAGAAACAAGACGTAAGTATCAAAATTGTGGTGATATGATACAAGAAAGATAACTCCTCAAAAGAGAATCAAGTGATGAATCAAGCCTAACTATGATGATGATCTTGACTTGGGTATTAAGATCAAATGGTTACCAATGATACGAGTACATTCCCACACACTTTAGACATTTAACAACCCATCCAAAAACATGGATGAACATAAATAGACATAAAATTGGTGACACCATCAGTTGGCAACACACGTGTGGTCACTCCTCTTTTGATCAACAAAGTGTCAAAATAAAGTGAAGGAAGTAGTACAAGTGAGGATGAAAAATGTTGGCCTCACTTCGGTAGAGTTTCGCCTCACCTTAGGGTGAGTGAAAAACTAAGAAAAAGTAATGCTTCACACATTTCGTGATGAATGATGGCTCTTTACAACAACGATTTTTGTAGTTGGTTCCTTAGATTGAATGGATTTCCTAGGTGGTTCGCTCAACTAGGTGTCACAAGTTATCTAAGAGCAAGCTTGATTTGCCAAGAAAAGTCACACTAACTAATTCTTAGAGTATCTCAGCTTTACTTTACCCCCTTCAAGAATAATGGGCAATAAATGTGTCCATCATGTACTCTCACTGGGGTCGTGATATAGATAACTTTGATGCTAAATCTCAAAAATGGTAATACTAGTCAAGTAGGTTATGCAGAGCACTTCCCGTTTTGTCCACAAGGTTCCCTCTTGCGTGGACTACTTTGGGGTTTCTAGGACCACCCCCATTTTTGAAGCTTAAGGCTTATGCCAAAGGGGTTATGTCCTATTTTTAAGTGGATGGGACATACCCTTATTTGAATCTGCAAATACAATGTGATAATTTTTGTTTGTTTTTATTTTTTTAATGGGATATGGTTTACTTAAACGCCTTTTGGCAACCTACAGAGAAACTATAATAGTAGTTTAATTTTGTTTCAAATCCACCTTTCTTTAACAAGCATTTATGGTTCTACACAACGGATTAGTAATTTTCCATGAAAATAATAAACTTTGATTCTGATTCTCAAGATTTTCCTAAGATGTAAGAGATCATACGTGAGGAAAAATACAAGAAATCAACAAATGGAAACACTTAATTCAAATGAAAAACATATTCATCTTTGCTCAATTTGGACATTCTACACATTTTCAAAGCAATAAAAGATATAAGAATTGTTTATGATTCCCAAGATTGCCCCAAAAGACATGAGGGAAGAGCATATGTGACCTTACTCTTATAATTAAGCATGCAAGGTTTATCCAATGTCTAGTCTAGCAAAAGCATGTAAACATACCCATGCAAAAACAAAACCTGCAATGATGTTAGCACTTTAGGACACAAACCTTTGGAAACCTGGAATTAATATGCCAACTCAGACTGAAGCACATGCGCATAGGTTAGGGAATGTGCACATGGGTTAGGGCGGTTACACCTCTCTATGTAAATATAGGTTTGCAATGTGCATGTGCCACCCAAAAGATGTTTGTGCTAGGATATGTGCATGTGCACTGGGGTATAGGCATGTGCACCTGGTCAAAGAAAAAAGATAGTACAAAAACTAAGACACGACATGTGCGCTGGCTAAGAGATGCATGCGCGCCAGGATATGGGTGTGTGCACTTTGGGGTATAGGCATTTGTACCAATCGGAAAAAAATACATTACGAAACAAAGACAGGGCATGTGCACTAGCCAAGAGATGCATGCGTTAGGGTATAGGTTCATGTGCTAGAGATACAAACACAAAATGTGTGTGCTAGCGGAGAATGGTGCATGTGCTAAGGTTAGGTATCTCGTCTTTGAGGTTAGGTGCCTACGCCATCTTGACGAGTTTTCGTAGTAACAAAGTTACAGATGGGGAGTAGTGTGTGTGTGCACTAGGATGTGTACCTATGCATGGTTTAGTGTGTCTACACTGGGTTTGTGTACATGTTCCTATCTTGTAGTCAAAATACGGCCAAATAGAACAAACAAGTTTTAAATTAACAATAAACCATCGAATTAAAGCTCTAAATGAGATTCTACACATGTAATATTAACAAAACCATAAGAAATTTAACATTATTTCACACATGTGCATATCAAGGGTTAGCCAAATATTGAAATAACAAAAAAATCAAACTATAATGCTAAGGGACTAAGGACCCATCCCACTGGTTGTGCCAAATGTATGCAAGAATTAGTTAGCTATGTAAGTATAGTTGAAACTAACACCTTGTAGCTTCAATATAATGCTAAAATAAACGTATGCATCATCATGCTAAGAGCTTAAGAAAAGCTAACATATCAGCATCTCTACATTAGAACATAAAATGAACATTTCAAGCTAATATGCTAAACAAATTAACTTTTATCTCTTATTGAATGCTAAATGAGATGAGATTGAACCTATGTAGATCTCTAACAATAAAAGAGTTGATTGTATGATTGAAATTCCAAGGTTTTCAAGAATGGAGTCTTGTCAAATCATCGCTACAAGACCACTTGACATATCTCCACATGACTTTAAAACTTGGGTGGATGAATGCAAGAAATGGAGAAAGCTAGATCTTCTAATGGAAGAATTCTCTAAGATGATAAAATGTCTACATTGTATGTTGTATGCTCATTTGGGTGTGTAAAGGTGTAAGAAGAAAGGTAGGAGGAGGTCTCCTTATATAGCCCAATGAATAAAAGAATCTCT
Source organism: Taxus wallichiana var. yunnanensis (assembly GCA_018340775.1). Lineage (NCBI taxonomy): Eukaryota > Viridiplantae > Streptophyta > Pinopsida > Cupressales > Taxaceae > Taxus > Taxus wallichiana. Next base: position 74,531,466 of record CM031235.1, on the reverse strand, counting down.
ACAGCCCTTTACATGTGGGATAATAGGGAGGTTGGGTTAGTTATGGATAAGGGAGGTTAAGAAAGGGTTGAGTCAACCTTATGAGAGTTTAGTTTGTCCTTTAGTGACCCATGGGAATTGAGGGGGTCTATTAAATAACTAAAGTGATTAATTAATAGGTGTGCAAGCTTATAGAAGCTTTTTAGAGGAATAGTTAGTATGATTTATGTTATGAGAGGATTTTAATCAAATAAATGATGATTTATTGATTAAATAGAAGAGAAATTAATTAATTAAAAATAATTAATTAATATAGATAGACAGGGGTATTAATTAATTATAAATAATTACTTAATATAGATAGAAAGGGGAGTTAATTAATAGAAGGCCGTTAATTGGCATCATTGTTGGATAGAAGAGTTAATTAAATAACGTAATGTAATTAATTAATGACGATAGCAGAGAAAATGTGTGATATTGATGATATGTCATCAATTTGCGGGAAAGGGTATAATTAGCGCAATTTAAGTATTTAAGTTTCTTGAGCTAAATTATAGGTGTCTACGGTCCCACAACATCCTCAACACCTTTGTAATATGGTAGATGCAAAGACATCTCAAAAACACTTGCTGAGGTGGTTGAGGCCCTTGTCTACCTAATCCGAACTGTATTCCCTCTAATGATTCCTCTACCACTAGATCCACCAAAGACTGTCCCACTGACCCACCAAATCCTTGAGGTCCACCAGTCCGCTAGCTCGTATTCCACCTGACCCACCAGATCCACCTCCTATAGCTGGCAAGGGTCCTGAAGTGGTTGTCCCTTGTGTCCCCACTATCACATTAAACTGTGCACCAACATTCTATGATATTTCTCCACTACCATATGTGTTTACTGCACCGCTTCTAGATGTGATACCCAAGCTTTGTGTACCCATAATTTTCCCAAATGTCACTCCATAAAATATACCTCCAAACATGGGAAATGATTGTGTAGCCATAGATGTGCCAAATTAAAAGTTATACCTCCTAGGTCCTGATCGATTACTTCCACCAATACCAACTCAATTATTAATACTTATCTCTAGATTTTGGAAACTAAGCACTAGGGGTTGGTCACCAGGTGGATACGCCGATGAATATTCTTTCTATAAGCTAAGAGATATCATCAGAAGTTTAAGGGTTCTCTCTTCCACTCTTCCACTTGAACCTTAATTCCTTCCTGCAACATTTGCCTCCATAAATCCAATGCTCCTGCAACTTCACATTTTTATCTAACTCCCTCTCACAAGATTCATTATACTTGAGTCACCTATCTTCCCTCTCCTTTTCAGTTGTAAGGTTTGCCATCTTCCTCCACCCTAGCTTACTTTCCCAGTGCTCATAAGAGCTTAGCCGGCCATAGGAAATGCTTCCAAACTCAACATAATGATCAAGATCTTTATAGATAAAGGGATAACACGCAATAACGATCCTCTTGGCTCCCTCAAGAACTCAAACTCAACAATATCTAGATAGGAATACGTAGAAATCACGTACTCCAAGGTGTAACTCATCAATACTCTACTCCACCAATGATCAAAAACACGTGTCCAAGTCAAATCAACATCATACAACCTCGATACTCCTCTTGGGTCCATACGCGAGGTATATAGTACCAACTTGATCTAGATGCATACGCCGAGAGCCATTCGTACAACTCCATTGGAAAACAAAAAAATAAGGTCTCATATAGCTCATGATATAGATGTTCTTTTACCCATTTACATGCATCAAACTCGGGTCCAAAGACTAAATCTCTCCGAGAAAAATATCCTCCATGTGTTTAAGCCATTCGACACTATCCAAGGTTAAGTGCTCTATCATCATGCACCATTCTCACAACAACTTTGAAAAGAGGTCCTGAAAATAGAACCAATATGTAGTCATTTATTTACCCTTAATACCTTTTCTAACCCCAAGCGCACTTTGGCCTATCACTCGGGGTCTTTGGAACTCACCAAAGCGCGCGTGGGCACCGAGCCCCTCCTTTTTGTGAGATTTGTGAGAAGTTTCCGCCATTAATGGAGGATGATTTGTAGAAGTAGAAGTACATTCACTTATTTAAAAAGGTAGAGGGTGCAACTAAAAATCCACACATTAATGCATTACAGAAGTTAAATAATATTTGTAAGAAGCATAATAAACTAGATTTGAACCATGACAAGTCATATAACACAAAATTTTACACCCACAGACAAATTATATAGAATGAACCCACATATATTTTGATTTAAAGGAGTTCTGGTAGCCACATTACATTCAAAAGGGGTCATCTCAGACCATATACAAAAAATGATAGAGACTTAACTCTTGTAAGCTTCTCTGATATGAGACCCTAACTATAATTTTCCCATTTTAACCCTTATTACAGATCACAAGTGCCATACATAGGCTCATGAAATCCCTTACAACCCCTAGCGGTAAGTTCTCTAAATCCTAGCATTACTTGTAACACTTCATAACTCTCCTTTACTTTCTCTCGCATTCTCTCTGTGTCTATCCCTATCTTCTCTTTATCTCCACATCTATATATGTCTATGGCCCGAGCATTACTTTATATAAGATCAACACCCACCGCATACCTTTTCTAAGCGGACATTACATGCCAAGTATCGATGTGGTCCTCCATTGGTGAATTTTATCCCTTTACAAACCCTCCACTCTCTTGTAATGATGTCTTCTGGGAATATTCCTTGTAGGGAATATTCTTTTCTTGACCTCTAAGGTTCCATGCTAGCACCTTATCCACTCATCATGCCTAGTTAGGTCCTCATGATTTTCCTCAAGTGTCTCTAGAATGACGAATATGGATAAGTGATTTAAACTCATGTTTTCCTCCCGCACATGCCCCTATTTCACTTAAACCCTTCTTAAACCCCTTTGTCATGTGGTCTTTCCCTGAAATCCCTTCTTCTCACTTTGGTCCCGCACACGCACACCCTTTGGTACTTAGCCAATATTTCAAGGCCCAACATTGAGAAAAGATTAAAATTTCCATGGTTTGAATGATGAATTCAAGTATTTCTTCTAATTAGTTGATTGGTTATAGTTTATCCTTTATATTTGCATCGAGGTTTGATTGTATATTGGAGGAGACCTTGTTGTGTGACATGGAGATCTCTTCCTAGGTTTAACTACCCGATACTATATGGATGTGGATGTTTTTAATTGGTAATAATTGGATAGGATCCAGGACCTTTACAAAATATATTCAATGAATATTACATAAGGTCTAAAACCACAAGAAAAAGAGTAAAAATATAGTTCTTGGATACACCAAACAAACAAAAAAATTTGAAAATAGTTTCAAAGAAAAACCGTAACAAAACAAGGGAAATAGAACAGATTACACAAAGTTAGCAAAAGAGTGTTAAAGAGTCTTGAGCCTAGTCCTAGAGCTCGTCCCTTCCTTATTAGTTTGATGTTTGAAGGATAATCTCAACCTCACCATCTGATATGTTCATAATAATCTTGATCCTTTTACCCTTGACCATATCCTCAACCCTCTTATCCTAAATCACATGCATAGTAACCTTGTCCTTTAACCTCTTTACCATTCTGACTAGGTTATTATTATCCTCCTTAAGAGAGGTTGCTCATGATAAGCAATGATATTAGTAATGAAAACCACTAGTAGAAACAAATAAACAACATTAATGAACGTAATTTTCCAGCAATATCATCCAAGAGAACACAAAAGGCTTTTTGGTCCTGTAAACATGGAACACCCATAGTGTCACATTATGATAAATGTGCATAAGCCACATGGAAAGAAAAGAATCAAGTAGTAACACATGGACATAAACATGTATACATGAAACCAATATTTCAAAACATGATAATATGATGTAGTAACCAACATAGGTGAGATATATGAAATAGGAGATTTCATTTGCACAAGAATAGTCTAAGAAGTAATAAGTCCATAATATATATAATTGAGTATAAATGAGGAAGTGTTAACAAACTATAATAGAATAATATTATTTATAGGATGTGGAGGGATTACCTCCAAATGATGTGAATGTAAGGAGATATATGTGCCCCTATAAGTGTTTATAAATTGGTGTCCTACATCCATCTCGATATACTTGAGTGAACACATGTATGTACATCAATAAATCATGTTATCTATCAAACTAAAGTAACCAACAACATGTATAATGTGAAGTGCTAATAACTCATGTAAAATGCATAGGTCTTTTTGCTAATATTTGAATGTTTTTGTACTATCACAATGCATAGATAAATACAAAATATGTGAGTAACAACATAGCTAACTAATGAAAACATACTTATGAGGTTAAGGGGTTGTCATAGGAGATGAAAGTTCAGGTGTCATTGAAGATGTTGATGCTAGTGGGATTGTTATAATGACATGTTCCAAAGAATTATTAATAGATGTAAATCTAGGAATCACATAGCAAAGTGCATATGCGGTGGACTAGAGGAATGAGTGCGGTGACCATGAAGATGGTATTGAGAATCTATGGGAGTAGAATGTTCACTAGAGGACAAACATAAAACTCTAGTGGAATGAGCATGATGAGAAATAGATCCCGGGATGGAAAACCTATGAGGAGGCCTAGAGCCATGAGATGTAGATTTAACAATTGAAGGTTGATTACAAGACTTGAGATGATTGATACCAGGAGAGGAAGTGTGTACAATATGGGGTCGACAAACGTCTACATATTTGGAACTAGAGTGAAAGAGTACTAGCCTAGGGAGTAACATAGAAGTGCTAGAGATATTGTGCACAACCAAAGACTTATCTATGGGAGGACTAGGAGGAAAGGCTACAGAAGGAGGACTAGGCATACTAGGAGGAGTAACCTCAAAGGGAATATATCTAATGGTGATAGCTTGTTGATTATGGATGAAATTAACACACAAATGTATGGTTGAGTGAATATCCTTAAGATTATGTAGCCAAGGGATACATAACTATAAGGCACCAAAAATTAAAGTAGATGGAACAAAAAATGGAACTAATGTAGTGATAGGATAAAAATGATAGGTAGAGTGTTTTCATTTTTTTTTCAAGGTTAAAAATTCAAACTTGAACCATGAAAATGAAACCCAAGTGTCAAAAAATTGTTTTAAAACCATCTTGAACCCCTCTCCAGATCATTTTTCCCTTTGTATCATTTTCATCACAACCTTTCGGGTTTTATAAATATGTTTTAAAAAATTTCCCTAGTGTTTTAAATGTTGTGTCAGGGTCATTCAACTCATTCATTGATGTTCTTCGAAAGGTGAATTCTTCAAGATGCCTAGAAAGGCTAATTTTAGCCTTTTCAAGACATGTGTGCATTCTCTGGGATTGATCTGAAATCCCACAACCATCCAAACTCGGTATTGAATATTTTTAAAGTAATGGAACTGATTTTGGAATATTTAGGGAAGTTTTGTAGGTTTGGGAACAATTGCAGTGAAAGTGGGGTTTTTAAGGGTAAGGAGCGTATAGTCTAAAATGGTAGTTGAAATTTTGTAGATGATTTTGAGAGTTCCGTAAAGAATTGGAAATCAAAAAAATAGTCATTAGAAATATTAAGTAATCATCTACATGATGGAATCATAAAATATTTCACAACACTTGATGGCTTCTCATGGAAGCTTGATTTTGGAAGACACACCTTGATGTCCTAAATAAAAAGTGTAAAAAATTCATGATGAAATCATAATTGAGAAATAATAACCCTCCCATTTTTCTTGGAATGTTTTTAAGATTAAAAATCATATAATACTTCATCAAAAATACCTCTTGGAGCTCTAGTAATTGCATCATCAAGGTTTCTCTCTCGCGGAAGTCGTTTCTCATACTTATCCATTTTTGTGTGAGGACACTTGTCATCATTTGGTGAGGAGAATTTTTGTGTCCCTCTTTTCCCAATTCCTAAGTGGAAAAATGGGACATAAAATTCATCCCTCCTCCAACCTTCCTCGGGGTTCTCCACATGACCAAGGAACGCACTCTCGAGGGCTTATCGGCATATCTCATTTGTCCTATCTCATAACCTGAAGGTGACACTTGGAAACATAGTCTGAAGGAAAATTTTCTTTTCCCTATTTTCACCTTTCCAAATGGGATAGAGGGGACATAAAAATTCACCCCCTCTCTATCACCCTCTTTGGTTTTACATGCGACCATTTTGAAGCCCCTCAGTCTTAAGACTAACTTTTCCCCATTTCCTCCTCATTTCATCTTGTGCATGACTTGTCCTCATTTAGTGAGGGTGAAATTTTATGTCCCTATTTTCACCATTATCAAGGTGATGGAGGGGACACAAAAATTCACCCAGTCCATCCCCTATCAAGTTTTGTTATGTGACCTAGACCTAACTATCGGGTGTTAAATGGTTATTTTCTCCATTTCCCCATCTCGTGATATGAAAGTGAAAAGTGGAAAGACTAGGTGAGGGTGAATTTTATTTCACCCATTTTCCCAATTCATAAGGGCACAGTGAGGACATAAAAATTCTCCCTAAGAAAATAATCGAAAACCCTAGTTTTTAAACTACTTCTTGTTACTTCTCCCGTTAACTAAAAACATTGTCGAAGCCTAAAACACTCAAAATAACTACTGCTAACCTCATTTCTTCACTAATTCAAACAAAAAATCCATTATTGATGATTAAAAACCTCCAAATACCTAAAAATTCACCATGCATTTTTTCAAAATCTTTCTAGGGAAGCCATGAATGCAAAAACCAAGAAAAAATTACAACTCTCAAACTTGCACGTGGATTTCATTGAAATTTTCTTAGTAGTTCCTCATTCCAAACACCTGCAAGAAGAATTTCATTACAAGATAGATGATGCCCTATATTTTTAATAGCGAGAAGACCCTAATTGTTTTCCCTAGAAGCCACTTTTTTAATTTCCAAGACTTTTGGCAAGTGGATCATGGTGAAATTTGGAGCACAAGATCCCGAGAGACAAGTTCAAATCCAACAAAGACATTTTAGTTACAAATAGACATGAAATTTGGTGCCTTCACTTACTAAAAATAAAAACTTACCAAAAATGGTAAGTTATCTCATATCAGTGCATTCGAAAAGTAATGAAGACAACAAACTAGGCCAAATAGACCGTTTTCCCAATAAATAAATAAAGTAAAAAAGAAAATTTCAAAAATAAATAAAGCGATATCAATGAAAGTATTGTTAGCATGATAGGGGCTTCAGATAATTGAATTCAAGAAAAAAACTTTTCTTGAAAACAATTAAGCATTGTTGAACCCTACATGCTAAAAACAAAAAGGTTTTTATTGAGTTACTGAGACAATTGTTAGTCTTTGTTTTCTATCATCTTGTTGATTTTTGCAAGCATGAAGTTCAATTTATTTGGTATAGATCTTGTTTTAACCTTGGGATAAGAATATCCAAGAGTGGGTGACAACGATGTCACTCATATGAACTTAGAAATATGAAGACCTAAATTCTTGGAGGTCTGAGGAGCTGGTGGAAGACAAGATTTTCACAAGTGGATTGTATGCTAAAGGTGGTCATCATATGTCTATTGAGTACATAATTAGTATTGTCATCTGCTCATAACTACGATCCAAAATCAAGAATCATAAGGGTAGATGACAACTCAATACTTACAATTCTCACTCCAAAGGGGATTTCACATTGTATGCAAATCCTGACATGAAACAACATGGTCATCATCACAAAGGAATTTTCATCAGGAAAGTGGTAAAAAATATAATCGTGTCTAAAAGGTATTTCATTGGGGTCGTGGTTGAAGCAAGGAGGAAGCCATCTTGTATGCCAAAATCATTGTCCGTATGAGTTTCACAAAGGCTATTCTAATGTAATCATCCTACTAAGAAGGATAATGGGAGAAGAGGCCATGAAATATTTTCAATATTGGATTAAAGGAAAATAGATGATTGATTACAGATATATAATCAGTAATAACATTCATCAATAATTACTTCAGTTGCAAGTTCTTAGAAGTTCTCGATAAAATCTTTCTTATTCTATGCTCTTGTGAGTATAATACTTGTTTAGAGTCTGAAACTCACTCAAAACATCTCTCAAAGGGATCCCTACTATGAAAGGTATTTGTAATTGATCCTCAAGGAGAGAAACCACCATTTCTCAAGAGTGAATGATGCATTCACTATGTTTTTCATACGATTGTTGGAGGGTAATCCTGAGTCAAGATTGTCTTCTCAAGATACCACTTTGATCAAGAGGTATGGGTCCTTTTTCACTTAGTTCTCAACATTCTCATACATCAGAGTATCATGGTTTTATCTCACTTTGTGTAATATCCCAAGGTATATTAGCGATAAGATTTTGATTTTTGAGTTGTGTAGGCATCTCACCCACGTAAATGGAAAACTCAATAATCAAAAGAAGAAAGCATGTGTCATTTCTTATCTTTCTTGGAATCTTCTCATGTAAGAATGCCAATGATGCCTCAAACTTGGAAGCTTCATTTAATCATTTGAACCTATACTCATACACACTAGAGAAGGATTTCAAAATTTGAAGCAACTCTGAAACCTTCCATCTTCCTGATTTGCACCATGTTCCACAAATAAAGGATTATTGGGTGAATTTCTCAGATGGTTTTGAGGTTAGGAACGTAATCACATGATAATTACGGTTGGACATAAGAAAAATTTCGAGTTTGATTTGTTCGAAGATGGAGTTGAAGATGATGGAACTAAATTGTATGATCTTGAGTATCAAGCAATGAAGGTCTCGCCTCTCGAATAGGTCTCGTGGAGCATTCATGAATCAATAGACATAAACAAATGAACTGAGGTGGTAATCTAGATATCCAAGGAATGGTTCAAGAATATGAGGGATGTACTCATCAAATCAATAGGTCTCCAAAATCTTAGAAAGATAAGAATCTCACCTCTCCACTTCAAAGGAAACCGAGAAGAATTCAAGATTTTCTCACTAGAGAGGGCTCATGAAAAGAAATTCAATGGAATCAGGTCTCTCGCTACATGAGGTTGAACAAGAAAGAAAGTGCTATCCAATATCTTGTAGAAGGTTTTAAGAAAGGATAAATTCATCCATCTCATCCATTGATCCCTCAGTGGTCTCCAAGCATCTCCTCCTTTGTAGCTTCACCAACTAAAACAACGCAAGATGTACCCTCTCACTCAAAGCAAGAAACAACAATCATTCCCAATAATGAGCCTTAAATAGATGAATTATTCCCATGGGTACAAGAGATGATCGAGGAGAGACTTTCATGGTCCAATAAGTAGTGGTGCCATATTTTCAATCCATTTTAATGATGGTGAAAACAAAGAAATGTAAGAAAGCTCAAGTTACCTCTTGCTTCTATAGTATTTCTTTAGGGAATCGGTATGTGGAAGTAGCTCGACCAAAGGTAGTCAAGCCTATTGGTGAGATGACCCCATCTAACTATGAAATGACCACCATTCCTCTAGGGCTAGTAATGCATGAGGAGATGCTCTTTTTTCAAAAAATCTTCCACTCGTCTTCTTGTAATAAATGAGGAGTATAAGGAGAAGATTGAACAATTGGAAGATCACGTAATAACTCTCTCTTCATATGTTCAATCCTTCATGGATCCAAATTTCATCCCATCTCTTCGGATAAGTAATTCACTCCCATCATTAGCATTGATCTAGAATCCATCAGGAGGGCACAAGGCTTCATAATGTAAGGTGAGGTCAACGACAAGTGGGTGAGAAAATTCTTGAAAAAGGTAGGACTTTGCTTCTAGAAATTATCTCATTGTTTGAATACATGATTGCAACTTCCACAAAGGTAAATATGATCAGGGATGAAATTAAAAAATAGAAAGAGCATTGGGATTAGGTGTTTCCACTAGTGACTGAAATGGTAAAAATCAACTCTTCTATATTAGTGGGAAGAAATGTGTTCACTCCGCATTTGAAGATCTGTCTCTTACTTGGTCTAGAAATATTTGATGGTCATTGTGTGTTATTTATTTTAGTGATGTAAATTCAATTGATGGAAAAGTGTTTCATGGTGTTATATTAGTCTCCATGAGGTGTCGGTTAAAGGTCAAACATGAAGTTTGACTTGTAGTGTCAAAATTTTGTCAAGTTGTTATGGTGTCTAGGTATGGTTTCAGGCATGGTACAAGCATGGATGGTCATTTTATGAGTGCAAATGGTTTTATTAGTTCTATCATGGTCCATGAGGTATGTTATAGGTGTATATTTTTCTGCATTAAGTCAACATGGCCATTTCATGAGTTGGCATGTTTGAGTCAAGTCGATCTAGGCTATTCCTAGCCCTAAAACATACATAATGAGTTGGAGGAATGAGAAATGAATATGATCAGTCTTTTTGGATCATGGTAGTAGAATTTTGATGAGAAATATGACATGTATGGTGAGTTTTAGGTCATTTATTAGAGTTTTGATAGTATTTCATGGTGCATGTGGAAGCAAGCGAAGGTGAAGAACATATAAGATAACACGGTAAGTCTTAATGGATACATAATTCCAAGAATATTTGAGTTAGATGGTAAGTATTTATAGTTAGAGGATTTTTACATTATGATTCTGACAATTTTAGGTCAATGTGCTGAAGTAATTGCAATATCATTAGTTTTGGCAAAACCGGGTTTTCTAGAGTGTGATTTTGAGATAAAAGTTGGTCTTCTAATGTTTATTGTGGATTTTAAGTTTTCATGATACCTAGAGGATTTTATGGATTTTTTTATATGTAACTAATAAGGTTTATCAAAAATAATGATGTGGTTTTATCATCACATTTTTATGAACGATCGTTAAGAAGATAAGTTGCTTTGAAACCCTAGTTAAACCCTAACTCAAAGCGACTTGGAGGAAACAAATTATACTAAGATTTTTTGATTGGTTTTGAAAATGTTATGATTCGATGATTTAGAGGACTCCTCCATATTTCCAGAAATGTATATTAGAGCATGTGACTGTATGTAGGCCCTACCCAAAAAGGTAAGTTTTTGAAGATGTTTAGTTTGAGGAAAAGTTGTCTAAAGAAGGTATGAAATAAATTGACATTGTTTTTAGCAGGTATTTTTTCTAGATGTCCATGATAGTTTTAGATCATGGTTTAGGTCCTAAATTGATTTTTTTCCCTATTTATGAAGACTTATTTTTAGGGTAGTTTGGAGCATTATGTGGAAAAAGTTGAATTTCGGGAGCTATGTGTGGAGTTAAGGATTTGTTCAAGTTTTGTTGTGATATTGGTTAAGATATATTTCCAATGATATATAAAACTTGTGTTTTTGATAAGGAAAAGAAAATTATGGTGCTGTATGTCACATCCCATAATTTTAGTCTAACTTAATCGATAGGATAGGTCAAAGAATGTTAAATGGTTCACGAAGGTGGGAGAGTAAGCCCTATCACATAGCTAGGTATGTAGTTTAACATGCATACATATATTCTAAAAATTATATACACACGAACACATAGTTGCATGTGCAACCACACAATAATGCTTGTTTCCCGACATTCGTAAAACATTTGTCATATATGATGTATTTTTTCATGGCTTCTACTTATATGTGGTGCGATGTTAAATTATTGGAGTCTTTGTAACTATTTTGATGTATATGTTTTCTATTTTGTGTGTTGCAAAATATTTTCCTTACCATAGAAGATGATATTTATTATTGGAAACTTACTAGGTTACTATACCTTCCATTGAAATATTCTTTGGAAATAATGACTACATGATGAAAGGGGTCTATTCAAGGATGTTGTGATATATATTACCTTCTTGTTGTAGGTGATGGTTCAATATTTGAAAAGTGATTATTTAGAAATCCCTCTTATTTTATGATCATAAATTTTTTTAGCTTGGTTTTCTTTCATTTGGAATAATTGTTACCTTGTTCATTGTTGTTAATGACTACATAACAATGGCAACACTATGCCAAATTGGAGTTATTGTGCATAAAATACTTGGTTCATCAATTTCAGGGTCATAGTGCATTACCTTTAATTACCAAGGTCATATTTGGTTCACTTATGAGGGTTGGTAATTATAATGTTGTTTGGCCAATAAAAGAGGCTTTATCCATATGTTGGTCTCTTTTACAAATTATAAGTATTGATTATTTTAAATATGTTGGTATTCAACCGTTAACTCCATGTTGAGAGATTAACGTTTGGATTCTTCTTACTTATTGGAATTTAATTATCATTGTGGTTTGATTCTAATAGTCATACTTGATAACGAGAGCATTGCTAACTAACTCATTGGTTTGTCTAAGACCATGGTGTAGAGCACTAACTAAATTGTTAAGATTTTTTAGATATATTTTTTAATATTATTTCAAGAGTTATAAGTCCATATTTTTTTAATAAATGTCTTTTTGACCTCATTATGGCAAGTTTTGATAGGATAAGATAAGTCTTACCATAAGATAATGGAGGATTTTACAAGTTGTAGTATGCATTTGATATTTAAACTCTTTATTTTACATATTGAAATATATCACAATGTTTATTAGGACTTTTGACTTCATGGAAGGTGCAAGAATAATTAATGATTAATAAGATCATTTTAATCGACCATGCAAATGGAACCTAAACTGGTGAATGCTAATTGGTCAAATGACCATGCAAATATAAAGGGTTATTGGTTGAATTATTAATCTCTATAACTACAGCTAAACTTGGAGTGAGACCTAGCGGGCGGCAGGGAGATCTTTGAATCCACTACTTGGCACTAAGCACATTAACTACATTTCTTTGATTCAGTGTGGTTCCTTGGGAAATGGGGAAGCTTCTTAAGGGAGCTAGAGTATGCAAACTTGGGGTTCATTTTGATTTTGGTTTTCAACTCAAGATTTGCATGATGGTTAATAGGTGATTTATGACCATGATAATACAAAACTTTGAATGAGATTTAGATTTGGTTGCATGGGTGTTTAAAATTTATATTTAAATGGAAGGAGGTAATTTCAGGGGGATTTGAATCTGCGTATTGTTGCTTCGACTTTGGTACTTGCTGAGAATAGAATAGTTATATCCATCTCGAGTCCGGTTGGAATCTTAGTGCGACTGTTTTGAAAAAGTGAATCTATTTCGAAGAAAAGCTTTAAAGATATTTGTAAGGGACTTAAAAAATCTCAGTCATGGATCTTCATCCCTATTTCTGATTATTTACTTAGAAATGATTGTGGGATATTTGTTTGATCGATATAATTCTCGTTAATAGTTTTATTTCATGCCATGATCTGTTTATTGCTCTGGATTGCTGCCCCTTCTTTGTGTGTTAGTTTAAATGACTCTCTGCTATTTCTGTAATTTTTTCATGGCTTACTGTGAATGTTTGGAAATATTTCCATGCTTGAGTCATAGAAATGAGTGGTCGACAGATTTAGGAATGGGATTAACCAAAAATCGGTATTAATTGATTTGGAGGTAGTTGATGGTTAGCTTTCCCTGATTTTTTTACATGTTGATAAAGGCCATCTCCGTCCGAGCACGAGTTTGTTTATTCCTCAAGTTATAAACTCCACTCATGGGACCTGAGTTGGGATATAGCTCATTGAGCTCTGGTCGTATATTTGTTTTCTTTTCCTTTTCTATGTCGTATGCCCTCTTCATCAGAGCTCGGTGTACTCAGTGTATGGCTTGGTTGTTGAATTCAGTGCACATCTTGGCCATTGTGAGTTAGTTATCTAGCTGGCGAGTTATAAATGAAAACTATGTTGTAATATGATCTCGCCTTAGCTTGAGATCAGTGATAGTTGTGAACTTGCCCATCTAATATGTTAATAACCTAATTAGGAGATTAGTCTCCAACAATTCAGAGTGGTATTTCACTGAAACATGAACTAATGTTGGGTCGGTTTGATATCATTTTCCCGTCATTCGATGACATAAGTTATGTGTCTAAATTATATAAAAAGCTGAGTATAGTTGCAGACTATATATATATATATATATATATATATATATATATATATGTGAAGCATAAATAATTTGTATATTAGATTTATGGACTGAAATTATTGGTTAAAGGTTGTTTAATTAGTTCGACAACACCTGATATCAAATGTTGGTTAACTTTGGTTTTGGTAGCAGTATAGTTAAACCATGTCTACATGTAATTTAATGAATCAATGATTGGTGGTCGAATAATTGTGTGACCGAATGAAAATGTGTGATGTTCAAAAAGGTGTATAAAGAGATAAAGAAACTAGTAAATTTTAGTGGTATGAGCTAGCTGCCTTTACGAATTGATTAGATTATGTAAAATGGTTTTGAGATCATATCATAATATGTTAATAGCTTGCTAGAACAATTCGATAAAAAGAAAAGAGGTTTTGTCATTTGTGCTTTGCGATGTAAGCCAAATTACCATGATTAATAACTAAGATGTATTGATGTATTAAGTTGTTATGGTTACATATAAAATGATTTCTTCATATCATTCTTATATAGTGTATACATTTAATGTCTACTAATTTTATGGTTTAATGATCAATAATTTATGACCAATTATTTCTAAGGAAATAACTAGGCATAGAGATGAAGGTTCATGTCGGTTCGGTTAGAATTGACTATGTTACCTTACCATTTTTAGGTGCGGGTTGAAAGGTGTTACGGGGTGGATAGAATTCTAGTTTACAATATATTGTGATTATATAATTTGAATGTATTTAATGATTTTTATTGATAAAATGAAAATAAAGAATTACTTTTAAAGAAATAAAATAGTTATATCTAGCTCAAGTTACTTTGGAATATTGGTGCAACTATTTTGGTTTGTGTGAATTTATTTCAAAGAAAAACTTTAAAGAGATTTATAGGGGACTTAACAAATCTCGGGAATGGATCTTCATCCCTATTTCTTATTATTTACTTAGAAATGATTTTGGGATCTCTGTTTGATCGATATAATGCTAGTTAATAAATTTATTTCATGCCATGATTTGTTTATTGCTCGGATTGCTTGCACCGTTTTTGGGGTGTTTGTTTAAGGTTGTCTTTATGATTTCTATGATTTTTTCATGGCTAAATGTGAATTTTTTTAATATTATTGTTCTTTAGTAGTAGAAATGAGTGGTCGACAGATTTAGGAATGTGATTAACCAAAAATAGGTATTGACCTATTTGGAGGTAGTTAGTGGTTGGCTTTCCTAATTTTTTTACATGTTGATAAAGGCCATCTCTAGCCAAGAACAAGTTTTTATTCCTCAAGTTACGAGATCCAATCATGGGACTGAGTTAGGATATAGATCTTTGAGCTTTTGTCATATAACCTGTTTTCTTTTCCTTTTATATGTCGGTTTCCCTTTTCATAAGAGCTCAATGAGCTTGGTGTATGGATCGATTTTATAGTCGGTGCACGGATCAGCCAATGTGAGTTAGTTGTCTTGCTTTGGAGAGTTATAAATGACAAATATGTTGTAATATGAGCTCACCTTTCCTTGAACTCGGTGATGGTTGTGAACTTGGCCCAACTAATATGTGAATAACCTAATTAGGAGATTAGTCTCTGACGATTCATAGTGATATTTCATTGAAACATGAACTAATGTTATGTCGGTTTGATATTATTTTCCGTCATTCAATGACATAAGTTAATAAACACACACACACACACACACACACACACACACACATTATGTGAAGCATAAATATTTTTATATTAAATTTTTGGACTAGAATCGGTGGATAAAGGTTGTTTAATTAGTTCAACCACACCTCCTATCAAATGTTGATTAACTTTTTGTTTTGGTAACAATATAGTTAAACCATGTTTTTATGGAAATTGATGAATCAATGGTTGGTGGTCAAATAACTATGTGACCAAATGAAAATGTGTATAATGAATAGAAAATGTGTAATGTTTGAAATGGTGTATGAAGATATAAAGAAACTAGTAAATTTTAGTGGTATGAGCTAGTTTCCTTCTTTGGATTCTATTAGATTGTGTAAACTAGTTTTGAGATCATATCATAATATGTTAATATCTTCCTAGAACAATTAAGTAAAAATGAAAGAGTATTTTTGTTTTGTACTTTGGGATGTAAGCCAAATTAACATGAATAATAATTAAAAAGCATGATGTATTAAGTTGTTATGGTTGCATCCAAAATGATTTATTCATATCATTCTTGTATAATGTATACAATTAATGTGTACTAATGTTATGGTTCATGATCAATAGTAGATGAAAAATTATTTCTAAGGAAATAACTAGGCATAGAGATGAAGGTTCATGTTAGTTTGGTTCAAACTTACCATGTTACATTACCATTTTTAGTTGTTAGTTGAAAGGTATTATGGGGTGGATTAAAATATGGTTTCTGATATATTGTGATTATATCATTCAAATGTATTAAGTAATTTTGTATTGATATAATGAAAACAAGGAATTACTTCTAAAGAAATAAGGCAATTTAAAAGCCTCATGTAATTTATTAATGCTTTAGTGATCACTATGTATTTGTGAATTGAGGCTTAACCTCCATATCAAGAATATATGTCGTTTTTTTATAATGTACTTGTTTCTAGAAAGTGTTATGATGCCAAAATTTCGGTAGGATATCAATTCATAAATACATGTAAAATTTGGTGATTACTTTGGTGTGATTTTTTAATTAGTGTATGTTATGTTGAAACATTAAAATAAGACAAAACAAATACACTATTAGGATACAATTGCAATTTATTTATTGTGATGAATCATTTAACTATGCGTAAAAATTATATGCAAACTGATTAATCATGTCCAATGATTAATCACCTAACGAAATCAACAACCTAATGTTGTGAAAACATGAAAGAGATAGTCATAATAGATGACATCACAATACTATGTTATGATTACTAATCACTAATAATTGACATGTAATAAATTAGGTGCCCTTTATTTATCATCAACATAGAGATATGATTTAATTAATGTTGCAATTATGATTATTTAAGAAATGTGACACTATCTGAAGAGCCATATGAGAATGAATATGGGAAGGGTGTCGAGTGTGTGATCACACAATTAATCACACATCTACACCTTTCCTATAGGTATTCCAATAGGGTTCAATCTGCATCTTGTCGTTGGGATTAACGGGTCCTAATTGTTGCATGGTAAAAAACTATATTAGATAACTTAAAGATTGTTAGTCGACAATAAAAATCATAATGCAACACTTGTATCTGTGAGGCATACACATACCAATTCGAGATGGCTACAAGGAAAGGGAAAGATGTGTAATGACTTAGGTCATTACTTGAATGTACCTTATCTTGTCAAGATATCAAAGTTGTGTGGGCATGAACCGCATACGACCCAAATTTTGAGTCATTATAACTATAGGTTAAGTGTTGGAAATTAATAAATAAATACATGATTACTTAAGATGTATAAAAATGAACTTAATAATCTAAACAACGGAAACAAATCTTGATGACTATGACTAGAATGGTTGTGAGGTGAAGGGAAGGCGGTTCCATAGGATTATCTGCGATCATAGAATATGGCTTGCTTATGTAAGGACAAATAACTATGGCCATAGTAGTGCTTGTAATTTTATGTATTTTTTTTTTCACCAAGTCTTCTTTTTATGGTGTTAAGATTCGGAAGTGTATATCTATCGAAGGACACTAAGAAGACACACAGTTCTCTTAGTCTGTAGTAAGGCTTAACCAAATGATACACTTGGTGTATTGGTTTGTAATGAGTGTTTGAGGGGGGTCGAGTAGGATATGTATACCCTTGAAGTTGTGCATGGTTATCAGAGATTGTCTGGTTCAATCCTTAACTTTAATTAATGTTGTTTTAATTAAGTTGTTTTAATTAATGTATTCATTTCAGCATAAAAGGAATTAAGAGATGGTAATCTCTTGTATGTTGATTTATCTTTTGCTCGTGTTTAATCCATATATGGAAATCCATCATAATAAATAATGCTCAATACATTACAATAGAATGACTTGAATCATTCAATAAGAAAGATGTACATATAGGAGGAGGGAAGTGCAACTACTACCTAAATCAATGGTGAAGAACTCCCACTAACGATCTTTGGTAGTTAAGTTAACTCTAAAAGACTAGTAAGCTAGCTCCACATAACTAAGAGGCCAACTCCACACAACTAGTACACCTAATCAAGCTAACCCAACAAGTGTAGGGCTAACACAAGTGTAAGAATTATCCTAATAAATAAATAAAAGGATAAATAATAACCTACACTAACATGAAAGGAGCGATAAGAACATTGTTCCAAGCCGTGATCTCGGATGATAATAGCACACCACATTAGATTTGAAAAAAAAGAGCTAAAATACCATATATGAAAATCCATCATAATCCATAATGCTCAATACATTACAATATAATGACTTTAATTATTCAATAAGAAAGATGTACATATAGGAGGAGGGAAGTGCAACTACTACCTAAATCAATGGTGAAGAACTCCCACTAACTGATACTGGTAGTTAAGTTAACTCCAAAAGACTAGTAAGCTAACTCAACATAACTGAGAAGCTAACTCCACACAACTAGTACACCTAAGCAAGCTAACCCAACAAGTGTAGGGCTAACACAAGTGTAAGAATTATCCTAATAAATAAATAAAAGGATAAATAATAACCTACACTAACACCCTCCCGTAAGCATAGCTTAGGTGGGTGGAAAATAAGGTGGGTCCGAAACAAGGCCTGATGAGGTACCCACGTACAACAACTGGGAAAAATGGACACCGCAAGGTACCCAAAACCAGTAATAACAAAGTAGAGAGCAAAATCCTGCTACAAGATATCCTCAGAAGCTCGACTCTAAAAACTTGTACAATGCTGAAGAAGTGTGGTGCACACTATGGTCTGAATCCACTGCTCGATCATATAACTCAAAAACAACTGACCTTGGGCTTCACTAGAATAGCTCCATGCAAGGATACTGTCAATGGAGTGATGTCAAAAATGAAAAACAAACACCAAACATAATTTGATCAACTGCTACAAATAGGTGTGCCACGATCCAAGAAAAACCAAGGCAACAAGGCAAGGACACGAGATCCAAATAAATAGGAGTGCCATGATCCAAGAAAAACCAAGGTAACAAGGCAAGGACACGAAACCCGAAGAAGCAGTATCAACACCACACCCTCCCATACTGTAGAATGGGTAGAGTGACACCACAGATATGTATGAGTTGTCAAAATCATCTACTCAAACAATAACAAACTAACACTGAGCTCCACCAAAATATCTCCCCCACAGAGAGACTATCAATATGCCAAAAAAGTTTCAAAATACGATCCAAAATATCTCAACAAACAAGAGAGATATAAATGTATACACCCATAGATATAAGAATGCAATACAAAAATTTTAGGACGTCAGGCTCAACCGAAAATGCATCCACAAGTGATCACAACACCCTCCCGAATTTGACACTTTATAATTGAGTGCATGTAAATATTACAATGAGTAACAGTACCTTTTACATTTGAAATATGTGTATAAAAATGTCACCAATACGTAGATCTCGTAAAAATACACAATTTAAAAAAAAAAGCACCTTAATCCGAGCTACGGATCAAAAGTTATGAGCTCTACAAGGTTTCTTATTAAAATAATATTTTAATGCTAATCTTTTAAAAGGTACACATGACACCCAAATGTCCAAAGGGTAAAATAGTGCATCCACACGATACATACTTGTGACCAAAGGATAAAAGCCTGCGCCCAAAACCTAAAATCTCCAGAGGATAAATCATTACATCCAGAGGGTACACACTTATATCTAATGGATTAAAGAATGCACCCAGAGGGTACAAATATACATCCAGTGGATAAAATATTGCATCCAAAACCAAAATATCCAGAGGGTAAAAGAATGCATCCGGAAGGTACACGCTTATATCCAATGGATAAAAGAATACACCCAGAGGGTACAGATTTGCGTCCAGTGGATAAAAGACTACATCCAAAACCGAAATATCCAGAGGGTAAAAGACTACATCCAGAAGGTACACACTTATATCCAATGGATAAAATAATGCACCCATAGGGTACAGATCGTGTCCAGTGGATAAAAGACTACATCCAAAATTGAAATACCCAGAGGGTAAAATAATGCATCCGGAAGGTACACGCTTATATCCAATGGATAAAAGAATGCACCTAGAGGTGCAGATCTACGTCCAATGGATAATAGAATGCATCCAAAACAAAAATACCCGGAGGATAAAAGAATGAATCTGGAAGGTACATGCTTATATCTAATGGATACAATAATGCATTTAGAGGGTACAGATCTGTGTCCAGTGGATAAAAGACTGCATCCAAAACTGAAATACCCAGAGGGTTAAAGAATGCATATGGAAGGTACACACTTATATCCAATGGATAAAATAATGCATCCAGAGGGTACAGATATGCGTCCAGTGGATAAAAGACTGCATCCAAAACTAAAATACCTAGAGGGTAAAATAATGCATCCGGAAGGTACATGCTTATATCCAATGGATAAAAGAATGCACCAATAGGGTACAAATCTACATCCAGTGGATAAAATACTGCATCCAAAACTGAAATATCTAGAGGGTAAAAGAATGCATCTGGAAGGTACACACTTATATCTAATGGATAAAAGAATGCACCCAGATTTGACTGTCTCAAAACATGGTCGAGTTTACAGTCGATTCTAGGGTTTTGGAACCTTCCAAATCCAATGGCGCACTTTGTTTTGCATAAAAATTCATGTTGCAGAAAAGTGCTAACAAAATCCGAATACATGAAAAAATAAACTCTTGCTTGCAAAGAAAAACTTGCATATGGATGTCTACATCATCTATAGCTCGATACCATGAATGGAATGATAATAAGATTGTTGCAAGTTGCAATCTCAGATGATAATAGCACACCACATTAGATTTGCAAAATAAAAGAGCTAAAATACCATATATGGAAATCCATCATAATCCATAATGCTCAATACATTACAATATAATGACTTTAATTATTCAATAAGAAAGATGTACATATAGGAGGAGGGAAGTACAACTACTACCTAAATGAATGGTGAAGAACTCCCACTAACTGATACTGGTAGTTAAGTTAACTCCAAAAGACTAGTAAGCTAACTCAACATAACTAAGAAGCTAACTCCACACAACTAGTACACCTAAGCAAGCTAACCCAACAAGTGTAGGGCTAACACAAGTGTAAGAATTATCCTAATAAATAAATAAAAGAATAAATAATAACCTACACTAACATGGTTATCATAGATTATCTGCAGTTCAATCCTTAACTTTAATTAATGTTGTTTTAATTAAGTTGTTGTAATTAATGTATTCATTTCAGCGTAAAAGGAATTAAGAGATGGTAATCTCCGTATGTTGATTTAAACTGCTACATGTTAAATTAAGTAAAGAATTAATTTTCTTTAATGAGTTTTTATATACATAAAAAATTCCTGGTTTCGATGAATTAAAAAGACGTGTTACATGTTCTTTGAAGATCAAATCTAGAAGATGCCTAGTTAAGAAGGGTTTTGAGTAACTTCACGAGGTAAGGTTATAGTTCATAGTTATTCATGATTTTTCAAGGTATATTAGTGGCTAAGAAATATTTATAATGGTTTTCCATGCTTCTTTTAATCTTGGAATTGATTTTGGAGGTGATGGAGCAAGTTGAGCTCAAGGCTAGTTCTTAAGTCCTAAAAGCTTAAATGAGTAGTTGCAGAGATGAACTTAGTTGAAGGCCTTCCACTTGTAGTTGGAAGGAAATGTAAGATGTTATGGAAAGAGGATTTAGATATATTTACAATGGTTTATGGTTTATTTATTTATTTATTATGAGGTTTAATAGGTGTAACTGTTCAATTTTGGAGAAGAAGGATGTTTGTTTCTCAAGATAGGATTTCTCTGGCTAGAAGATGGAGGTATAAGATGCATGATATGGATTTTTGATGCTTGATATAAGTTGGAGAGTGAATATGGGTTATTTTTTTTCATATTTAAGTCATTTTGAGTTCTTTAAAGTGGAATTAAGAGTGCAAACAAGTTGAGTTCTCAAAGTGTTTTCTGGGAAGCTGAGTTTGGTGAAGAGGAAAGTTGGTGTGGTTTGCATGTATGGATGTTTTATGAGTTATATAAAGCATTGATATGATATAAAGGTAATTTTATTTACAATTATTTGTTACATGCCATAGTTTATATGTTTTCATGTGATCTTGAGGCCCATAGGTGAAGACTGGTTCCTGGAAATAACTATTTGGTGAAGGAAATGAGACTTCTTGGTAGTGTTATGAAGAATTTGATTATTTAAAACTATTTTATGACCATGGATGATGTTTTTATTTCATATTTTACATGTTTAAGCTATATTTTTGCTTTATTAATCATGGTGATGAGGTTTGTGGTCTTTGGTTAACTAGGTGATGGGGTTTTGAGCCATTTTTGGCTTGTTTCAATGTGTTTATGCATGGCCGAACTACATGGGTCCATTAAAAATGTTTATATAAGTTTATTAGTATGTTTTTATGTTGTTTTGGTTGATCTATTGATGAATTAATTACCTACCTTATGTTTTTATTTAATAAGGGTATAAAGAGAGAGTTTTAGTTCAAATTTGAGCTAGTTTAACTAGAGGGAAAATACAACTGCTTTAGAGAGTGAAGGAACTTCTAAGGAATGAAATAAGAGATGAAAATGTTTTTGAAAATATGAATAATTTTATAAATAATAAGTGCAAGTATTTGAGTCCAAATCAAGGCATGAAAATCCAAGTTTGAGCGAGTTGAAGGAATGAGGGTTTGAAGAAGATGTGTGAGATGAATTAGTGATCTCCAATAGTTTTAGCAGTAAAAATAATCCAAGGGATTCTTCTTTAGATTGTTGAGTTGGTGTTTGATCATCTTAGGGGTTTGTATCCTCCTTATGGAGTGGGTTCTTCACTAAATTATGGGTTGGTTCTCCTTGTAGGGTTTGTGCTCTACTAAACTAGGGGTTGGTGCTTCACTAAATCTCTTTGCTTTTCGTAATATAAGTATAATTTTAGTGGTTTTATTCCCCTTGAGTTTTCTACACTTATATATAGTTTTTATGTGTCTTCTTCTTTGTTTCATATACTTGTGAATGTTTAATACATACCTAATGTGCTCATATGTTTATGGATGTTAAATGGATGAATACAAGTTATGGTAAATGAAATGAAAATTTTGTAGGATTTATGCACCCCCT
This sequence comes from Taxus wallichiana var. yunnanensis, assembly GCA_018340775.1. NCBI lineage: Eukaryota > Viridiplantae > Streptophyta > Pinopsida > Cupressales > Taxaceae > Taxus > Taxus wallichiana. Next base: position 74,508,262 of record CM031235.1, on the reverse strand, counting down.
CTATCATTTAATTTTTCTTCCAAAATTGGTATAAGAGCATGTCTTTATGAAGTAAAATTGAAAACTTGAAGGAGATCCTCTTAGAGAACTAGCAATGGGAAACTCTTAAAATGTTGAGGTTAAAGTAAGGATGAAATATGAAGTTGCAAAGTCTTTGATTAATAATCTACAACATTAGATAAATTTCATGGAGAAAGAGCATGTTCAAGCCACAAAGGGTTTGGAATTGTAAGTTGATAGTTTAACATTCCCATTTTAAGATTTTAGAAACAAGGGATTTTTTTTTGTTCTATGTTCTAAATAAAGAATTATTAAGAACAACCATTTCATGCCAATCAATTTCAAACAGATAACCATATGCAGTTGTAAATGACTTGATGATCCACCAATCTATTCATTTCATAACTTGGTAATCTACTGATCTATTTATGTTAACTTCAAGCATTGAATACTTATCATATACTTCGTATACTTGGTTTTCCTACCCTACACCGGGTACTAAGTGATCTATTTAAAGAACATATCTAAATATTTGTTACTAATATTCATTTGATATCACATTGCTTTAAACTTGGTGACATAAGACAACGTAACCAACAACTTGCGATACTTTGGCCAAATATTTATAACATATTGTGTATGTCACTATTCCTAGATGACATACTCGTCATTTTGGAATACGTCCTTCACCTCACTCCTCTATTATCATGATTGGTCTTTATTGACTACCATCAGTCCACTTGTCCCAAGTTTAACCCTAGCCCTGGTTAGAAACATAAATTATTATAGGGAGATGCTCACAATGACTTAGGGTAAATGGGCATACTCGGTTGACCTAAGTCAACCGGATGTGCCAAGGTACAATGATCCATTGGAAGATACTTCCTATCCTTAATATGCCACTAACTTGACCTAGAGAGAAACTAAGTTCAAGTCCTTATTTGTGTGTAGATCTAGATGATCAATGTGGAAGGGTGTTGCCACATGTCAACTACAATGTTGTATTCTCGAGAAGACCCAAGTCTTATCAAAAGTACAGTCTTGCAGTTGGCATGTGCCAACATCCTACAAAAACTACCTCATCGAGATGTACATACCCCAAGGAGATTATTAATACATTGTTAATTTGGATTATGTCTTGATTATAGCAACCCTGCTAAACCCTAATCCAACACTCCATAAGTTCTTTCCTAAATTTGTTTCATTTAGTCAATGAATAACTTCCTTAACTTATGATTTCTTTTTAATGTTCATTTTCTTAGTTTAACCAACAGTTAACCAAAATAGGACAACAATATCATAAGTTTCATTAAAATGTACTTTAACATTCAGGAAGGTTTAACAACCGCATATGTCCAACTAAAGTAGACTTCATACAAAATGAAGTCTAATGATTAATAATCATATCTCCAAACCTTTTTGGTTTACATTCATTTGAGAGAGAAAGAGTCTTCCTCTACATGATTAAGTGTTAGGGTATATCATTCACAATATCCATAGTTCTTACTACATGTTCATTACGCATCACATTACTATGTTAAATTTTTTAGATAAAACACATCATATTATGCAACTTAACAAGTTGCATCATTATAAGGGAAATTGAACCAATTCCCTTTATCCATCTTATCAAAGATAACAAGATAAGCATAGTATAATATGAAGAATATAAACAAGATAGAACTTTCATCTTCTTTATAAAAGTATGAGATAAATTACACAACCAATGCAAATAAATCACAACTCGCAATTCATCATTACAATTTATAAATTTACAAGACTATGCACTTTAGGCATACTACATAACAACAACCTTCATTCTATAAAGTATACAAATTTTCTTTTTCAATACAACTAAGGAATGAATCAAAATTCTTTACAAAGAATTAGACTTATATCAGCCAATGCATCATATAATTTTTTGCCTTCTTTTATCACTTATGATGTCCATATGCAAAAATTGCTAGCACGGGTCAGTTCAATGAACTGAGCATGATAAGCACTAAGCATTAAAATGAAGTGCATTCCACTAACTATTTCATTAAAGCAACACTGATTTAATGATATAATTAATACATCATACAATAACCATAAATGATACGAAACAGAAAATAAGTACATTAATAAATCTAGATCAAATTTTAAGAGAAGAGTAGAATATAATAAACAATATCTACCTAAGAACTTAAAGTTCTATTGATCCTATCAATGGCTTGTAAACAAACAATAGATCTTTCCATCCCATTATTTCATAATTCTATCCTAATAGAATACCACATTTATCTTTTCTATGAGACAAAAGAAGTGTATACAACATGGTTCATTCTAGGATTATTCATCTATATCCTAAGCAAGAATAAGAAGAACCATTACGTACCATGCCCAAACCTATAACATCTAAAAAACAAACCAGGTTCATAACATGAATTACCTATTCCTTTTCAGGATAACAATCTTATAAATTCAACATTAAGATATACATCTAAACATAATTTCATAACAATACAAGAAGGTATAGAAAATCGAATAGTCTAACTGCAATTCTAATTCCAACTCTGCATGTTAGAAGTTATCAATCAAAGATCTAAAACCAATGTTCACAAACAAAGTAGCCCCATAGAGGAGTTAATCTCTACTCGAGTTCATCCAAAAGATAGAGAGTACAAGAGACAAACCTACTCCTATCCATTCAAACAAGGCAAGGCTAGTCAACAACAATCAAACCCATAAGTATGCATTCACTTATCAGTAGAACTGACTCAGCTACTATCTTTCCACATTATTGCAACAATGATTCTAACAAAGTAGACCAATAGGCCATAAGAAATCACCATCTTGAAAGAGAATCGAGTGTAGAGAAGTTCAAACAATGAGCTTATCCGAAAGACAGAGAAAAGGAAACTCAATAAGGAAAGGTTCAATAATAAATCGTTTCATTCAACTGAACAAAAGAATTTCCCGGTTTCAAATCAAATCAGGATGAAAACGTATTGCAGTCCCAAAACATCATACTGATCCCAAGAGAGTACATATATAATTTCTTTCTCAAAAACAATCCCAAGGACTTATTCACTGAATCAGACAAGAATAAAATCCCGAAACAACAACTATCAAGTTTAGAATTAACCACGAACCTAATACTGAAGACTTAAAATTTCTTCACCACTTAATACAAAAAAGGTAAGTAGTTTGTGATTTAAAAGAACTAAGCACAAAACAACTGAACAGAGAAAGTATCCTTCCCGTATAGATCCAGTGTCCACGGTAATAACTCAACCTTCCACTGAGACCCAAAAATTATTTTAAAGAACCAGAAGAGAGAGTAAGAACAAAAAATGTTTAAGTCGGAGGTTATCCAATTCTATTTCCTATGCAACATAATAGAAATCCAAAACAGAACTTCACAACCACCATATTTGTGAGGTGACTTAGTTTCAAACTAAATAGTCAACCCAAAACATATATTTCCTCAAAATAGAGGGGAAAGATAACCCCCTCAAAATCTCATGTCATTACCATCCCAAGGAAGACGATACGATCATAAAACAAAAGTTCCACATTCTTTTAAACAAGATGTTTCCAGTTCCAAATCTCATAGAGATTTCAAACGAATCAAACAAGATTTCATCCAGTTTCCTAGTGAGTAATTTGTTCAAATAAAGAGTTATAATTTTAACACTTTCATTACAAGAGAAACCCAACACAAAAATACTAGAACAAAATTGAATACATCACTCCAAATGAAAGCTCACAACACTTTAGTGCCCAATAAGAGTACAGTGTCAAACCCGAGATTCACACCAAAGTTCACAAGAAATAAATTACGAGTACAATTCTAAACACACACCTCAAGTAATAACTCAACATTTCTTACATTTCCAAACACCGTTCTGAGAACAACACGAAACCCCAAAAAAAGTCTACATCCAAAAATGCAACCCAAAAGCAAAATCAAACAGAACTCAAGTTTCCCCTAAGTTCAGATCCTTATATTGCCACAAAGGTTAGTTCAAAGCACAACAAATTTGAATACAAGTTCAAGAGTGTAAAAACAGAGTTACAGAAACAAGTTTCACATACAAACATCACATGCATGCTTTGTCATAAAACTTGCACAGAGAGAGAAATTTTCCAAAAAAACATTTTTTGCCATGGATTCAAATCCAAACAACACAAAGATTCACTAAACCCAGCAAGAAAATAACCAGTCAAACATGAAAACATGAATCTCATGAGAGCAGAGTTGTTCTAATGAATCATTTAGAAGAAAGCAAAGAATCTTAATAGTTAGAGCCTATCATGCCTGATAGTGCTTCCACCAAATCGAAGGAGACTTCTAGCCGAGCTTCCAACTCTTTTTCTCCTCCACAAAAGATCAACAATCAAACATCTTTTCCTCCTACGCCTCATATAATTTCCTTCGATCAAAAATAGACTGTAGAAACCAAAAATAGCTTTGAATTGAAGGTCAAACTACTGGTTCGAAGAACTAGTTAGCTCCATGTAGAGAAAAATCCACCATGCATGAAAAACCAAATAACCTCCTACAAACCCACCTTCTAAGTTTCCAAGATGGTTTGCACACAAAGACGAGGCTCATTAATGCCATAAATGCCATTAATTCCAAAATTCCCACTTATCTTTCCTTGCCACCCTCCTAAATCTGGTGAATTCCAATTCCATACAAAAATACAATTCCATCTTTTAGTGGAGCTTCCACGTATGCCTCCACCAAGTCAACTAACCCTGTCACAAAATTGGGCAAGTACTACCTTCCATTAAACCCTATCAACTCATTTAAATGCCATTGGAACCGTCACCTTAGAGACATGTGACCCCTTAGGTTCCCTTTAATAGTTTAGGATGGATCCCAATAGAACTTAGGTTAGTCTAGCAATAACCAACTTAGGTATTAAAAACATTTACCAATAGTAATTCCCACCTTAGGTTAGATTCAATTCATAACCCTTTAGTATTAGGTACTAGTTAAAATAGCCTAGTATTACTTTAGTAATCCTTCCCTATTCATTCAACACAATGCTAGGGTTACGAGGCAAACCCATCAAAATAGAATAAGAGGCTTATGTTAGAATAACAATCCAAATAAGTAAACACAACTAGAACATAGGTGTTCTTACCTAGCTTAGGATATTGTTAGGATAATCCTTAGGTTTTAGGAATCTAAACTCTTTCTCTGTGAATTTAATTTTTCTTAAGTCCTTAATGTCCTGCCAAGATCAATCACCAAAGACTCGAGCACAAACATACAACTGATCGAAAATACATTGACATAAGACCAAATAATTTGTAACAAACAAAGTTTAGTATTTTATGTCCCTCAAACAATTGAATGTCAATTTATCATTCGAAACATTCCTTAGATCATTGAAATTGATCCAAGGAGAAGTCAGAAGAAGAAATAAGTTTGCAACTCTTAAAGCTAGATTGCAGCTCACCTTTCCAAAGTGAAAATGAATTCTTGTTAACCATACTATTTTAGTCTAATGATTTTTAAGAATATAAATGATTTATCCTTATCAAGCATGATCTTCAACAGTCAAAAGAACACATCTTTATCTAGAAAATCACATGTCAACACTTGAAATGCAAAAGAGGGAGATAACAGTTGTCGAGGTGTTACATGCTTCCCTCATAAAAAGAATCATCATCCCGATGATTATCTCATTCATTTTTTTAATAGTTTGCATCAAGGAAAATAAACTTATTCACTTTTCTTACCATATGTCAAAAACATATCAACATTTTTAAGTTCCAGAAATCAGCATTACATAGTTGTTTATTCAAAACAAATAAATATCTGCCCAAAATTGGCATACTTATTGTATTATAAAGATAAAATCACAAATTTTTATCGCTTAATGAATCAATTTTGTTTAAATAAATATGGAAAGGCATTTTTCATATCATCTAGGTTTTCCTAGGTTGCACTTTCTTCATTAAACTGGTCCCATTGGACCTTGCATTGACTTATCTCACGATTTCTCAAATGCAACTGGCGAGTTTCAAGCAATCGTATGGGTTTAACCACAATTATTCCTAGGTCTTGGACCTGCAAGGAATTCCAATTTAACACATGTGATAAATCTGAAACATATTTCTTAAGCAAATAAATATGGAAAACATCATGCATTTGTGATAAAGTAGGAGGTAATGCTAAATGATAAGCTACAGGGTTGATTACTTCAACTATCTCAAAAGGTCCCACATAACAAGGTGATAACTTGGCATCCTTGCCAAAATTTATAGAAATATTTTTCGGTTTAATCTGAAGAAATACTTTCTCACCAAGTTCAAATTTCCTATCAACCCTCTTTAAGTTAGCATAACTCTTTTTCCTATGTACTGCTTCTTTCAAGCGTTCACAAATCAATTTAACTTGTTCCATTTCAGTAAGAATTTTAGGTCCAATTACCTCTCTATCCTCCATGTTGTCCCAACTAACAGGGTTCTGCATTTTCTTTTGTATAATGCTTCGAAAGGTGCCATCTTAAGAGAAGCATGATATGTATTATTGTATGCAAATTCAACTAATGGAAGATACTCTTCCCACTTATACTTTGTTGATCCATACAATACATCTATGACATATCTTCTAATACTTGATTTACTCTTTTAGTTTGTCCATCTTGTTTCTAGATGATACGCGAGAATTGAAATTCAACTTAGTTCCTAGAGCTGCATTAAGCGTTTACCAAAATCTTGATGTCATTCTAGGATATCTATCCAAAATGATTAATTCAGGTACTCCATGTAATCTAAAAATTTCATGTACAAATATTTTAGTTAACACATGAGAATCATCCTTTAGATTACCAACGAATAAAATGTGCTACCTTTGTTAGTTTATGAACAACTACCAAAATAACATCATGTTTATTTCTTGACATAGGTAACCCTTGTAAAAATCCATGCTTATTACTTTCCACTTGTCTTTATGGTATGCTATGAGGATACAACAAATCTAAGTACAGGTGCATATGTTCCACTTTAGCAAATTGACATTCAAGGCAATGTGTCACAAAGTCTATAACATCCTTTTTCATTCCTTTCCAGAAATATTGTTGTTTTACATCAACAAGCATTTTTGTATGCCAAGGTGTCCAGAAAAAGGTGAATTTTGAAATTCTGCTAACAATTTCTTTCTCAAATCATTTAGCAAAGGTATATATACTCTATTTTCAAATCGTAAGATTCCTTCATTATCAAAGTGAAAACCTTTATACCTCAAATCATCTGAATCTATAGCAAGCACTGCTTTTACTTGCTTAAAGTAAGAGTCAGATTCCATAACACTTTTTACTTCTTCCTTAAAAGCGAGTTCTTAACGTTATAAAAGTAGAAACGTGCTTCCTACAACTTAGAGCATCAACCACTCTATTTTCTTTACCCTTTATATAATTGATGTCAAAATCATATTGAGACAAAAAATCTAACCACCTTTGTTGTCTTACATTAAGATTTGGCTGAGTGAAAATATACTTCAGTCTAAGGTGATCAGTTTTCAATTCAAAAGGTTTACCAAGCAAGGTAATGTCTCCAAACTTGTAGTGCATGAACAATGGCAGCAAGCTCTAAATCATGTGGAGCATAATTCAACTCATGTAACTTTATTTTTCTACTTTCATAAGCTATGACATGACCATTTTGTAACAAAATACCTCCTAGACCTTCACCTGATGCATCAGTTACCACCATAAAATCTCCATTAGGATCTGGTACTGCAAGAATAGGTGCTGAAGTTAACTGTTCCTTCAAGGTTTTGAATGTAATTTCACATTTCTCACTCCAAAAAAACTTTTTATCTTTCTTTTGTAAGGAAGTTATTGGTGCAACTATCTTAGAAAAATCTTTTACAAATTTCCTATAGTAGCCAAAGAAGTCCCATGAAGCTTCTAACTTCATGTACATTCTTAGGTGCGAGCCACTCCGTTATAGCTATAATTTTTAAGGATCTACAACAATTCCATTCTTACTTATTACATGTCCCAAATAGTGTATTTTTGTGTCATAGAAAGAAAATTTAGACGGCTTACCAAATAACCATCTCTTTCTTAATATTCCCAAAACTATCTTCAAATGCTCATGGTGTTCCTCAATAATTTTATAATATATGAGAACGTCGTCAAAGAATACGAGAAAAAATATGTCTAAGTATTCTTGAAAGATATTATTCATTAAATTCATAAATGCTTTGCAGGTGCATTAGTTAATCCAAAAGGTAAAACCGTGAACTCATAATGTCCATACCTTGTTTTGAAAGCTGTTTTATGAATATCCTCATCCTTAATTCACAAGTAATGATATCCAGATCGAAGATCTATCTTATAATATACCAATTCTCCATGCATATGATCAAATAAATCATCAATCATAGGGAGTGGGTATCTATTCTTGATTTTTGCTTTGTTTAACATTCCGTAATCAATGCACAATCTAAGGGTTCCATACTTCTTTCACACAAAAATTACATGTTCTTTGCGTAGGTGAAACACTTGGTCTAATCAAACATGTAGAAAAATTTCATGCAATTGATCCTTAAGCTCTACTAATTCTATAGTAGTCATTCTATATGGTAATTTAGAAATAGGTTCAGTTCTAGGCTTGATCTCAATCATGAAATCAAATTCCCTTTTGGGTGGAAGACCTAGAAATTCTTTCGAAAATATGTCACTGAAGTCTCATAACAATGGATATCGTTCCATAACATCATTTTTATGTTCAGTTGATTCAGTAATTTTTATTGCATACAAGGTACAACCTTTATTTTTGGCCTTTTTAAGTTGCATAGCTGACAGTTTTCTAACAGAAATCTCACGTTTCACACACTGAATCTCTGCTATTTTCTACTGCAGTCATCTAAACAAATAATGTGTTTTTCAAAATAGTCCACTTTATCCTTATGTTCTACTAACCAATTAACACCTATGATTACATAATAAGACCCCAAATGTGAAACATAAAGATCAACTTCAATTGGAAAAGCTAGTTAAATCAAGGATTGCTCCAAAAGGCACATACTAACCGTATGAACAACATTGTTCCCATACTATAAAGTCCATGTTTCTATATTTTCTTTTTAGTTTTGATGCTAATTTACTAGAAATAAAACATTCAAGATAGCACGGTATAAAAAGAATAGTTATAGGTAAGACAAATAACTTACCCAGGTACTTCTATGGGCATGGCCTATTTTTCTCAACACGCTTGTCACCATCTTTGCAGTGTGTATCTTGTCTTCACTAATTGTGATCATCCTTCTTCAAAGGACATTGATTCACGTAATGATCTTTTCCATAGTTATAATAGCCTCCTATAGGTCCCTTCCTAAAGCTCGAGTTTATTTCACCTTAGAGTTATTGTTCGACCCCCATAGCACTTCATCCCATTATTATTGTTCTCGAGCAAAGTTGTTTCGTGCATTACCGAAAAACTTGTTTATTCTTTGCTCAATCATGAAATCAAATTCCCTTTTGGGTGGAAGACCTAGAAATTCTTTCGAAAATATTTCATTTGAAGTCTCATAACAATGGATATCGTTCCATAACATCATTTTTCTGTTCAGGTTGATTCAAGTAATTTTTATTGCATACAAGGTACAACCTTTATTTTTGGCCTTTTAAAGTTGCATAGCTAACGAGTTTTCTAACAAATCTCACGTTTCACACACTTTGAATCTCTACTATTTTCTCGTAAGTCATATAAACAAATAATGTGTTTTTCAAAATAGTCCACTTTATCCTTATGTTCTACTAACCAATTAACACCTATGATTACATAATAAGACCCCAAATGTGAAACATAAAGATCAACTTCAAGGGAAAAGCTAGTTAAATCAAGGATTGCTCCAAAAAGGCACATACTAACCGTATGAACAACATTGTTCCCATACTATAAAGTCCATGTTTCTATATTTTCTTTTTAGTTTTGATGCTAATTTACTAGAAATAAAACATTCAAGATATACAGGTATAAAAAGAATAGTTATAGGTAAGACAAATAACTTACCCGTACTTCTATGGGCATGGCCTATTTCTCACTGTTTGTCAATTCTTTGCAGTGTGTATCTTGTGCTGCTAATTGTGATCATCCTTCTTCAAAGGACATTGATTCACGTAATGATCTTTTCCATAGTTATAATAGCCTCCTATAGGTCCCTTCCTAGGCTCAGGTTTATTTCACCTTAGAGTTATTATTGTTACGACCCCATAGCACTTCGTCCATTATTATTGTTCGAGCAAAGTTGTTTCGTGCATTACCAGCAAACTTGTTTATTCTTGCTCAATCATGAAATCAAATTCCCTTTTGGGTGGAAGACCTAGAAATTCTTCCGAAAATACGTCACTAAAGTCTCATAACAATGGATATTGTTCCATAACATCATTTTTCTCGTTCGATTGATTGATTCAGTAATTTTTACTGCATATAAGGTACAACCTTTATTTTTGGCCTTTTTAAGTTGCATAGCTGACAGTTTTCTAACAGAAATCTCACGTTTCACACCCTGAATCTCTACTATTTTCTGCAGGTCATCTAAACAACTAATGTGTTTTTTAAAATAGTCCACTTTAGCCTTATGTTCTACTAACCAATTAACACCTATGATTACATAATAAGACCCCAAATGTGAAACATAAAGATCAACTTCAGTGGAAAAGCTAGGTAAATCAAGGATTGCTCCAAAAAGGCACATACTAACCGTATGAACAACATTGTTCCCATACTATAAAGTCCATGTTTCTATATTTTATTTTTAGTTTTGATGCTAATTTACTAGAAATAAAACATTCAGTAGCACAGGTATCAAAAAGAATAGTTATAGGTAAGACAAATAACTTACCCGGTACTTTTATGGGCATGGCCTGTTTCTCACCGCTTGTCGGCCACTCTTTGTGTGTATCTTGTGCCTTTTAATTGTGATCATCCTTCTTCAAAGGACATTGATTCACGTAATGATCTTTTCCATAGTTATAATAGCCTCCTATAGGTCCCTTCCTAGGCTCGGGTTTATTTCCAGCCTTAGAGTTATTGTTCTAACCCCCATAGCACTTCTGTCCATTATTATTATTCTTAGCAAAGTTGTTTCGTGCATTACCAACAAACTTGTTTATTGTTGCTTTCTTATTAGTATCAGATGAAAACTTACTTTTCATTCTGAATTTCTTCCATGGTCCTTTCTTAGGTGCAAGAGATGATGAAGAGGAGTTGGGATTTTTCTTCCTTACTTCCTCCTTGTGAGTAGAAATTACCTTTAATTTTTATTCCTGCCTTATGGATTTTTCAACAACCCCTTCCATCGTGGTTGGGCTATGAACATACACCTCTCCCCCTATAAGGGTACTCAATCCCATGATGAATTTCTGTATCCTACACTTCTCATCGCCTTGGTACTGAGGTACATACTTAAGGATTTTTGTAAATCGCTCCCAGTACTCGGTTACAATTAGCTTTCTTTGAGCTAAGTTCTAGAATTTAGTCATTTTCTAATCATAGTAGAGTTGTCGTAGCCATTTTTGCCTAAAGTAACCTTTAAATTGATCCCATGTGATATAAGCTTCATCAATATTCAATTCAGCCTTACGGCTGTCCCACCATGAAGATACTTTGTGAGAAAGCTGATATGCTCCCCATATCACCTTTGTTTCTTCTGAGAAATTTCTTATTGCAAAGTATTTATCCATTTTGATGAGCCAACTCTCGGCCCCATCTTCTAATGTGGTGCCATCAAAATTGGGTGGACTTATCCTTTTTAGGTCATTAGTGAGTTCAGCTGCCAACCTAGCCTTTTTGTTCTTAGGCTGAACAGGTATGTTCACATTGTTATTATCAACACCCACATTGGCATTGTCCCCGGAGGTGGCTGATTATTGTTATCAGCATCATCTTCCTCCTCATTTCCCATTACTTGTTGTTCAAGTACAACCAAATGATCTCTTGTGTCCAATAGGGCAGCAAGGATCTCATCAAGTTTTTGGGTAGTTGCTGCTCCTTCCTTAGGCAGAGGGTTATTTGCAACATTTCCTCTTGTTCTAATCATTTTCTCTTAACAAGAAAATTTAGGTTTCATCAAATTATGGACACAATATGTCCAAGAGCTACAACCTTCACTCGATACTAAGATGTAACATTCCCATTTTAAGATTTTAGAAACAAGGGATTTTTTTTTGTTCTATGTTCTAGATAAAGCATTATTCAAAACAACCATTTCATGCAAATCAATTTCAAACAGATAACCATATGCATTTTTAAATGACTCGGTGATCCACCGATCTATTCATTTCATAACTCGGTAATCTACCGATCTATTTATGTTTACTTCAAGGATTGAATACTTATTGTACTTAGTTTTTCCTACCCTACACTGCGATCTTGAGTGATCTATTTAAAGAACATATCTAAATATTAATTACTAATATTCATTGGATATCACGTTTCTTTAAACTTGGTGACATAGGACAACGTAACTAGCAGCTTGTGATACTTTGGCCAAAGATTTACAACATATTGTGTATGTCACTATTCCTAGACGATATACTCATCATTTTGGAATATGTCCTTCACCTCACTCGTATAATATCATGATTGGTATTTATTGACTACCATTAGTCCACTTGTCCCGTGTTTAACCCTAGCCTTGTTTAGAAACATAAATTATTATAGGAGACGCTCACAATGAATTAGGGTAAATTGGCATACTCGGTTGACCTAAGTCAACCGGATGTGCTAAGGTACCCCGAGCCATTAGAAGCTACTTCCTATCCTAAATATGCCACTAACTTGACCTAGAGAGAAACTAAGTTCAAGTCCTTATTTGTGTTTAGATCTAGATGATTAATGTGGAAGGGTGTTGCCACGGGTCAACTACAATGTTGTATTCTTTAGAAGACCCAAGTTTTCTCAAAAGTACAATCTTGCGGTTGGAATGTGCCAACATCCTACGTAAAACTACATCATCGAGATGTACATACCCCAAGGAGATTACTAATACATTGTTAATTTGGATTATGTCTTGATTAGAACAACCCTACTAATCCCTAATCCAACACTCCTTAAGTTCTTTCCTAAATTTGTTTCATTTAGTCAATGAAGAACTTCCTTAACTTATGATTTCTTTTTAATGTTTGTTTACTCAATTTAACCAACAGTTAACCAAAACAGGACAACAATATCATAAGTTTCAATAAAATGTACTTTAACATTCAGGAAGGTTTAACAACCGCATATGTCCAACTAAAGTAGAATTCATACAAAATGAAGTCTAATGATTAATAATCATATCTCCAAACCTTTTTGGTTTACATTCAATTGAGAGAGAAAGAGTCTTCCTCTACATGATTAAGTGTTAGGGTATATCATTCACAATATCCATAGTTCTTACTGCATGTTCATTATACATCACATTACTATGTTAAATTGTTTAGGTAAAACACATCATATTATACAACTCAACAAGTTGCATCATTATAAGGGAAATTGAACCAATTCCCTTTATCCATCTTATTAACGATAACAAGATAAGCATAGTATAATATGAAGAATATCAACAAGATATAAATTTCATCTTCTTTATAAAAGTACAAGATAAATTACATAACCAATGCAAATAAATCACAACTCACAATTCATGATTACAATTTATAAATTTACAAGAATATGCACTTTAGGCATACTACCTAACAATAGCCTTCATTCTATAAAGTAAACAACTTTTCTTTTTCAATATAACTAAGGAATGAATCAGAATTCTTTGCAAAGAATCAGACTTATATCAGCCAATGCATCATATAATTTTTGCCTTCTTTTATCACTTACGATGTCCATCTACAAAAATTGCTAGCATGGGTCAGTTTAATGAACTAAGCATGATAAGCACTAAGCATTAAAACGAAGTGCATTCTGCTAATTGTTTCATTAAAGAAAAACTTCTTTAATGATATAATTAATACATCATACAATAACCATAAGTGATACCAAATGAGAAAGAAGTACATTAATAAATATAGATCAACTTTTAAGAGAAGAGCATAATATAATGCACAATATATGCCTAAGAACATAAATTTTTATTGATTCTATTAATGGCTTATAAAAAAAAATAGATCTTGCCATCCCATTATTTCATAATTCTATCCTAATAGAATACCACATTTATCTTTTCTATGAGACGAAAGAAGTGTATACAACATGGTTCATTCTAGGATTATTCATGTTATCCTAAGAAAGAATAAGAAGAACCATTACGTTCCATTCCCAAACCTATAACATCTGAAAATAGACTAGGTTCATAATAGGAATTACCTGTTCCTTTCTCGGGATAAAAATCGTATAAATTCAACATTAAGATATACATCTAAACATAATTTCATAGCAATACAAGAAGGTATAGAAAATTAGAACAGTCTAACTTCAATTCTAATTCCAACTCTGCATGTTAGAATTTATCAATCAAAGATCTGAAACCAATGTTCACAAATAATGTAACCCCATAGAGGAGTTAATCTTTACTCAAGTTCATCCAAAAAGATAGAGAGTACAAGAGAAAAACCTAATCCTATCCATTCAAACAAGGCAAGGCTAGTCAAAAATAGACAAACACATAAGTATGCATTCACTTATCAGTATAACCGACTCATCTACTATCTTTCCACATTATTGCAACAATTATTCTAACATAGTAGACCAACAGACATAAGAAATCACCATCTCGAAAGAGAAGTTCAAACAATGAGATTATCTGAAAGATAGAGAAAAGGAAACTCAATAAGGAAAAGTTCAATAATAAATCATTTCATTCAACTAAACAAAAGAATTTCCCGGTTTCAAATCAAATCAGGATGAAAACATATTGCAGTCCCAAAATAGCATACTGATCCCAAGAGAATACATATATAATTTCTTTCTCAAAAAGAAGCCCAAGGACTCATTCACTGAATCAGACAAGAATAAAATCCTGAAACAACAACTATCAAGTTCAGAATTAACCACGAACCCAAGACTGAAGACTTACAATTGCTTCACCACTTAATACAAAAAGGTAAGTAGTTCATGATTTAAAAGAACTAAGCACAAAACAACTGAATGGAGAAAGTATCCTTCCCGTATAGATCCAGTGTCCACGGTAATAACTCAACCTTCCACCGAGACCCAAAAATTATTTTAAAGAATCAGAAGAGAGAGTAAGAACCAAAAATGTTTAAGTCAGAGGGTGTCCCATTCTATTTCCTATGCAATAGAACAAAAATCCAAAACAGAACTTCACAACCACCAAATTCGACAGAGGTGACTTAGTTTCAAACTAAATAGTCAACCTAGAACGTGGGTTTCCTCAAAACAGAGGGGAAAGAATACCCCCTCCAAATCTCATGCCATTACCATCTCAAAGAAGATGATACAATCATAAAACAGAAGTTCCACATTCTTTTAAACAAGATGTTTCAGTCCAAATCTTGCAGATATTTCAAATGACTCAAACAAGCTTTCACCCGCTTCTGGTGAGCAAGTTGTTCAAATAAAGAGTTATAAGTTTAAAAATTTTATTACAAGAGAAACCCAACACAAAAATACCGAACATAATCAAATACATCGCTCCAAATGAAAGCTCATAACACTCCAGTGCCTAATAAGAGTACAGTGTCGAACCCGAGCTTCACACCAAAGTTCAAAACTTCACAAGAAATAAAATACGAGTACAGTGCCAAATACACACTTCAAGCAACAACTCAACATTGCTTATGTTTCCAAACATTGGTTCAAAACAACATGAAACCCCAACAAAAGTTTACATCCAGAAACGCAACCCAAAAGTAAAATCAAATGGAACTCAAGTTTCCCCTAAGTTGATATCCCTATATTGCTATGAAGGTCATTTCAAAGCACAAAACTTCGAATCTAAGTTCAAGAGTGCAAAAAGAGTCACGAAATAAGTTTCACATAAAAATTCACATGCATGCTGTCATAAAACTTGCATAGAGAGACAGTTTCCAAAACAACACTATTTTTGCCATGGATTCAAATCCAAACAACACAAAGATTCACTAAACCCAGCAAGAAAATAACTAGTCAAACATGAAAACATGAATCTCATGAGAGCAGAGTTGTTCTAATGAATCATTTAGAAGAAAGCAAAGAATCTTAATAGTTAGAGCCTATCATGCCTGATAGTGCTTCTACCAAATCGAAGGATACTTCCATCCGAGCTTCCAACTCTTTTTCTCCTCCATGAAAGATCGACAATCAAACATCTTTTCCTCCTATGCCTCATATACTTTCCTCTAATAAAAAATAGACCATAGAAACCAAAAATAGCTTTGGATTGAAGGTCAAACTGCCGGTTCGAAGAACTAATTATCTCCATGCAGAGAAAAATATGCCATGCATGCAAAACCAAATAACCTCCTACAAACCTGCCTTCTAAGTTTCCAAGACAGTTTGCACACAAAGACCGAGGCTCATTAATTCCAAGTTTTCCACTTATATTTCCTTGCCACCACCTCCTAAATCTAGAAAATGCCAATTCCATCAAAAAATACAATTCCATCTTTTAGTGGAGCTTTCACGTATGCCTCCACCAAGTCATTTAGCCCCTACCAAAACTGGCAGTACTACCTTCCATTAAACCCTATCAACTCATTTAAATGCCATTGGAACCATCGCCTTAGAGACATGTGACCCCTTAGGTTCCCTTTAATAGTTTAGGATGGATCCCAATAGAACTTAGGTTAGTCTAGCAATAACCAACTTAGGTATTAAAAATATTTACCAATAGTAATTCCCACCTTAGGTTAGATTCAATTCATAACCCTTTAGTATTAGGTACTAATTAAAATATCCTAGTATTACTTTAGTAATCCTTCCCCAATTCATTTAGCGCAATGCTTAGGTTATGACGCCAACCCAACAAAATAGAATAAGAGGATTAGGTTAGTATAAAAATCCAAATAAGTAAACGCAACTAGAACATAGGTGTTCTTACCTAGCTTAGGATACTGTTAGGATAATACTTAGGTTTTAGGACTCTGATCTCTTCTTCCATGAATTTAATTTTTCATAAGTCCTTAATGTCCTGCCAAGATCAATCACCAAAGACCCGAGCACAAACATACAGTTGAATGAAAACACATTCACATAAGACCAAAGAATTTGTAACAAACAAAGTTCAGTCTTTTATGTCCCTCAAACTACTGAATGTCAATTTATCATTTAGTCTATGAAGAGGATTTGAAACATTCCTTGGATCACTGAAATTGATCCAAGGATGAGTCAGAAGAAGAAATAAGTCTGCAACTCTTAAAGCCAGATTGCAACTCACCTTTCCAAAGTGAAAATGAATTCTTGTTAACCATACTATTTTAGTCTAATGATTTTTAAGAACAGAAATGATTTATCCTTATCAAGCATGATATTCAATAGTCAAAAGAACACATCTTTATCCAGAAAATCACATGTGAACACTTGAAATGCAAAAGAGGGAGATAACAATTTGTCGAGGGTGTTACATGTTTCCCTCCTAAAAGGAATTGATTTAATAAGGTATAACTCTATTAGAAAACCTAATACAACTAGGTAAAATGCCTCTTTCAATGGTTATTGCTATGTTTGTCATGATTTTGGTCATAGAGCTAGAGATTGTAAAAGAAGGTCTTCTAGGAATGGTGAAAGTCTCTTTAAAGGTGAATGTTATTCATGTTGTGAGTATGACCATAAAGCTAAGGATTGTGGTTAGAACCTAAGTATATTTGATCCTAAAATTTGGAAGAGTGTTGTGTGTTTCAAGTGTCATAAATAAGGACATATTGCTATATTTTTTCACCAAGGTGAAAATCCAAGAATTACCAGTAGGTTTCAAGCTACTAATGGGGAAAATGGAAGAGTGTTCAAGAGAAATATTGGTCCCATAAATTATTTCAAAGTATTTTATTCTCGAGAATGTGAGAGTTGAAGAGTCAAAGAAAGCTAAGAAGGATACTTCAAAATCATAGGTTCTCAAGACTGATCACATGAAGTATGTCAAAGAGGATTCTAGTGTTATCAAGATGGAAAACAATGTCAACAAGCCCAAATCAAATCAAGGAAGCATGTTTGCTTTGGTTGAAAAAGATAGATCTAAGGAACATCATATGTGTCTATCTGTCATCCATTCTCCTGTACATGAGAAGCTAAGAAGGATAGGAGTTTAGTACACTTATAGAGTGATAAGGAATGATATGTGATCTATCCATGTATTTTTGAGCTCTTGTTACTTATAGGTGTCTGAGTTTTTCATTATGAGTCTAAGTATTCTAGGTGTGATATTGTTGAATTTTTGTCTAAAAGGTATGTCAAAAAGGTCTGATTGAAAGTATGAAATGTTGTGTTGAGGTGTATTTTTTTCTCAAATATGATAAGGGTCTGTTGGTACCCAATTTTTTTCTCCTTTTTAGTCTGAATCTAAGTGCAAGTTAGATCGCATCTCCAGCTACAAAACAACATACATCATGATCTATTTGTCTTCAAGCTTCATGCCACATCCTTGATAGCACTCAAATAGGACTTGATCTTGTCCTAAGTATTTTAGGTTGTGCCTTTCAACCAAGGTAAGAGGACCTATTTTTTAACCCTCAAATGGTGAAGGAGATGAAGATATCCCTCAATTTGTGCAAATAGTATGAAAAGGGCCTTGGGAAAATATGATCAACACTCCAAATCTGACTTTCACAAGTTGTCACTTCCAGATTATGGAGATACTTTCAATGTAAGGCAAGAGTTACTGAAGACATTTTGAAATCCTGATCTGTTATGCATACTTTAGCAAATGGATTTTGATCTTCTGTGGGTATACAGGTCAAAAAAGGGGTAAAACAGGGTAGGATTAGTTGTTTTGAATGATTTTTGGGTGGGAGTTTAGATAAGACAAACCAAGGTTCGTCAGACTCTTTGAGGATTTCAGAAAATATGGAGAAACTTAACAACAGAAAGTATCAAAATGGTTAATCATCCCTTCAACCAGGATATGTGCATTAAATGGAGGCCCAGATCTGCACTTTTCCACACAATATTTGATCATCTATCACAAAATATTGAGTTAGAATGAACCAATGAAACATTTAGAAATCACTATTTAATCATGACCTAAGGTGCACCCAAAGGTTTACAAACAATCTCTAGAAATCAAGGAAAGTAAAGTGATTTTAAATTTGTTTATCTCTTTATCAGATGAAATCTCTTCTAAATGTGAGATTGCAAATTCCACTAAACTAATCACAAGAAATGAGACCATGTATGATCAAGAGAGATTTTAAACACAAGACTACAATAGGAAACAAGAAACACAAATTTGAAATGCATTCTGAAACATAAGTGTATGCAAATTTTGCTAAGAGACAACACAAAATAATCTAGAAATGATCAAATTTATCAGCAGGGGAATGTTTCAAGAACAATCTTAGAGCTTGTTGATGGATTTACAACTGAAACCAACTAAACATGATACAAATATGATGGAAAAAGGAATTAAAAAAAGTTCTCAAGTGGTTTCTCGAGAGAATGGGTTTCTTCCCAGATTTTCCGGTGATTTTTTTTTTTCTAGGGATTTTAAAACTCTTCCAACCCTTTACATTACAAATTCATGAAATATATAGCTTTCAATCTCCTTCGATCCTTCTTTCCCAAGAAAAGAATATGCCAAAGGATCAAATTTGTTACAAAAATTCCTCATGATTCGAAGATAGTGATGTTTAACAGAACATGTCCAAAAAGTTACCAGTTGTCTCAAAAAGAGATGAATCATTGTAAAATTTGCATCATTATCAATTTTGGAGGCATGTTTTTCATCTTCAAAGCATGCATACCCCCTTCCTTTCATTATTTCATCCTTATCCCTCCAAAATTTGACTTTGTAACTTTTGGATTTGATATTTCACATTTTTGGATGGGTTAGGGAAAAATTCATTTCAAAAACATCCCTGATCTTTAAATTGATCCTCAAAACCAATTGCATTGGTCCTTACAGACACAAACGACATGAATTTACCAAAAAGTGATAAAAATGAGGCAAAAAATGCATTTCCACACTTCCTGGAGCAAAAGTGGCAGGTAAACTAAAAAATGCACAGTTACCATTGATTTTCCTTTCTCCCTTCAATCTAAGCCCTCCACGTGTCACAATGTGATTGGAAATGGGCTTGGGATCATTTTTTGACATTTTAACACTTTTTGAAAAATGTAAAAATTGAAATTTTCTCTGCCCCTCCGCCCTTTGAAAATGAGCTTGACACGTGTCCTAATGTGGGTCCCATCAAAATCGTGGCTCGATTCTACACATTTCCACCTTTTTTGGAAAAAGGAAATTTTTTCAATTTTCCTCTATGTGGGATTTGCCCTCCCGTAAGACACGTGTCCTCATATGATTGATGAGGGGAAGTGCTTCTCATTTCATATTTTAATCATATTCTGTGAAGGAATTTTTTGACATTTCCTCCGCCATCCCGCACCTCTGCCATTCCTTGCCACGTGTCTCTCTGTGATTCGTTGCGGGGCCATAACTCCCTTTTTTGCTTCATACCTCCTTCACAAAATTTTAAAGTTTTCAAAACTCACCGGCAGCCCACACTCCCCTCTGTCATTTCTTTTGACACGTGTCTCCCTCTGATTTGTTGGGAACCACACTTCAAATTACCACTTTAACTCATTTTGCCAAAAGGTAACAATTCACATTTATCCTCCGGTGGACCGCCGACCCTCATAAGCCTTTAATTTTCTTATTTTTTGGGACCGCGCCTTATTTTAAGACTTTAACCCTTTTTAGGAAAAAGGTAAAAATCTCAAACTCTCCCGAGACATTCACCACTTTGCCTTGCCTTTCAAAACAAAAAAGACTAAGGCATTAATTTACTCTAGCGGGCTTGTGGCCTTGTTTTGCATTTTAGTACTTTTCACCAAAAAAGGCAAAATTTCTCCAAGTCCACCGCTGATCTGCATCCCCTCTACCAATTAGAACAAGCCACGTATGCAAAATTATATGAGCTAGAATTTGATGGGCAAAGGACGCCCATATGACCATAAAAAATGTAGAAATTGCTAGTGACCCCCAAAATCAATTTTTTCTTCGTGGGTGAAGAATTTTTCGATCAAAAGACAAATGGAAAGTGTTTTTAGGAAATTTACAACCATGGCAAGGGATATTTGAGGGAAAATAAGTACAAATTGAATGATTTCAAGCTCCAAAGGCCGGGAAAACACGGGAAAAATGACAGAGGCGTTTGAACGGGAAAAATTAGGGCAAAACGCAGGGAAACTTAGAGATTCCTTCAAAATGGTGCAAAAATGGAGAAAAAATGAACAACTCAAAGCATTCAAATGTAGATACAAGTTTTTTTTTCACCAAATGTGAAGGATGGGAGAATCCAAAGCCATTTTTTCTCGAAACAAGGTAAAAACACACTTCTCCTTAGAAAATTAGGGCAAGGTAATGAGTTTGCAAACAATCCAATGCACAAGAATGGAGCTACAACTTCACATCATCAATTTCATAAGGAAAAAATGATTTAGAGCACAAAGAGAAAAGGGAAAACATGGAAAAACAACATAGGATCAAAATGGGCACCAACATTGGCTCCTGCTCGGGGATGGGCACTCCCAGTGAGTGCCACAAGAACAAAAGTAGACCAAGTGCCAAAATAATCCATTGGGAAAATGGAGTCATGAGACAAAGCCACCCAAAAATAATCTGAGAAATAGAAAAAATGGCTACAACACACCAAGGCAAACCACGAACCGACAAAACACCAAAAACATAGCAAAATCCAAACACTATACACTGTACAAGTGGTGCATACCTCAAATTTGGGGATTAATCCAAGAAATGCTTCAGATGTTTGCCATTAATAGGTAGTTCAAGTAATTCCCCATCTAAGTCCTTGAGAAAAAGGTATTTTCACCAATTCGATATCAATTGAGTAAGTGGCCATCCACAATGCATCAAATTTACTAGATGTTTTCCCTTATCTTCATTTCTTTGCTATCCCATAACAAAACCAAGTCTCTAATATTGAAGGCCTTAGGAGTGACCTTCTTATAAAAAAACCTCTTCAACTTCTCTCTAAATATGACATGCCTTTGGTGTCATGCTCTTATTTCTTCATCTAGTCAAAAATCTGATTAATCCTTGCTTCATATGGATTGACCTCTTGATCTTCAAGTTGTTGAACAAATTGTAATGAAGATAATTGCAGATGTAAGGGTAGCGAGAGCTTGAGTTCCATTCACCGACTCAAATGGGCTCTTACCAAGTAGCTCTTTTGCAATGATTCTATCCGCCCAAACTACAAATTTTAGTTGTCCACCCCATTTTCTTTTGTTCAATTCCAAGTTTCTCCTAATGATTTTCAATAAGTGCTTATTCTTGGACTCACTTGTCCATTTCCTTAAGGTTTATAGTTTGAAGCATAATTTAGATTGGTTCCATACTCCTTACACATTACCATCAAGGGTTTAGCTCTAAAACACATGGCATTATCAGCAATAATCTTTACTTGGCACACCAAATCTACATATGATATGATTCAACAAGAAGTCCATAACAACTTGGTGTGTTGCTTTCTTGGTGGGGATTTCTTCTACCCACTTGGTGAAGTAATATTTGGCTACAAGGATCCACTTACGTCCAGCACTAGAAGTGTCTGAAATCTCAGCAATGAAGTCCATTCCCCATTGTTTGAAAGGAGCTTCAATTGATATAGGCTGCAAAGGAAGGGAGCCTGAAGCCTTCATTCTTCTAGAAAAACGATGACAACTTTCACATTTTCTAACCAGCAGGGTTGCATCTTTGAAGAGAGTAGGTCACCAATAACTAGCTCTCAATTTTTTTTGTACTATAAGCCTTCCAGAAAAGTTTCCTCCATAAATTCCTTCATGGAAATCAACAACTATTTTGGGAGCTTCATCTTCAGTTATACATTTCAATAGGACACCTTTAGGGTTCTTCCAAGCCATCCCAAAGTCAGTGATGATGTATTTTTGAGAAGCCAACTTGAGGGATCTTTTTTATTTTTATTCAAATGATCAGGGCAACATAGGTGTTTGAGGTAAAAGATTACATACTTGTACCAATCATAAATTATTGACTTCTCAAAACATCTTCCCTTTCTTCCTCTACTTCATTCACTTCCACAGTCTGTAAGTTGCTCTCAGCCATGAGCTTAGGAAGACCCAAAACTCTTACCAAATTTTTGGTTTGGATGTCCATGTCATACTCCTGCAGTTTGTTCACCCATCTACATATTTTGCTTGAGATCTCCATCTCTGATAAGATGTCTTTTACCATGGTGTGGGGAACATAAGCAACAAATTTTGAACTTAAGATATAAGGCCTGAAAACCTTTGTTTCTTTCACCAAGGAAAATGCTTGTTTTTCCATGATTGTGTATTTTAACTCAACAGCTTGTAAAGCCTTGCTAAAGAAGGAAATAGGCCTCTCAGCCCCATCTTCATCCTTCTGTAGAAAAATAGATGCAATGGTATTTTTATAAGTAAAGGAGAAGATTTGGAAAGGCTTCTTGTAATTCGGAGCTGCCAAGACAGGTGCATGTTTCAATGCTTCTTTGATTCCTTCAAAATCTTGAATAATAACCTCCTCCCATTTGATAACTTGGTATTTCTTTAACATGCATGTAATAGGAAGAGTCAATTTAACAAAATTAGACACAAACCTTCTAATGAAATTGATCTTCCTAAAGAAGGATTGGATGCCCTTATTTGTTCTTTGAATTGGAACCTTGTTGATTACTTCCACCCTCTTAGGTTCAATCATGACACCAACCTTTGAAATAACATGACCAAGAAACTTGGCCTTTTACCCCCAAAATGGCACTTCTTTGGATTTAAAGAGATTCCAAATTATCTACATCCTCGATAACATTTTTTCCAAGTGCTTTGCAAGTGATATTTTCTCCTACTTGAAAACACAGTGACATCATCCTAATAAACTACAATAAATTCATTTATGTAACCAGAAAAGTAACATCCATTTCTTTTTGGAAGGTAGCTCCAGCATTCATAAGACTAAAAGGCATTCTTACATACACATATGTTCCCCAAGGACTGATAAAGGAAGTTTTAAATCTTTTTGACTCCTTGACAAAAAATTGATTGTAGCCAGAGAAACCATCCAAGGTGGAAAACAATTCAGATCCAGTCACTAACTACAACATGTTTTCCATGTTTGGCAAAGGATAATTGTCTTTCAATGAAGCTCTATTTAGATTTCTGAAGTCTACAAAAAGTCTGATATCTCCATTTTTCTTTTGATTGGCACAAGGTTTGCAACCCAAGATGAATACCTTATGGGCTGAATGATCCCTCCCTCCTTCAATTTCTTCAATTCATCTTGCATTTTCATGGAGAGGAGTGGATTAATTGGCCTCTACTTTTTCTAAAGTTCTTGGAATTTGTTTAAGGAGGAATCTCATGCTGAAACAAGTCCTCTCTCAGTATGCTTTCAACTCTTAATAAGACAAAGAAAGACAGGTCCTAATATTTCTTCGATAGTTGGACATTGGACTGTTTTTCCTCTTTGTTTAGATTTCTAACCAAACTTTTCTTTTTTATCATTAGTTCCCAAGTTATGTTCTTCCACATCCCTTGAGTCGACATGTTTCTATTGATGATGCAATCATCATTGTTTAAATTTTACTAAAGAGTGATCAACCCTCTAGGAATGGTGTTAGTTTTCAATTGGATGATATCCTTTCCAAACAAAGTCTCTCTTCCTTTAGTCACACACACCATTGGTTCCCAATCAATATTCTGATCTACAAAATCACCTTGATTTTGTAAGAACCTTTGCACTTGAGCATCATCATTAAACACTTGCCAATGCTTGATGTTGTTAGGGACAACTGGCCTTGTTAACACTTCAATATTGTACTCACAATAAGGTGAAATGGTGAAATTTCCAAATCTTGACCCCAACACTACCAACTTGTTAGCAGAAGCATTGAAAATCCTGTCATGATACACAATTTTGACGGAATCAAACATCTCAATTAGATCCCAAACCGCATGTTTGCCTTTGTTTCATCACTAATTTTTTTGTAGCATACAATTTTCTTATTTGTTTGACAACTAGCTTTGAATATCATTTCGCAATGATGTCCTTGACACCATACTTCCATGAAATTATCGACCTAACAACAAGGCTTCATACTCAACAATGTTGTTAGTACATTCAAAATTAATCTTGAAGGAAAAAACAAACTCTTCTAAGATAGGAGAAATCAGAATTATACCAGCACCATTTCCAAATTTGGAGCAAGATCCATCAAATAGCAAGGTCTAAGGGGATCCTACCTATTCAAGGAAATTTGACTGATCCATCTTGTGATCCTTACCATCAATGAAACCCAATAAAATTATCAACATCAAAATTAGCAGATAACACCTCATAGGAAGCATTGTTGGGATATTCAATAAGGTGTAACATGTTCTTTTCTCCATAGAGCTTGACAAGGCAGCCCTTAATGGGAATAGTGGAAAAAGACATGTCCATTTGGACACTCCCACCAACACTTGCAACCCATTTTCTTGATAATAGCATACCCCATTTGGCAGGGCAATCAAAAATCACAACATCCAATTTTAAATTCCTCCTAGGATAAGATGTAAGTTCTACCACCAAACCCTTCACACAACCAACTACTGGCACTTATCTTGATTTTGTGGTAGTACACTTTACATAGGCTGCTGTCACTTTGATATCCAACTCATTCATGACTTCTAGAGGCATGAAATTGCATGATGAACCGGAATCAAACATACAGTTATGAAGTAGTCTATCCTTTATGATCAAAGTTGTAAGGAATACATCAAAATTCAATTGGGAATCAACCAAGGATTTCCCCAAGTATACCTTAGGTGTTTCTACAATATCCCTTAATGCTGGTGGTGTTTCAAGGTCTACAATGATTTGAGGAGTTTCAATAACATTTACATTTTTGCTTGGGGTACTTTTCTCCTCTTTCAATCCCAAGTACTCAAATGCTCTCTTCTTGTGGTCAGTAATCCTAAGCAACTCAATGATTGGAACACATAATTTCATTTGGCTCAATACTTGGCCTATGTCATAGGGAAAATTATTTGGCAAGGTAACATTGGAAGGGAAACAAGTAGATTCATTAGATGGCATGGGATTCTTGGCAGCTTGGGCATGAGGAGGACTATAATTTTTCTTGGGAAAAAAGAGCTTCTTTGGGAATAATTGTAAGAAAGGGTGTTTTAGATTTGTCTTGAGGTCCAACTCCCTTAACAACCTTTCTCGTAGTGTTATACTCTTTCTCTTGAGCCACAACATCATTCATTAACAATTTTCTATCTTCCTTGAAGCGATACCACCGTCATACTTCTTAATCATCAAAGCTCATAAGTATTCAAAGTCATTGTTAGGAATTTCAAAAGCTTGCACTACATCTACCTCAAGAGTATGAGAGGGAAGAAGAACTTGTACCCATTTGATGCAATCCCAAAAGTTTGCAGCTATCCTTGCACTTATTACCTCAATTGATGTTGCTCCTTCTTGTGAGCCTGAAGAACAACCCACCATGCAGATATCATCATCAGTACCATCATCATTATTAGCTTCACCATCTTGCTAGTCCACTTCACATGGAGGATGGGGTAGAAAACACCTATCACACCAATCAATATCAACAACTTCCTCAATAGCAGCAACCCTAGCAGTTAGGGGATCAAGTAACACTCTTCCTTCACGTGCTTAAGGATGTCTATTTACAGACCCCATGGGTCCTTTCCCTCTATCATTAGATCTTTGATCACCTCTAGGATGATTGGAAAATATGTCATGGTTTTGTGCTTTTTGCTGACCTTGTGAAGTTTTCCCAATTCCCTTCTCAACTCTTTCCAACTTGTAGGAAATCTCCTTGACAACTTACCAAATTTTTCACCACTTCCTCCAAGTCTACACTCTTGCTTGCTTGAGGTTTTTCAGGGTTTATCAACTTTACACCATCTCTCTTGAGAGGTTTCCCAATGGCCTTAATGTTATTTTAAATTTTCAGTGCCATGGTAAAGGCCTACCTTAAATTAGTAGGGTTCTTCTCTCTTAAGTAGTAGGCTGTCGTCTTATCAAATGCATCTACATATTTGATCAAGCATGATTGATCACATGGCCTAAAATTAACAGGAAGCCTTCTCAAAGTTTTTTTAAACCTTGTGTTAAAGTCATGAATTGATTCATTTGGGTTCTTCTTGATATTTTCAAACTCAAACAAAAGAAACCTAGGATCAATCTTATCACCATATTACAATCTGAATGCATTCTACATTTCAGTCCATGAATCAATAGAATTATCAGGAAAATCCTTGTACCAATCCCTTGCATCCTCTTCTAGTGTATGAATGAACAATTTAACATACACATCTTCAAACTCTATTTCAAAATCCTCCATCATGTTAACAAAAATTTTTAGGTGCTGATCACCAGTTATTGCATTGTTACCTTGGAATTTTGGCAATCTATTTCTAACAACCTAAGGCACAACATTAGGATAACCAACCATTCCCCTAAAATTTATTGGGCCAAAGGTGTTAACAAAAATGGAGGTCTAGGGGGAGGCTGAGCCATATGATTTTGAGGTGGTGATCTTGGGGGTGACACAAGTTGATGAGGAGTGCGAGGTATTTAGGACTCAAGAATGTGGTTCACAAGATTGGTATTCTCTAGTTGCTGATTTTCTTGGAAAGTTTTGCTAGAATTGAAACACTCAGTGTAGATTGAAGAAGGACTCACCAGGTATAGTAGAAGGACCTTCACTAGTTGAAGTAAACAAGTTTATGAGAAGATTGCTTGAATCAGAATCACTGGAAGAAGAGTGATAATCCTCTATTAAAGGCTGATCTCTCTCACCAATGGATATTCCTTTGCTTGATGTCTGACCTTCAACAACCTTCCAAACTTTTCTTTCCTCTAAAACTGTCTTTCCCAATTCTTGAAATAACTTTCTACTTGGGTCCCTCCTGAAGAGATATCTTCTTCCTTCTAGGTTTGCAAAGATTAGCAACACCAAAAAATAAATGACAGAAAGCTAAGACATTGGTATTTATCAAGATCAAAACAACATGGAGTCGCCACTAAGGACTTTCACCCTAGTTGTGCAAATGCACTAAAATACTCTATCAAATACCTATCAACACTGAAAATCTTGCAAAAATTTATAGATTAGATCTTCCTTTTCTTGAATCTATCAACCACAAATGCAAATGAAGTGTAACTACTGCTGAAATCGATAAAATTACAGACAAAGTTTGAAACCTTTGCATACACCTTACAAATCTGAGTATAGAATGATGCTTTAACAATATATTTGTAGACAGAACTTGCAAGATACATTACTAGGGTTTGATATGCATTCAAATATTTCAAATATGTATGCACATGGATCAGATTGAACTAAGAATCTCCCCGGCAATGGTGCCACTAGTGTTGGTACCCAAATTTGTTCTCCTTTTAAGTCTGACAAACATCAAGGATGTGGCATGAAGCTTGAAGACGGATAGATCATGATGTATTTCATTTTATAGCTGGGATGTGATCTAACCGACACTCGATTTGTTGAGAGATGGATAACACTCAAATAAGAATTGAACTTATCCTAACTGTTTTAAGTTGTGCCTTTCAACCAAGGTAAGAGGACCTATTTTGTAGCCCTCAAATGGTGAAGGAGATGAAGATATCCCTCAATTTGTGCAAATAATATGAAAAGGTCCTTGGGAAAATATTATCAACACTCCAAATCTGACCTTCACAAGTTGTCACTTTAAGATTATGGAGATACTTTCAATGAGAGGCAAGAGTTATCAAGACATTTTGAAATCCCGATCTATTATGCATACTTTAGCAAATGGATTTTGATCTTCTTTGGGTATACAGGTAAAAAAATGGTAAAACAAGGTAGGATTAGTTTTTTTAAATGATTTTTGGGTGGGAGTTTAGATAAGACAAACCAAGGTTTACCAAACTTTTGAGGATTTCAGAAAAAATATGGAGAAACTTAACAAGATAAAGTATCAAAATGGTTAATCATCCCTTCAACCAGATATGTGCATTAAATGGAGGCCCAGATCTACACTTTTCCACACAATATTTGATCATCTATCACAAAATATTGAGTTATAATGAACTAATGAATCATTTAGCAATCACTATTTAATCATGACCTAAGGTGCACCCAAAGGTTTACAAACAATCTCTAAAATCAAGGAAAGTAAAGTGATTTTAAATTTGTTTATCTCTTTATCAGATGAAAGCTCTTTTGAATGTGAGATTGCAAATGCCACTAAACTAATCACAAGAAATGAGACCATGTATGATCAAGAGAGATTTTAAACACAAGACTACAACAAGAAACAAGAAACACAAATTTGAAATGCATTTTGAAACATAAGTGTATGCAAATTTTGCCAAGAGACAACACAAAATAATCTAGAAATGATCAAATTTATCAGTAGGGGAATGTTTCAAGAACAATATCAAAGATTTTTGATGGATTTACAACTGAAATCAACTCAACATGATACAAATCTGATACAAAAATGAATTAGAAATAGTTCTCAGGTGGTTTCTCAGAGAATGGGCTTCTTCCCAGATTTTCCCGTGAAATTTTTAGTTTTCCAGGATTTTTAAAACTCTTCCAACCCTTTGCATGACAAATTCATGAAATATATAGCTTTCAATCTCCTTCGATCCTTCTTTCCCAAGAAAAGAATATGCCAAAGGATCAAATTTGTTACAAAAATTCCTCATGATTCGCAGACAAGGGATGTTTAACAGAACATGTCCAAAAAGTTACCAGTTGTCTCAAAAAGAGATGAATCATTGCAAAATTTGCATCATTATCCATTTTGGAGGCATGTTTTTCATCTTCAAAGCATGCATACCCCCTTCCTTTCATTATTTCATCCTTATCCCTCCAAAATTTGACTTTGCAACTTCTGGATTTGAAATTTCACATTTTTGGATGGGTTAGGGAAAAAATTCATTTCAAAAACATCCCTGATCTTTAAATTGATCCTCAAAACCAATTTCATTGGTCCTTGCAGACACAAACGATATGAATTTGCCAAAAAAGTGATAAAAATGAGGCAAAAAATGAATTTCCACACTTCTGGAGAAAAAATGGCGGGTAAACTAAAAATGCACAGTTACCATTGATTTGCCTTTCTCCCTCCGATCTAAGCCCTCCACGTGTTACAATGTGATTGGAAATGGGCTTGGGATCATTTTTTGACATTTTAACACTTTTTGAAAAAATGTAAAAATTTGACATTTTTCTCCACCCCTCCACCCTTTGAAAATGAGCTTGACATGTGTCCCAATGTGGGTCCCATCGAATCACGACTCGATTCTACACATTTCCACCTTTTTTTGGAAAAAGGATTTTTTTCAATTTTCCTCTGTAGCTCTGCCTCCCACAAGACACGTGTCCTCATATGATTAGCTAAGGGGCAGCGCTTCTCATTTCATATTTTAATCATATTCTATGAAGGAAAAATTTTGACATTTCCTTTACCATCCCGCACCTCCACCATTCCCTACCATGTGTCTCTCTGTGATTCATTGCAGGGCCAAACTCTATTTTTTGCTTCATACCTCCTTCACAAAATTTTAAAGTTTTCAAAACTCACTGGCGGCCCGCACTCCCCTCGACATTACTTTTGACACATGTCTCCCTCTGATTCATTTCAGAGCCATACTTCAAATTACCACTTTAACTCATTTTGCCAAAAAGGCAACATTTCCCTTTTTCCTCCTGGCAGCCCGTCGACCCTGCGCAAGCCTTTAATTTTCTTCTTTGTCGGGGCTGTACCTTCTTTTAAGACTTTAACCCTTTTTAGGAAAAAGGTTAAAAATCTCAAACTCTCCTAGACATCCAGAGCTCGCCTTGCCTTTCAAAACAAAAAGATGAAGGCATTATCTTACTTTAGTGCACTTGCGGCCTTGTTTTACATTTTAGTACTTTTCACCAAAAAAGGAAAAATTTCTCCAAGTCCACTACCGATCTCGCATCCCCTCTTCCAATTAGAACAAGCCACGTATGTAAAAGTATATGAGCTAGAATTTGACAGGAAAAGGACGCCTGTATGACCGTAAAAAAAACGTAGAAATTTCTAACGACCCCAAAATCAATTTTCTTTGTGGGTGAAGAATTTTTTGATCAAAAGACAAATGGAAAGTGTTTTTAGGAAATTTATGACCATGGCAAGGGATATTTGAGGGAAAATAAGTACAAATTGAATGATTTCAAGCTCCAAAGGCTAGGAAAACATGGGAACATTGGCGGAGAGGAGTTTGAACGGAAAAATTAGGGCAAAAATCAGGGTAAACTTAGATTCCTTCAAAATGGTGCAAAAATGGAGAAAAAACAAACAACTCAAAGCATTCAAATGTAGATACAAGTTATTTTTTCACCAAATGTGAAGGATGGGAGAATCCAAAGCCATTTTTTCTTAGAAACAAGGAAAAAATGCACTTCTCCTTAGCAAATTAGGGCAAGGTAATGAGTTTGTAAACAATCCAATGCACAAGAATGGAGCTACAAATTCATATCATCGATTTCATGAGAAAAAAACATTTCATATCACAAAGAGCAAAGGGGAGACATGGAAAAATGGAAGAGGATCAAAATGGGCACCAACAGGTCTATGTCACGTTTAGTGAGGAAGTGTCAAGTATGTAGAATGTGGGTGTTTGTCAATTCCATGAGTCTATATACTTAAAGGATGCTCTTTTAGGACGCTTAATGTTCTAAATTCCTAATATCCACCATGGAATCTTATTCAAGTGGTTATAATGTCTAAGGTATTCACCCAATGTAGAATAGAACATTGATATGTTGTCTCCTATCATAAGGATCCAAGATCTTGTGATTAATGCTATGGGAAATTAAATGAAAAGTATTATGCCATGAATCAAGTATAAAGGTGTATGAGACAAGTTTCAAGAACGTGTAGAGGTTATGAAAATCATGGCATGCTACTCCCGTGGGGAGTCAAGCCTCATATGACCAATTTGAAGGCCTTGAAAGATTTGTGTCAGGTTTTGAAGGATGGGTTAGTAATGAATAGGGTGATAAAGGTGTCAAAAGTCTGTTAGATTCAAAAAGATGATTCTTATCCCAATAAGAGCTAGTTGATTTGAATCATGATGTTATAAGTGTGGTTATCAAGGTAACAAGGTTTTCGTTCATGATTTTTAAGGGTACTTAGTTGGTTTCATAAATATTATATGAACTGTCAAGTTGTTAAATCATGAAAGGATAAATACATTCACAGAATGAGTTGACAAAAAGCTTATTTTAAGATATGGGGATGAATATATGAGTTTATAGTTTGGATTCTTGTTATGAACCATGACTAAAGCATCTTCATAGTATGCATGCATCTTGAAGATAGCATTAAAAGGATTAAAATCTCATGAATAAGGTTTTTTCAAATAGCTTGATCAAGGTGTAAATATGATTGAAGTATTCCTTGGTCTCATGTAGTTGTATATAGGGTGAATATACAGGTATAAAGAGAGCACAAAGATGTGTGAACGATGTCTTATTATAAGTTATGAGGTGCCAAGTTAGGGTTTTAATCCAAGTAAAGCAAGTGATGGTATTAACGTGGATGAATATGTATTTGAGGTTTTAGTTGGATCCAAGTGTGTTTCATCATAAACAAAGGTAAAGAAATGGAGCTAAGGCCTAAAGGATAAACCAGTGACTGATTCCTAGAAGGTATATGAAGTCTTAATAAGGTTGGAGTATTTACATCATTATGATTAAAGGTTGCTTCAAAAGATATGTCTATGAGCTTTATTTTTGAAGAATAAGGTTGAAGTTATGTTAATCATGTAAGGGTCTTCATGTTCAAATGTGTTGTTCTATGTGTACAAATATCCTTGATTGTGTAAGTTATGGGATCAAGATAACTTAAAGGTAAACTCATTGTTACTCTAGGATTAAGACCGATACATGAAAAGTTGTGAATGGTTGTTTAGATCATTAGATGTTATCTCAAATATGGCATGGAGTGGTAGATGGTTCACAAGGCTATATAGAAAGGTTGCAAGGTATATAAAATTTAGTATCATGACATCAAGCAATAAGAGTCGGTATTCAAGGAGGTTTGAATCTTGTAGTTTGGGTACAATCATCTACAAGAAGGATATATAAGAAATTAGTGAATTTCTATGGGTAATGATCCTATGAGCATAATTTCAAGATTATTATGAAGGTAAGACTATCACTATTCTATAGTCCCAAATTGGAGCCTTGAAAGTGTAAACAAGCTATGTTATTGAAGAATTTTTCCTCTCGGGTTGTCTAGAAACCCTCCTTAGGGTTTTACAAAGAATAAGAATTTGAGGTCTTTGCCATTGAAGTTAAGATTTGAATATTAACATATCATCTAATGGTTGTGGGTAAATATATTTGATGGGTTTTATAGATTGAGAATCTCTGTAAAGCTATAAAAATTTAATAGTACAATCTACGCCTGTAGCTCATTCTTTGAAGACCTAATTTGTAACTTAGACTTGTGAACTTGAGGAATTTTTTTGAAGGAGTGCATACTAATTTTTGTTTATGAGTAAGACCCAAATGTTTATCTAAAAGTTTTTTTTATTGATCCCTTAAACTAAAATATATCTCAAATTAAGTTCCTAAACATTTACAAAAGGGTGATACATTTAATATTTTGGGTTGGTTTGATTCATTTCAATGGTTGAATTGGCATAGTAAAGGGTCCGAGGACATGATAAAGTTATTGGTTTAATGCAACAAGGTAATATATCAATGATTTACATTATTTGAGGATAATAGACTTGAAAAAGAGTTAGTTTTGAAGGTCAAAAGGAGTGTTTGAGTTTTGTGATCATTTTGAGCTAGGTAAGAGATTGAGAGTGACTTCGGCTCTACATTAGTATGTGTTGAAGGTGAGCTTGTAGGCTCATGGATCTTATGAGGATAAGTTTTGTTTTTTCAAGGTCTTCTTGACCTAAGATGAGTACTTGGGACTTGATAAAAAGGCCAAGGGCATGAATGATTTTGACAAGGTACAATTTGTGTTAAAGTATTGAAGCGTGTTCATACATGCTGAGAAAAAAACATAGGAAAGAGGATGATGATATTATCCTTTAAACAAGAGTATAAGGTGTCTATTATAACAAGAATTTGTTTTTTTGTAGTAATGATGATTGATTACAATCATGTGTGTAGGGGGACTCACTAATAGCTCTAGCAGATGTATTGTTAGAAGAATAGGACAAAGACCACTAAGAAACTATTTTAGGAGTATGATAAATGACTAGATATATTTTTCATGGAATTAAATAAAAGGTAAGAGCCCTAAATTTTACATTTTTAGAGCATGGATAAGTTGGCCATTTTTTCATCAAGATGAGGTTTAGTGACATTGGTCCTAAATTTAGTTATGATAAGCTTAGAGGAAAATTGTCTTGGTTCTTGCATGATACATACTTAGAAAGTGATATAGAACATGGATGAAGAAAAATATGGAGAGTATACATTCAAGGGGAGCTATTTTGCATGCCTCACAAGGCCTATGGATCATCAGTTGTTGTTGTAGAAAACAAAAAGGGAAAGTTTAGTCTAAGGGGGAGTCCTACTCAAGTAAGTAAGTTGTTTTATGCATTGTTGTCATTATGTGTTGTCATTTTCTATGTATATTCATCATTGTAGCCTTTTTCATAGTTTTAAAAGGGGGAGAGGCATCAGAAACATGTAAATGAGGTCATGCAGAGATTTTTGTCTTATGGTTTCCACCAATGTTTCTGAAGGTGGTTGTCATCAATGACAAAGGGGAGATTGTTGGCCATTTTTGTTAGTGTTGTCATTGGTGTCAAATCCTTTGATGGCAAAGGGTGTCATGGTGTCATATCAATCTCCATGAGGTGTTAGTCAAAGTTCAAACATGAAGGTTGATTAGTAGTGTCAATATTTGGTCAAGTTGCCATGGTGTCTAGGTATGGTTTTAGGCATGGTGCAAGCATGGATGGTCATTTTATGATTCCAAATGGTTTGTATGAGTTTTATCATGGCTCATTAGGTATGTTAGAGGTGTATATGTGTCTAAATTAAGTCAACATGGTTATTTCATGAGTTTTCATGGTTGAGTCAAGTCATTCTAGGCCTATTCCTAGTCCTAGAACATGTAGAATGAGTTGGAGGTATGAGAAATGAAGTTGATCAGTATTTTTGAGCATAGTAGAATCATGGTGATGAGTAATATGACATGTATGGTGATTTTTGGGCTAGTTCTCGAGAGGTTGATAGTATTTCATGGTCCTTGGGAAGTAAGAAGGTGAAAAACATACAAGATAACATAGTTAAGTCTTAATGGCTAGAGAATTATAGGAATATTTGAGCTAGATGGTGAGAACTTAAATTTATATGATGTTTTAATTATTCATCATGATAATTTTTAGGTCAAATTGCTAAAGGATGTGCAAGATATGTCATTTTTTACAAAACTAGGTTTTCTAGAGTGTGATTTTGAGGTAAATTTTGACCTTCTGATGCTTGTTGTGGATTGCATATTTTCCATGGGACCAAAATTATTTCAAGGTTTTTTTAGTGGAAATAATAAGGTTTATTAGAAAGAATGAGGTGGTTTTATCGTCACATTTTTATGAATGATTGTTAAGAAGATAAGTTTCTTTGAAACCCTAGCTCAAAGTTACATGGAGGAAAATGAGTATACTAGGCCTATTTTTATTGGTTTTAAAAAATATTATTATATTTTGTATAGGACTCCTCCATATTTCCAATAATGTATATTAGATTATGTGACCGTATGTTGGCCCCACACAAAAAATTATGTTTCTAAAGATGTTTAGTTTGAGGAAAAGTTGTCTAAAGAAGGTATGAAATAAATTGACATCATTTTTATCCTGGGATTTTTTCTATATTTCCATGATATTTTCATATCATGGTTGAGTTCTAAATGTAAAAGTGTGCCCTATTTATGAAGACTTAGTTTTGGGGCAATTTGGAGCATCATGTGGTAAAAGTGGAATTGCAGGAGCTACAAATGGAGTTAAGACTTGGTTCAAGTTTTGTTGTGATATTGGTTCAGATATATTTACAATGATATATCAATTTTTTAAAAAAGGGATGAGATATTTATGGTCTATTCTTTGAAGATGAAAAATGGAAGATGCCTAGTTAAGCAAGGTCTTGACTAGCTCCATTATGTAAGGTGACAGATTCTAAGTTCTTTATGCTTGTTGAAGGTTTCTGAGTTCCTATTAAAAATTTATAATGGTATTCCATGATTTTTTAAGCTTTAAAGTGATATTGGAGGTGATGGATAAATTTTAGCTCAAGGTTAGTTCTTGAGACCTATAAGCTTATATGAGTAGTTGTAGAGATGGACCTTGTTGAAGGCCTTATACTTGGAGTTGGAAGGAAATGTAAGATGTTATGGAAAGAGGATTTATAGATATTTCCAATGTTTTATGATTTATCTCTTGATGATGAGGTTTTATAGGTGAACCAACTTAGGTTTTGGAGAAGAAGGATGTTTGTTTCTTAGGACATGATTGTTCGACTAGAAGATGGAGATAGAAGATGCATGAGATGGATTTTTTTATGCTTTATATAAATTTGAGAGTTAATAGGAATGTATTTTTTTCCTATTGAAGTAATTTTGAGGACTTTAAATTGACATCAAGGTTGAAAACTAGTTGAGTTCCTAAAACTTATTTCTGGGTAGCTCAGTTTGGTGAAGAGGAAAGTTAGTATGGTTTATATGTATGGATGTTTCATGAGATATATAAAGAATGGATGTGATATAAAAGTTAATTTATTTAAAATGAGTGGTTACATGTCATATTTGATATGTTTTGGTTTGATCTTGAGGCCCATAGGTGAAGATTGGTTCTTGGAAACAACTATTTGGTGAAGGATATGAGCCTTTTTGGTAGTGTTATGAAGAATTTGATTAGTGCAAGATAATTTAAGACCATGGATGATTTTTTTATGTCATATTTAACATGTGTGAGATATATGGTGGCTTTACTAATCACGGTGATGAGGTTTGTGGTCTTTAGTGTACCTAGTGATGGGGTTTTTAGCTATTTTTGGTTTGTTTGGATGTTTTTGTGCATGGATGACCTACATGGGTCCATTAAAAATGTTTTTATGAGTTTATTGTTATGTTTTATGTTTTTGGTATAAATATTGATGAAGGATCAACCTTCCTTATTTTTTTATTTGAGAAGGGTATAAAGAAAGATTTTTAGTTCAAATTTGAACTAGCTTAACTAGAGGGGAAGATGTGACTTGCTTGAGAGAGTGAAGGAGCTTCTAAGGAATGAAATAAGAGCTGAAAAATTGTTTGAAAATATAAATAATTTTATAAATAATGATTTCAAGTTTTTGATTCCAAATCAAGTCATGAAAATCCAAGTTTGAGTAACTTGAAGGAATGAGGGTTTGAAGTAGGTGTGTGAGATGAATTAGTGATCTCCAACAGTTGTGGAAGTAAAAATAATTTGAGATTTTCATATTAATATGGTTGAGTTAGTGTTTGATCATATTAGGGGTTGTATTCTCATTGTGGATTGGTTGCTTCACTAAATTATTAGTTGGTGTTCCTTGTAAGGTTGGAGCTCCTTGTAAGGTTGGTGCTCTACTAAACTAGGGGTTGGTGCTCCTTGTGAAGTTGTTTATTCACTAGATATCTTTGATTTGAGTAATATAAGCATAGTTTTAGTGATTTTTCTTCCACTTGAAGTTTCCTCACTTATATATGGTTTTCATGTGTCTTATTCTTTGTTTCATGTACTTGTGAATTCTTAATACACACCTAATGTGCTCATATGGTTATGGATGTTAAATGGATGAATGAAATAATGAATGTAAGTTATGATAAATGAAATAAATTTTTGTATGAATTATTCACTCCTCTCATATCATTCCATTGTGATTATAACACTCTTGTTTCTTGATATAGATTATAAATCGTGTTCTCGATGAATTAGATTCATACGATGAGAAAACTTCAAAAATATAGGAAGATATAAATGTGGAAGTGCAGAAACTTGGGGTACCTATGGTGAATGAGAACATTTCAGTGAATGATCTCATGAAACCATTTGAAGAGTTAGTTAAGAAAGAGTCAAGAGACATATTCTCCTTCAATGAAGATACACTAGAATATTTTGTGGAGATCGAGTTGTTATCTTTAACACTGTAAAAGAGCATCATGCATGGTTCAAAAAATTAAAAAGTATCAATAGCACATCTGATAATTGGATCAAAGATATAAGTTTTTAAAAATTCCTAAAGCAAATAAGGTTGTTCATGTAGCATCTCAATTCAGCAAGGAGTTCAAGGGAATTGAGATATTTCTAGAAGCACTCTCTAAGAGTCATTTGGTAAGTGAATATACATCGGAAAATTGACCATATTCTTCGAGTAGTCATCTCCTCTCTTCTCTCTTTCCCACCTTTTATTCTCCTCTCATGTTCTATTTATTCATTAGGGGGTTTACTTTTCACTTTTCTCTTATTCATTAAAATGTGATCTATAGTTAAACTTTGTAATGAGTTTCTTCCAATTAATAAAAAGGGAATTAATTTCTTTCCTAGGAACACGAAAGGTCACATGTTGTAAAGATTAGTGAAAATTCATATGGGGGGAGTAGGTAAATATCTCGTGCCCTACCCACACCCTACCCGCGCCCTACCCACGCCTGCTCGTTCACGCCCTCTACGTGTGCCTCTGCTCACGCCCTACACGTGCCCTTGCGCCTCTACTTGCACTCACACCCTCTACTCACACCATGCACCATGGTGGCTACCTGAGCCCTTGCATCCAAAGCGAACCCTAAATCTCACCCGGTAAGAACTCAATGGATAGGTGAGGGAGATGGAGGTGGCACGGCTGTGGGGCTCGTCTCAGAGATTCCACCCTGGTCATGGATCGACCTTGCCTTCACTACAGGGAGCTCCATTCCTCTACCTCAGAATGGCTGCGCAAACCCTAGCTGAAATCTACCACAAGATCCATCTGGGGGTGTTCCTGCGGCAACACCTGGTAATAGACATTTAAAATCTGTGTTGGAAGGATCAGTTCATGACAGATTGGAGCTCGACAGAGATGCTAGTCGCGGCCATATTGGGTCATCCTTCAAAATGTTTTAAATGCCCGGAATCTTCCATGAAACCTGCAGACGTTACCCCATCTATTACTTTCGGGGAAGAGGTCATTTCCTCTGAGATTTACTACAAAGAGCATGCTCTGATTTGTAGATTCAGGGGACTATGGCCCAACCTTCCTATTCTTCACGCGTGGATCTCTGAGCACTGGACTCCAATTTTAACTAGAAAAATAGACTTGTATCCGTGTGCTAAAGGTATTTTCATTGTAACCTTCTCTTTAATAGCTGATAGAAACATCATTGCTTCCAAACTTTGGACCTGCCAATCTAAATATTTGATCATTAAACCCTGGTTTCCATCCTTCAACCCACTCACAGAATCTTTCTCATGGAAACCTATTTGGATCAGGCTACCCCATTTACCTCTCCAGTTCTAGAGTCATGACTGTTTGACATCCATTGGTAATGCCTTGGGAACTACAATCTTTATAGATTCTCAAATGACTAATTACACCCGTACTACTTATGCTCGAATCTTGTGGAACTTGACACCGATAAAAATATTCCTGCAACCATAGACCTTAGAGTGTAAAATAGAACTTGGTCACAACCTCTTGATTATGAAGGTCTTCCTTTTCGTTGTAGAAGATGTTTTTTCTTAGGGCACACCTCTACTGAGTGTGGGATGGAAAAACGTCAACATGAGAAGTGTAGCTGGTGGAAAGATGCACTTCCAAAACACCTGATTTTTGATGCAAAAAAGGGACTAGATTCAAATGCAGATACAAATATTGAATCCATTTCAGCCCCGAAACCAAATCTCAAATTGTGAGCAGCATGAAAAATGATAAATATCTCTCTCAAGTTAACAACGTGGTTGTCCCAAAAGGGACAAATGTGACTAAGGAAAATAATCCTCCTTTGTCTTCTTCTCCAACCGCGAAGGCTCCATCAGGATGGGTTACGGTCAACAAAAAGAAAAAATCTACCACTCTGAAGGGTAACACTT
Organism: Taxus wallichiana var. yunnanensis; assembly: GCA_018340775.1. Lineage (NCBI taxonomy): Eukaryota > Viridiplantae > Streptophyta > Pinopsida > Cupressales > Taxaceae > Taxus > Taxus wallichiana. The sequence continues at coordinate 74,468,076 of CM031235.1, read as the reverse complement.
CGCCTTGATGATTCTTATCTCTGCTATTGGCTGGCTGGGTTACATTGGTCTCATTTTTCTTGGCCGGATAGCAGGTTGCTTCCAATGGTGTTGTTATGCCATTGTTGTTTGATTGCTGTACTTCAGTTGTTTTTTTGTTGTTACTTTGTCGGTTGTTGGTTTTTACTTTGCTGACAATTTTCTGCAGTCGGGCTCTATTGTTCTATTTGGATTTTGATCCATCTCTTGTGCTTTAACTTTCAATTCTGGCTTTTGAGCCTTGGTGTACAAGGGTATAGTCCCTTTCAAAAAACTATTTTCCAATAATAAAAAAATATTCATTTGAAAAATTATATATTTTATGACTCCCTCATTTTAAAGAGTTGTAAAGTTATGAGTCTCTAAGTAGATAGCTAATGCACTATAAATAAAAAAGTAAAGATAGCATTTACTCTATTACCTTTTCATATATTTCCTCTTTCTATCTCTTTTTCAGCTTTGTGAATGTGACAATCTTGCATAACCAAGAATGGTGTAAAATATTTTGATGAATGGATGAATGAAATTTTATGTTCATGATTCATTTTGTCTTATCAAAACTAGGAAAGTTGTGTTTCCTATAATTGTGTGTTAATAAAATATGGTTAAAGACTTGTAAAAATGTAATTAATCCTATTTACGATATGAACCCCCCTCTAAAAATTCTCACTCCTACTATCTCACCTCCCTTACAAATTCTTCCATTACACTAGGTGCAAGAATTTTCTCGTAAGTTTAGTGGAATGTGCCCGTGTGATCCCCAGCCTATTTGCCACCCACATATTTTATTTTAGTTGCATATAATAAAGGGAGACTCCCCTTTTCCAAGAAGGATGGACATAGTCCCAAAATTTTAGTGAAAATCAATTAATTTTTCCTAGTGACAAATTATTTTTCCAAAAGAGAGTAATAAAAAAGTAGCGAGTATTGGCATAAAATGTAAGATTACTCATAGAAATGACAAAATATTGTAGCAAAGTGAGAGAGAATTTTTTTCCCAATTATGTGGATCAATGAAAACACTCCATATTGATATTTTATTAATACAAATACGGATAGACAATGTATTATAAATAAATGCAACATCAATATTACAATTGATAAAGGTGATGATTGGAGCAATAGATAGTGTATGATTAACCAATTCGATCATTACATCCAAAGGGTGATCATATGAAGGAGGAAGAGGCACCATATTATAAACATTATGAAATTTTTTATAAAGCTTTGCGTCTTCATGCTTAGGAAGTGGATCATTGAATCTGTTTAACTTAACATTATAACTTGTTGGCTTAGGAAATTTCATGGGCACATCCTATTCAATCATTTCAGAATCAATAATATCTTAAATAGCATGGTGAATAGGAAAATGTCAAGTAGAGTGTCGACACATCAATGATAATCACAATGTGATTTAGCATTGATATTTTTATGTAATGTTTACTCATATCAACCTCAAATAGTGGAAGGAGAGATATGAGATTGTACTCAAGCAATTTTATTAATACAACATGAGGAGGAATTTGTAAGTGAGTAAATTTATGATGTGCGGGTTGAGATTATATATTAACATGTTGTGAGATGATATTTACAATGTATTTAGGAGTAGTTTTGGCATCATTGAACTTACTCTTTGTTGGTTTTCAAATAGGAATTTTTAGAAGAGCAACAGTCAGGGGACAAGAAGTCCCTCCTCTTTAATGGGAGAGGTTCCCTTATTCAGAAACAAACCTATTTACAAATGTACAGGACATGATTTGTTGGTTAAACTTGGATACCACGAAAGTGTTTTCTATGAAGGTCATCAATTACAAAAGGACTGAGGAAATGAGAGCATGGAAAAGAGCAGAAAGGCAAACATGCAGAATTATAGATATCAGAGTAATTCTTTATGTATGTGAAGTCACCGTGAATTGAAAACAAGATCATTCGTATAGAACAAGTAAGATGGAATTTAAAGACACAAAGTTCTGTAAATAACATCTGCCAGAACGTAAAGTTTCTTAACGTAACACAGATTCGTTATCAAGGAAACAAAGTTCCTTCTTGGTTATGCAAGATCACCGTGCTTGCAAAGTTGAAGAGTATGCAATCGATGAGACTAACGAATTTGAGATAAATGATCTTCACAAAGAAAACAAATGAAAGCTTAGAATAGACAGAGATCAGATAGACAAAGAAAGGAAAGTCCTTCTGTATTGATTTCTCTATAATCTATTTACACTTGCAGAAAATATGCCAAGTTCTTCCTCCTTTCAAAATGGCGCAAAGAAGGCCATTATATAGCTTACAATTCGGTTACTCCTCGTAACCGTTTCTTTTAACTAGAGAATAGTTAAGGAATGCCAAACGCAATTTCTTAACTAATTACATGGAATACGAAAGGAATAGGAAGAAGAGAAAAGAATGAAGAAGGAGACAGTGGGCAAATCCTTTGAAGGACCCACCGTCTTCGAAACCACTTCTTGAATTATTTTAACGTCTCACTATGTCTTTGCCACGAGGACACACTGATGTTTCATCTTGAAGATGACAATGGATATCTTTGAAAACTGATGTAAACGCGTCTTGAAAGCTTCGTCCTTCGGCCAGCTGTCCTTGAAATTTGATCTTCGCAACTTAAATTCAAATTTAGCACATTCGGGTTGAGCGGGAAAAAATAAGTATGAATTGCATTAGGTTCACTTAGGACATGTGAGACGCGAATGCGCGAAACACGAGTCTTAGCCGATTCGGATGAAATAGGAGAAGACGCACAAATGCATTTTGGGACATTTGGGACGAAAATGCATGAAGGACGCGGTCCGGGTGAACCGGCCGAAAATGGAATAGTTTGAATTTTTTGATTTGGGACAAAGAGCTCTAAAGTACGCGACTCGGGAGTTTCGGCCGAAAATGGAACAACGTGCACAATTTGACTTGGGATAGTTGGGACGAAGTCGGGTGAATCGGCCGAAAATGGAACAGAGCGCATTTTGAAATTGGGACATTTGGGACAAGAAAGTGCGGTACGCGTTCAAAGTTCGGTGTTCGGCTGAAATTGGAACATCTCGCACAGTAACTTCGGGACACTTGGGACAAAAACTTCCGACGGGCCCGAAAATGGGACAAATTCGGAGGTTTCGGCCGATCGGGGAACAAAATGCACTTTCGTACTTGGGACAGGTGGGACAAAAATGTCCGACAGGCCCGAAATACTTACAGAATGACCCAAAACTTAGATTTTTTCGACTTCAAGACTTTTTTCACACCACCAGCTCGACAGAAAAGACATTTAAACTCAAAATTTTGAAATTTTTACTTTTGACAGAGCGGGGAATTTTGAGTGGACAACAGCTGGCTCCTTCTGGGGATGACTTGGCATAAATTCAAGGAATGAGACAAGGCAAGAACTTAGACAAACTTGGTGAAGCAGACCAGTGCCTTATCCCTTGGGCAACGGAGTCAAAAACAGACCAACACAGAGGGCAACACACAAAAACAACAGAAGGGAAACACACCAAAACAACAGAAGGAAAACACTGTACAGAATATACAAAGGGACTCCCTAGTCACCTAGGACTTGAACAACTTCAAATACTACCCACTATAAGGAAGTGGGAGGGGCGAACCATCCATGTAATCAAGATAGAAAGAGTTCTTACCAGCAAAGTGTCTGATCTTGAAAGGTCCGAGCCACAGGGAATCAAACTTTCCATGGCTGCCACGAGGTTCATGTCTTTTGTCCCATAACAGCACGGTGTCTCCAACTTGGAACTCTCTGAACCTAGCTTTTTTGTCAAACAAGACCTTTATCTTTTGCTGGTGAACAGATATCCGATCAGCAACCTCCAATCTGTCCTCATTCAGTTTATGCAGGTACATAATCCTCTTATCCAGAGCATCACTGAAACTAGTATCCTCGATGGCCTTCATTAGGTGCAAGGCTGGCAGTTCCACTGTCACTGGAAATTGAGCTTCTACTCCATACACCACTTGAAAAGGAGACATTCCAATAGCTCTCTTTGGTGTAATCCTATCTGCCCAAAGAGCATCGTAGAGCTTCTTGTGCCAGTTTCGCTGAGACTCATTGACTAACTTCCTTATGATAGTCACCAGATTTTTGTTAGTAGATTCTGCCTGCCCATTTCCTTGAGGGTAGTAATCTGAAGAGTGAGCCAAAGAAATACCATACCCATAGCAGAAGTCCATTATCTCAGCTGAAGAGAAATTCGAGGCATTATCTGTTACAATCTTGTTAGGCACACCATACCTTACCAAGATGTTCTCTTTGATGAAGCTGCATACCACTTCAGAAGTAGTGCTCTTGACCGGAATAGCTTCCACCCATTTGGTGAAGTAGTCAGTGGTAGTAAGTACATGAGTGTGACCAGCACTAGAAGCAGGATTGAGTGTACCAATGAAGTCCAAACCCCACTGTTGAAATGGTTCCTCAATCACAACTGGCTTGAGAGGCAACGACGCCAGTTTAGGTCTTCCCACAAAAGTCTGACAAGCCTCGCATTTATCCACCCACTTGGATGCATCTCTGAACAAGGAAGGCCAGTAGTAACCTCCACGGAGTATCTTGTGAGCAGTGACCGTTGATGAATAGTGCCCTCCACATGCCTGATCATGAAAAGCTGAGAGCAATTTTCTCTGCTGTTCCTTGTCCACACACTTCAAAAATCTCCCATCTAAACCACGCTTGAACAAGGCATTTTCCCACAATACATATTGTGCTGACCTCAATTTAACAGTCCTCTTTTCTTTGGCAGTTAAATGAGAGGGGCATTCCCCATAGGTGAGAAAATGGGCGATGTCAGCATACCATTCATCAACTGAACTCAGGAACAGAACAGTAGGAAGGTCAGCTTTCTCCTCTAGCAACTCATGTTTGGCTCCTTCAGCAATGAGCTCACAAAGACCTTTTCCACGAACCAGCTTGGTCGGTTTGATATCAATGTCATACTCTTGGACCTTAGCCACCCAGTTCCCTCTCTTGGATCCAAATTCTTGCTGTGTAAGAATCGACTTAACAGTTGTATCTGGAACCAGCACCATGGAGTGAGAGTTGAGGATATAGAAACGAAATTGTTTAACAGCTTTGACCACTGCAAAAGCATGCTTCTCCATCATGGTGTATTTCAACTCATGATCTTTCAGAATATAGCTCATGAACGCAATTGGTAGCTCATGTTCATCAGAGTCTCCTTGAGTCAAGACAGCAGCCAAGGTATTATCTGTAGCATAGCAATAGATGATGAAATCTTTGCTGAAATCAGGACAGGCCAAAACTGGAGTTTTAGCGATAGCTCTCTTGATACCCTCAAAGGATTCTTTTCCTTCAGAAGACCAACCAAATGTTTTCTTTCCTTTCATCATCTGAGAAATGTTCAAAGTTAACTCTGCAAAATCAGGAATGAATCTTCTTAAAAAATTGATCTTACCGAAGAAGGAATGCACGCCCTTTTTACTGGTTGGGAGAGGAATTTGCTGGATGGCTTGAACTCATTCAGGATCAATCTTAATACCATCCTTGGAAACAATGTGCCCTAATAGTTTTCCCTCTGTAACACAGAAGACAGATTTTTTAGGGTTCAGAGAGATTCCATGCTCTCTGCATCTCAGCAGAACTGTCTCTAGGTGATCAAAATGATCCGCTCTTGTCTTGGAAAACACACAGTCATCAAGGTATATGACAATACACTTCCCTTTCAAGCTTCCAAAAGCCAGATCCATAGCTCTCTGGAAAGTGGCACCAGCATTAATAAGCCCAAAAGGCATTCTCTTGTAGGCAAAGGTACCCCAAGGAGTGGTGAAGGCTGTCTTATGTTGATCTCTGCAGATCAACCTCACCTCTACAGTTGTATCCAGAGAATCCATCAAGCATAGATAACATTTCAGATCCTGTTACTGCTTGCAATATTTGATCCATCATAGGCAAAGGGTAATTATCTTTCAGAGAAGCCTGATTCAGGTTCCTGAAATCGACACAGATGCGGATCTCACCATTTTTCTTCCTGACAGGCACAATGTTTGCAATCCATGTCGAATGGTGAATAGGAAAAATAATTTTAGCCTTCAACAACTTCTGAATCTCCTGAAAGATGGTGTCAGCTATTTTGGGGTTGTACTGCCTTTGTTTCTGCTTGAAAGGCTTAATTCCTGGTTTGAGAGGAATCGAGTGCTGCATATCTTTTGGTTTGAAAGCTTTCAAATCTTCATAAGAGTAAGCGAGAACATCTTTATACCTTTTTAGAAGATCAATTGCTTTTCTCCTTTCATCTGCTGTACAACATTTTCCAATATTTACCAGCTTAGGGTCATTAGAACTCCCAATATCAATCTTATCATACTCAGCTGATTGCTGAGGTCCAGTAGAAGCTTTAGATTTCACATACCTGTCATGCTTATCAAATAGTTCCTCCAAACTCACCAACCCTTTAGGAATCTTGTTTCCTTTGAGATTGATGCATCCATCTTGATCTGTTTCTTCTCCTTGGGTGACGACTTGGTCGAGGACACACTCTCACAAGGCGTTGTCACTTCCCTCAAAATACGCTTGTTCGAAATTACCCTTGAGTTCCGGAAGGAAAGAAAATGCTGGTCATCGTTGAAAACTTGCCGCTTATTGGTATTGTCGTGTACACTAGGCCGGTGGACCATTTCAATAGTGAACTTATCCCGAGAGAATTCGGGATGGGGAATCGATAGTGACCACCGAGACAACAAAGGTGAATCAGCCTGCTGTTCTTTTCTCTAGGTATTGCTTCAATAGAGAAAGCATCAAGGAATTCAATGGAATCCCAAACCTGATTCCGGTAATGCTTCACCTCCCATTTTTACGAAAGAGGTTTCGACACGCTTCACAATCAACTCGCATCACCACGAGCCGAGAAGGTTCTTCACACCTCATTCTTTGGCCACTTGCACCCAGAATGAGAGCCTCATACTCTCTTTGTATTATTAGTGTTTTCAAACTGCAACTTAAATGAAAAAGGATGTAGGCATCCTTCAGGTGACACTAGCGAGGACACCAGCCCCGTAACCAACCGAGGAACAACTTCCATCAAATTCTAAAATCCAAACACCATTGGGATCGTTAGGTGCTACTTTGGAGGGTTGGATTTCATCGAGACGACAGAATCATGTAATTACCATGCCCCATATCCTCATAGAGTATTTGTGCCTTAGGATCATCCGTTTTCTGCACAATATACTCAGATTGCTTCTCAGGTAGTAACTTCTTCATGTGTCCATTGTCAGGTATGAGTGCATGTGACCAATCCATTTGAATCTCCCCGCCCACATCTTTACAGAAGTTTCTACTTAGCAGCATTCCATAAGAAGGAGGAATGTCTGCTACTAGGATGGTAGCCAAGACTTTCTTTTCAGGCAAAGCAAAGCAAAGGCCACTTGTGCATCTTTAATCCTTCCAACCAAAGGCACTTCCTTACTCTCCATGGAGTAGCAGGATCCATAAGTACGAGTCAGGGTCAAGCCTAAAGCATGAGCTACTTTGGCAGGCATCACATTATCTGAGGCTCCAGAATCTATGACACAATTACTGAGCCTATGGCTAGCTATAAGAAGTGTTACATAAAAAGGTTTAATTTTGTCACTGGGAGAGGTGACAGCAGCCTACTGAGGCTAGGTCAGGTGCGAAGGAGGAGTAGGTAGAAGGCCTTTAGAAGTGGTCTTAGAGTTTGAATTAACAAAGTGGATCATTTTGGCAAAGGCTTTGGGATGGGTTTGATAGTACTCAGCTTCTGAGATTTGTACCTTGGTCTTTTTCAGGTGATCAACAATATCAAAGGATCCAGAAGTGGACGGGCCATCATCATTTGGAATTCTAGACTTATCAACTTTAGGAGAAAAATAAGAAGTAACTTTGGTAACTGGATTGATAGGACTCACCTTCTGTGTAGACGAAGTAGGGATAGGAGATCCTCTTCTTGCAATTACAGGGATAGTTTCCGACTGCTCCTTGGATTTCTTAGGTGGCTGGGTCACCTTCTCCCTCTGCTTTGTCTGTTCTCGAGTCATGACAGCAAAAGATTCGCTGTTCATGTCTGCTACCACTTCATCATAATCATCAATGCCCTCAGTGGTAAAGAAATTAACCCGAGATCCCTCAAGTTCCTCTGCTTCATCATCAAATTCCTCCACAAACTCCTCGCAAGCTTCATCATCATCTGGCTCTTCAACTTCACAGGTTGCATTCACAGGAACCTTAACAGGAGGTCCTTCAAGTGCTAGTCTTGTGTGAGGAGCAGGCAAACGATTTCTGGGCTGAAAATTTCTTCTTGGAACATCTGCATACGGGGCATGCTGAGCCAACTGTTTCTTTATAGCGACAAGATCATTTGCGAGTTTCTGGACTAATGGATCAGTACTAGGTCCAGGGGTGGAAGAGGAAGAAGCAGCAGACTTAGATTTGGGAGGGTCTCTTCTCAACTTCCCTGACATGATCAAGTCATCTTCGATACTAACAGCCAGTTCTTGATCCAGAGCTAGTGTTCCGAGATTAGCCCTTCTTAGTGCATAACTAACTTTGGGCGATTGAGCATTTAGGAAGAAACACTTTTGAATTTGGTCGACAGGTCGGGTAGGCGTTGGAATTTTATTTACCAACCTGTTGAACCGGGCCACAAATTCCCTCATGGGCTCTTGTGAATCTTTCTTTATCTGAGAGACCTGGGCAAGCAAGGCATGCACATCTTTTTTCGGCTTGAAACGGTTCTCAAACTGAGTTCTCATTGTGTCCCAGTCAGTTATAGCACCGGCCGGAAGGTGATAGAACCAATCAGCAGCATTATCTTGTAACGTCTCAACAAACAGCCTTACGGAGACGTCTTCATATTCGACTCCCAGAACTCCACATGCAACAACGAAGGCTGCGATGTGTTCGTCAGGGTGCACTTTGCCATCGCCTTTGAATTTGGGGAAGTTCTTCCGGTTTCCTCTGGGTAACTCATGCAAAGGCTGAGCAAGGGCCAGAGGCCCGACATGATGACCCCATGGTAATGGCACTGCCATTCTTGGAAAAACGGCTTGGAGAGGAACTGTAACACCGGCAAGGATCAAAGCTCGTAGATTGGGACTAGCAGGCTCTGAAGGAATACCACCCGTAGGACTTCTATCTTGAACAGGTGGAGTGCTTGTCGAACGGGTCCTTCTATTTCTTGTTGAATTTGAAGGGAAAGGAAAACCTTGTTGTTCTAAAAGCTGAAACTGAGAATCTTCGATACCAAGGGCCCTTCTCCCTCGAGTGAAACGCGGAGTCGCCAGATCAAAGGATGATCAAAAATTGCAGAACTGGAATGCGATTTTCCCCAGCGGAGTCGCCAAAAACTGTTGGTTTTCAAATAGGACTTTTTAGAAGAGCAACAGTCAGGGGACAAGAAGTCCCTCCTCTTTAATGGGAGAGGTTCCCTTATTCAGAAACAAACCTATTTACAAATGTACAGGACATGATTTGTTGGTTAAACTTGGATACCACGAAAGTGTTTTCTATGAAGGTCATCAATTACAAAAGGACTGAGGAAATGAGAGCATGGAAAAGAGCAGAAAGGTAAACATGCAGAATTATAGATATCAGAGTAATTCTTTATGTATGCGAAGTCACCGTGAATTGAAAACAAGATCATTCGTATAGAACGAGTAAGATGGAATTTAAAGACACAAAGTTCTGTAAATAACATCTACCAGAACGCAAAGTTTCTTAACGTAACACAGATTCGTTATCAAGGAAATAAAGTTCCTTCTTGGTTATGCAAGATCACCGTGCTTGCAAAGTTGAAGAGTATGCAATCGATGAGACTAACGAATTTGAGATAAATGATCTTCACAAAGAAAACAAATGAAAGCTTAGAACAGACAGAGATCAGATAGACAAAGAAAGGAAAGTCCTTCTGTATTGATTTCTCTATAATCTATTTACACTTGCAGAAAATATGCCAAGTTCTTCCTCCTTTCAAAATGGCGCAAAGAAGGCCATTATATAGCTTACAATTCGGTTACTCCTCGTAACCGTTTCTTTTAACTAGAGAATAGTTAAGGAATGCCAAACGCAATTTCTTAACTAATTACATGGAATACGAAAGGAATAGGAAGAAGAGAAAAGAATGAAGAAGGAGACAGGTGGACAGTCACTGAGAAGGACCCACCGTCTTCAGAAACCGCTTCTTGAATTTCTTTAACGTCTCAGCTATGTCTTTGCCACGAGGGACACACCAGACGTTTCATCTTGAAGATGACAATGGATATCTTTGAAAACTGATGTAAACGGCGTCTTGAAAGCTTCGTCCTTCTGCCAGCTGTCCTTGAAATTTGATCTTCGCAACTTAAATTCAAATTTAGCACATTCGGGTCGAGCGGGAAAAACTAAGTATGAATTGCATTAGGTTCACTTGGGACATGTGAGACGTGAATGCGCGAAACACGAGGCTCGGCCGATTCGGACGAAACAGGGAGAAGACACACAAATGCATTTTGGGACATTTGGGATGAAAATGCGCGAAGGACGCGGTCCGGGCGAACCGGCCGAAAATGGAACAGTTTGCATTTTTTGATTTGGGACAAAGAGCTCTGAAGTACGCGACTCGAGAGTTTCGGCCGAAAATGGAATAGCGTGCACAATTTGACTTGGGACAGTTGGGACGAAGTTGGGCGAATCGGCCGAAATTGGAACAGAGCGCACTTTTGAAATTGGGACATTTGGGACAAGAAAGTGCGAAGTACGCGGTTCGGGCGGTTCGGCCGAAATTGGAACATCTCGCACAGTAACTTCGGGACACTTGGGACAAAAACTTCCGACGGGCCCGAAAATGGGACAAATTCGGAGGTTTCGGCCGATCGGGGAACAAAATGCACTTTCGTACTTGGGACAGGCGGGACAAAAATGTCCGACAGGCCCGAAATACTTACAGAATGACCCAAAACTTAGATTTTTTCGACTTCAAGACTTTTTTCACACCACCAGCTCGACAGAAAAGACATTTAAACTCAAAATTTTGAAATTTTTACTTTTGACAGAGCGGGGAATTTTGAGTGGACAACACTCTTAAATGGAGAGTTATTAGAAAACTTAACATTATATGAAGGAGGAGGGATAGTAATGTACTTGAGCTTGTTTAAATGTAACAAATTAGCCTTGTTCTATTTCAAGGTATTGAAAATATGGTCGAAAGATTAGAACTTATCTAACATGACTGAATATTACAAATGAGATAATAAGATTTGAGTAAATAGATCTAGTAATTCATTATCAGTTAATAGATTATTCATTTTGGCAAGTAGGTTCTTGTAACTCATTATATAAGCACTAAGAGTATTGGTAGACCCTTTTCATATTTGATTCAAGACCCAATTGTGTGTAAGAATTTTTTTCCTCAATATTGATAGATAATTGAGCCAAGAAAATATCTTCTATAATTTTGAATGTGCGTACAAAATTAATGGGAAGAGTGTAAAACCATTGTAATGAAAATTCCTTAATACTTTGGGGGAAAATATTGGTAAATAAGATGTCATTAGAAGAAAAATTGAAGCAAGAAACATGAAATGAGTGAATATTTTCCTCAATTTATACTTTTTTGTCATAGATAGGAAATTTATGAGCACCGAACCCAATAGGTAGTGAATAGGAAACCACTTCAAATGTAAGGGGATTGTGAAATAATTGTGTATAATATATAGCACTAGAATAATTGGATGCACCTTAGTGGAATTGTAAGATTTATGCTTATAAAATATGAACACAGGAGTAAAGATCTTGTGTGCTAAAATAAGATACATGCAAACTATGATGAGTATATATGAGATTTGTAGTGACAATTGTAGTGGTAATAATATGCATGGAAACATTTGGCATTGATAGGTGAGGTGTACTCAAGGGATACGCACCACAGATGTGGGAACAACATATGTCAGAAATGTTAAAGAATGTTGGGGTTTCCCAATAAGGGATTATTCACTAAACTTCCTATCATGAGTTGATTTGGCTATAAGCAATATTTTAATGATGGGCTCAATATGGTGAGAGTTTTGGTAGAGTTTGTCATGAAAACTTGACATAAATTGCACTTGTTCAATATCCACAGTGTTGTTATCATCATGGGTGAATTTTTTTAAAAATGCTCACTATAAGTTTCAAGATCATACAATGGTACGTCATGAGATTGGTCCAATAAGGAAGGATTGTTAGAGTAGGTATTTACCTTAGCTCATGTTAACCTAGGTACTTTATTTACACTTACTATTTTTAAGCTCACCCACTTATGTGTGTGGATATTTCTTTTATCTAATTTATATATTAGGTATAGTTCTTTCCTTGATCTATGGTATTGACTAGATATTTGATGACTAGTTCTTTCCTAAATCAATGGTCTTGATTGGTTCTTTGATGACTAGTTATTTCCTTTATTTATGGCTTAATCTATGACCTTGATTGGTTCTTAGATTGATATTCCTTTCCTATATAAACTAGTCCCATTCTCATTGTATTTCATTGAGTTCCATAATAATCTATGATATTGTTGCTCATTTTTTTGAAAAGGTTTATGTAAAGTTATTCGGAGAATTAATTTAATTTTATTAAACGTGGTATTTAATTAGCATCTGAGTTCTTCGTGGCTTGGTACGATTTGTTTATCATTCCTTTTATGGTATCATAGTTAGATATTATTCTTGACATCCATTTATAAGTTTTATTAGTGACAACTAAAATAAATAGTAGAGCATAAAATTTAAAAACTTGTATCTTTTGATCGGTAACTCAGATTTGAGTGCCATTTTTTTGCAAAAGTGTTTTTTTGTGCTTGTTTCATTGGAACTATTTATTTTGGGAAACAAAGTATACTTAAAAAGTTTCATATTGTAAAATGCACTAAATTATAAAGTGCCAAAATCTGGGGGGGTCTTGTTGCATTGCTTGGTTCTTGCATTTTTTTGTTATTTTTTAGAATGAAGTCTTTATCTACTTCTCCACTAGATAATGTTTATCCATTAACAAAAAATAATTACCACACATGGAAACAAAGAATGGAAAAAATAATTAAGTGGAAAGTATTATGGGATTTAACTTCTTCAAAACAACCAGTGTTCACTAGAGAATATGAGAAATTTCAGTACCAATGCAAATTTGATGTGTGTATGAGTTTAATAGGAACTTATGTTAATTATAGTATTTTGTTTCATTTGTAAAAATGTGACTCTCCTTTTAAAATATGGGAGAAAATACAAGGTTTATTTGGTAAATTATATCACATGTGAACCATGAAACTTGAAATTGAGATCACCTCTCTTAATACTGAATATTTTCCATCAATTATAGACTATCTTACCAAGTTCAAGCATTTTTTGACACAGTTGAAGGGGAGTGGAAGAGATAAGAAATATGAAGAGTGTGTTTACTTAATTCTATCCAACTTGAGAGGACCATTCCAAATCTTTTCTTATACCTTTTTCTCTAGCATGGATTCCTTAGGTGACACATTCAAAATGCCAAAGTTAGAAATATTTTTGAAATACTTAATAGGAAGAATCCAAATTTTCTAACCTTGAGTCTTCCACCTCTCAAAAGGAATTAGTTGCATCTAATCCTAAGGGCAAGGGAAAACAAAAAAGTAAAACCAAATCCACCTCTTCTCCATCTCAAAGTTCTCCTAAACCCAAAGAAAACAACTCTAAACCTAAGGAGTCTTCTCAATCCAAGAATAAGTCTAGCCTTTCATGCTCTTTTTGTGGGGTATTGGTCATGAAGAACATAGGTATTATAAGAGAATGCAAGCATTAGAGGATTCAGTCAAGAAACAAAAAATTTCTATATCCACTCCACCTCCTTCTAATTAGTATGGAAAAGCACTTAATTTTGTTGGGAGATCTCAATCACCACTTATAGATAGTTGGGTTATAGATTCTGGTGCTTCTCATCACATGAATTCTTCCAAGGAGTCTTTTGTATCTCTAGGTTTGAGTTCTACTTCCAAAATTGAGGTTGGAGATTATTCCTTTATTTATGTTAAAGGAAAAGGTGACATACACCTTGATGGTGGTAGTATCCAAGATGTACTATATGTTCCTAACATCACTACAAATTTTCTTTATGTATATCAAATTTTTCATTCTAGTCAAGGAAAAATAGTGACTTTTACACCACATGGGGCAAAAGTACGAACTTTGTTGGAGCCTCATTCACTTATTGCTCAAGGTATTGTTGATCATGGTTCTAGACTATATCACTTTAAGTGTTTTGATGACACTTCCTCTATAGGGACAGATTGGTTTCTCATATAGATTCAGAGAGTAAGATTTGGCATGAGAGATTTATACATCTCAATTACAGATAATTGAAGGAGTTTATCATTTTATCATTTAGAGATGTGTAAATGAATTATTAGTATCTTCATTTATCGTTTAACATTTACATTTATATTTTTATGAACATTTTCATCAATATCAAGATTAAAATTTTTATCCACATCAAGATTAACATTTACATCCATAGAAGAATTATCATCAACATCAAAATTATTTTCCATTTTCTTTACACATAATTGAGTTGATGAAATTTGAATATGGTAAATAAATATAGCACTCAATCTATCCCTTTTCCTAGTAGGTGTAAGGGATCTAGCTTGCCTAGGTGACATAAGATAAAATTATGAAACCACTCAAAGATCACACATAATATGAATAGGTCTAAGGATTAATATTTGTATAAAACCTTAACATTTAGATTCAATTGAAAAATATAAAACCCTAAAGTATAGTAAGAAACCCTATCTTGTATATTCAGAGTCAAATATTGAGTTCACTGATATTTAAGATTGAAATTACACAAAATATAATCAATGCATTACTTTGAAATATTAATTTATACTAATGATGGGAAAGTCCTAATATAATATAAATCAAACAAAATATTGATATTTAGAAGTTATCAATCACTCTAAGAATAGTAAAGCATTGATTAAATAATTTAAATGGAGATAAATCACTAGTATAGGATGGTCGATGATAGAACTTAATGCTCATATCTCAAACAAAGGGTGTATGAGTTATTTTCAAGATGCTTATGAATAGGGACTGGTATTGTAATATGGACATGGTCAAAAAGGCTAAACAAGTTCGAGAATGAACCTAGTTAAGGCTGACTATATTAGGTCTGAACCCATTTGGAGAATATGAATCCATTTGGAATGGAATCTGCAAATCTCAAATTTCAGTGCAGTGTTCTCCTAGATGTATACTTATGGTTTTTTATTCTAATTATCTTCTCCTTTATCAAACCCTTTCTTGGCTTTTCTTGAAGATTGGGAGCCTTAAAAAGGGTTATGTTTTGGTTTGCATAATCTCTAACCACCTGTTGATATTCGAGAATTACCTATATATTACTATTATGAAGAGGCCTCTATAGAAAATCAATTTTTGATATTTTCACTTTGACAACACTTGATTTGATAATGCACTCTTGTTATGATAAATACCATCTCTCTATTCTCACTTAGCATTATAAAAAGTCTCTTGTTTAACTTGTTTATTCTTACACACTGACATGTCGACAAAAAATGAGAATATAATGCACAAAATCCATAGAAAAATATCAATTGATAAGTTTCAAAATTCATTTTGCATGTTTCATATCCCACCAAGGCCTTATAGTTTGGTCATGATTTTTTATTTGGTCTTGGCCAACCTGTATGGTCTTGTACCAACAAGTATTCCAAATCTACTTTAGAATTGGTATCTTTTTTTGGGTCTTTTACTTCATTTGGGTTGTTATTTCTTAGATAAATCATCTATATAACCCTATATAAGCAAGTAAACACTATCTCATTTGGTAACCTAGAAATACAATGGTTTACTCACTTCCTAAACTTGCAACAGAACTCACATATCCCTAAATATTACAATAGCACATCTAAAATCATTAGGGAAACACTCAAATTATGTCTAAATATTCTTACCAAGTCAAGACAACATTCTCTCTCATTTGCAAGCACTCAAACATCCCTCCAAGTATTTTAGCAAGATCCAAAGTCAAAGCAAACATTGTCAAAGAAGTTTCCAAATTTGTTTGATCTATCTAGATATCACATGCTAGGTGGAGAATGATGTGTAGTTTTAGGCCTCTTCATATTAATGCTAACTTTTATGGTGCATAAGGTTGCCCATAACCTAACTAATGGTTTTTTCTAGGGCTCTTCATCCATGGCTAGGGTTTGAGATGGTGTTCAATATGTTCAAAGAGCTTAACTACATGACCAAAAATACGGTTTGAAAATGATAGACATATCTAAGAAGGAAACCACCACAAAAAGTTGTATAAAATAAAACAAGTCCAAAATTGTATAGAAGGGTCAATATCATATGCTATAGTCCTAACAGATTGGTATGTTCCTACCTCAAGATAGTTTGTAGTTATAATCTTAGTTCAATCACTCATAGGTTCATATCTCTCTTTTCCAACATTTCACAATCCCAAAACTTCCCCGAATGTTTTATAACAAGCTAAGTACACTGATTGCATTATGTTTTAAAGTTCATATCTTGTGTTGCATGCTTCATAACATTTTTTTGATATTGTAGAATTAATGTTGGAAGTTAATTAATAAAAATAACCATAAGTATCTAACCTACATCCATTTAGTGTAAATATAACCTCACTAAATCAAATTTAGATTAACATTGTCTCAATATAAAAGGGTGTAAATATCCTCAAATTCATTCAATTCTACCACATGCATATGATGAGATGCAACTAGAAATACATAAATAAATAAATTTAGAATGACACCCTTGATTTGGATTTGACACTTGACAACATGTCTTTTGACCTATATATACTTCAAACTTGTACTCTTGGTTAATATAGGACTGCTCTTGGAACATTTGGTTTGTTCACATAGTATTTACAATGGATGAGGCATTGTCCACATGACTCTTATGTAGATCAAATGACTTAGGGTGCCTTTTCTCGGATAACAAGTTTTTCATTAGTTTTCCCACCCAAACGACTCTAAAATCATGCTAAGGACAACTATAATAGGTTACCCATTTAAAATTGTGATCATTAGATAAGTAAAGGACAAGTTCATGACACATGGAATGGTTCAAGACCAAACTTTTCCAAGGCCCACAAACCCATCCACTTGCTCATGAAACTTAAAATTGAAATATTTTTGATGTTTTCCTAGAATGTATGTTGATTATTATATAAACTAAAATGTTTCTAATGAATTAAAACTCAAGAATATGGTAAACCTTATTCATTAGAGAGTTTCAAAACAGGGGGAAATATGTGTAATATGGTTTATTAGTTATTTATGGACCAAATATACGTAAATGTGCATAGAATGTAATTCTTGAGTACCTCGAGACCATATTTAGGGTCATATTGTAGACACTTGTTTTTGATACCCTACATTGTTTATCCATGCTCCTCACATTCACACTCAAAATATTAAACCTATCTTTTTACCCCTAAACCATGCCCTCACCCCCATAAAATCACATTTCTCCTATAATAAAAACCTATTCTACCCATCCTAAGTTACTAAAATCTCCCTAACCACTTAAAAACCATCCTAACCCATTTTTTCCCTAACCTATTAACTCCCTCAACACACTCCTAACCATCTCCACACATCTCATACCGGAATCAACCCATTTGGAAGTGGTTGAAACCACTTCCAAATGGGTTTCCCTAGTTTTTGTGGATCGCCATGATTCAAAATAGTGATTATTTAAGCAACATTATTGACCTTAAGTATAAATTATAGTCTGAGGGTTAAGTATTTCACCCTTTTAAGGATATACCAAGAGTGATATTAAATTTTCTAAAATGAACAGAAAGAATGTAACTAAAGATAGAAAACATTGCATATTGCATCAACCATCGTTCTTTATTTATATATCAAAAGACTTGCATCATTCTTTCAGATTCATCTCACACACTTTCAGTACATCTCAGTCTTCTCACTTCCTCATACTTGTTCTTTCATATAGTATCTATTCAATAATTTCTCTCTATTCTATTCTTTTCCATCTTTTCTACCCTACTCTTCTCTATTTTTCTCTACATACATCCATGATTACATTTCAAAACATTGAGTATCTATATTTACTAATTATCTAAAAGACACTAATTTGGGAGGCACTTTTTTCGTTTGCATTCAAATTTTTTTCTTTTTACGGATTTTGTGGTATTTCACGGCTTATTGCATTTGGTGGCTTCTAATAGTGTTTCATATTTTTATTCGGTGTTCCATGGATTTTCTAGTTTTGTGTGGCTATCCCATTTTCTTGCGACTTTTTGTATTATCCCGTGGCCTCTTATATTGCCCCACAACTTCTACCTTGATTTTCATTTTTCTATACCTCTGTAATTTGATATAAAAACTTGATGAAGAACCATGTCAATATCATCCCTAGACTTCAAACATTGTCTCATCCTTGAGATAACCAAATGATGAAGAACCTTGTCTTCCTTCTTGATTTAAATTTTTTTGAGTAGATGAATTTTAATTCTTTTATCTCTTATACTATAATTAGAAGACCAAAGCATCAACTTACCAAAACTTAGACGTATAGCGTAAGTGAGCATTCCTTTTCTCAAATCTCCCGGATGGATTTACAGACATGATGCCTTCCCAAATATTTTTCCTTATCTTATGAAGTTTTGTTTGGGAAATACTTGGCATATTTGGTTGTAATATTTTCTTCAAATGTATTCCATTGTTCTAATTTTTCTTTGATTTCTTCTTCCCGCATTTTCATTTGACTATCTTCCGGAATATGAGATGTATCTCTGTGGGTGGTTGTTTTGATTACTTTTTATGTATATATTGCTTGTTGTTTTCAATTCCATTTGCATCATTGTCATAGATATGTCCATGGTTGTACTATATTCTTACACATCTCCAATATTTTCAGTCCTTTGTTGTTGTTTGGTTTAGTATTTTTTAGCTAGCTCTATTAATTGTTTCCTTTGTTTACCATCTGTATCCTTAGTTATATCATATTATGTTGACTCCTTATTAAGTTGTGTTTCCTATTTTTCTAACTTGAGTTTTTCTATTTGTGTGAGCACTAGCCAACCCACGGAATACACGTAGTATGTGAAAACATTTACAATTTATGATTCTAATGTTTTCAATAATTTCTCCATCTCCTCTCATCATTGTTGGTTATCTAATGTTTAAGGCTTTAAGATTTGTTCCTTATATTCCTAAGTTACTTCACTCTGAATTTTCTTCTTTGTAATTTCATCCCAAATAACACGTTCTTCTAGAATTATTTTTAATGCTTGTTCCATCACTTTTTTTCGTCTGGAATGTTGGATTCCATAATGATTTGAGGTTTGGCTACTTTTATAGAAGTTAGCATTTTGTTTATTCCATCCTCTAAGTCCACACACCTCTACATCCAATCTCATTTTGCACTTTTTTTCCAATAACTCGATTACGTGTAGATTTTTACATTGGTGTAAGTTTGTGTAAATGCATTTTATAACCTTGTTGTGTTTTTTCCACTACTCTATGTTGCAACTAAAGACTTTTTGCTTGTTTCATTTTTGTAATACCCTTTTTATTAGTGCTAATGAATCCCACGGATGCTCAATATGAGTTAATTTAATGGATTCCTTTATTACCTTTCTACTACTAATTTGAGTTTGTTTATCTTTTTGTCTCCTTATTTTTGTCCTATATTTTGTTAGTATTTTGTACTTGTAGTTTTTTTCCTTCTCTTGTTTTTGTTTTTATTCCAATTTTTTTGTTTCTCTTCTTCTTCATGTTTCTTATTTTCATGTTCCTCTTTCTTTCTCTTTTCTTCTTCTTCTTTTTTCTTTTCCTCTTCCTCTTTCTTTTGGTTTTCCACCTCTTCTCTTTTCTTCTTTTGTTCTTGATGTTCTTCCTTGTTTTGTTTTTCCTCATTCTCCTTTTTCTTGTTTTCTTCCTCTTCTTTTCTCTTTCTTTCTTCTTTTTATGTTCTTCTTTATTCTTTCTTTCCTCTTCTTCCCTTTTTCTTCTCTTTTTTTTTTTTTACTCTCATCCTCCTTATCTTTTTTTTGTACTTGTTTTTCCATGTTTATTTTATGTGTTTTCCTTTCACCCTCCATTGTTGCTCTTTATTTTTATTCTTTGTATTTTCCTTTTGTGTTAATTACATCAACTCCTCTAACTCTTTGATATTTCATTTTTCCTTAATTTTTTTCTTCTTCTTCTTTTTGAGTTATTGGAGTTATTTTTCAAATGTTTTCAAAATTATTTTTTCTTCTAAGTCTAGTTATGCCTCTAGTTATTTTAATAAGGTATGTGGAAGTAAATGTATGATATCGTTCAAGACCAAGGAGAATCTTTACAAGTAGTGGATGATTGCTTCTACTATGGAAACTTGTTTTGTTGTTGAGATCACCTCATATTCTTGAGCCACTTGTGAGATTCCTTCATGGTCCAATTTTTTTATAGAAGTTATATGTGGTCTTGGTTAGTTATGATTCCTCCCATAATTTACTCTCTCCTATGAAATCTAGACATGATTCCTCGTCATCTTGTGTTTGTTATTTATGTTGTGGCTCCTCACTCTCTAACTCTTAAATTTCCATTATATATGTTCTTGAATATTCTATGTCCTCACTTATTTCTTGTTCTATCATTATTCTTCTTTGTACCCTAGTCCGTTGTCTTTTTACTGGTGGTTGTGGAGGAAGTTTTTCCACTTTATGCTCTTCTTTTGTATGTTATTATTTCTACCTTCTTATTTCCTTTTTCTTTCCCTACTGTTATTGGTGACTTTACTCTTCCTTGATCATAATCATCTGAATATTTATTTTGGAACTCTTCCCATGTCTCTATAATTACATTATCCATGTTTGGAGGTATTGGTTTTGTGTTATCGAATGGGAGATTCCTAATTGCTTGTATTTTGGTTGTCCTAAGGTTAGAGGAAAGTGTAATCAATATCCACTATGAAGACCATCTCTTTCTCATATTTTTCTACTATTTGTTCTAAAATTATAGATTTTTTGTAACTATATTCCTTATGTTGTATGTCCACCATATTAGAGATGTATTCTATTATACTTGGGAAATTTTGTTCATGTGAGCCAATATTTGTTCTATTATGAGTAGGTCTTGATTCCATTGGACTTACTCTGTTTTACTTGGTAGGATGTTTGTGAAATACATGGCTAGACATAATAACGTGTGAGTTGTAGCAAAATTTATGTTTTTCCTCCTTTATTTTTCTAGTATTCTCATGGAATTCAGCTGTAATAACCTCACATATGTTAAATTTGGATTGGCTAGTGATCATATCTAGGGAAAATATCACACTTATTCCATGGGCACCATCTTCCCTATTTGTATGATAAATTTTTAAATATATGGATTGAAGAGCATACCTTAGAATGTTGCTTTTTATTTCTCCAATCCATACTCCTCTTTATTTCATTATTACTCCCATAAATCACTTGTTTTGTTGCATCGATGTCTTCTTCTTATTGAGTGGTGAGCACCATTTTGTCAATAGTCTGTGACTCTCTCAATTACCTTTGTATTGGTTTGGTATGGTTGGTCTAGGTATAACATTTCATTATGCGGCTAACTAAGAAGAACCCTAATTACATTATTGGCCATGGAAAAATATGGAATTCTACGCTAACCTTCTATCTTCAACTCCATTATCACCTTTGCATTATTTTTGTATTTCAAGGCACCTATTTCTTCATTTTGTAGGATTATGAGCTATATATCACCCTCTAATCGAGTACGCCATATTCTATAATTACTGAATGTATGTATTTATGTGTATCTCGAGCATGTGTGACCTTGAATGGTACATGAGAAAAGGCTCTAGTTGGAGTGCAGGAGCATTGATTTAAGTGTGTGCTTCTGAAATTTTGGTTTTAAAAGGTCTTCTTCTACCACAATAGTTGGGGTCGCCATTATACTTAGTGTTATATTTAGTTTTTCAGATTCCCTAGCTAAATTTACTTTTCTTTCCTCATTTGTTCTTTTTCCTTCTAGATTTTTGCCAATGTGAGTCATTTTTCTCCTTTGGTCTTGTATTTATATATTTTTGTATCCACGTAGCCCATTTATTACTTTAGCTACTGATCCAAAGGATAGTGTGAAGGAAAATTCTCCTAAATCTCCCAAGATTAGTATAATACGGAAGATCACTCTGAGATCTTTCCGTCGACTATTTGAATGTCGAAAACGCGAGTCTCAGTATATGAAAATAGTGGCTAGTCAAATTTTAAGTCAACCCTAGATGGGACTAGGGGAACCGACAGAGTTATGGCCAAGTGGAAAAATAAATATTGTGCAAATCTACGAGTTGGGGTTTAAATCCTTCGATATTCTATTGGTCATTGTAAAAGGTTGGGTGTGGAATCCATAGCCAATGGGATATACTTTTGTATTGGAAGGGGACCCTTCTACCGTGAGGACTATTTTATCATCGCCAACATGGTGGGTCCTCAAGCCACCACGTGGCTTGCCACCACGAGTTTGTCTTCACCCAATATTCCTATTGAGGAGTGACAGGGAACTATACCCTACAAGTTTGCCTTTGTAGGATTAATTCGAGCTCGATGAGATATGTTTCTAGCTCGATGGGGTGGTCAAATTCCCACCGAGGCCTATATTATATTCAATAGTTGAGTTAATCACATATTATAATCATTTTCTCAAGATTGAATTTCCTAATGTTCGATGGTTATAACTATATGGAGGTTCACACTATTTGTTGGACCCTAAAATATTGGCAAAGTACTAAGAGGCACGTGCACATGATCAATAGATAGAATGACACTCGGGGAAAATCACACAGGGAAAAAGGGGTTTAAGAAGGGTTTAAGTAAAACAAAGGCTCACACATGAGGTAGAACAAGGGCTTAAAGGACTTAGTCGTATATGACATCATGAATCACTTGAGGAAAAATATGAGGACCCGACTAGGCATGATGAGTGGATAAGGTGATATCCTGGAACATTGGAGGTCAAGAAAAGGATATTCCGCATAGGGAATATTTTCAGAGACATCATTACAATTAGTGGAAGGTTTGTAAAGAGGATAAACATTCACCAATTGAGGAACCACATCGACACTTGCCAAGGGATATGCTTTGAAAAGAGAATTCATGGCATCGATCAACGACCCTATTTAAAGAGGTGTTTGGGTCGGGAGCAGAGAAGAAAAAAAAGAGGCATAAGGGGAATGTATGGAGAAAGAAAATAAATAAAAGGAGAGTAATGAAGTGTTGCAGAAATGCTAGGCAATGCTAAGGGTTTAGAGTTCATGGTGATATGTTTTAGAGTACTTAGTGCTTTGAGGGTTGTAAGGGATACCATTAAGCATATATATAGGTACTAGGTTCTGTAAAAAAGGGATAAAATAGTAAAAATAATAGTTAGGATCTATGATCGTATAGGTCTCTGCAAGAGTTGAGTCTCTGTCATTTGATGTATATGGTCTGAGACGACCCTTTTGAATGCAATATGGCTACCAGAGCTCGTTAAATCAATATACATGGATATATTCTATACAAACTGCTTATGGGTGTAAACCCTCATGTTATATGGCTTATCATGAATCATATTTGGTTTCTTGTACTTCTTACAATGTTATTTATATTTTTAATGCATTAATGTGTAGATCTGTTAGTTATACCTTCTGCCTTTCAAAGTAGGTGAGTGTACTTCCATTTCTGCAAATAATCATCCATTAATGGCAAAAATATCTTGCAAAGCTCACATAAAGGAGGGGCTTGGAATCCACGCACACCTCAGGTGAGAGCCCAACATATTCTAGATCATAGGCCAGTGCGTTTGGGGTTAGAAATAAGTATTGAGGATAAAATAATGACTACATCTTAGTTTCATTGTTAGGACCTCTTTTGAAACTATTGTGAGAGGAATGTGTGATGACAGAGTGCTTGACCTTGGATAGTATCAAATCATGGCTCAAAAACATGGAGGATGATTTTCTCAGAGGTTTAATACTAGATCTAATTTTGATGCATGAAAATGGGTGGAGGAGAACCTATATCATGAACTCTATGAGACATTCTTCTGTTGTTTCCCAATAGAGTTGTATGAATGGCTATCAACATATGCATCAAGGATGAGTTGGTAATATACACCTCATGTTTGGACCTAGGAGGAATATCAACAATTTCATGATGTCAATCTGACATGGACCCATGTTGTTGATCACTAGTGGAGTAGATTACTAACTAGTTATACCTTGGAATACGTTATTTATACGTATTCTTGCCTCGGAGATTGTTGAGTTTGAGTTCTTGAGGGAACCTAAAGGATCGTTCTTGCATGATATTCTACTAGCTATCAAGATCCTAGTCATTAATTTTATTTTGGAAGCCTTTCCCATGGCTGGCTAAATTCCTACTAGGCATGAGGCACATAAGATGGAATAGTAGAAGGATTGTGGACCTTGTGGAAAAAATGGAGAGAGAGGAGAGGCAGATCAAGTATAATGAAGCTTAGGAGAGGGAATTGGTGAGATATCACAAATATCTAGGAGTGATGGATTTATGGAGGCAAATGTTGTGGGAAGGATTTAAGGTTCATGCAGAGGATGTGAAACTTGAGTAGTCTATGTTACCCCATCTTAGCAAGTGTGGAAGAGAAACCCCCTCACTTACGGAGAGAGCTCATCATATGAAGAAAGGAGAAGTGTCATTGGTGCACATCTAAATCCACTTGGTGACCAACCCTTGGTGCTTAGTTTTCCAAATCTAGAGATAAGTATTACTAACCCAGTTGGTATTGGTGGTAGTAATTGATCAACGCACTAGGAGGTATAATTTTTCATTTAGTACATCCATGGCTGCACAATCATTTCCTATGTTTGGAGGTATATTATCTAGTATAACATTTTGAAATATTATGGGTACATGAAGCTTGGACATTACGTCTAGAAGTGGCATGGGACACACATCTGGTAGTGGTGCAATATCATAGACTGTTGGTGCATAGTTCAACGTGATAGTGGGGACATAAGGTGTAACCACTTCAGGACCTTTACCAACTACGGGAGGTGGATCTAGTGGGACATATGGAGTAGGAACTAGTAGACCTAGTGGACTGGGGAGGATCTAAAGGATCTCGGTGAATTAGGAGGAATAGGTGATGGTGGAGGCAACACCGAGGGGAATATAGGTTCTAGATCAGGCAGACAAGGGTTTTAACCACATCGAAAGTGTTCTTTGAAATGTCTTTACATCTGCTAGACTACAAAGGTTTTGAGGATACTTCAAAGCATATACACAAATGTGATTTTCTATGGTGCACGAAGTGGATCACTACCCTAGAATGAAAGGTAAGTCATTTTTAAATGATGTTGCAAGGGCGCATGCATAGTTGGTTACGGAAGTATGACTCTCACTAGATAGTAGTAGATTATATTTCACTGTGTAATGCCTTCTTAAGTGAATTCCATATTCCTAAGTTTAAACAAAAGAGAATTAACGCGTTGGATGAGATTAAACAAGGTATGGTAGAGAGTGTATGAGAGTATGATGTACTCTTTAAGACTCTCTTGTCAAAAGTGTCCTATGATATTCATCCTTCTCACCATGCTCAATGGTTTTTTAGAGGATTAATAATGCCCTTCAAGAGAGTGTTGTCACATAAGAATTTCACAGACCCGCGTGAGGCCTTGTAGGATGCCCTACACATTGAGGCTATGGGAAGCATGGATACTAGTGTTCCTTTTATTAAAGCTCAAATTACTTCCATGGAAAAGCAGTTGGAGACTCTATATGAGAACTCAACACATGATACTTGAAGTGGTCTATGGTGCATAGATTATGAGGTAGAGGGGCATACGAAGGATATTTGTCCTTGGAGATTGGTACGTGCCATAATGGTAGACTATGAGATTGGCCACAAAGGTCATGATGCAAGAAGATTTCCACTCTCGCAGCACGTGATCCATAAGAATGTGTCTTTCTATTTCAATATTTGTACCTCTACTACTCATGAAACCAAGGATTGTAGATTGATTGACTAGATACATGATGTCATTGATATTGGTATGCACTAGACCAACATTAAAAACAATTCCAAGGATGATGGTCATCACTATGAAGGATTCACGGAAGAAGGAGCTCATGGGAGAATATTTTGCAGGAGGATTTAGAGGTCATGTCAATCATAAGGTTAGAATGGGTGATTTCCCTTGTGGAAATTTTTATAATTGTGGGTCCACAGAGCATTACAAGTCTGAATGTCCTAACCTATTATAGTGCTCTTGGTATGGGAAAAATCACAAGTGTGAGGAGTTCCCACAATTATTTGAACACATGAGCCAACAACACAAAGATAAGGGCATCAGGATGGTAAGCGTGAAGAAATCAAACTTGTAATATATTCTAAAGGTGGTGTGTGAGTTAGAGTTAGAACCCGTCTTGGTGACGATGTAAGCCGAGGTTGTGCGTGCCAAGGAAATACCAAAGTAAATACCACTAATTATAAGAGAAGAGGTGGTATATGGGAAGTATCCAGACCCTACCCATCAGAAGGAAGTCTATCAAGAGACCATGGACATAATCAGAAGTCTTCAAGGGGAAATTTAGTGTCTAAAAGAGAAATCCAAGAAGTTGTAGTAGAAGAAAAGCATTGAAGACCCTCAGTTAGATATAGATGATGTTAGAGAGGTGTGTAAGATGTTGTGCCAAGAGAATATCATTCCTCTATTAGGAGAATGGTTGAGGGATAAGATACCAAGCACTTTGGAGTAGAGTGCGAGAGGCAAGTTTTGCATGTTAACCTTCCTCCCCACAACCTTGACTATGATAAGGAGATTACCTTGAATGCAATTGTTGATGGATGGCTCCTAAGTAATATTTTGATTGACATAGGCACAAAAGTTAATGTTCTCACCTTAGATGCCTGGAATCAAATGGGAAGTCCCCCATTACAGCCATCTTCAAATGTGTTGTATATGGCTAATAAGATAAAGGAAATTCCCATTGGTGTTCTAAAGGATGTTGTTATCACTATCCAAGGAAAAAATTCATTAGAGACTTCAAATTCTTAGTAATTGCTGAGGTGGACAACTTTCCAACGTTACTTGGGTGCCCCTGGTGCTATAATAACAATGTTGACTTATGTTTCAACAAGGGGTATATAATTTTGAGAACAAAGAGGAACACGTTATCATTCCTTTTACAGATGGGAATTCACCACCCAATATTGATCCTTTAGGAGACATAGATAGAATTTATGTGTGCACTATCAAGGACCCTGAGGTTGTACAACCAAGAAAATAAGGTGTTATTTAGTGGGAAGAAGATCAATCTATAAGTGATACAACTAGTGTGACATCTGACAATTGGGCACATGAGACATATGAGTTAGTCAAAAGGAAGTTAAGAGGCTCTGTGATGAGAGTAATAAAGGCACGGTCAGTCAAGCACCTAGGAGGAAAGAAGTTGCCAAGTTATTCTAGGGGATCCAACCTTGATGTTTTCCTACGAGAAATGGAGACCTAGTGGAGATGTGATATCGAAAGGAGAATGATTCTTAGTTATACCTTGCTTAGGACCATAGCACGTTGGTGGGCGACCCATCACGATAACCTTCTAGAGTAACACGAAGTGAGAATTGTGTTCTTTGTTAGGTTTTTCTAGAGAAATGCACCTACTATCATACAAAATTATCATGGGAAGGAACCTACCTCATTTCACATCTAAGCATGTGAGAAGGCCTAGATGGAAGGCATGGAAGCCTTATCACCTTCTTTATGGGTGCATAAGTTTTACTCCACTTTACAAGGTTGCATGCGTGCATGGTACATTCACTCATAGATGTGGCATCGAGACATGAAATTGGAAAGAGTTGACAACCCGATCTCCTTCAATATTTTGAATATTAGAGTACTAAGCCATTTGTGGATGAGGCATTGCAGGTTGTTAATGTTAGGGTAAACATATTTTACCTAGGTTAATTTAACATAGGTAGGTTAATTATTAATATGTGGTAAGTTGTTTTAAACCATAATTTAATTATATTTGGGAATAATATTCCCTAGCGGGTTATTTTTCATTATTTGAATTGTTATATGGTTCAAACAATATTTTTTTATTATATGTGCATAGGTATGTTTATTATTGTATTGTTGCAAAATCCCATTTTTCTGCACATAGTTGTTCAATTCCTTTAAGAATTGTAACACATTCATTATAATGTTGATTTTGATTGATTATTAATAAAAGTGTGAGGCTTCCATCTCTCTTCTACACTTTCATTTCATATTTTTATTCGGAATCCACTCGACACATGACCGCCACAGAGATCGGTTTAATTCAATGAAGGGCATGCCTTCAAAAACCATGTTTCATTAGGTGAAGATTCTTCATACACATTACAGGGGATTGGGAACATTTCTCTTCCTCCTTGTTCATGTAATTTTAGATTATCATATGCACTATATGTCCCTGGATTGACAAATAATCTGCTATTAGTCAGCAAATCCTAGATCACAACTTGAAAATTGACTTTGATAGTCATTCCGAAAGAAAACGTGTTTAATTAAAGACAATTCATGAGGCTCAAAAATAGTTGTAAAATCCTCCAATGTGGGATGCATGTTCCATCTTGATTTTCTCCATAGAGATGATAAGGCACTTGTGGCTAATAATTATACCTCCGCCTAGTTGTGGCATCGGAGATTTGGTCACATCGGTTTCAAGTATCTTGAAACACTTTGGTGTACAATTAAAAGGATTTCCATCTCTCCAAAAGGATACGAGATAAGTTTCCTCACCGCCTAGCGTAAAAAACAACATAGATCTTCATTCTAGAAGAGTACTTATTGAGCTCATGGTAAGCTTGATCTATTCACACCGATCTTTACGGTTTGATGCAACCGAGTCATTATTCTCGATTTCAGTACTTCATGCTTTGTGTTCATGAATACTCTAGAAAAATTTGGATTTATTGACTTCACAAGAAAATTGAAGCTTTTGAAAACTTCAAAAGTTCAAAGTGGCTATTGAAAATGAAACTAGTCATCACATAAGAACTCTCTGCTCATATCAAGGGGGAATTCACCAGTGATGAGTTTAAATCCTACCTACAAGCTCACAAGATTCATCAACAAATTCCTCCTCCACACACACCTTAGTAGAATGGTGTTGTTGAGATAATAAATCATACTATCATGGAAATGGTGTGATGCATGATCGATGATTCTAACTAGCGAGGACATGCAAGCGCGAAGCGAAAAAATAGTAGTTTATTTGTTGAACGAGTTCCAATAGTTGATTTTGATGGAGCAACATCATAAGAAGCATGGTCAAAGAGGAATCCATTTATTACACACCTCATAGTATTCAGGTGTAAAGAAATCATGCACATACCCAAGCATAATAGAAATAAGTTAGATATGAAATCACAAAAACTCATCTTCATTGGCTACAGTGAAGAGACTCTTGGGTACATATTGATGGATCCAAAGACCAGGAAATTCTACACTAGCAGAGATGTTGATTTTTTGAGAAGAAGGAAGTAGAGAATCCTTCCGTGAACTCACCTTATGTAGATTTTTCACTTGTAAAAATATAAGCTGATGTTCCCACAGATGAAAATGATGATGGAGATGATGGTGCTGATCAAATATAACCACAACCCATGGGAATAGTTCAACATATTCTCAAGTGGTACACTAACATAATATGAGATGAAAAATTGGATGCTCCACTAGACCATGACCTTGCGGTAAAGCAAGCACAAGAAGAAGAAAACTTTTCTTTGATGAGTATATTTATTGAATATGATGAGACATCTATAGTCCAGAATCCCTATAGTCAAAATCTTGGAAATATGCCATGGAGGATAAATATCACCTGATGAAAAACAATACTTGGCAACTTTTCAATCTTCTACCAGGGAAGAAACCCATTAGTTGCAGATGGATATTCCAAATAAAATACAAAGCAGATGAGACTATAGACAAGTATAAAGAAATATTGGTAGTAAATGGGTAGGCACAAAAATAAGGCATAAACTATAAGGAGACATTTGCTCCAATAACTAAGATCAAAATGATCGGGATGATATTTTCTCTGTGAACATAGTTTGGTTGGAATTCCATCGATGGAAGTTAAAACTTCCTTTCGAAAGAATACTTACAAGAAGTCTACATGACTTAACCCGAGGGATATGTTGTACCAGGTCAATAATAAAAGGTATGTAGACTTAGGAAATATTTGTATGGCCTTAAACAGGCCACCCAAGATTTGTAAATAAAAATTGATGAGAATCTTGTATAACATGGATTACTCGAAATCCATATGATCCCAATCTCTACCTCAAAAAATAAGGGGGATATTTTAATTTTTTTCCATGTCAATGATCTAATCATCACTAACACTTAGTGAATATGATCTATGCAACAAAGAAATATCTTAACCAATCGTTTGACATGACAGATCTCAAGTTGATGCACTATTGTCTTCGATTAGAAGTATGGTAGAAATAGAATCACGTCTTTATTTCTTAGTTGAAGTATACCAAGAAAACACTCAAGAAATTTAGGATGATCTATTGCTACACCTATTTATACACCTATGGAGAATATATTGTAGTTATCTCATTCAGATCCATCTCTTGTAGTAAATGTAAATCTCTATCGGCAGTTTATTGGGAGTCTCATTTACCTCACATACACTAGACCAAATATTATCTTTATAGTGAGCTATCTATCTAGGTTCATGTATGAACCTAGATATTTTCATTGGAAGGAAGCAACGTGAATCTTGAGATATATCAAGGGAACAGTGGATCTTGGTCTAGAATACAAGAAGAACAACAAATTATTCTTCTCTAGATATTTAGATTCAGATCATGCAGGCAACATTGATGATAGGAAATACACTTCAGGATTTTAATTCTTTTTGGGATCTAGACCAATATTTTGGGGAAGCAAGAAACAACACTTTGTTTCTCACTATGCTGCAGAAACTGAGTATGGTGTTGTAGGTGAATTTTTCTGCAAAGTGATATGGCTACATTGCATAGTTGAAGGACTTAAAATACCACATGATAAACCAACCACCTTGTATGTTGATAGTGAAGGTGTTCTCAAACTTGTTCGCAATCCATTTTTTCACAAAAGAAAAAAGCACATTGCGGTAAAGGTAAATTTCATACGCAAGCATATCTTGAAACATAATAGATAGCTTAAATTTTTCCTAACAGATGAACAACGAGAAAATATCTTCACAAATTCACTTGCATGTGACAAATTTGAGTTGTTTAGAGAATTCCTTTGTTCATCCCTTGAGGAAATGAAAAATTAACACGTGGGGTGCATGTTAGGATAAACATATTTTACGTAGGTTAATTTAGTATAGCTAAGTTAATTATTAATTTGTGGTAAGTTGTTATAAACCATAATTTAATTTTATTTGGGAATAATATTCCCGTAGCATGTTGTTTGTCATTATTTGAGTTGTTATATGGTTCAAACAATATATTTTTAATTATATGTGCATGGGTATGTTTATTTTTGTATTATTGCAAAATCCCCTTTGTCTACACATGGTTGTTCAATTCATATAAGAATTGTATCACATTCATTGTAATGTTGATTTTGATTGAAAGAAGAGGAGAAACATCTTGAGCGCACATGCATGAAAAAAGAGAAAGGAAATTTGGTCTATGTAATCGATGGTGAAGAGGTGGAAAACTTGGATGTTAACCATACTGTGGGTATGCATGAGCTTATGGATAGTGTTGATGAGCAAGTGTGCACCTACCATAAACCTTGAAAACCAAGAAGGTTAACATTGGTTCGGAGGTGGAACCTAAGGAGGTTACTATTGGATATTACTTGGTCAAAGAATGAGGTTTCTAAGATCATTGATCCATTATGTGAATTTTAGGATTTGTTTCCGCATGGGTACCATGAGCTTAAAGGAGTTCACCACTCCTTGGGAGAAATGAAAATAAATTTAAAGGAAGTGCATGCCCAATTCGGAAGAGACCTTATCGAAGGAATCCAAATATTCACGTCAAATTCAAGGAGGATATTGACAAGATGATCACATCAAGGCATCATTAAGGTTGTTGAAGAATCATAATGGATAAGTCTAATGGTCATCAACATTAAGAAGGATGGAAGGATAAGGATTTGTGTTGATTATAGGGATCGAATGCGGTATGTGTTATTTATTGTAACATCCTCATTTTAAGAATTTAGAAATAAGGGAAAAATTTATCTTACGTAATGTTCTCTATTCTAAATTAATATAATGTATAACACACATTCCAATGCTAATCCATCTCATAATAGAAAACCATATGTAGTTGTAAATGACTCAAGAAAAACATCAATCTCTCATTCCATGACTCGATATTAAAGCGATATCTCATTTTAACTTAATAATGTTTATATTATGTATACCTGTTCCTTTACCCTTTTAGGGGTACCCAAGTGTTCTATCTAAGAAGCCTATTTGAATATTTGTTACTGATATTCATTTGAAATCTTACATCTTAGACTAGGTGACATAGGACAATGCAACCAATAGCTTGCGATACTTTGGCCAAAGTTTTTAAACATGTTTAAATTCCTAGACGACATACTCGTCGAAAGGAATATGTCCCTCACCACACTTGTTTTGTTATCTAGAATGGTCTTTCTTGACTTCTGTCAATTCAATCTGATTCAAGGTTTCACACTAGACAAGGGAAGAAACATGCACTAGTGTGGAAGACTACTCGTGGTGACTAAGGATACATAGACATACTCAATCAACTTACGTCGATTGGGTGTGTCTAGTTACCCTAAGTCAACATGAGTTGACCTCAACACTAGATCATGTTTCTATCCTGTTTAGGGTGGAACCATGATCTAGTCTTCCACTTATGTCAATCGAGTTAATCAAACTAAGTGGGGTGTTGAGGCATAATAGGCTACATCATAGTATCCTCATAATGACCCTTATCATTATGAAGTTACTATTTCATAGTTGCTATGTTCTAACATCCAACTGAGTTTCCTCAACTGGACTAACATACTTAAGATTATAAGTTTATTAACCCATTAATCATTGTCTTAAATATTAATGATAACAATGCTTTAAGAGTCAACTAAACATCATTTAACCTAAAAGATTTTAAGGTGTAAATTACACAAGAGGTAGGTATGCAAATAAAATCTACTTTCCTAACCATTCTAAATACATGTTTAAGTTTATCTTAAATGTATCATCTTATATCATATAATGACATGATTGATCTTAATGTTATGAAGGTGTGTTCATTAGATCTTTTCTTACTTCAGCTTTAGCTTAAACAAGCTTATTTAAAAATTTTACTTTAGACTTCATAATGATGAAGTCTAAATCCTTTTAGTTCCCTTTTTAAGCATCCATATTTTTATTAAAGAAATTTTCCTAAGGAAGAACACAATCAACCATCCTCATAATCTATTCATAACACTTAACAAGATCTCAAATAAATATCTATGATTGATTTCAAGGAAAATATCCTTTTTCCTTTATCAAGGACTAATGTCCAATTATGAAAATAGATCACATATGTTTTAAATACAACCAAGAATTTCATACACATATATATAATTCAATCATAATCCCTTTCTATTATTTAAGGATCTACTCAAGAGTATCAACTATTAGTTGTATCTCTTTTATGTGTAAATAAATCAACTAATATTTCAGATCCTTAACCCAAAAGTCTTATAAATATAAGAACTATTAAGTTTCTAAATCCCATATCACATAAATATCTAAATTGCCCTCTTCATGCATGATATTACTCAATAATATATCACAATTTATGCCAATGAAGGTATCACAATAAATTAATAATCAACAATCATCAAACCATTCATTTATAAAAAGGGAGTGATCCACTCACTGAATACAAAAATATTTCAAAGTATTACAAAATTTCATTGCATCAATACAAACTAGTTTTAATACATTTTCCTGACAAAATTACATCTCAAGTAATGTCGCTACATAATCATCATAATAAAGAGACAATTTCTTTAGTAAAATAGATGTAACTTTCTATATGTCTTTCTCCTTTCATCTTTTACGAAATCCATCTACAAAATTGTTAGCACGAGTTAGTTCATATGAACTGAGAATGATAAGTGCTATAACATTAAAAATTGTGATTTTATCTAACTATTTCATAAAAGGAACCTTGTTGTTTATGAAACAGTTTCAAAGTCACAAAATAAGATAAACAAAAAGACTTTCCCAAAAGATTATAAACCAAGAAGGAGAGAGAAGATTATGAAATCTATAAGCAAAAACTAATTAACTAATCAATAATTAATCCTATCTCCACATCCATATGAACTCATTACAACATGATAGAAATAAAAAAACAATATTAAATAAGGGAGAAATTCATATTTCCAATCCAAATCTTATCTTCTCAGTCAAGTTCCAACTCAAGTTCCTCAACTCAACCTATTCTGAATTTTCAAGAAAAAGTATAAAGATATATCTAACTACCCTTCGATAATAAGTATATCATCTTGTTATTAAAAATTAACAACTTTGAATAATAACTAAAAGACAAAACATAAACTCCGTATATTCTTCCATTCAATACTCTTACCTATCTCAGCTCATCACATAGTTTAAAAATTAGATGGATAAGGAATAAGTCACAACACTAAAGGTAAGGATGGTTTAAAAAATTAGAAACAAGACCAACATAACTCATTGTAAAAATTTTCTAAAAGGCCCGAGTTCATTTCGAATTCAACTTAAAGAACACAAAAGTTAAATTGTAATAAGATCTACAACCTAGAGAAAGAATAGCTATTTCCCAAATAATCAAAGTTCCACAAAATCATGAACTAGAACTAACTTGAAGGGAAAATATGAAGTAGAGTTAAACTACAATTCCATTCTATACAAAACTTAATAGACATTAAATCACATAAAATAGGAAGCTAACAAACATTACTCATTTTCACAAAGCTAACCTAGATGGGTTCTCATTCTTAGAAACTTAGGAACAAAAAGGGAAGGAGTAAGATTGCAGTCTCATCAACCAACTAGATTCGGTGAGGAAGAGTTATCATTACTTCATTCAAAGATGGACGAAAATGAAACATAATAGTCTCCCTCAAGAGAAACACACTTCTAGTGCTTAAACAACTTAGAATGCCCACTTAAGATTAACAAGATCTTACTTGAAGCACCATTATAGCCCAAAATCAGGTAATAATAAATGAATCACTCAAAAAGAACATAAACCAAAACATTTAATAGGTTTACCTTTTTGTTCTCCCTCCACAAAAGAAACTATCCCCACACATGGTTTAACCGATTAAAAAAGCGATTCATTTCAGTTCCAATTAGAAGTAATAAAAATAAACATAACCCCACTTGATATAAGCAAGGCATTCATGTTAGAAATGAAAATATAATCATGGAATGAGTCGACCAATATTGTTGGTCTTTCTATCTATCAAGTAAACAAACCAAAACAAGGAACACAAGGACCTTCTTCCTATTGTAGACGTAATTCTCAAAGAAATTCTGCAGAGAGGTCCGTGAATGTTAAGGAATAAAGTCACAAAGTAAGCCTCTAAGAAAACATCAACATAGTTGGAATCCCCAAAGGTGTAATGAAACCCCACCAAAAATATTGGTTTACAACTATCAATAACAAGGAAAAAAGTTCCCATTTGGGAAAGAACCCAAAATAAGTATATCTCATATCTAAACTAACTGTTACCCCTAAAAATACAATCACAAAACAATTCGAACAAAATAATGGGTCCCCACCGCCATCATTAACAAAATAGATCAAAACATTGAAAACAAAATTTTCTTAAGTCACGGTGTGTTAATCTTGGCTGTCAGAAAAATTATCGCTCAAATCTATTTTTCAAACTACAATAATAATGAGAGCACATGAGCTAAAATCTACATATTTCAACAAAACCGAGCTATTGTTAATGCATATACAATCTTTAGCCTAGGTATTCATAAAACAAAGAAAAAACACATATCCATTCCAATGCCAAGAAGGTTTGAATGTAAGTAAGTTAACACAATAGTAATAAATCAACACTTCCTAGATTTCATTTTCCACACAACAACAAAGAATCAAATTACATCCAAAAGAATCAATTCGAATGCCATAGAAGTAAGGAAAAGAAAACAAAAACTAGAACCCTAAGTTTTTAAAAAGAGAAAAGTTATTTTAATGAAGAAATTTAAATAAAAGCAAAATACTTAAAGAGATAGGGCCTATCATGCCTGATAGAGCTCATGTCTTCTATTTCTTGTTGTAAATCTTCAAGCAGAGCCTCGATAGAAATATTTCCATGAAAACACCAACAAAAAGCTCTAAAAATTTCTTTTCCTTCTTCTTATAACCTCCCAACCTTATTTCGTTAGCATCACCACCATGTAAGGTGAAATAATTATTCACAAATTCAAATTGGGGTTCAAAATGAAAAACCACATGCAGAGATACAAGCTTGCCAAAAAACCAAATGAACAATGCAAAACCGAAAACCATTCTTTCTTTCAACTCCCCTACTTCTTAGGAAGATTTTTGCAATTGCTGACCAATTAATACAAACATGACCGATAATCCTTCATTATCTCCCACCACCGCTAACTCATATTTGGCTATGACCAAGTTTAAATTTTCATGCATCTAAAACTTTAGCAGAGATGCCAACTAACCATCCACTAAACCTTCATGCAATCACCAAAATTGGTAGCAACAAAGATTTTTAAATCCCATTAAATCCTCATAAATACTTAAAGGTTAGTGCCACCAACACCCCATAGTATGTCATCCATGCCATCCCCTTAGGTTAGTCTAAGTCTTAGGTTAGGTTCATAACATTAGGTCAGGAACCAACGTAGGTCCTTAGGTTAAAACCTATTAGTTTAGTCTTAGTTACCCCCTTTTTAATAAACAATCCTCATTAATAAAAGAAACTAATAACTTAGGATAAGATTTTAATCTTTGTAGCATAGATTTAATTAGGTTCCTTTACCAATTGCTAAAAATTGTAAATGAAATCTTACCAAAGGAAGAATAAAAATGTTCAAGGATCACATAAGAAGGACGTGAGCAGAAGAGGTTACCAATGATCCCAAGACAACTTGGGTTTAAAAACCCATTATTCTTCCCAACTTGGTCAAAATGACCTCAATGTCATGAAATGGAAAGCATACATTACATCACTGAAATTGATCCAAGGTATAGCTATCCCGCATTAGAGATCATGAAGACTAAAGAAAAGTTCAAGTGTAATAAAGACCGAACTATTTTAATGTTGAATCGATTTCTTATATCCACTTGCAATGAATCATTCAACACTAGAGGAAGAATTACTTCATTTTAAATTCACCATAGACATGGCGTAATTGTATCTATATCTAAAAGAGAACATATTATCTATAGAAAACATGATTACTTAGTTCATAAGAGTACACCATCTTCGACAAGAATCAAAAATCAACATTTGTAACTTCAAATATAGAATTCATCATAGATATTGTTGATCAGTCAAAATATGGCATCTAGTGAAGTTAATATAGAAGGTTCACATAGGAAATCGAGTGCATTCAAAGGTACAAGGCTATCAAAAAGGATCACGCATAAAGAACAAAAATAGATTCAGACTTAGCCATTTTTATGGTGAAGATCTATTTTTGGAGATAGCGTCCGAGCACTCAAACCAATTAGAGACTCACACGTCATGCATTGGCCATTTTTGGATGATCAAATATGAATCACTTTACATGTACATAGGTGGGAATAGATCTACTACTCTCGATTGACTAAAAGTAATCTATTGTTAGTGCACTTGCATGTGTGGCTATTTTTGTAATGGCGCATGGATAATAATAGCATGCAACCTATTTTTGGATTAGATAAGTGGTGAAGGGAAATTCCCCACCCTTATAAATATGTATTGAACTATGTAGTAGAGAGATCATATATATAGGTGTGAGAACTAGGTTATAGTGAGATTATGCTATCAAATCTACTATGCGCATGAGCATATACGATGTGTGATTGTAAGGAAGATTCCATGTATTTAATTTGATTAATATATTGGAGATTATGGAATTAAACAAGGTGTTATCATGGCTATAATTAAGTATTGCATGCATGATTCCATTATGGTTATTTGTTAAGTCTGTTATGTTCTAGATCTATATCTGAATATGCACTGTAGAAGGATATATTAGCCATAGATTTGAATGATTTAATTCTTCATCACGATAAACATCTTGCAAAAAAAAAAACCTAAAGAGTGGCCTAGTACCTTTGTGCACTTTGGGTGAGCACTCATTCTAGGTTGAGTGATGTGCCAGCGCGCTTGGGCTTGTATTGGTGAATTCTAGGCTGCATAATTGGTTCTATTGTTGAGACCTCTTTTCAGCTTGTTTTCGGATGGTTCATAATGATGACATGTCGGTTGACCTTAGCAAGTGTTAAAGAGTAGATACATGATCTAGAAGAAGAATACGCACAATGTTTTAGCACTAGATCTGAGTTTAACGCATACGTGTGGGTGGAACATAATCTGTATAAAAATTTATATGAGAGCTTCTTTGTTATCTTTCTAGTAGAATTGTATGAGTGGCTGATTACTTATACATCTAAGTAAAATTAGAAGTATCATGCACTTATCTAGATGTAGGAAAAATTTCAAGCCCTTTATGATGCGGATATGATTTTGACTAGAGTTGTGGATACGTGGTTCCATGGTGTTTTGGACAGCTTATATCTTGGAGTACTTAATTTCCACTTAGTCATGCTGAAAGGTAGCTGAATTCCATTTTTATGATATCCAAGGGGAACTTACTGCAAGGCATTCTACGCGATCAAGATCCTAATGATAACTTTTAATTTAGAGAATAAGCTAATGGCAAACTAAATCCCACCATGGGTGGGGGTAGGAGTAGGTTTGGTGAATGATGGTAGACCTAGCAACATAAAGGAAGAGAGAGGAAAGTTAACTTAAGTATAATGAAGTGCGCAAGAGGGAGGTAGAGAAGCAGTGTGACATTGCTAAGTGGATGCCATTGAGGAGAGAGATGTCTCACGAAGGATTTAGAGATCACGTAAGAGACATGGAGCTAGAGCAACAAGAACTCCCACATCTAGGAAATCATGACAAGGATCCCTCCTCGGCCTCATGTAAAAGTGTGCAAGAAGAGATGACCTGGGCTGCAGGTGCACATCTGAATCCACCTCGTAACCTTGTACTTGCACTTGGCTTTCCAACATCTAGTAAAAAAATAGTCAACAAGCTAATTCAAGAAGTGGAAGATTAGGAGTGAGTCTTATGAAAGGCACAGTGATGGTAGTGCAAACGGATTTGTTTTTATATGGGAGTACTATTTTGGGTGTATCATCCACGTAGAATACGGGCATGCCATTTTTTAGACTAACTTCTCGGAGTGGTAATGCTTTGTAGACTATTAGGGTACATTTCAGTTTTACTACTAGGACATAAGGAAGTACATCTTTTGTCCGACACTAGCAATAGGTTCGGGATCAAGAGGCATAGGTAGCTCTAGTTTTGGTAGGTCTGGTAGTTTTGAGGTAGGCAAAACATCGGAGGTTCTAGATCGGGTGGAAAAGGTCCGCACCCATCCCAAAATATTTACATGGAGATCTCTCTTCATCTTCCATAGTATAGGGGCATAGAAGATGTTCTTGAACATGTGTATATGTGTGAAATGCTATGGCACACTAAAGGAATCATGGCTTCTAAGAGTAGGAAATAAAGTTTTCTAGTACGTTAAAAGGAACGCACATAGCTGGTACAAAAATTTGACCACGATCGGACTTGCATAGACTATACATCTTTAAAATATGCATTCCTTAAAGAGTTTCACATCCTTGAGTTTGAGCATAAGACTATAAGTGCACTCAAGGATATTAAGCAAGGCACTACTGAGAGTGTTAGAGAGTATGATTCCTATTTTAAAACACTGCTATCTAAGCATTCTTATGACATACATGCAAGCCAACATGCACAATGGTTTGTTAGGGGTTTAATTACCCCTTTTAGATTGGAATTATCACATAATACATACACTGATCTATGTGAAGCACTTGAATAAGACTCACACGTTGAGGTATTTGGAAGCATAGATATTGGGGTGAGCCCATTTTTAGAAGCACAGATAACATCTATGGAAAAATAGTTGGAGAAACTATTGGCAAATTTAGCACATGAGATAAGCATAGGGATTTGGTGCACGATTATGAAGTAGAAGGTCACACAAAGGATAGTTGTCCTCTTAGATCAAGATGCGCTTGTTTTTGGTGGATTGTGAGATATGCCATTTAAACTATGATGT
This sequence comes from Taxus wallichiana var. yunnanensis, assembly GCA_018340775.1. NCBI lineage: Eukaryota > Viridiplantae > Streptophyta > Pinopsida > Cupressales > Taxaceae > Taxus > Taxus wallichiana. The sequence goes on along the minus strand of CM031235.1, from coordinate 74,427,692 downwards.
TAACTACTACCCATTATTACAACACGTGATAAGGAAGAACATTTCAAGATATTGTAAAATCAGAGGTCCATGTCTCATGACACGAGAAGACTATTGAATGATTGGTTAGATCCAGGATGCTATAGATATTAATGTACTAGAGACAGGAGTTTTAGATAACTCTAAGGGAAAGAATGAGCATTAGGTCTGGGATCACAATAAGGTGTGCTATGATTGGAATGAAGGGTGTTTTGAAGGTGGTCATGGAAGAGGTCGAGGATATAGTGGTGGATTCAGAGGACAAGGTCGTGATAGTGGAAGAAGTGAGTTCCCTCATGGAACATGTTATATTTGCAAATCCCTTGACCACTACAGATGTGAATGTCCCTAGAATATTACATGTTTTTTATGTGGAAAGATTCATATCTATGAGGAGTGCACAGGCTTAAATGAGCATCTTAGCAAGAATCATAAATAAGAAAAAAGGTGCAGGGATGGTTAGGATACAATGCGTTGTTGAAAATCAATGGATGCCTAAGTTGGAAGAAGATTTGGAGGTGTTGCAAGTGAATATCATGACCCACGCTGAGGCGGCACACACTAGAGAAGTATTGCGGTAGAATCCTACCATCACGAAGGAGGAGGTTCTACGTGCTCGCACTCAAAATCCTGCCCATGAGAAGGATGTTTATTAGGAAACCATGGAATTTCTTAGGAATCTTCAGGGTGAGATACAATATTTGAAGGAGTAATCATGGAAGATGGAGAAAAATAAATTATCATAGATGGTCCAAATTGATATAAATGACTTAAGGGAAGTGTGTAAAATGTTGCGCCAGGAAAATATCATTCCATTGTTAGGGGATTGATTAAAGGAAACACTCCACACGTAAGTATTGAGACCGAGAACATATTCTGCATGTAAATCTTCACCCTCATAGCCTAGATTATGACAAGGAAATCACTCTAAATGTTATTTTGGATGGGTGGCTATTGAGTAATATATTGATTGATACAGTGTGAAAGTCAATGTTATTACTTTAGATGCATGGGTACAAATGGGAAGACCCCCATTGTAGCCATCCTCTAATGTATTATTTATGGCTTATCGATTAAGGCCACTCCCATTAGATTTTTGAAAGATGCATCCATTACCATACAAGGAGCCAAGTTCACTGGATACTTTTAGGTTTTAGCGCTGGAAGATTTAGATAGCTTCCCAACTCTATTGGGGCATCCTTAGTGCTATGAAAATAATGTTGATCTTTGGTTCAACAAAGGATATATCAATTTTGAAAACAAGGAGGAGAGAGTTATTATCCCTTTAACAGATGGAAAATTTGTGCCCTATGTTGAGCCTTTAAGTGAAGAAGATCTAAATAGGATTTATGTACGTGCCATTCGGGATCCAGAAGTACTTGAGCCATCTAAAGAAGGAATAATTCAATGGGAGGATGCATAGTGCATTAGCGATACTACAAGTTTTTCTTGTGATAATTGGGCTCATAACACTTATGAGTTGGTAGGGCACAAAGTAAAGAGCATATTTCCTAGAGGAAGAAAACCATGATATGTTAGGAGGATAGGTAACAACTTGGTACCTCGTTACACCTAGGAAGGATATCCTATGGTATTCCTACACACCATGGAAGAAAAATGAATAGAACCATTAGAAATAAGATATATGCTAGCATATACACTACGAGGGGATAGTAGCACACCTTTGGTGGGTGGCCAACATAGATAATCTTGTAGGATGGAATGTAATTAGGATTGATCTTACTACTATGTTCTTTAGAGCAATGCACTGCTCAAATATGCACTTATCATGGTAATCAACTTGTTTAACACCATGTTTATAAGTGTGAGAGACTCTAGACATGAAGGACATAAAGATTTGCCACCTTCACTATGGGTGCATAAGTTTTATTCTACTTTACAAGGGTGCGATAATGCTTGGTATGTATATGCAGATCTCCATAGAGAGACTAGAAATTAGTAGGATTTAATTATAGGAATGGCCCAGACATTTGACTTCTTCTCTACAAAGCCTTCAGTGGCAGAAGCATTAAAAGTCATAAAGAACTTAACTATGGGAGATAGTTCCAAGGATGAAGAACTCCTTCAGGAGTTATTGGATGAAGGAGACTCAAGAGCATGCCTTGTTGAAGAAATAGAGGCTGATGCAACACTACTTCAATGCACTTGCCTTGAGAAAGAAAAAAGAAAAATGGTCTACTTAGTGGATGATGAAGCAATAGAAAATCTAGATGTAAACCATTCAACAGGTAGGCGTGAGGTGTTGGACAGTGTAGATAAGACCACGCATGCCTACCATGAACCTATGAAGACAAAGAGGGTGAATATTGGGTCGGATGCTTTGAACCTAAGGAAGACATAATTGGGGATTATTGGTTAGACTCAAGTGGAAAAAATCATAGAGTTACTTGAGGGATTACCAGGATTTATTCCTAGTGGGTACCATTGACTTAAAGGTGTGCATGAATCATTAGGGAGATGAAGATAAAGCTTAAAATGGGTGCATGACTAGTTAGAAAGAGACCCTACATGATGAACCCCAACCGGCGTGAAAAGGTCAAAGAAGAGATTGACAAAATGTTGAAGTCTGGAATTATCAAGCACCTTGATGAGTCAGAATGGGTTAGTCCAATGATGATCAATATCAAGAAGGATGGATGGATTAGGATTTGCATGGACTAGAGGGAACTCGAATGCTACATGTGTAATTGATCCCTTTCCTACATCATTCATTGAGGGGAAATACTAGAAGGTGTTACAGGGTGTGAAATCTATTCATTGATAGATGGGTTTTCTAGGTATCATCAGGTTTGGATTTCCCACGAGGATCAGGAAAAGATTACATTTGCTAATGAATGGGGTAGATTCACCTATACTTGTAATGAATTTTTGTCCAAAAATGTGCCTCGATGTATTTTCGTGCATAGATGTTTAAGCATTCAAGGAATTTATTCACAACTTCTTACAGTCTATTTAGATGATTGAATGGTATATGGATTAGTTAAGGATCATTATGACAATCTACGCTTGATGTTTGAAAGATGTAGATAGTTGAGTATTTTATTAAACATTAATAAGTGCATATTTTCCACATCATTTGGGATACTTTGTTAGTACACATAATGCTGCAAGGAAGGTTTTTGGTAGATCTAGCCAAGGTTGTAGTCATTATAGGCCTAAGGAGGCTACAAGTTCGAGTGAAGTACATAGATTTTGGGTCATACAGGATATTACAGGAATTTTATCAAAGGATATGCAAAAATTGTCACACTTTGTTGGAAGAGTTACTAAAAGGGAAAGTTAAATTCTATTGGGGATAACCGCAATAGCAGCGTGAATTTGAGACATTAAAGTAAAAACTGACTATTGCACCTATTCTATGTTTTCCTTTGTGGGACCAACCATTTCATGTACATGTTGATGCCTCTAGCTCAAACATTGGTGTGGTGTTGGCTCAACTTGGAGAAGGTATTGTAGATAATATAATCTATTTTTCTATTATAAAGTTGTCTACTATAAAACATAATTACATAGCTTCAGAGCACGAAGCTTTGTCAATGATCTATGCACTACATAAATTCCACTAGTACCTACTAGCTACACCATTCTTCTTTTATAAATATCACATGACATTGAATTATTTGGTAAACAAGCCCATTCTACAAGGGTGCATATGTCGATGGGTGTTCTTATTTAAGGAATTTTATTTCACATTGTTTTCAAACTAGGGAAAAGTAATTTTGGACCAAACCTTCTATTAAGAATAAAGTCATGAGAAGAAGCACATGAAATTAAAGATACCATGTTGGATGCATAGTTATACAAAGTTACAATGAGTTGAATCCAAACTAGAGGACATTGTTGTCTTTCTATGAATAAGGATGACACAAAAAGGATTGAAATCCTTGGAGATAAAATAGCTTGCTATACACGCAACCCCTTATATGTTAATTAGCAATGACCTATACAAATTAGGCTGAGATAAAGTATTGCATCGTTGTGTATTGGAACATGAGCATACGAGTATAATGGAAGACACTCATGGTGGTATTACAGGTGGCCACTATGCTAGTGATGCCACTGTGTACAAGATTCTACTCATTGGATTATGGTGGGAGACCTTGTATAAAGATTGTAAGGAATTTTGTAAGGCTTGTGATCATTGTCAACATCTTGGGAAACCAGGTCAATGAGATGAAATGCCTCTAAGACCCATTACTAGTTCATAACTATTTGATAAATGCACTATAGATTTTGTGGGTCCTATTTCACTAGCTACATGCGCAGAATCTGGATTGCGCTACATCATAACTTGCATATATTATTTGACAATGTGGGCGGAGAAACACCTATAAAGGATTGTATAAAGGCTACAGTAGCCACGTTTCTTTGGGAAAATATTATTACAAGGTATGGATTTCCTTTAAGTATGACCAATGATAGGGGCATGAATTTTATTAATGAGACAATCAAAATTTTATTGGATGAATTCATGATTACACACAATAAGACTACACCCTATCATCCTCGAGAAAATGGGACTACCGAGGATTTCAAAAATAATTTGAGCCAAACATTGACAAAAAAAGTTGATGTTGGATGAAAGGATTGGGATGATAAGGTATTTGTAGTACTTTGGGCATATCGAGACAACATTGAAGGTTAAACAAAGCCACACCATTTCAGTTAGTGTTTGGTGCAGAAGTAGTTCTTCTTATGGAATTTATGTTACCTTCTCTGTGTATTGCACACATTGGAGGTCTTGCTGATGAGAAAACATTATAAGAATGAATTGAAAAGTTAATTAAGATGGATGAACGACAACAAGCGATAGCATGTTGGAGTCAAAGAAAAGAGAAGGCTAGGAAGAAAACATGGCATGACAGGCACATTAGGGATAAAAAGTTGGAGATAGGATAGATGGTGCTCCTTTATGATTCTAAGTTTTTGTGCCATCCAGGAAAGCTCAAGGTACATTAGTTGGGGCTATATGTTATCACTCACATACTCAAATCATGTGCTTTTCAATTAGAGGCACTTGATGGAATACGATTACCCAATTACTTCAACGGGAGTAGGCTAAAGCCCTACTATAAATAAGTATTTTTGGAGTTTGTAATAATGCAATGTTGCCATTTAGATTATAATTTCAATTCTACATTTCCTTAATGTGTTTCTTTCTTTTTTGCTATGCATTTTCACTTTAGTTGGTGTGTGTTGTGTAATAAGTACATTTACGCACCAGAAGCTACTTACTATTTGAATAATCTTTATGTGTAGAGGACTACACATACCCTTAGTGTGGGGTAGGTTATTTTTATCTAGGTAGGACTATTGAAAATAAGTACACAGGAAAGGAACTATCTACGGGTGCTATTCATTGGGTGGAGAATTGAAAAATGAGAGAGATTTTTTCTAGACATCGGGACCATAGATAGAGAGGAATGAAGAAACAAGTATAATGCGAGGTAAGGAGAGGCCGAGAAGACTACTTGTGGAAGGAACAATTATGAGGTACTTAGGCATATGGAAGCATACTTGAAGAGAATTCTGTAGCCAAAAGGTAGAATGGGCATGCTAGAAGGTTATGGCTTGGGCGCGAAGATGTAACGTGTGGAAATAATGAAAATGGTCACTTAATGATAGGATTGTTGGTAGGTGGAGGAGCAATAAATGTAATAAATTTTGAAATTCTATATAAGGATAGGATGTGAGTTCATTTTTACCATTGCAATTGAGATAATTTTAAAAGGGTTAAGTGCGAATGAGTCCAGAAATCGAGTTAAGGTGCGAAGAGTGTTAAACCAAATGTGGAGATAAGGGTTTTGTGTAGGAGAAGCTTGCGTTCACAAAGGATAAGGGTTTGAGTGAAACAGACATGTTACAAATGAGCTAGGGCACATGATTTCCACTAGGGCATGGAGATTTAAACTAGGGTTTTGACTTGCTCAATTATAGAGGGAAGAAAAGAGAGATTTTTCAAATGGCACCAAAGAAAGCACCCACAACAGGAGATAAAGGGAAGAAGAAGGTTGAAGTGGAAGAAGAAATTGCTCCCGAGAGTAATTTCTTATAAATGTAGTATCTAGAGGGCATGATTATGGGACAAGAATGGGATTCCCATATCTGCCAATGTAAAATCAATGAATACAACCATTGAACATTAGATAATAAGAAGGAGCTTGATGTGTTGTTGAGCACGAAAAGGAACAAGCATACGGCTGAGGATGTGTCGGTATACGATGACGCTAGTGAGAAAATGTTGAAGTAGAATGGAGTCTACCATCTATATGAGTTGCCATATTTTGGAAAGTATGAACCATTGTATCGGTGGTTGATGAGTAGAGTCCATGAGGACTTCTTTCACTTTTCCGGATGGAGGGTAAGAATCACAGCTACTTTGATTTCAACAATAACAAGACTAAGGGCCTCAGGGTTGGATCTGGATATTTATTCAACTAATAAATCCACAATATTGGAGACAAGGAAGGAACTGGGTATACTAAAGGTCTCGCACGGCATGAACATTGACAAATTGAAAAAGTACCCAGTAGTGCAGGCAGCTACACATCTTGTAACAAAGTGAATGACCAAGGAAGGTGGTCCCAGGTAAATACCATGTGGTTACACGTTGGAAAGAAAATGTCTCAAGGAGTGGTCTACAATATTGAGATCACATAGGAAAGATAATCATTAAAGAAGTGTGGATAGTGATAGAATAAGTTTTGGCACTGTGTTATTGTCCTTAGTATTCATGGAAATTGGGGTACTTGATGGGCCAAAGGAGAAAATTTTGGAATACCCCATGGAGCACAAGTCATATACAAAAATATTTGGCAAGTACATGTGTGATGGATCAATGAGTTGACCATTCAAGAAGAGGGCGGAGATGTGGTATGATAAACTCTGTGCAGCATTTGAGGAAGAGTGGCATATACCCAAGGATTTGACTTCAGTTGTGGGTAAGGAAGTTCAGTTTTCCATATACCAACATTTTTGCATCGTGATAGGGCTTGAAGCCCATGGTGCAAAATTTCATATGCCTTCACAGTGAGATATTTCCAAGAATTAGTTCACCAGTTCTCATATGCATGCCACCTAACCTTCAATGTAGACAAGGTAGATTGTGACTACCAAACTATGAGGAAGAAGTATGTATATCTAGGGTGTAATGCATACATTAAAAGACTTATTTTGGATATTATAAGAATGAAACATGTAAGCTTAGTAGTTGGGGACACCAGAGCGGTGCTTGTGTACCTACAACTCAAACCCAAGTTTGGAGAACATTGAGTATGTGGAGAATGCATTCATGCTCCCATGGCCTCCAAAGGGTAAGCATACAATCTAAAATCTTCTAACACCTAAAACCATAGAAATAATTCGGGTAGAGGATAAAGAGGAAGAGTATGAAGATAGTGGTGGTTTGGAACACAAAGGTAGACGACAACCTCTAAATAAGGAAGAAGTTGAATGTACAACTACACCACCTTAGCCACAAGATGGACATGATGAGGAATTGAATGCAATCCAAGTAGAACGTCATTTCAAGAGAGTATGCAAGAGAACAAGGACCCAACGTTCTACTCCACAAACAAGCACGCACTGAGATCACCTCAACTCTCTCCACGAGAAGGAGATAACTAAGAAAAGGATAAGGAAATTAAAGTTTGAGTGAGAAAGTGGAAGAGTTGGAGGAAAGTGTGCCCAATTCTCCTACACTTGTAGAGAACATGGAAGAACAAAAATAATAGGAAATGAAGGATGGAGAAGATGGAGAAAAAGGGTCGACGAGACTACAACCGAGACTACTCAGACATAATAACACAAGTTACAAATCTTGAATCCCAAGTTCTTAAGCAACCTAGACCAAGAAGAACAAGTGGCAAATATATTCCACCATACATGGACTACACCAAGGACATAGGTAAAATTGTCCACGCTTGTTTCTAAAGAACAATGGCACAAAAGGAGTTATATGGTCGGGAGTTAATGGATGAAGACATGGAAACAATACACACAAGAGAAGCAATTGTCATGGTCAATGCACACGCACATGGATGAGACAGACTTTGATTTGTGTGTGGAGTCTTGCGTGTCAAGGAGGTTATAAAAGACACCTCAGGATAGACACATAACAATAAAGCCTACTATTATGTTTGATGAAAAAATAAGCAATGCTTTGGTGAAGGTCTCGACAAAGGTCAAACGACATGAATATTGATAAAGCTGCAACAAGTAGGGAACTAAGGGAGGAGATAAAGGCTAAGGATGATGAAATGTCATGCCTAAAGAAAGAAATAGACTTGGCCCAGAAGAAGAACATTGTGTTTATCAGCATAACAAAGGAAATTGGTGACAATGTCATGAAGGCTAGGCCACACCTAGAGCCAAAGGTACCAAAGACGTTTCCTTCGGAAATAAATTATGTAAGTACATTAGTGGACTTAGTGCTTGAAGATGAACCTCTATACATGCTAAAACCAAAGGATCCAACACAGGAAGTAGAGTGAGAAAAGGATTTGGTGATGCAGAATATTGCATCATATGAAGGATTGCTTCAAAGCTTGCGGAGGAACTTAATAAGGCAAATCAAGAATTGAATATTTGTACAATGCCGAGAGGCCGTTATAAGGACCAGAACTATTTTGGAAGAAAATGAAGTCCTAAAGGCCATGAAGAATGAGACATTGGGTTACACGGAAGGATTATAACTTGCTAAGCAAAAGCGCAAGGCCCTTACAATGACAGCTTAGGAACCACATAGGGAAAGGCTGGATGAGGTTGGAAAACTCATCACTCAAAAGATGGACTTGTTGGAAGAGAGAATGACTGGAATGTCCAACATTGTGTTGGTCTTATAGAATGAAAAAGGAGAGATTGCAAGGGATGAATTAGAGTCAATTACAATGGATATTCCAGAAAAAGTAGAGGTCATGCTCGATGACTGGAAAAACTTAGAGGCAGAGATAAAATAAGAATATCCCAAATTGATTATTTAGGTTGTAGCAAAAGATACTATAGGTTAAATACATTATTTCATTCATCAAAATTATTTCTATTCTTCTATTCATATTCTTTGATTTGTTTTGGAGACAACCATTATCGTATGGCGGAAATATAACTAGTGTGGGGTAATGTTAATCCATCGAATCTGGAACCTAGCGAAGGTAATACAAAAGGTTCACGCGGGAAATAAAATCACATTCAATTGTGTGAGAGTATCGAAAGGATTGTGCATGAATAATATAAACAAATTATGTACTTAGCCATTTTTATGGTGAGGATCTATTTTTGGAGATAGTGTGCGAGCACTCAAACCGATTGAGACTTACATGTCACACATTGGCTATTTTTGGATGATTGACTATGAAGTGCTTTACATGGACACATCTTTGAGAATAGATCTACTAATGTCAGTTGACTAAAAGTAGTCTATTGTTAGCACACTTGCATGTGTGGCTATTTTTGTAATGGTGTGTGGCTAATAATATGTATTGAATTGTGTAGAAGAGAGAGCATAGATATAGGTGTGAGAACTAGGTTATAGTGAGATTATGCTGATAAATCTATTATGCGCATGAGCATATACTATTGTGATTGTAAGGAATCTTATGTGTATTTACTACAATTAATATAATGGAGATTATGGACTGAAACAAGGTTTTATCATGGTTATAATTTAGTATTGCATGCTTGATTCTATTATGGTTATCTTTTAAGTCTGTTATGTTCGAGATCTAGATCTGAATATGCACTGTAGAATGATATATTAGCCATAGATCTGAATGATTTAAGTCTTCATCATGCTAAAAATCCTGTAATGAAAACCCTAAAGAGAGCCTTGGTACCTTTGTGTGCTTCAGGTGAGCACTCAGTCTAGGCTGAGTGATGTGACAGCGATGTTTGGGCTTGTATTGGTGAATTATAGGCTACATCATTGGTTCCATTGCCGAGACCTATTTTTCAGTTGTTTTCAGGATGGTTCATGATAAAGACATATCAGGTTACCTTAGCAAATGTTGAAGAGTGGATACATGATATGGAAGAATAATACACACAACATTTCAGCATTGGATCGTAGTTTAATGCATGCATGTGGGTGGAACATAATTTATATGACATTTTATATGAGAGCTTCTTTGCTATATTTCCATTGGAATTATACGAGTGGCTGATTTCTTATGCATCTAAGTGGAATTGTAAGAGTGGATGATTGTTTATGCATCTAAGTGGAATTGTAAGAGAATGAACAAGGCCACACCTTTTCAATTAGTGTTTAATGTAGAAGTGGTTTTACCTATTGAATTCATATTACCATCATTGCGTATAGCACATGAAAGAGGATTGATAAGTTAATGCAGTTAGATGAGAGGTGGGATATTTCTCATTGGAGTTAGAAAATAGAAAAAGACAGGAAGAAGGCATGGCATGATAGACACGTCAAGAACAAATAGTTTGATGTTGGGAAGATAGTTCTATTATATGATTCAAAGTTTCTGTACCATCCTAGAAATTCAAAGTCCATTGGATGGGCCCATACATTGTATCCTATATACTTGATTTAGGCACTTTCCAGTTAAAATTGTTGGATGGAATACAATTTCCAAGCCATTTTAATGGGAGTAGGTTAAAGCCCTACAATAAATAAGTCTTCTTTGTGTTTGTAAATAAGGTAGTATTTCCAGTTAACCTAGGATTTTCTTTGTTGCAATTTCCTTTCTTTGTGTTTTGCATGTTTGTGCACTAGCACCACTTGTTATTTAAAAAAAAAAAAATCTATGCATAGAGGACCGCGCATCCATTTTTATGTGGGGTGAAGTGATGTGACAAATACTAGAACCTATGATTATGGATGGCCTAGGTTGAAAATAAAAAACATGTGGATTGGAAAATCGTGCATGGAAAAGGTAAACATAAAGAAAATATGGTTTCAAAAGGCTTCGAGAAACCACGTAAAAATGTAAAAAGTGTAGGAATAACATGAGATAGGTAGCAGAAAGAAATTGGTCTAAGATATAGAAGAAAAATTGACTTTGGTGCAGGAGATAGTAGGATGAAATCTATGGTCAAGGTAGTTACGTGCCAGAAGGTTGTGGATGTTTTCACATAGGATTGAGCATGGAGGAAAAGCATTGATGGTTGGCATTGGAAAAAATCCACCTTTATTGTGAAAGTACATTGGTAGGTGGCATGGAATTTTTATGGAGAAAAGAAAAATTAAAAATAGAATATCGGGGTGCATTATTTTCTACCTTGCATTTTAAGTTATCAAAGAGCTCTCACAAACTAGGGCATCCTTGCGAAGAAAGTTTGAGAAGAGTTGTGAAGATTTACGTGCATAGCTAGTTTGATTAGTGAACCAGAGTCGAAAGAAGTACACATCCATTAAGCGGAGAAGGTTGTGTGGAAGAATCCCACAAGTGTTACGTCATCTTATGGAAAAAGGGTTTTCCAAGTTAGGGTTTTATAGCTAGGGCACGGGGTTTGAAGGAATTTTCATAAAGGATTGGAGCCGCAAAGTTGAGAAAAGCTAGGTCTAGGAGGGAGGAAGACGTTTTAAGGACCCAATGAATGAATGACACCAAGGAAAGTATAAAATTTTTCACCGAAGAAGGGTAAGTGAAAGGGGAAACAAGTTGTCTCTACTAGTTTCAATGAAGAATGGTACATGGAAATGTAGTACCCAGATGACATATTTCTTTGTAAAGATTGGGTGAATCAACTCGGGAAGATGGTTGTTAGTGATTACAACCATCAAATGAGCACCATAGAGAATGAAATGACACTAATACTGGTTCTCCCTATAAAGAAGAGGACACTAGATGGAAACCCCATCTATGACAACGAGGTAAAGGTAAAAATGGATAATGTTGGTTTGCTGTAATTCTACGACTATACCAATGGTTTATGTTGCGCGTGCATGAAGACCACTTGTATTTCATAGGCTAGATAATGCACATAACCCCCACTAATTTCTAATTTCACCGGCATTATCTATGAAGGATATTCATTGGATGATGACTTGGAAGAAAAGGAAGCCATTAAGAAGACCATTGAGGCTTATGACTACAAGAAGGGTTCGTACTACTTTGAAATTTTTGCAATTACTGACCTAGTGATGAGGATGGTCACACACTTGGTTACAAATTTGAATGGGAAAGAGAGATGGACACAGATCAACAAGGATTGGTTGAATGTGTGTTGTAATATCTTAGAGGGAACCATCTATAACCTCTCATATTTCATTACAGAGGAGATCATAGATGTCACACATGATGGAGAGAAGATCATGTTTGGTAATGTCATCCTCACCATTTTATTTTTAGATATTGGAGTGCCCAATGGGCCGATAATTTTTTTAGGAATACAAAGATGAGAACCCCTCCCCTGCCAAGAGGTTTGAACAATATACCTATGACACCATGATAGCTTCTCATAAGGTACCCCTGGAAAAATGGTATAAGCGGATGCGTTACGCATTTGGGGCTAAATAGAGAATACCCGAATAGTTACCTTCACTAGTGCAAGGATAAGCTGATTTCTCCATTTACCAACATTTTTACATCGGTGGATTTACTTTGGTAGATGGTGCTAAGAGTCCTTGGTTTAAATTGCCCTTCTCCTTCACAATGCGGTACTTCCAGACAGGTTCAATCATTTCAAGGAGGTAAAGAAACTTATATTTTATTTGAGTGGAGTTTATCAAGACTACCACGAGTTACCAGAAATTAATATACCCCAAGAAGCATGCCTATGTGGAGAATTATGTCTCTCATGACATGCACATGTTAAAATAAGTAATATTACCTATTGTAGAGAGGACAAGAGGGAGGGTGTATTTATGCATAAGGCCTAAGTATGAAAGGGAACTTATGTTGAAGATGATGTCTCCATTCTTGAAGAACCCAATATTTAGAGGAAGACTATGCAAAGTAAAAGAAATAGAGGAAAAAATCCTTAGAAAAGGTGTTGAGCATGCAGACAATGTAGATAGTAGGGGCAAATGAGTCACTCATGTGCACTAGTACTTACGTCATCTGGAAGAAGTCTCCGATGAGAAAAGAGTCATCATGAAGGGAAGAGTCACCCAAGAAATAAGAAAACGAGAAGTCCCCCGAACCGGAATCACCAAGAAGGGAAGAAGCAGAGGGTGAAAAAAGGATTGGACTCAGAAAAACAAAAGCATGGAGGCTGAAAAGGGTGATGATTACGATGAAGAATGTAACGAGGCTCGTAATCATCTCGTGTATGATGTATACTAGTTAGAGGAATAAGGAAATGAAGAGAAGGATGAGAACAACAGAGGAAATCACAAAAAGGGGAAAGCGAGGAGTAAACATGAAGGATTAGAAGACCTCGACCCCAACCAAGGAGCAGATGGATAATACCATAGAGAGGGAAGTGGTAGGAATTATCCAATAATTGGTGGAGTAAAAAGTTGATCGACTAACCGAGGAAGTAATGAAGGAAATGGAGGAAATCATAAGTGTGGGAAAGGAGTATGAAAGCATTTTCGGTGACCCCAACTTAGCAGTAAGCTTCCTAAAGGTAGCACACAAAGGTGGAAAGGGCATAGTAGCAACACAAGAACAAGAAATGACTTACATTAATGATCTAAACAAGGTACTATATGCACAATTCCAAAGTACCCTACCCATAAACCAAATCCTTTCTTTTTCTTCTTTCGATGAAGAGGGTGTGTACCCGCACATGAGGAAAATGATATCTTGGGATTTTGATTCCCACATTGATAAACCTAATTCGAGGTAAACCAAGATGCATTGATGAAGATACTAGATGCCAAGGGAGTAAATCCTCTGGTAAATGCCCAAAAACTATCTGATGAGAAATTTTTCAACGTGCTCAATAAAGTATCGGTTGAGGTAGAGAAAATACCCTTAAGTAGAAATGATAGAATAAGGGTCTTAGAGGAAGTGCTTGAGAACAATAATGAGGAGATCATTGAGTGGGACAAAGAGATAAAATGGAAGGAATCTATCGGTACGCTTAATGCACAAGCTAAGGGATGAAAAGGAAAAGGTGCATGAAATCCATAAGAAGATAGAGGCCATTTCACACATCATAATATTGAAGCACCGGAGCCAACAGGATAGGGTAGAAAACATATTTGTTGCTTAGACATGAGGTAGATCTAAAAGTATTTCAAGAAAAGCACAAAGGAAATAGGGCGGAGTGTGATAAGATCCTGGCTGAATTTGAGAAGAAATTAGAAGTAATCGATAACTTACGGGGTTTGATCAATAATAAGCTAAAGAAACTATACCCCTAAGTCTCTCGTAGGATGGATGTGCTAGGTGATCTTAGCAAGCAACTAGAAAGCATTGTTGATACGCTGAAATCTAAGAGTGAGGAACTTAGTTTTGATGAAGTAAGTGCATTAATGGGTGACTTGATTCACCAAGTGTAAGGAGAAGTAGATACATGGGAGAAGGTTGAGGCATCCGTGAAGAAGGATTTCCCACTCCTCATGCAGCAATAAGTAGCACATTCTTCTATTTTTCCATTTCTTTCATCCTTCCATTCTTTGATTGTTTTGATACCTCTATTCTTTATTCTTTGAGGAAGTAAATGTTTCGAGGATAGAGAACATGCATAGTGTGGGGTGATGTTGGACCCTAAAATATTGGCTAATTACTAAGAGGTGTGCATGTAAGATTAGTAGATAGAAAGGTTCTTAAGGAAAAGTATGTAGGAAAAAGGGGTTTAAGAAGGGTTTAAGTAAAACCAGGGCGCATTCTAAGGCGTAACAAGGGTTTAATTTAATTAGCCGTATCCAAAGATCATGGATTCACTTGAGGAAAAACTTAAGGACCCGACTAGGCATTATGAGTGGATAAGTTTCCATCCTCGAACGTTGGAGGTCAAGAAAAGTATATTCCATGCAAGGAATATTCCTAGAGACATCATTATAGTTAGTTGAAGGTTCGCAAAGATGATAAGTATTCACCAATCGAAGACCATATCAACACTTGGAAAGTGATATACTTAGAAGAGAAGTCATGGTAGTGGTCGATGACCCTATTTAAATAGGTTCTTAGGTAAAGAGAAGAGACACGAGAGAGGCACAAAGAGAATGCATGGAGAGAAGATGGAGAAAGAAGAGAAATAGAACGAGAATAATAAAGTGTTGTAGAAATGTTAGGAAATTATAAGGGTTTGGAGTTCATGGTTATAGCATTTAGAGTATTTAGTACTAGAGGGTTGTAAGGGATACCATTAAGCACATGTATGGGTATTGGAATCAGTAACAAGAGATAGAATTGGAAAAAATATAGTTAGGATCTCTAATCATATAGGTTTGTAGGAGTTGATTCTTTGTCATTTGATGTATATGGTTTGAGATGACCCTTTTGAATGTAATATGGCTACTCGAACTCTGTTAAAACAATATACCTAGATATATTCTCAGACAAACTACTTACGGGTGTAAACCCTCATGTTATATGGTTTATCATGACTCAGATTTGGTTTCTTTTACTTCTTACAATGTTATTTAGATTTTATGATGCATTACCGTATAAATTAAATAGTTATACGTTCTTCCTTTCAAAGTAGGTGAGTGTACTTCTATTTATGCAAATAATCCTCCATTAATGGTAGAAATCTCTTGTAAAACTCACATAAAGGAGGAGGGTCTTGACACCCACACACACCTTGGGTTAGTGCATGGCATATGTTGGATGATAGGTTGGTGTGATTGGGGTTAGAAATAAGTATTTAGGGTAAAATAATAACTACACTACTCGCTCAACCATATGACTCAATGATCAGTCCAACTAAAAACTCGACAAACAGTATGCCTTATCTCCCACAACAACTCGGCCTTTGAAATAGGTAGTTAAACCACACAACTCACCATATGACTCAGCCCCAACACTTTGGGTGATGAAACCAAACATTTTTCCTACATAATGGATTAGTAAAACATATCAACCACCACAACATGGCATCAACACAACTCGACAAAGATTCAAACAAAGCATACCAAATTGACCGCCTAATCAAATAGCTTGACTTATAGTGTGAGGCCCAGGAAAATGGGAAAGCATGGTCGAAGCCACGTATATGGTGGGTTGGGAAAGCCTATTTTAAACCAAAAACCCACCTCCCATGGGATCCATGTGGGATTTATCCCACCACTTTGCAAATGGTCATAGCTAAAAAATGGAAGATGGGCATCGAAACCGCAACTTGAGCATGAGATGTGGAGTGGCCCAAATAACTCTTCCAGCGATTTGGTTGGGATAAGAGTTGGTGGATGTGGATAAAATCCACAATATTCAAGCCACTTAGACCAATATAAAGACCTCTCCCACTTCATTCAAGAAAACAATGAATGCACTATGTGCATGTGTACTTTTCTTAAGCTAAATTAAATGAAGCAAGAACTACCACCTAAAAATAGTTCTACGATCTAGCTAAGACAAAGCCTAAGCACCATCAAGATAAAGAGCTAAACAAGATCTAAACTAACATCATAACTTTGAAAACATAAGATCAAAACTAGCACACTATTTAAAATCTCTACTCTCCTAGATTACCAACAAGAATGAGTGAACCTATTTAGCTCCAATGGAAATAAAAAAATTCTTGTTTGATCCTTAAAGAATGCAAGAATAGGAAGCTTTAGCTCTTAACAATGGTGACCTCTCAAGAAAACAAAAGGAAAGCTCTTAGTCTCTTTGCTATATGCTTTTCATTTTCTCTCTTAAGAAGTTTAGTCGTAGGTATAAAGATGAAGGAGGGCTCCTTATATAGCCCAATGGATAAAGGAAACTCTTCATCCCCTTTGTATGTGGGATAAAGGTAAAACATGATTAGGAATGGATAAGGTTGCTTTATAAAAGGTAACATTACTTTAGAAGGGTTTAATTTATGCCTAGAAAGTCATGGGAGTTGGGGGTGTTTTAATTAATCAAAGGTGATTAACTAATAGGTAGATGTGTAAGATTATAGAAGCTAATTAGAGGAATATTAGTATGATTTAGGCTATTAGAAGGGGATTAAATCAATTAAATATTGATTTATTGGTTAAATGGAAGGGAGCTAATTAATTAATAATAATTAATTATTCTAGATAGAAGGGGTGAATAATTAATGAAAGATCATTAATCGGGATTTTAGTTGGATAGGTGACTTAATTAATTAGCTTAGTGTAATTAATTAATGATGATGTGAGGGAAAATGAGCACTTTGGATGATATGTCGTCGATTTGTGAGAAAGGGGATGATTAGCACAATTTAAGTATTTAAATTGCTTGGGGTAATTATAGGTGTCTACATGCACAAAGGCATTAGGCTATTTCAAAAGGAGATCGAGGAGATTTTAAAAGCTTCCTAGCTATTTTGAGAGCCTTATAGTTTTTAAAGGGAAATTTTTGTAATAGAATCCTATTATTTTAATAGGTATTTTGGTAGTTAAGTCTTATTATATTTTAGGAAAATTGTAAAATTGGTAGTTATTGGAAACTTAATAATTGGCCAATAGCGCCACCGAACTTGCAGGTACACCAAGAAGGTGGAGGATGTTTTCCAACCGGTGATCGAGTGTTCTTCAAAGGACTTAAGTGCTATTTGGCATGTTAACTTCCAAAGAGGTTTTATCGTAATAAATTATTATACTTAAAATCTTTGACTATTGGAAAGGTTTGATGAAAACCGAGAGACATGGGCTATTTCCAAACTCCATAATCAATTCATATATGCAGGTGTGATTTACATTCTTTCATTATTTTGAGATGATTTTTTTATACGGAATAATATTATCGGAAATATTAGCAAATCTATAGGGTTCCAAGGTCAATAAAATTTTTGACTTGGATTTTCGAGATCAATTTGGTATTAGAGCAGGTTGTTAGCCTAAAAAATTGCTAATATTTTAGAAATTTTTGTATTAGAGTCGGTTAATTTGACCATATGCTTGCTTCATTTGTGTAATAATTCAGTTTTATTAAACATGTACTGGTGCACCATGGGCAAGATGTCCAAATAGACTAAGCTTTATGAAATTGAGGTGTACAATCACCATATCCAGGAAGAGAACTCTCATGTGATCAATGTATTACTCCTTGGAAGAGGAGAATGCTTATGCGAAATCATAAATGTAAGCCAAGGATGATCTCTTGGCAAGGTTGCAGTGTGGTGATCTTAATAAGGAAATACCTTTGACTTCGAGATGCAGAGACCATGACATATGATTACATTATCGTTTTCACCACGAGAATCTTCTTCCTCCCATTTGGTTTCAGATTAAGGTAATGAAGTATTTGGTTTGTTTGAAAAGCACACTAGAAGCATTGGATCCAAATTATTAGATAAAATGGGATTTGATGGAAGAGGCCTTGGTGAAAAAGGCCAAGGCATTATTAACCCAATACAAGTGGATGATCATCCTTATTTTGTAGGTTTGGGTTATCATAGTTTGGGAATGGAAATTGGAGATTTCTCCAATAATGCGACACAAAACAACCTTTCAAAATAAAAGTGAATACCCCACTAGTCATGTAATAAGATTATGAGTAGGAAAGTTGTGCTTCATCGTCACAAAGGCGGGATGTGGTAAGAGAAATCGGTGAAGAGGTAATGAAATTCCACCTCTAGTTTCTTACCATAATCATAAGCATAGAAAACTTCCGATCCATTTTTTCAGCTTAAACAATATGGCTATGATTTTTAAAAATATGGAATGCCTTTCCATGTACTTTTCGTGGATTGCATAACCATTATATGGCCAAATGCTAGAAGATAAGGACACCGATGAAGAATTTGATTTAGTTCATTAAGAACAAGGAAAATCGTAAAAGACTAATCTTGTCATGTAGATTCAAGAAATGGCGGTAATATTTCCTCATCTCGTAATGAGATTAAGAGGAATTTTTATGCTCATTGCCATAGGAATGGGCATTGGGTGGATAATTGCTAAAAAATTCATCCATCTTGCCATCGACTAATGGCAAGCCAAAGATGGAATGGATACATTTTGCAAAGGTAAAGGAAGTTCCTACTCCACCACCAATTGACAATTCAACCCAGGATCAGGTAATACCTGAAAGTGAAAGTCCTTTAAAATGGGTAATTTAAAAAAATTAATTATATATTGCATAACTGAGATTGTTGAATAGTATGCAATATTTTCTTGGATTTTAGATTTTGTGAGAAAATGACGAGAGAAACTTTTACCATACTTAATGGATTTTATTACTTGGAAAATTAGATTCGTACTCTAATTATATCTCCTAATCATATTTTTAGTGCATTTTATAGCTTGGATACAATATTTAACTCATATTTATAAGCTTGGATATTTTTCATCCATTTTTGCATATAGTTGAGCTCACTGGTGTTAGCTCAAATATTCATTATGTATAGAGGCATTATGACCATATGACGGAATGGTAGCTGATCAAAGATTGGCATATGATATCAGGTCAGATCTTCATTCTTTGAAGAGGCCCATTATGGTTGTGTAGTAGAGTGGTACCTGATAGTCATCATCAATATGAGGCTTTGTACCCTATAGAGGAAGTAGCCATGCAACTGAGGTTGAAGTCACCATTATTGAGCTCATGAAAAATCAGCTCGGATCATCATTCTGTGTAGAGGCATTGTGACTCTGAAGAATAATGGTAGATGATCATTGTGGACGTGACATCTTCCGAAGTGTAAGACCCCTAGAGGAAAGATGTGGTGATGTTTCAAAGTATTGCTAAAGTGTAAGACCTCCTGAATGGCAGATGTAGTAGTACATATTTTTGGGTGTTGTCAAAGTGTAAGACCCTAGAGGGAAGATGTGGAAATATCTACTTCCATGCAGATTATATGTTGTTGAAGTGTAAGACCCCTAGAGGGAAGATGTAGCAGTATATTACTTCTATGTTTCTGAAGAATAAGACCTTAGAAATAAAATGTGGCAAAGATCAAGTGTCAAGGATTGCCGAAGTATAAGACCCCTAGAGGGTAGATGTGGTAACCAAGATAAAGGAATGAGCATGGTGGGACCATAACCCATAGCGCCAAGATCAAGACCAAGAGTATCCAGATTCAGGATAGGGTGATAAAAATTCCACTAAGATTTTGGTGGAACAAAATCCTTTCCCATTGGGAGGTGTGATTCGGAGGACAATTTAAAGGATATATGTTCCCTAAATCTCCTAGGTTCATCATAGTATGGAAGATCACTCAGAGAGAGATTTCTATCAACTATTTAAATGTCAAAAATAGAGTCCGTATGTGCAAATGGTTTCTGGTCAAATTTAAATTCAACCCTAACGGACCGGGTCAACTCGGGAAGTTACATCCAAGTGGTGAAATAAATATCATGAAAAGCTACGAGTTGGGGTTTAGATCCTCCGGTTTTTATGGTCATTCTAAAAGGTCGATATGGAATCAGTATCCGGTGGGATCATATTTTGTATCCGAAGGGGACCCTATTATCATTAGGACTATTTTATCATCACCGATGTGGTGGGTCCTCATGCCACCACGTGGCTTGCCACCACGAGTTTTAATTCACCCAATATGCCTATCAAGGAGTGAAAAGTGGACTATACCTTACAAGTTTGCATTATAGGATTAATTTGAGCTCGGTGATATATGTTTCTAGCTTGGTGGGGTGGTTAAATCCCCACCAAGGCTTATATTATATCCAATAGTCGAGTTGATCACATATTATACACATTTGCTCGGGATTTAATTTCCCAATGTTTGAGTGGTTTTAACTATATGGAGGATCAAACTACCACTCAGCCATATGACTTAGTGATCAGTCCAACCACCAACTTGGTAGTGGGTATGCCTTATCCCCACAACGAATTTACCTTTGGAATAGGTAGTCAAACCACACAACTCGCCATATGACTCAGCCCAAAACTTTGGGCAATAAAACCAACCGCTCGGCCCACATAATGGGCAAGTAAAACATATCGACCACCATGATATGGCATCAACAAATCTCGAAGCATTCAAAAATCATAGCTAGCTTGACCACCTAACCAAATAGCTCATTGTATGGTGTGATGCCCAACAAAAGGGGAAAGCATGGTTGATGCCACGTAGACAATGGGCTGGGAGAGCCTATTTTAAACCAAAAACTCACATCCTACGAGATCCATGTGGGATTTATCCCACCGCTTTGCAAATGGTCGTGGCTAAAAATGGAGGATGGGTATTGAACCCATGACCTAGACATGAGAATTGGAGTCACCCAACCAACTCAACTAGCAAGTTGGTTGGGATAAGAGTTGGCGATATGGATAAAATCTACAATATTTGAGCTACTTAGGCCTATAACGAATGCATGAAGGCATTCGGATATTTCATAAGGAGCCCGAGGAGATTTTAAAATATTTCAAGCTATTTCAAGAGCCTTATAATTTTTAAAGGGAAATTTTTGTAATAAAATCCTATTATTTTAATAGGTATTCTGTGGTAGCTAAGTCCTATTATTTTTAATAGGAAAATTATAAAATTGGGAGTTATTAGAAACTCACCAATTGGCCCATAGCTCCCCAGATCTTGCAGGTATGTCAAGAATGTGGAGGATGTTTTCTGGCTGGTCATCGGTGTTCTTTGAAGGAATGGAGTGTTATTTGGAAAGTTAAGTTCTAGTAGGTTTTATTGTAAGAAATTATTGTACTTACAAGTTTTGACTAGTGGAATGGTTTGATAAGAACCCAAAGACATAGGAAATTTCCAAACTCCGTAATCAATTCCATGTGTAGTGTGATTTACATTCTTGCATTATTTTAAGTTGATTTGTTTTTAAATGGAATAATTTTATCAAAAATATTAACAAGCCTATAGGGGTTCAAAGGTTGTTTAAAGTTTTGACCTGGATTTTCAAATCAGCCACAAAGATGTTCTAAGTTTATTTTCTTTGTGATCATCCTTAGTTTTATTATTTTCTTCTCTACATGGTTTCTTTTATTCATGGGTTTCCTTCCTTTCTACTTTGTTATGTGGTGTTACCCTTCATTCGTAGTTTTTAAAATATTTTTCCATGGATTTGTTGTGGAATTTTGGTTTTCTTTGTTTAGAGGTTTCTTCATAGGTTTTGATTCCCTTCCTTCTGCATATTTTTATCTCCTCCTTTATCACATGTTTTTTCTATATTTCGTGGTTTTTCTTCCTTATGCAATTTTTTTCTTTCTTTTTTTTTATTTGGCGATTTTCCTTTTGTTCCATGGATTTTTTGTGTTTTTTTTTGTTTTATTTTTTCTCTTCTTTACTCTTATCTCTTATTTTCTCTTCTCTTTTCTTTTCTTTCTTCTCTTTTCTACGATTTCTTTCCTCTTTCTTGTCACATTATTTTTCTACTTGTGTTATTTTTCTTTGTTTTATAGAGAGAGGGTGCATTTATGGGTTTTCACCCTCCTCCTCATCAACTCCTTCAATTGTCGATTTTCAAAGATGATGGATTTGATTTAACAAATATTGATTTTTGTGAAATCCTAATTTCAAAGTCACAATGAAATAATAAATAATGAGGTACAGATCTGACCTAAGTAATAAGATAGATAAAATTGAAAACCTAGTCTGCAGAAGAGGGAATAAGAGACTTATCTGATTTTGTAGTAATCCTGAAGATGTAATGAGTTAGAAAGCTGATGAAAATGAGGAGGGACTATCACAAATGAACCCAAAAAAATTATTGAAGTGTTAGAAATGTCAAGAATGCGGCACCTAGTCCTGGGACAGGGGCACGTAGTTTGGGACACGGCACCTAGGTGATGTAGAATGCTTCTAGCACCCGTGATTGCAAAAAACCTTAGAAACTGATTTTTATAATGTCACAAAATATTCACTAATATTTCTTATTGGTCACCTATGTCTCACATTATGCCCGAAAATTCACCAGAACTTGTAAAACAAATGATCTCCTGCAAAACCCCAAAACACATCAAATCCTATAAAAGGAAGATGCAACCTCGCAAGCCATATCGACTCCGGTAGTCACCTAACAAATGGATCTTATGACCGAGCATTGCACTACATCTCATAGTCCATGTATTTTTGTGTGTGTAGAATTGTTCCCTAGGTGGCTCTTGTGCAAGATGTACTTAATAGAAAAAAATAGCTAGATCTAGAAATGTAAATAGATGTGTGGATGTCAAAATGAACTTCCCCTCCTATGTGTGTATGCATAAAATGTAGTCCCTTGTCCCTTGAATGAAGCTAGATGGATTTTTATTGCTCTTGAATTTCTTTTGGATGCAACCTTAGAATTTGAGGATTCTAATAAATATTTAATCAACTTACATATTATATAATGTTATAATAAATATTTAAATAAACATTACATAACATAAATAAATAAAGAAATACTTACAGAAATAAATAACACATGTGACACAATATTTATATAAAGGGAAAACCCCAATAGGGTAAAAAATAATTTGAAAATAACCTTTTACTTTAGAGAACTTATTTTACATCTAGTAAGATCACCTCCTCCTTAGAAACCCTATTTACCAAGGGTAAAACCAAATCACTTCATTTTCACACCTTTGATATGTTTCCCAAATATATCAAATGAAGACATAAAGTCATTTTTATATAAGGTGATCGGGTATGTCTCCCAACCCACCTTTTCAACCTAAAATAGTTGACACATATACCTAGGTGAGTGTATTTAATAAATAGAAACATAAATGATTCACATTATTAAATACTTACCTAATGTATATTACCTAGGTATGAATATTTAATAATATAAAAGTATTTCATATTATTAAATATTTAACCTATATAATAGTGATGGACCCATATTAATTAAGGGTTGGCCGACCACTTAATCATTATGTTCCAACATAGGTGATAGTAGTAGATGTTTAGAGCTTGGTGCTTTATTATAGTCACATATCTTTGTATTTATATGATTCCCTTGTTTGAATTTTGTAATTGAAAACTAAAAGGCCAACCCATAAGAAAATAAGATTACCAAAAGATAAAAAAGGCCCAAAAGGGGTGAGTAAGATACAAAGAGAGGTTGGGGGAACCTAGAGGGGATGAGGGTGGCTGATCGTTGACATCCCGGCTAGGCAAAGGGTATCAAGAGCCAAGAAATATAAAGCAAGAAATTTAGATTGATCAATGACGTGTGAAATACCACAGAGAAATCCTTAAAGAAATAAAAGATGCCAAAGATAGATGTCAATTACTAGTTTTCTTACATAGGAATCACATGAATATTGGTATGTGATTAGGACCTAGAAATGTAACCAAGTGTATGATTTAGTTTATAAATTTTCCCCACTTTATGTTGTGTTGGGTTTTTAAATGGAACTTTAACAAACCACAGTTAGGGGACAACAAGTCCCTCCTCTTTAATGAGAGAGGTTCTCTTATTGAAAGCAAGCAACAAAAAATTATGTATAAATATACAAAATTTAAAGCGTAGATTCCTGATACTTTGAAATGTTTATGCCCAAAGATCATAAATATGAAAGAATAGAAGAATTAAGGAGATGAGGGAGGAAGAACATAACAATACCTTCAGGAAATATAGATAACAGAGTATAACCTTCTAAGTATTGAGCTAGGGAGATGCAAAATAGAATCATTCACTTTCAAAACATATATAATTTCACAGACACAAAGTTCTAGAAATCATAAAAACAAGAACACAAAGTTTCTTAGCATGCAAAGATGGATGATTCACAAATTTTCAGACAAGGAAAGAAGGAGTAACAGAGGAAGAAAAGGAAAAATTCTATATTGATTACTTCAAATCTATTACATCTACAAAGTATCAAAATCTAACCCTCACAATGGCATGGAGAAACCATTAAATAGCTTCCAAGAGTGGTTACATTTGGTTACAAAAAAGGATAAAAACTAATTCAAGAAACCAATGTCTAAGTCTCTCTAATGCCTCGGTTTTTTCCATGCCCATGGAAAACTAATGCATTGAATTGCAGTCGTTCAATATACCTTTGCAAACTTTAAATTTGAGTCATCCACATGGGAGAGATTTAAACTTAGGTGGGCTTGGGGATGCCTTTTATATTTTGTGCCTCCTAGAGAAATGGAAATTTGGAACATTTTGGCCTACCCACTTGCTTTTGACACGGGCTTGACATGTGGCTTTATCCCTTCACATGAGCAAGGACATGGGTCAATTTTATAAATTTTACCTCTTTTCAATGTGGGCTCAAAAACTCAAATGCTCGACGGCCCGCTTCCACGCCTTGAATTTTTAATGGAAACAAAACACAAAAAGGGCCCGCCTCCCCGCCTTCACTTGAAACATGACCACGTGTCCCTTTGCGGGTTAGTTCAATATTTTTGTATTTTGACTAAGTCCCTTTCATTTGGCGGGGCCATATGTCTGACCCTAGACACGTGGAGGGCTGGCGCAAGTTTGGGACCTACCTTTGGATTTTCCTTTTGAAGTCATGCTTGAGATGACATGTGGAATCTTCCACAAAACCTTCCATACTTAGCTGATTCAACGATTGGCTCTACTCCTTATTTGAATATGACCACATGGAAAACTAGATATCATTTGGAGATTGGCCCTTTGGTTTCACTTCGAAGTTACATTGTTAAGGCACGTGGAGGATTTTGTCGGTTCTTCATACTTAATCGATTCGGGCCTTCCACCCACTTGACTTCTATTGAACCCTAGACATGTGGAGAGATGACACTCATTTGAGTTTCTTTCTTTGGACTCACCCCTTGAAAGGGTGCTGATATGATGCGTCGCTCATTCCACCGGTCTTGGAATCTCCTTTGACTCTGACCATGTGGTGAGCTAGCGCTCATTTAGAGATTGGCCCTTTGGTTTCACTTCTGAAGTTGTGTCATTGAGGCATGTGGAGGCTTCCACTAACCCTCTCATACTTAGTCAATTAAACAGTCAGCTCTATCCCCTTTTCGGACCTGGGACACATGGAGAGTTAGCGCAAGTTTTGGGAACCACCTTTGGCTTTGACCCTTGAAGTTGCACCGATGACACATATAGCACCGTCTGCTGAACCTTCCATACTTAGTCGATTCAGGCTTGTTCTATCTTCATTTTGGACCTAGGACATGTGGAAAGCCTACGCTTGTTTGAGAACTATCCCTTAGGCCCTACCCTTGGAGTTTCATTGTTTGGACGCATGGATTCTTCTCGCTATCACTTGAAACATGGTCATGTTGCATCCAATCTGAGATGTCCATGTACTACCCGTGGATGTTGGGGAAAAAATTGACAGGAAGATACGCCCATCATTCCCAACTATGGAAGAATAAAAAGAAAAGGGAAAAAATCCACCTTTATGCCTGAATTTCAAATTTTTCTCCATGGAATGGAAAACTATAAACAATACCAGGCTCAACGCGATCCATTACTCTAAGTTAGCAAATCAATATTTTCAAACATTGACTTCAAAAAGAGGGGAATTTTGAGGGTGAAAACAACTGGCTCTTTTTGGGGATGACTTGACAAAGGAATGAGGCAAGATCAAGGACCATAGAAAAACTCAGGGAAAATTAGACCAAGGCTTATCCATTGGGCAAATAGAGTTAAAGGAAAAAACCAACATAGAAGACACAACACATGAAAGGAAAACAAACCAAAAAAGAATTACAAAACCAAAACACAACACACAACGAGGAACAAGAAAGGAAACAAGACAAAACAAGGAAAGTATCTATAAATAAAGAAGAGGATATTTATAGGGTAAAGGAGGACTACATGAAAATTACACAACTCTAGAGACAAGCTGAGAAAAATAAGACCTTTGTGGAATAATAAGGTGAAAGTGTGAGGCACTGTGAATTTAAGATGAGAAGTTGAGTGTACCAAAATTCCATGGGAACGCTATGTGGCTTGAGAAGAAAAATTGAGGAAAGAAGACCATATAGATAGTGATGTTCCATACTAAAAACATTCAGTCCTTGTGAAGAACTGAATCTCTTCCTGAGGCTCCTCTTCTATGGATGAATAGTGCCATATAAAGACTTGTACGACCCTCGATTGCCTTCATACTAATTCCTACACATCACCAAACTTTGACAACTGGGTCCATGAGAAAATCCAATCCCAATAGTGTCAACTCCCTATTTTGGCGAATGACACTAGCATATGAATGGTGATTACAATTATCATCATGGCACATCTCATGAGGAACACACACTTCCATTGAATCTTCCTTGTAACCATCTTCAAGAGGAATTTGGAAAAAGGGACTGGATGGTTTACCATTAGGTGTAATCTTGACTATGTTTCTAAAAAATATACCTATTGCTTTTGTAAAATCAACACTTGATTCTAGAAGATCATGACTCTTAGGTACAAGTTGCATTACTGATTTGTCTTTATGATTAGCAGGGAATTGAAATTCTGTCAGAATAAGTAAAGATTGATCAATAACATCATCCTCTTCCTTTTTTTTGCATTCCGAAGGGTGAGCTGAGACAGATGTCATAGTTGTGAAGAAAAGATTCTAGGCATGGCTCTCCATTTTCTATTTGTTTCAAAGGACTGCAAAAAGGCTCATGTGTGCTCATCTCATCCATAGATATAACAGGGGAACTAGTGATCTCATTAATTTCTTCTCCTTGAGTACATGAACTTGTTCATCTTTGAGATAACTTGAAAAAACAAGGGGATGGTCTACAATGATCTTCATCTCAGTGCATTGAAATTCTTCAGTCATAGGAGAGAGAGGAATCTTGTCCATTTTTTATGATGAACATCCACTTCCACCAGTGTAGGATCATCTTTTTAAAACTAGAACATTCAACCTTGGTACATGACATATCTTCTATAGACTCTATTTCAGGTTGAAAGAAAGCCTCAAGTCATTTTTCTTCTTCATTATTTGAAGGAATATTAAATTGACATGCATCAAGTGGAGCAATAAGAAGACATTCATTGGTGGAATTGAGATAATGCTGAGGAATGAATACCTGATCATGAGAAGCTTCTAGAACTTGAATGTTCTCCTCTTTGTTACAAGGTGTCTCAAATTCATTGACTGAGTGTTCTTCAGCTTGTTTGAAAATTTGCTGCAATGTTGGTGAAAACAATCTTGGACACATACCCCCGTAGAAGTTCTATAGAAATTGAGCCTATTCTGACTGACTGGAGCTTGAAAAATTTAATAGGGAGATCTCCATCATCATCCTCATCATTGTCACTATCACTCGTTGGTGATGTGGGCCAACAAGTGTTCTTCATTTTACCTTCATTCTTGGGAAGGTTCCTAGATCAAGAGAATGAACATGACAAAAGTTCGATCCCCGGTGTATACCGTAGATTCTCCAAACCAAAGAATGATCTTGAAATTTTTATTTTATAAAGGGGTCCGTTTGAAATGAAATCCCAAAGATAATCACCAAAAATATTTGGTTTTTAAATGAAACTTTAACAAACCACGATCATGGGAAAACAATTCCTTCCTATTTAATGGGAGAGGTTCCCTTATTGAAAGTAAGAAGTAAAACTTATGTACAAATATACAAATTTCAAAGCATGGATTCTTGATACTTTGAAACGTTTCTGCCCAAAGATCATCAATATGAAAGAATAGAAGAGTTAAGGAGATGAGAGAGGAAGAACATAAAACTACCTTTATGAAATATAAATAGCAGAGTATAACCTTCTACGTATTGAGCACGAGAGATATAGAATATAATCATTCAATTTTAAAAATATATAATTTCATGGATAAAAATTTCCAAAAATCATAGAAACAAGAATACAAAGTTTCTTAGCATGCAAAGATGGATGATTCACAAATTTTCAGATAAGGAAAGAAGGAGTAACAGAGGAAGAAAAGGGAAAACTTTTGTATTGATTACTTCAAATCTATTACATCTATAGAGTACCAGGATCCAACCCTAACAACGGTGTGGAGAAGCCATTAAATAACTTCTAAGAACAGTTACATTCGGTTATAAAAATTCTGAAATATGATTCGAGAAATCCATGTCTGAGTCTCTCAAACACCTCAACTATTTC
Source organism: Taxus wallichiana var. yunnanensis (assembly GCA_018340775.1). Lineage (NCBI taxonomy): Eukaryota > Viridiplantae > Streptophyta > Pinopsida > Cupressales > Taxaceae > Taxus > Taxus wallichiana. The sequence goes on along the minus strand of CM031235.1, from coordinate 74,398,699 downwards.
CATGCCTAGCGGAAAACCGAACACATTGACTCACAACCATTCAATCTACCTTTGAAAACTTTAAATTTGAGCCATCCATGTGGGAGAGATTTAAACTGAGGTGGCCTTGGGGACACCTTTTGTATTTTTGCCTCTTAGAGAAATGGCAATTTGGAACATTTTGGCTTGCCCACCCACTTTTGATATGGGCTTGACACATGGATTTATCCCTTGGCATGAGCGGGCTACGGGTCACTTTTATAACTTGTACCTCTTTTCAACGTGGGCTCAAAAACTCAAATGGCTCCAACGCCTCACTTCCCCACCTTGACTTTTCAATAACAACACAAAAATGTCCCACCTCTCCACCTTCGCTTGAAAATTTACCATGTGTCCCTTTGTGGGTTAGTTTAGTATTTTTACATTTTGAACTAAAATCCTTTCCTTTTGCGGAGCCATATGTCCGACCCTGGACCTATGGAGAGGGCTAGCACAAGTTTGGGACTTTCCTCCGGATTTTACCTTTTGAAGCCGCACCGAGCTAACACGTGGAAGTTTCTATAAACCCTTCCATACTTATCCAATTCAATGATTGAAATTTCCCCTTCTTTGACTCGACCACATGACGAAGTGGTGCTCATTTGGAGATTGGCCCTTTGGTCTCACTTTTGAAGTTACGCATTGAGGCATGTGGAGGCTTCCGCCGCCTTTATACTTAGCTGATTTGGGCCTACCACCCACTTGACTTCTGTTGAACCCTAGACACATGGAGAGTTGGTGCTCATTTGAGTTTCCTCTTTGGATTTGTCCCCAAAAGGGCACCGATCTCGACACATTGCTCCTTCTAGTGGTCCTAGGATCTCCTTTTACTCGACCACGTGGTGAGATGGCACTCATTTAAAGATTGGCCCTTTATTTTCACTTCTTAAGTTTTTTGTTAAGGCACGTGAAGGATTCCGCCAACCCTCTCATACTTAGTTGATTAAATGGCTAGACCTTTCCCCTTTTTAGACCTAGCCCATGTGGAGAGATGGCACAAGTTTGGGGAACCGTCTTTGGCTTCTACCCTTGAAGTTGCACCGATGAGGTACGTGGTGTAATCTGTTGAACCTTCCATACTTCGTTGATTCAGGCTTGTTCTATCTTCATTTTGGACCTGGGACACGTGGAAATCCTATGCTTGTTTGAGGACTGTCCCTCGGTCCCTACCCTTGGAGTTTCTCCATTTGGACATGTGGAGGCTTCTGCTATCACTTGAAACATGGTCATGCTACATCTAGTCTAAGATGTCCATGTACTACTCGTGGATGTTGGGGAAAAAATTGATAGGGAAGATACGCCCATCATTCCCGAATGTGGAAGAATAAAAAGAAAGGGAAAACTCCACCTTTATGCCTGAATTTCAATTTTTCTGCATGGAATGGAAAACTGCAAACAATACTAGGCTCGACACGATCCATTACTCCAACGTACCGACTCAAAATTTTCAAAACTTGACTTCAAAAGATGGGAATTTTGAGGGTGACAACATGTTGTTGAGTAAATACCGATAACCATGTGGATTGATGGAAAAATCATACCAAAGAGACAAGAGAAAGTCCGGAGTGATTAAAAATGAAGTGTGGAAGCTAGAGAAGAGGAATTCACCCAAGGGTTAAAGTGTATGTGTTATGTTGTGTTGTACATGTTGTCATTTTTACTTGATGTGCTAGATGATGTGATTTCTACTTCCCATAAGGATAGACCTATAAAAGAGAAGAGAAAAAGAGTATTCAAATATGTGTATATGAAAAATTTGATCTAAGCATGTAAAAATTATATAAAAGTATGTAAAATGTTAAAAGGAACATGTGCACCTGATCCGGGACGAGTGAAAATGATAGAAAGTGTCTTGATAATGTTGTAGAAGAGATAATGTTTTGTTCGATCTCACGCCAAGTGCAATTTTTTTGGGCGATCTCATGCCACAACAAAAGAAGTGTTGGGGAGAAAGGTCTAATGTTATTCTCCATCCCTAATTTCTTCCTAATGATTTATACACCACTATAGATAGTGTGATCCTTCTTTGTTCCAATTTAATCCAACAAAAATATTAAAATAGAGATAGCATGCATGTTGATTACTAGAGGATTGTGCCTGTTCTGTGAAAAACGATGTGTAAACTACTAAAAATTGTGCTAATATGAGAAAAAATCTATAACTCCCCTTGGTCATAGGAACCTAGGAAGGGTCAGGAGTGCCCATGCACTCATGTCTATATTTGAGTGTTGGTGTCTTTGTTGTGCTTAGGAACTAAGTCGATTCTAAGCCATTTTTGTAATCTGTAGACTATTTTTATATACTTGTGCGTGTATGAACTGTGGATGTACTACTAAATGGGGTGACTGATTCACCCAATGTATGCCCCCTCATTTGAAGTGCATGTGATGTCGCTTAGAGTATACAGCCAAAAGGAGAGGATTGCAAACAAATCTAAAAGTAATGTTGTACAGGGGGATTGAATTTTCTTGTTAAAAACCAAGGCACACACAAACAAAGTGGCTATAAATATGTGTTAGTGGAAATAAGACAAATATGCATATAGAAGGCAAAGTGTAAGTTATCGACAAGAAGACAATGTAGACCTTGAAAAGTGGGTTTCAAATATGTGACATCACTCAAAATGTCACAAGATAATCATGGCCGAATCAGCCAAAAGCATATAGTGTTCACACAAGACAAAGGGCATCACCCACAAACAATGGAAAAAATGAAAACAAGTAGCAACCAAAGTGTCGACAACCATGGTAGCAATTAGTTATCATGTTATAAAGATAAAAGTTTGTCAAAGCATGTATGGTCTGATATAAAGTAGTGTGCTATAAAAATATGAAATAGTACAAAATTAAAGTGTTGACAAAAGTAGATGCCCCAAGAGTCAAGATAGGACTAGTAAGAGGTACAAAGTGCCAAGCATCCACACTATGTGTAAAAATTTGTGTATACTTCACATTCAAAAATAGAAGGCAAGTGAACATGCATGTGTATATAAGAAAGATAATGACATATGATATATCTGAATAACATAGTAAGTAAAGTGTACATGTGAGTATAAGTAAGTTTGTGGTTGTTAAAATATTTCCTAAGTATTATAGGTGCGAAAGATGAATAGATTTATGCCTGTGGAAGTCAAAGATCAATACTTAGCCATTTTACATACACGGGCTAAAATGGAATTAAGTGTTGATCACAATTTGATAATAAGACTTGGAATTCATGCCAAGCCATGATTTGATAATAAGACTTGGAATTCATTCCAAGCTATTTTTGGAATAGATGGAAGATGAAGCACCATGCTGAGTTAAGCTAATAATAGAATGTAAAATAGAGTTATCTATAGGAGATCTATTGTTAGAAGAGCTTACATGCTCTCTTATTATCTTTGTAAGCGATGCATGGATATTATTAGCATGCAACCTATTTTGAGGATGCTTAGGTGGTGAAGGGAAAGTCCCCACCCCTATATATATGTATTGATTTACATGGTTTTAGTAGTTCCACTTTGTAGTAGAGTTATGTTGTTGGTAAACCTAAGTGGATGACTTATGGGAATACTCCTATGTATGTATTCAGATTCTATATTTTACAATAATTAATAAAATGGATCTTTGTGGATGGATATTGGTTGTTGACTTATCTATAATTAGATCTTACATAGTAAACCTGATCTTGATTCTTGTTTAGCTTATTCTTGCATATGGTTGTGATCTAGATCTAGTTTTGGTTTATCTTTTCATGGTTGTTATGGATCTAGATTATATGTCTTTTCATGTTAACTCCTTGACAAAGATAGCATAAAGAGGAACTTAGTACCCTTACGCACTTCAAGTGAGCACTCAAATATATTTGACTGATGTGCCAAGACACCTTGGGTTTTTCTTTATAAAATAAAAGACTACATTTTTGTTCCATTTCAAGGACCTATTTTCAAGTTATTGCATGGATCTTTGATGATGAATATGTATCGGTTTGTTTTCATGCAAATGTGCAACAAGGAAATTAACAATTTCCGAGCATGAAAACTATACCCCTGTGTTAAATTTTTCAAGTCCTATCATTCCAAGACACCCTAGGTCCATCTAGCCAATCCAAATGACCTCCCAAATAATGTTATATCACCCCTAGGTGATTTAGGAAATTCCATTCATTCCCCTAGGTGATTTTAGGAGTTTATTAAAATTGCAAGCTATACACATTTCTCGGAAGGGTTATCACTAGCCTTACTAGCACTAGAATAATCCTGTGGAGCAAAGAATAAGATCCTAAGAGGATTTGGAGGTGATTAAAAGGTCTTGAGACATCATAGAAATTATTCAGAAGATTTAGGAAGGGCTAGGAGAAGTTGGGGCAGTTTCACCAAAATTAGGGTTCACAAGCCTAGTCAGTACACAGGCCAAAACAACCACTGAGCTTTGGAAGGTGATTCTAGGAGATTCAGATGGAGTTATAAGAAAAAAATTCTATAAATATAATTCCAAGCCCTACATTATTGTGAAATCATATTTTTCACAACACTTTAGTGCATTAGGTCTACAGGTAGTTTTTCTTAGGCACATGTGGAGTACCAAATCAAAAATATGATTTTTTAGGGATCAAATGGAATAATCAAGACATAATACCCCCACCATTGGATTCAAAAGGACTTTTTATTTAGGATAATATAATATTTTTCTGAAAAATTCCATCGGGAGCTCAAATTATCATCGTCACAAGTTGTACTCTTGAAGCGAGTTTGAGAGTTAGCTTGATTTTACGAGGACACATGTCATCTCTAGGAGCCTGGAAATATTTTGTGTCCCTAATGTACCTAAGGGTTAGGGAAATCAACCTTGGAAAAATGCACCCAGCCCCATGTGACCTCTGGAACCCCATGCGACCATCAAGATTGTCAGTTTAGCCCCCGGGTGCAATTTGGAGCTCAAATTCCATGTCATCAGATCTTTGCAACATGTTAGCTCTAGGATAGCCATGGAATTTGATCTCCCTCACATATCTCATAGGTCAGGGACATAAAACCTTTAAAATTGTTTCCATTCCTCTAGGATATATTTTTGGTGACCTATGTGACCCGTTTCCAACCCCTCAGTGCTTTAAAGCTGATTTTGGAGCACTCACTCCCTATTTTCAAATCGATGCCACATGTCGTCTTCTTTCTTACCATGAAAATTGATGTCCCTCACATCCCTTTGAGGTGAGGGGCATCAGGGAAAAGAAAATTTTCCCACCCCTCTCTTGCATGATTTTAAAATTAAAAATATTTATCATCTTCCCCGCTTCTAATTTCCTACTCTCTCGTGCATAGCCATATCTCCATACTTCCTCTGCAACATTCTACCATCACTCTAACATTGAAAATGATCAGAACAAATCAACTAAGGCACTGAAATACCTTTCCCAAGGTGATATATAGGTCTCATAAGGATTTTTCATCAAGTTTTAAAGAAGAAATGAAGAACAACGAAGAAGAACAATAGAAAATCTTCATTACCGTAAAACAAAATTCATACAAATCTTTCAAACTAGTGCATGAAGAAATGAACCATTTTTTAATTTTTTTCCTCTTTAAAATACCATCAAAAACATACTTTTAAACTCTCATCTCCTACAACAGATCATTCACAGTAAAGAGATCTCCTTTCCGAATCAATGAAGGAAAAATTGAATTTACCATAAAACTGTTTTTCAAATTGAAGTAAAATTTCACGTGAAGCACCAAAAGAAAAAACCATATCAGAAATATAATTTTTTCTCTAATGGAGGAGAAAACTAGACCTGTAATTTTGAGCTCCATTAATGGTCGTCATATCTAGAAGCACTGCTAGGTCCAAAACTTGAAATTTTAAAATATCATGGAATATTAAATGGGTAAGTCTAAAATTTCAGAGTGGCGATATTGGGAAAAAAACCATATTAAAAACTTCATTCCGCATCAATCTGACCTCCAGAAGCTCACTTTCTTAAAATTTTAGGTCTTCTACATAAGGGACTACTATTTTGGGAAAGTCAGCAATAGAAGAACTTGCAAAGGAGATGGAGACATTAGAGGTGCACTGCAACTAAGAACTCACTACAATGGGTAGTTTTGGGACTTACTAAAAATAGTAAGTGGTCCCACAAGAACCTAATAAAAATATAAATTTGATCTAAAAGGAGGGAAGAATGTAGGGAGAAAGGGGAATCAAGGTAGCAACATTCCATTGAGATTCGAGGGAGTTGATTTTTACTAAAAATAGTAATTTGTTATTTTACAGAAAACATGAAGTAGAAGTGGACAGGATAGAATCTGGTATGACCCTTCATTTGTGAGTACGAGATAGAAGACAATGGTGTCTTGTACATGGATTTGAATGACTTGAAAACTTGCATGACAGCTAGAGACCAAAAAATATTGAAGATTAGATACTCACTAGTGTCCTATTCGCTTCCGTAGGCCACCTAGTGTTTGTCCAAAGTCATGAGTTGGTCCTAGCCTACTCTCACCACTATGAGCCCGAAACATGAACCATTTGAGTTGAAAATGGTACAAAAATGGTGGTCATCAGCCCTAGAACCATTTCACTTTCTTTTCATATACCGACATCACCCAACATGGTCATCATCTCAAAAGACAGGGCCTTACATGATTGGGAAATGATGGATGCATACGTGTAAGGGATTGCGCTTGGGTCATGGTTGAAAATAGGGAGAAATCCCTCAAGGATGCCCAAGAAACTTTGAAGGTTTCAGTTTCGACAAGGGTATTCTGATGTCATCACTCTCCTCGGTAGAGTAATGGGTGAAGCAATCACAAGAGACTTATAAGACTAGATGGGCCTTTTCATCTTGACGTTGTGATGGGAAAATATAGCATTGAATGGGTGTAGATCATCAGTGATAACCTCCATCCTCAAGTTCTCCAAGTACCTATGATGAAGAAGTTCCACATGAATTCTTACTTGGTCTACCTCCTTGCTAGCTCAAGATCATTCAAGGGATTCAATCTCACGAATAACATTTCCACAAAGGTGCCTGCGTTAAAGAAACTCCCATAGGTGATGATGGAGGAAATTCATATAAATTTCACTCACATGAATGACACGTTCACAATGTATGTGGTCTAAAGCTTAGAAGGAGATCTGGAAGCTAGGATGTCATGAAAATTGGTGTCCTTGATCAAGAAGTACAACTCCTATTTCATACAATTCTTGACATTATCCTACCTACGAGTTACTAGTTTTGACCAAGTGCCACTAAGGCTACCCAAGTACCTTAGTGATAAAATTGTATTGTTTGAGCTCTTCAGACAAATCATTCAAGTGAATAAAAAGCTTACCAAAGAGAGGAATAAGTTTATTCCATTTTCTATCTCTCTTGGGGTATTCACATGCAAGATATCAAATGACACATCTCATCCAAGGTTGATTTCACATATTTAATGTTGCATTTCCATGCCACCAATCCTAATTTTTACATACAAGAAGATCATGACTCTTTCTATGTCCCATAATTTCAACACAAACCGCAAGTTGAGGACTACTGGGCCAATTTTATTGATGAGGTTGAAGTGCATGAAAAGGACTATATTAGGATGAAAATCAAAGTGAGATGAGGAAATTCAAGTTCTTCTGGTATGAATATATTTTACACAATGATGGGACAAAGATGTATGATCCTCGAGTACATGGTAATCAAGATGTCCCATGTGCCTCCAATTAGTTGGTATGTTTGTGAATCAAGGAATTTATAAAAGTGGACTGAGAAGGTAATGAGGAGAATAAGAAATTGGTTTCAAATGAAGTGAGCCATGATTATCCAAATACAAGGAATTCCCTAAGTCAAAAGTAAATATCCCATCACCATCTTCAAAAGTTATAGAGGTGACTTCCAGTTCTAAACACTTCTGAGAAATTTTTAAAAGGAAGGCCACAAAATTAGAAGTTTCTCCTCGCAAGAAGACGCAAAAGAAACTCATAGTAGAAGAAGGATTGTTTACATCACTTTGAGAGGAACATTTTATTTCTGAAATGTAGAATAACACCCCATGGAAAAGGCACAAGTGGATGAAGAACACATGGTTCAAGATTCAGTCTTTGAGTTACTACCAGAATTTTCCTCTTAATGAGCCCCATTCCTCTTTCATTTAGGATTTACCTCCATGATCCTAATAGGTTACCGTCGGTGCACACATCATTAAACCTAATTTTGATGAGATGTTTCCTTGGATGCAAGAAACAATTGTCCCTGGCACCCACACTATGTAACAAGTAAAGCACATACAACCTCACGGTTCTCTACAGTGGGGAAATGGGTAATCAATACATAAAAGTAGCTTGGCCCAAGGTAATCAAGTTAGTGGATGAGATGACAAAAATTGACTATGAAATAGGAATAATTCAACAAGGATTGGAAACTCATGAAGGGGATATGCACATGTATCAACAATCTTCCACTTGCATGGTGGAAAGGAATAAAGACTATAAAAAGAAGATCGATGAACTAAAATATTAGGTGTGAACTATATCATTATATTTGCAACATCTATTTGATCCTAATTCCATGAAAATTCCCACTGAGGAAGTTGCACCCATCAGTAGCTTCAATCCAGAATCCATCAGGAAGACACATGAGTTCACCATACAGGGGTGAGTGAATAATGAATGGATCAACTCAATTTCTGAAAAAGGGAAGTCATTTCTCCAAGAAGTGGTCAAACTCTTCACTTACATATGTGTAATAGTAGATAGGACAGGAAACTCAAGGAGGACTTGGAGAAAGAAAGGGACTATTGGGAACCTTTGGGCCTAGTAGTAGATGAAATGAGAAACACTCATCATCAAGAGTTGACCGAAATGAAGATATTTGAAACTCCCTCATAAGACTTGTCACATGTGTGGACAAGGGCCTAGGTAATCAGGTTTGAGGAAATCAATAGGGCCATCATAGAGATGGAGGAAAATGAGTAACATGCGTAAAAATTACAAGATAGTGTAAATCAGAAAATTCAGAAGCTTGGAGTGCCTGTAATGGGTGAAGATATAATTTCTGATGATTTAGTTGTTCCATTTCAAGAATACATCAAGAAATAGGTAGAAAACCTATCATTCTTTACTAAGGATACCCTCGACTTCCTCTCAGATATTTGGGCCTCCATTGCACTTATCACATGGAAACATTCATCATGGTTTGGGAAGTGCAAAGACATCAATAGTGTGGCTGATGGATGGACAGATACCTTGAGTTGTGTTTGTATTCCTCATGTTGACAAGGTGGAACCTATAAATGCATGTTTCATAAAATAACTTGGAGTAAAAGAGGCCTTCTCAGAGCATGAAGTGGAAACCAGTCAAGGAGTGAGATCAAATCCACTACAACGGCTCATCCTTCTGCATAATTCTTCTTCCTCTTATTTCTCTCTCTTATCTTCTCACCCAACGCTCTCTCTCATCAATGTTATATTTTTGTGTTGAGGTTTGTACTTTTTAATATAACTTTAAGTGACTTTAGAAACATAATGTAAACTTTAAGTCACCTTGTTTTTATAAAAGGGACTTAAATATTCAAGTGGAATATGAACAGTCTAAAGTCACATTAAAGTATTTGAAAAGTCACTAGGAAGATGAAGAGTTTCCTCTTCTTCTATAAATTGTAACAAGCTCCTCATTTGAGCTTCTTCTTAAACTTCTTATTCTTCTTAGACAACTTGTAAAACTTCTTAGATGTTGGAGCTATTTTTTGTGAATTCATGAGAGAGATATCCTTGTGAAGAGAGCAAAGAGATAGCAAATTTCTTCCATTTTCCCTACTCAAAAATGTCTTCTACTTCTATGTTATGTACAATTTCTTCTTGAGCTTCAATAAAGGAAGAAGGAATTTTAGCCCTTTTTATTGAGGGATTTAGTGGTACTTTGTGCTCATTATATGTTATTTTTTCTTCTTGTTGTTACATGGATTTGGTTTCTTATAAATTCAAGTGCATGTAATGAAATTTTTGGATTTTGTATGCAAGTCTCTAATTTTCTACTTGTAGCATGAGTTTCTATTTTCTGATTTTCTTACTCCCTTTCCCACTTTCCTAGAAAATTAGAGACACTAGGATAGAATCAACTTTTTACTCACGCATGCATGAATGGTAGTTACACCGGTTAAGTAGAGGGACTTAGAATCCCAAAGCATTGGCAAGATAACCACCAATTTTTCCCTAAAAATTTTTCTCACCAACAGTTTTTGGTGCCCACCATGGGGCAAATTTAGCAGCATCTACACCTTAATATGACCAAAGGTCATAAAAATACAAAAAAACAGAAAATTTAAAATTATAAAAACAAAAATTTCTAGAATTTGAATAGCTATATGAGCCTCATGTCTACAAACCATGGATATTCTAGGAAATCCTCCTATTGAAAGACCTGAATTGCTCTTCCACATCCAAGAGGATATTGCTTCAGATTTGAGAGAAGCTATCTGGCATAACAAGTGAAGTGTCAACCACTACTTCATTTCCACAAGAATTCTTGACCTTGAAGAGGAACATGCTGCTGAATTGGAAAGGAAAAGAAAAATTCTAGCACCATAAACAAGATCATAGATTTCCCACCTGGTGGATAGAAGATACACTTGGTAATATAGAGAAGGAGGACAAACTGACCCCACTTTTGAAGAGATTTAAAGAAGACAAGAGCTGCTCAAAATTTAGAGGCCTCCCTTTCATCAAGCAACTGGTCATGTTTGGAACCTGAGTGTTTCCAATCCTTTGGATGGTGAATTTCTATACATCAACTACAACCTTGAATAGTTCACTGATGTAGAGACTGAAGAAGAAGCTAGAGAAAGAGATGAAAGAGAAAAAGAGGAAATAAGAGCTTGACTTGAAGAAATTGAAAGACTTCAAGACAAGGTGAATGCAAGAGTAGTAGCAAGCCACAACCTTAGAGAGGTTAGAAGCTAGAAATAGAAACATAATGGGGGATCATGATCATGAGGTCTCGTAGGCCTAATGTACCATGGGGTGGAAACATTGGCCCACTTGCCCTTGCTCAACCACTTCACAAGCTACCAAAAGGATCTAGAAAAAAATTCCAAAATTCAAAGGGGATGGTTCTCAACTCCCCAAGAACATGTAGTAGCATTTATCACCACTTGTGGTGTATTGGGCATTGAGGATGAAGATGTGGTAATCTAGCTCTTTGTGGAGTCACTCCAAGAAAAATATTGTGAATGGTTTTACATGCTACCCTTGAGGTCTATCACCTGTTGGGAAGATATTAGAAGTGCATTTGAACATAGGTTCAAGACCACGAATATTATCAGGATCTCTTGGTCCAATAGGTACAAATGAAGAAAGAAACCTTCGAATTAGTTACAGAAATTCATAGAAAGATATAATAGAGTGATAAAAAGAATCCCTAAAGATGTGGTGCATCCTAAAAAGAATTTGAAGGGATTATTCATCAGTGCCTTTCCATCAGAAGTAGGTTTCTTCCTTATAATAACCCAACCAAGAACATTGAGGGAAGCTTAGGACCACATGATAGAAACTAATGATGATCTAATCCTATCTAGTAAAGTGAAAGGCCCAAATGGAAAGCACAAAGGAAAGAGTTCAAGCTCAATCACCATTGACCAAATGTCCCAAAAAATGCCAAATGACTTGGTTGGCTTAAAGAAACAACTCTCTGAGATCATGATGCATAATACTCCAAGGAAACAGAATCCTCCCAATAGACCAATGATTGAAGTGCCTCCTCTCCGATCACTCTCAAAGCACCACAATTCAATGCCACTTGTGAAACTGAAGAACTAGAGGAGGAAGTGATAATTGAAGAACCTGAAGAATAAAATGTGGGGATGATGACAACTATCTTGAGGTCGAGGAAGTTGATGGTGATACACACAATGACCTAATTGAGTACGTTGATGATGAAGATGATGATGATGATGAATATCCAAGTTTCTCATGCATAATTTTCACTTGCACACAATCCAAGAAAGGTGCTCCATCCTCAACGGTTGTGGTAAAGGACAAGAAGAAGAAATAATATTCTCCTGTGGAGGTTCCAAAAAATAAAATCATCAGCAGAGGATCACCACTACCACCTTCGATGGAGTCGATAAAGAAAAAGTAGACCCACTAGTTAGCAAGGATCATGTTGCCACACCAAGTAAGTCACCCAATCCTTCTCCTAGCTCAAAATTTACTAAAAATAATTCTCCTTCAAATGTTGTTCCTGTAAAAACATCTAAGGTTTGATCAAAACCTTCATCCCCATCTCCTTCCAAGTCAATTACTGCACCTGTGAAGGAAAATTCAACCCCCAAAGTATTAAAACCTTCACCATGTAAATATTCTGTCATTCTCAAAACCTCTGCCTTGCCTGCCATAACCCCATTTGACTTTATGGAACATGCAAGAAAAACTAAAGTCCAGCTCATAGAAATAGAATACCTATAAACGTATCATACCCAATTTGATAGGTACATTGATGTAGTCTTTGTAGGTAATCATATAACCTTAGGTCCAAATTCCAAAGTATTACTTTCCACATCATCCAAACCACCTTCTCAAAACATGCTAGCCCTCGGTGCCTCCAAAACCAACAATTTTGAACATTTCTAACTATCACTCCTCATTAAAGTATTTCAACTAAATAATTGCATCATAGATTTTAGAGCCTTAGAAAATGTGATTCCCATCAAATTCACAAGTTCTCTAGGCCTCACCTTGACCCATGAAAAAGCTACCTTCTATTCAATGGAATCTAAACAAGTGTTTTTGGTAGGAAGAATCAAAGATGCACAAGTAGCATTGGATTATTTTCTAGATAAGAAGGTGCTTCTAACCATTCTAGTGGCGGAGATCCCATCATTCTTTGGCACGCTACTGAGCCAAAGATTCTAGTAGATATTTGGGTGGAGGAATAAAAATGTATTTTTCATCTGTAACTATCCTAGAATTAAAGGCAAGATGAAGAAGTTTCACAAGAAGAAATATTAAGTTCATAGTATCAAATTTTGATGATCCAAAGGAAAAATTCTTTTTCAAGATAGAGGGTTACATAAATACTTCCTCACATCGATAAAGATGAGAACTTGCCACTTATTATGGAAGAGGAAGAAGATAAATTTTGACAATGGAATTTGATAGTATTCATTCCAATCTAGGTTCAGGGAGTAGGTGTGGTGATGTACTAGATTCTTACCACACCTACTCCTACTCCTACTCCCGAACAAAGGAATATATTTAATAATCTCTTCTTTAAAGGAAGAAAATATCCACACCAAGAAGTGGTATCCAAAGAAGAGAAAGAATGAATTAAAGGGATTGATGAAGAAGGAGTGATCAAATTGAAAGGAAACAAGATCCTCAAAGGCCTAGTTTCTTTGGAAGACATATTTGACAAACATGATAGACTCATTCAAGAGAAAACAAAACAATCTTCTCAATGCCCAGCTAATTTTGATAAGGAAAACATTGGCACCCCGGAGGAGCCAAGGATGGTTAATATTGGAAAATGTTGCTCGCCCAAGGAGAAGAGAAGGTTTGTTGCGTTACTCAAGAAATATTCAGATGTTTTGGCCTACTCTTATGATGAACTCAAATCCTTCCAACCGAAGGAAATGCATCACTTAATTCCCTTGAAGCAAGATGCCAAGCCATTCAATAAAAAAAGACCATATAACCTAAAGATTTTTGATACCATAAAAGAGGAGGTAATGAAGATGATTAATGCAAGGATTATCTTTCCCATTCATCATTCAACATGGGTGGCCAACATTGTGCTAGTGCGAGAAGAAGAATGGTGAAATAAGAATATGTGTAGATTTCCACAACTTGAACCAGGCATCACTAAAAGAAAATTATTTTCTCCCTATCATGGACCACATTTTGCAAGAAGTCATTGGATCTGAAATTATTTCATTTCTTGATGGATTCTTAGGGTACAATAAAATCAAAGTGGCAAAGGAGGATCACACCAAGATAGCCTTCACAATGCCTTGGGGCACTTTTTCCTACAACAGAATGCCTTTCGACCTAATCAATGTAGGAGCTAAATTTCAAAGGGAGATGGATTTAGCATTTAAATATTTAAAACATTTCATTTTCATATATCTTGATGATCTCATGATATTTTCAAAAAAGAGGGGATATCATATCCATCACTTAGAACATGTACTTGCAAGGTGTAGAAAACATGGTATATCACTAAACCCAAAAAGTGCATTTTTGGAGTTACGAGAAGGCAAGTTACTGGGGCACATTGTGAATAAACATGGAGCACATATTGATCCTAAGAGAGTACAATCCATTCAAGCATTATCTCTACCCACAAGAAAGAAAGGAGTTCATTCCTTCTTGAAAGGTGAATTTTTCCATCACTTTATTCCTGAATTTGATGAATCTATAAAGCACATCACCATCGTGATGAAACCACAAGAAAAATTAAAATGGAACAATGAAGGGAATAATTGTTCAAAGATTTACAAAAATCCATTGCTAAGGCTCTGACCCTTGTGTCTCCATATTTTAACAAATATTTCATCATGTATTGTTATGCATCAGAACATACCCTCTCTGTTATTCTTGTTCAGAAGAATGATGAAGGTGTGGAAGCACCTATTTCTTTCATGAGTTGTTCATTGAAAAATCACAAACTAAACTATAACTAATTGGAAAAACATGCCTATGCAATGGTCAAGGTTGTAAAAAAATTCAGATTTTACATCCTCAACTCTCACACAGTGGCGATGGTCCCCGACAGTAAAATCAAGTCCATCTTGACACAGAAAGATCCCAAAGCTAAAAGAGGAAATTGGATTGCAAAGACTCAATAATATGACTTAGAGATTTGACCCTCCAATCTGGTAAGGGGAAATGGCTTGTGTAAGTTGATTGTTGAAGATGAAACACTCAAATATTAACATGGTGAAGAAAATTTTCTTGCTCAACTTGTTTCAAAACAATCCACATGTTCTCTTTGTAATCACCACTAATGAGTGGTATGTTGATATTTCTTATTACTTAACTTAAGGAGAATTCCCTCCTCATCTTAATTACAAGAAAAGGATAACACTCAAGCTGAAGGAATTTTTTTTTTAATATGGGATAATGCACTTTATAAGAGAGGTCTGGATGGATGCTTCCTCGAGTATGTAGATAAAGAGCAACATGAAAATTTTCGTAAATCATACCATGACCAAGCGTGGTGGACATTTCTTAGCGATGGTCACTACACACAAGATCCTCCAAGGAAGGTATTATTGGCCCACCTTCTTTCCAGACACTCAAGATTGGGTTTCTAAATGTGAAGCATGCTAACAATTCATTGGGAGACCACAACTTGTTGCACTACTACTCAGTCCGGTTATTATTGAAGAACCATTTCAGCAGTGGGGGCTATATTTCATTGATGTTTTGAATCCTCACTCAAGCACAGGGAACACTTATGTTCTCATAGCAATAGAATACTTAAAAAATGTGTAGAAGCCATTCCATCCAAGAAATCCAACAATGAAACAATATGTAACTTCATCAAGGAGAATATCATAGTACATTTTGGAGTTCCACATAAGATTATAGCGAAAAATGCTACCTATTTCTCTTCAAGGGAGTTGACTGATTTTTTCTATGGCTACATAATCTCATTCATCCATCGACTACTATCCACATGGAAATGGACAAATCTGAATCAAGCAACAAGAACATTGTAACCATCATCCATAAACTCGTAGATGAAAACCAAAGGAATTGGCACAAAAAGTTATATGATGCATTGTGGGCGGACAGGATCACTCCCAAGAAGGAAATAGGTATGTCACCATTCCAACTGCTATATGGAGTTGAAGAAGAAATTCCCATCATGATTGAGATGTTGGCTCTCAAGTTGCTACAGGGAATAGAAGACAGATAGTACAAGGATTCCATTGACAAGAGGATCCTCTTTCTTGAGAAGATAGAAGAAAATAGACTCGAGTGGGGACCATATTAAAGAGCACTAGTTAAAAGTAAAGAATATTTTTGACAAGAAAACCAAAGTGAGATAATTCAAAGTTGGAGACTTCATCCTACTACGAGACAAGAGAAGGGAACCAAAAGGAAGCCATGGAAATTTTGATTCATTATGACTTGGGCCATTCCAGATGCATGAAGTTTATGGTGAGAATTTTTTTATACTCTCATATTTTGAAGGAACGCCATTGGAATTGCCTCACAGTGGGCAATACCTAAAATTGTATCATTATTGAAAGTGGGTTTTCCCCACCTTGTACCATAGGTGATTACTAGGTGTGTTTCCCTTTATGGTGTGTGTCATTTGTTTCCTTTTCACTTTTTTTTTTTGTGTGTGTGTTTTTCCTTCTTCGTTCCTTCTCTCTTGTAATTGTACATGACTCTGCAAGGCCCAATGGATAAGGCACTAGTCAATGGATCATATGGTCTAAAATTGAGATTCTAGATTCCTCATGTCATGTCTTCGCTACACTCATTCCATGTCATTTCCCCAAGCTAGAGCCATCTTTTTCATGTAAATGTGCAACAAAGAAATCAGCAATTTCGAGCATGACAACTATACCCCTGTGTTAATTTTTTCAAGTCCTATCATTCCAAGACACCCAAGGCCCATCCAGCAACCCAAATGACTTCCTAACTAATGTTATATCATCCCCTAGGTTATTGAGGAATTTCCATTCATTCCCCTAGGTGATTTTAGGATTTCATTAAAAGTTGCAAGCTACAGGTAGTTATGGGAAGGGTTATCATTGGCCTTCCTAGGGCTAGAGAAACCCCATGGAGTGGAGCATAAGAGCCTAAGAGGACTTGGAGGTGATTCAAATTTCTTAGTACATCATAGAAATTACTCAAGAATATTTTGGAAGGGCTCACGAGAAGTTGGGGAAATTTTTCCAAAATTAGGATTTACAAGCCTAGTCAAGTACACAAGCCAAAACAAAAACTAAGCTTCGAAAGGTGATTTCGTGAGCTCCGAATGTATTTAAGAGAAAAAATAAATATATCCAAAAATATAATTCCAAGCCCTACATGATGGTGAAATCACATTTTTCAAAACACTTTCATGCATTTGGTCTGAGTAGTTTCTCGAGCACAAGTGGAGTACCAAATCAAAATCTCATTTTTAGGGAGAAAAAAAAATCAAGACATTATACCCCCACCATTGGATTCAAAATTCCATTTCTAGTCAGGATCATATAATTTTTTTCTAAAAACGTCCATCGGGAGCTCAAGTTATCATCGTCACAAGTTGTCCTCTTGGAGCGAGTTTGAGAGTTAGCCAAATTTTTGGAGGACATGTGTCAACTCTAGGAGCCTAGTGGGATTTTGTGTCCATGAAATCCCTAAGGGTCACTAACATAAACCTTGGAAAAATGTGCTCAGCCTCTATGTGACCTTTGGAACACCATGCGACCATCAGGATTGTCAGTTTAGCCCCGGTGCAATTTGAAGCTCAAATTCCCGCCACCACCACGTGTCAACTCCAGGATCACCATGGAATTTTATGTTACTCACATACCTCATAGTTTAGGGACATCAAACCTTAAATTTTTTTCCCATCCCTCTAGGAGATAGTTTCGGTCGCTCATGTGACCTGCGCTTCCATCCCCTCAGTGCTTTAAAGCTAATTTTGGAGCACTCACTCCCTTCCATCGGATCGATGCCACGTGTCATATTCTTTCTTACTATGGAAATTGATGTCCCTAACATCCCTTTGAGGTGAGGGATGTCAGGGAAAATAAAATCACCCATCCCTCTCTTAGCATGATCTTAAAATTTTAAATATTTACCTACTTCCCGCTTATAACTTCTTACACTCACGTGCACAGCCAAATCTCCATACTTCCTCTAAAAACTTCTACCATCACTCTACCATTGAAAATTATCAGACCAGATAAACCAAGGAAATGAAATAGCTTTCCCATGGTGATATGCAACTCTCGAAGGATTTTTCATCAAGTTAAAAATGAGAAACGAAGAACAACGAAGAAGAACAAGAGAAAATCTTCATTGCCATAAAATTGAAATTAATACAAATCTTGCAAACCAAAATGAAGAAACGAAAAAATATATATATGTTTTTTTCCTCTATCCAAGACCATAAAAACATACTTTCAAACTCTCCTCTCATGCAACAGATCATTCACAATGAAGAAATCTCATTTTCAACTCAACGAAGGAAAAATTGAATTTCTTGGCACAACATTTGTCGAGATTGAAGTAAAATTTCACGTGAAGAACCAAAAGGAAAAAACAATATCAGAAATATAATTATTTTCTCAAATGGAGGATAAAGTCATACCTGCAATTTTAAGCTCCATTAATGATCTCCGTATCTAGAAGAACTACTAGGTCTAAAATTTGAAAGTTTAAAATCTCATTGACTATTAAACAGGTAGGTCTAAAATTTCGGAGGGGCGATATTGGGAAAAATACATATAAAAAAATTGTTCCATGTCAATCCAGCCTCAGAATCCCATTTTCTAAAAATAGCAGGTCTTCTACATAAGACTACTACTTTTGGAAAGTCAAATAATGAAAGATCTTGAAAAGGAGACAAAGACATTAGAGGTGCATTGTAGAGCCGAGAACTCACTGGAATGGGAATTTTGGGACTTACTAAAAATAGTAAGTGGTCCCACAAGCAACTACTAAAAGTATAGAATTGATCTAAGAGGAGGGAGGATTGTAGGGAAAAAGGGGACTCAAGGTTGTAACATTCCATTGAGGTTCGAGGGAGTTGATTTTAACTAAAAATAGTAAGTTGTTATTTTACAAAAACATGAAGTAGAAATGGATAGGATAGAACTTAGCACAACCCTTTACCTGCGAGTATGAGATAGAAGACAACAATGTTTATTACATGGACCTAAACGACCTGAGAATGTGCATGACATCTAGAGACTGAAAGAAGATTAAAGATCAAAACATCACTAGTGGCTTATTTGTTTCCATAGGACACCCAGTGTATCTCCAAAGTCATGAGTTGGTCCTAGCCTACTCTCACAACTATGAGCCCAAAAAATGAAGCATCCGATCTGAAAATGGTACAATAATGGTGGTCATCATCCCTAGAATCTCAATTTCTCTACATATACTGACATTACCCAACATGGTCGTCATCTCAAAAGACAAGGCCTTACATGATTGGGAATCGATGGATGCATATGTGCAAGGGGTTGCACTTGGGTCATGGTTAAAAAAAGGGAGAAATCCCTCAAGAATTCCCAAGAACCTTCTAAGGCGTGAGTTCTGAGAAGGGTATTCGGATGTCATCACTCTCCTCAGTAGAGTAATGGGTGAAGCAAACACAAGATACTTCCATGATTGGATGGTCATTTTCATCTTAACGTTGACAGAAGGAAAAAAGAAAATTGACTGGGGGAATATCATCAGTGACAACCTCCATCTATAACTACTCCAAGTACCTATGATGAAGAATTTATACATGAATTCTTACTTGGTCTACCTCCTTGTTAGCTCAAGATCATTCAACGTATTATTTCTCACATAAAACATTTCTTGCAAGGTGCCTACGTTCAAGAAAATACCACGGTTGGTGATGGAGGATAGTCATAGGAATTTTTCTCACATGAATGAAACATTCACAATGTATGTAGTATAAATCTTAGAAGGATATCTTGAAGCTAGGATGTAATCACAAGAAGTGTCCTTGATCAAGAAGTATGGATCCTATTTCTTACAATTCTTGACATTCTCCTACCTACGAGTTGTTGGCTTCAACAAAGGATTGCTAAGGCTTCCCAAGTACCTTAGTGATAAAATTTTATTGTTTGAGATCTACAAACAAATCTTTCAAGTGAATAACAAGCTTAGGAGGAATAATTTTATTCCATTTCTTATCTCTCTCGGGTTATTCATGTGTAAGAGCTCAAATGACCCATCTCATCTAGAGGCTAATTTTTCTCATTTGAAGTTACATTCCCACGTCATTAGGCCTAATTTTGACATAAGAGAAGATCCCAACTCTTTCTATGTCCCAATGTTGTAACACAAGCCACAAGTCAAAGACTACTAGGTGAATTGCATTGATGAGGTTGAAGTGCATAAAAAGGACTATATGAGGATGAAGATCAGTGAGATGAGGAAATTCAAGTTCTCCCGTATGAATATGTTTTTCACAATGATGGGAAAGAGATGTATGAACATGAGTAAGTTATATTCAAGATATCTCTTATACCTCTAATCAACTAGTATGTTCTGAATCAGAGATATATTAGAGTGAACTAAAAAGGTGGTGAGGAGAATGAGAGATCAGTTTGAAAATAAGTGATCCACGATCATCCAGTCACAAGGAATTCCCCCAAGTTAGAAGCAAGTCTCCCATCAATCATCTTCAAAATTCGTAGAGGTGACTTTCAGTTCTAAACACTCTAGAGAAAGTTCAAAAAGGCAGGCCCAGAATTGGAAGCTTCTCCTCACGAGAAGATGC
The DNA here is from genome assembly GCA_018340775.1 of Taxus wallichiana var. yunnanensis. Classification (NCBI taxonomy): domain Eukaryota; kingdom Viridiplantae; phylum Streptophyta; class Pinopsida; order Cupressales; family Taxaceae; genus Taxus; species Taxus wallichiana. The sequence continues at coordinate 74,378,246 of CM031235.1, read as the reverse complement.
CAAAAAAACTCAAAGTAAAAGAAAGCTTGTTTACATCACTGTAAGAGGAATATTTGATCACGTAAATGCAGAAGCGAACCCCGTGAAAAATTTATAAGTTAATGAAGAACACATGGTTTAAGATTCGAGTCTTTCAAGCTACCAAAGGAATTTTCCCCTCTTGATGACCCTCATGCCTCTCTCATTCAGGATTTGCCTCCTTCAAAATAGGGTGTCATTTGTGTACCCATCATTGAACTTGAGTTTGATGATATGTTTCCTTGGATGCAGGAAATAATTTTCCCTAACACCCACACTATGCAGCCATATCATCCCCGATCTATCGTGATTTTCTCATTGGCCAATAAAAAATATCAAGGAATATCACACATACAACTTCACAATTCTAGAATGGGGAAACATGTAATCAATACATAGAAGTATCTCATCCCAAGGTAATCAAGCCAGTGGATGAGATAACATCAACTGACTATGAAATGAGCACAATTCAACTGGGACTAACAACTCATGAAGGGGATATGTACATGTATCAATAATCTTCCACTCGCATGGTGGCAAGGAATAAAGACTAAAATAAGAATATTGATTAAATAAAAGAGTAGGTGCAAACTTTATCATTCTATGTGCAACATCTAGTTGATCCTAATGCCATAACCATTCCCACTGAGGAAGTTGCACCCATCAGTAGCTTCAATCCATAATCCATTAGGCGATACACATGAGTTCAACATATAGGGGGTGAGAAAATAATGAATTCTAAAAAAGGGAAGTTAGTTCTCTAAGAAGCTATCAAACTCTTCACTTGCATGTGTACAACAATAGATAGAACAAGGAAAATCAAGGAGGAATTGGAGAAAGAACGGGACTATTAGGAACCGTTGGGCCTAGTAGTAGATTAAATGAGCAACACTCATTGCAAGAGTTGATCAAAAGGAATATATGTGGAACTCCTTCATAAGACTTGTCATGTGTGTGGATGAGGGCCTTGGCTTTCAAGTTTGAGGTAATCAATCGTGCCATCACAAAGCTAGAGGAAAATGAGGAACGAGCATATAAATTGCAAGATAGTGTAAATGAAAAATTCATAAGCTTTGAGTGCCTGTAATGGGTGAAGATACAACTGCTAATGATTTGATTGGTCTATTTGAGTAATACATCAAGAAAGAGGTAAACAACCCATCATCCTTCACTAAGGATACCCTCAACTTCCTCTCAGATATTTGGGCCTCCATTGCACTTATTGCAGAGAAACATTCATCATGGTTTGGGAAGTGCAAAGACATAAATAGTGTGGTTGATGGATGGATAGATACCTTGAGTTGTGTTCACATTCCTCATGCCAACAAGGTGGAACCTGCAACTACTCATTTTAGCAAAGAACTTGGAGGAACAGAGGCCTTCTCAGGAGCGTGAAGTGGAAACTAGTCAAGGAGCGAGATCAAATACACTGTAGTGGATAATCCTTCTACTTAATTCTTATTCTTTCTTCTTCTTCCTCTTCTTTCTCTCTCTTCTCTTCTCACCCAACACTCTCTCTCATCAATGTTATATTTTTTCATGGAGGTTTACACTTTTTAATATAACTTTAAGTCACCTTGTTTGTATAAAAGGGACTTAAATATTCAAGTGGAATATGAATAGTATAAAGTCACATTAAATTATTTTAAAAGTCACCAGAAGATGAAGAGTTTCCTCTTCTTCTATAAATTATAAGAAGCTCATCATTTTATCATATTATTAAACTTTTTATTCTTCTTAGAAAAGTTTTGAAACTTCTTAGATGTTAGAGTTGTTTTTTGTGAATTCATGAGAGAGATATCCTTGTGAAGAGAGAAAAGAGATAGCAAATTTCTTCCATTTTCCCTACTCAAAAATGTCTTCCATTTCTATGTTATGTACAATTTCTGCTTGAGCTTCAATAAAGGAAGAAGGAATTTTAGCCTTTTTGACTAAGGAGTTTAGTGGTACTTTGTGCTCATTAAACACTATTTGGTCTTGTTGTTACATAGATTTTTTTCTTCTAAATTCAAGTGCATGTAATGAAATTTATGGTTGGTGTATGCAAGTCTCTGATTTTCTACTTGTAGCATTAGTTTCTCTTTTCTAACTTTCTCACTCCCTTTCCCACTTTCCTAGAAAATTCCTCTCTTATAGATATATGTAAGATTTTACTTGCAGGGTCAATGGAGTGCCCCTGTTGGATCCCTAACTAAAAGGCCACCAGGATAAAACTCATTTTTACTTGCACATGCACATATGATAGCTGCACTAATTAAGTAGAGGGACTTAGACTCCTAGAGCATTGGGAAGACAACCACCAATTTGTCCCTAAAATAGATTTTCACCAATACGGTTGACTTTGGCTAGTATTGAGAGTTGGGTAGAAAATTTAGAGGAATATTTTACTCACAAATTTAACACTAGACCTTTATTTTGATGCACACACATGGGTTGAAGAACATATGTATCATAAATTCTATGAGACGTTCTTTTTTATTTCCTATATAAAGTTGTGCGAGTGACTAGTAGCATATGCATTGAAGAAAAAATGGAGGCATAGAACAAGTTTATGGACTCAAGAATATTTCAGACTCTACATAATGCTGATTTATCTTGGACATGCACTGTAGATCATTAGTCGGGTGGTGTCTTGAATAGTTATACATTGGAGTACATTGTTTCTACTTTTTCTTGTCCAAATATTTCTGAGTTACAGTTCTTGTGAAAACTTAGAGGATCCTACTTACGCATTATCCCTTTATTAATCAAGATCTTGATTGTAACTTTGGATTGTGAAGAAATCCATATGGATAGCTACATCCCAATGCGCATAGGGGCAAGAGTATATGTGGTGAAATATGGTAGACCTTGCATTGGAAAGGTAGATAGAATAAATTCATTTTAAGTTTAATGAAGCATGTGAGAGGGACTTGGCGAAGCAACGTGATATTGAGGAATGAATGGTGTTGTTAATAGAAATGGATCGCGAAGGATTTGGGGCTCATATGGAAGACATGGAGCTAGAACATCTGGTACTTCCCTATTTGGGTAAGCATGGTAGAGAATACACTTTGGATTCAAATGTGAGTGCATCTAAGGAAGAATGACTAAAAATCATGTGCATGCATCTGATCCCACCTAGCAACCTAGCCCTTACACTTAGTGTTCCAGTCCTAAAGAAATATATTGAGAATCAAGCTAGTGTAGGTGCTTCAATAGCAACATGTAGATTTTGTTTTCCATTAAATTTAAGATTTAATAAGATAGCACATTCATCTATGGTAGCGCAGATGTCGTATTTGTTATTTGGGGGTCTCTCGTTGGAGGTAGGTTGTATGACACATCATCTGGATAGGGTTTGGGAACAATAAAATTTGGCACCATGTCCGTAATTACTACCAATTTTTAGACCATGGAATTTCAATTTATAACAACTGGCCGGAACACGAGGCAACACATCCTCTACTCTAGGACCCACTAAAGGAGGAGGATCCAGAGGATCAAGTGGTTTGGGATCTAGTGGATATAGTGGATTTGGAGGTGGAGGTAATATTGGTGGGATTAAAGGTTTTGGATCTAGTGGGCATGGTTCGCACCAACCCTAGAAAGTCTATTATGAGATGTCTCTTTGCCTACCAAAATATAGAGGAATTAAAGATGCATCTAAACATGTACACATGTGTGAAATACTATGGCATGCTAAGGGAATAACACTTATTCCGTGTGTAAGGAAATTCAATTTTATACTACTTTATAAGGGCACACAGATAGTTGGTACATGAAGTATGAGCTGAACCAGACTTGTGTTGATTATACCATGTTGAGTGATGCTTTCTTAGTTGAGATTCATATACTTGAGTTTGAATAGAAGAGAAAAAGTGTGCTTGAATGTCAAGGAGTACAATGCCTATTTTAAAATGTTGCTATAAAAGTTGTCTTATGATATTCACCCTAGCTAGCATACACAATGGTTTTTTGATGGTTTGATCACCCCTTTAAAAAAGGAACTTTCTCATATGACATTTACATATTCATGCAAATCTTTGGAGGTAACTCTACACATTGAGGTAGTTAGAAGTGTAGACACTGGAGTTATCCCATTTTGGAAGCTCGGATTGTATCTATTAAAAAACAATAGGAAAATTTGTCATCTAATTCAACCCATGAGACGGGAAGTGGTATTTGGCATACAGATTGCAAGGTGGAAGGACATACTAAGGATAGTTTCCTCGAAATCTATGCATGCCATATTGTTATATTGTGATATTTTTCATCCGGATCATGCTTCAAGTAGGTTCCCCTTGTTACATCACATGATAAGGAAGAACTTATCTTGTTATTATAAGATTTCTAAGTCTACGACACATGATACAAATAATTACATATTGATTGATCAAATTCATGATGCTATTGAAATGGGTATATGTGAAACTGGTGTTACAAAAAATATAAGGAACAAGGTGGGCATAATAATCATAATCAAAATAAAGGGTGTTCTGATGGAGGTAGTAGAGGTAGAGGTTACTATTACGAAAAAATCACAACACCCCCGAATGGTTGAGTTTTGGATGGGGCATTCAAGTGTGATTTCCTTATATGGAGCTATCTCAAAGTGTGGGACTTTCTCGAAATGGGATAGCTCTCCGTAGAGTCCAGCTTCCTCTTCCTAATCCTACCTACTAAAACTTCTCCTAATGTAATAAAAACTATCTAAACCTATTCTAACATTCTAAGGAGATACATAGAGAGATGCATTAATTGAAATATACACTAAAAGGGGTGATACACCAAGAAAAGGAGATGTTAGCCACTTCCCCATCCTGTAAAATAGTGAAGGAATGAACTTGGAGAGTGTGTTCATATACCACAGACCAAATCACATTCAATGCACCATCCTTAGATAAGCACAACACAACAAATCTATAATGAAACAAGAAATATGCACAACCACCTGATTCATAAAGAGAGGTAAGATAAAACACTAAAATCATGCAAGGCTAGAAAATTAACACAAACATAATTTCATTTCTCCATATGAATTTACATAGTACATCATGAGGTAGGGGAAGGCATGAATCCATTACAGTGCTTTGGAGGAAGGCTTGAAGCCCCAGATCTGAGAAGAAGAGGGGTGCATGGGAGGAGAAAATGACCAATCTTTTGTAACATGCAACCCCTTTACATTTATAGAAGAAAATATTAGAGAGAGGGAGAGAAATCCAAAATCTTGCCTCAAACACCCACCAAAATCCATCATTACACTTGCAAGAGTGATGGAAAAGTTTTCAAAGTCCATACCCTTCTATACCCATCCTCGTGGAGGAAGAAATGGCCTCCATACCTTCAATCATTTCAGTCATGTAGCTGGTTATGGCCTTCATGCTCTTGTAACTTCCTCCTTATATTTTGCTCACCTAACCCCTAAATATTTTAATTTTAATCATTCCATCATGTGGGGCTTTGGACCAGCTTTCCAATGACTATAAATTTTCTTAAAATTGATAAGAAAAGAAAAAGTGATTACATTTTTAGTATATGTTATTTTTAGGGTTAATCTCACCCACTCCCCATCATGGCTCGCCACCTATGACCTCCCGCCTCGCCACTCACCTTGGTCTCCGAGCTATTTCATGTCGGGTTTGGGATTTTGGTTTTCATTTGCATGTGGGTGAGTGCTTTATATGGTGTTGTTGATTTTCTCATTCCACCCCGCATTGGCCTATCCAACTCAAAGTGACTAGGTTTCTTTAGTCTCGATTCGGGTTTAATTTTGCATTGGAATTGGGGTGGAGGCATGTTGTTTCACCGTGTAGCTCTAAAATCCCAACCTAATGCATCAAGTCAAGTTGACCCTTACTATCTCAATACTTTATCTCCCTTATTTTAGGAGTAGAAAATGGTGATGCATTTCCATCGAGGTTTGGGGGTGCACCTACATTATACTTCCTCGAAAATTATCCATGCGTGTTATCTCCTAACATCATTTCTTCCACGACCCCCGTCAGTGTCCAACATCCCTCGGACCGAGACAACACCAAAATTCTCCACTTTATCCGACATCCCGAGCTTTCTTTGCATTATGAGCACATCACCATCTATCTCGTTGAGCCCTTGAGAAGCCCAACCCAATCGTTCATCCACCCCGTGTTCCACTTTGACTCCCCGAGCTTATTCCTTGATGAAGCCTATAATTCAGTGATACATATCCAATAAGACCCTAGATGTGCTTTGGCACATCACTTCACTTAAATTAAGTGCTCATTCGAAGCACGTAAAGGTACTAGGTCCCTCTTTAGGGTTGTTGTTGTAGGATGTCGGCATGATGAATACTTAAGAGATACTTATAGTTCAATTACTAACACATATTTCCATAGAGCATACCGTGATCTATACCTAAGGGAGATAAAAATTAAGTACTAACCATGATGAGATAGAAAACATACTATATTTAGGTACACACAAAACTAACACTTATATTCATCTAATATCCTCCATTATATTCAATGCAATAAGTATACAAAAGCTTTATTACAATAACAGTAGTATGCGCGTAACAAATTTAACAACATATCTCTATATATATCTCCTCTCTCTCTATTACATAGTTTACTACATATATATAAGGGTGGGGAATTTCCCTTCACCACTTATCCATTCCAAAAATAGGTTGCATGCCACTACTAGCTACACACCATTTACAAAACTAGCCACACATGCAAGTGCACTAACAATAGACTACTGGTAGTTAACTAACAGTAGTAGATCTATTTCTATCTTGTGTCCATGCAAATTGCTTCGTATCCACCTTTCCCTATGTTTATGGCAATTAAAAATGGTATGATTCTTCTCTATCTCCCTCTCGCGCACCTCATTATAGTTAATCCGTTTTTCCTCTCTTTTCCTTTCTGTCACTTGGTCTACCATCTTTCACCAATCTCGCTCCTACCCTCATGCATGGTGGGGTTTAGTTAGCCATTAGTTTACTTTCCATATTCAAGGTTACCATCGGGATCTTGATTTCTAGAGAAATGCCTTGTAGGTAAGCTCCCTTGATATCGTGAGAACTGGAATTCAGCTACTTTTAGACATAAATAAGTGGAAATTGAGTATTGCAAAAATATAACTGTTCAAGCACCACGTAACCACATATCCACATATCAAGTCCAAATCATATCAATCATAAAGGGCCTAGAATTCTTCTTGCATCCAGGATAAGTGTGTGATACCTCCAATTCTTCTTAGATGCATAAGCACTTAGCCACTCAAACAATTCTACTTTGGAAAGATAGTGGAAAATATCTAATTTAAACTAGTATAACAATTTTGTTCCATGCATATGCGTGTGTTAAACTCGAGATCCAATGTTGAATCACCATGCGTATTCTTATTCTAGATCGCATATCCATTCTTCAACACTTTTTAAGGTCAATCGGTATGCCTTCATCACGCACCATCCTGAAAACAATCGAAATAGGGTCCCAAAAATGGAACCAATGATGTAGCCTAGAATTCAATGATATAAATCCAATAAGACCCTAGACGCACTGACACATCACTCAGCCTAAAATGAGTGATCACTCGAAGCATGTAAAGGTACCAGGTCCCTCTTTAGGGTTGTTGTTGCAGGATGTTAGCATGATGAATACTTAAGAGATACATATAGTTCCATTACTAACACATCATTCCATAGAGCATACCAGATCTATACCTAAGGGAGAACAAAATTAAGTACTAACCATGATGAGATTAAAAACATACTAGATTCAGATACACACAAAACTAACAATTATATTCATCCAATATCCTCCATTATATTCAATGCAACAAGGATAGAGAAGATTTATTACAATAATAATAGTATACACCTAAAAGATTTAATATTATATCTTTGTATATATCTCCCCTCTCTCTATTACATAGTTTACTACATATATATAAGGGTGGGTACTTTCCCTTCACTACTTATCCATTCCAAAAATAGGTCACATACCACTACTAGATACGCGTCGTTTACAAAACTAGGCACACATTCAAGTGTGTTAACAATAGACTACCTGTAGTTAACGATAGTAGTAGATCTATTTCTGGCCTGTGTCCATGCAAAGTGCTTCGTATCCAATCCTCCAAGAATAGCCAATGCGTGGCGTGCACGTTTCTACCTTTTTGTGTGCTCTACATGCCATCTCCAAAATAGACCTCCATGAGTGAAAACAGCTAAGTCCCGAAAAGATGAACTTCTATTCCATGCACATGTTCTCCCTATCCATTCGCACCTTTGAATATGAATTGTTTTCCCATGCGGACTTCTTGTGTAATTTCTATCAATTTTTATCTGTTCAACATTACCCCACACTAATTTCATTGTCACCGACAATGGTCATCTCCAAAACTGAAGTAAAGAGTAGAAAAATGGAAAGAATGAAAGAATGTTTTTACACCGCAATTTCTTCTTCTATAGTCCGACTAACTAATTCGTGATACTCTGCTTTATTTCAGCCTCCAAGGTTTTCCACTCAACGAATTCTTCCTCTAATATTTTTGGAATGTCCATAACAATGGACTCGGTTCATCTTTCACAATCTCCCCTTTTTAATTTTGCAAGACCAACACAATGCTTTGGACATCAGTCATCCTTCCCTCTAAGTAAATTCATCTTCTAAGCAATGAGCTTCCCAACCTCTTCCAGCCAATTCGTGTGTGGTTCTTATGTTGTTTCTAGGGCCTCGCGCTTCTATTTAACCATTGATAATTTTTCCGGTGGCCCAATGTTTCATCCTTCATCACCTTCTCGACCTCATTGTTCTCTTCCATGGTTTTATTGTTAATAAAAGCCTCTCGGAGATGTGTAGATGTTCAAGGCTTATTCTCGCTTTCTTCGATTCTTCTTGCGAGTGCTTGTAGCATTCCTTCATATGATGCAATATTCTACATCATTGAATCCTTTGCTTGCTCTTCCTCTTGTGTTGGATCTTTTGGTGGTAGAATGCACATTGGTTCATCTTCAAGCACTAGGTCCACCAATGTACCTACATAGTCTATTGCCAAGGAAATGTCTTTGGTACCTTTGTCTCTAAGCGTGGCATAGCTCTTATGATATTATCACCATTTTCCTCTACGATGTTGATAAATACAAAGTGTTCTATTTCTGTGCTAAGTCTTTTTCCTATGTTAGGTGTGTTATTTCTGCATCCTTATTTTTAATATCTTCCCCAGCACCCTAATTGTTGCAGACCTCATCCATATTCTACCTCACCACCTCGATGAGAATTTCACCAAAGCATTTCTTACCTATTCATCTGACATGACAATAGGCTTTACTGTCATGTGTCTATCCTGAGGTGTCTTCTTCAACCTCCTTGATACACATAACTCCTCACACACATCAAAATCGCTCATCCATATGTGTGTATGGACCATGATAACTACTTCGTAACATTCCCATTTTAAGACTTTAGAAACAAGGGAAATTTTTCTTTTTTACATAATGTTCATTGTTCTAGATAAAGCATTATTTAGAACAAACATTCAATGCCGATAAATCTCACACAGATAACCATATGCATTTGTAAATGACTCGGTGATCCACCGATCTATTCATTCACTTCATAACTTTAAGCATTGAATACTTATTATATACTTGGTTTTTCCTACCCTAAACTAGGTACTGAGTGATCTATTAAAATAAAATATGTAAATATTTTTACCAATATTCATCTGATATCATGTTGCTTTAAACTTGGTGACATAAGACAACGCAACCAGCAACTTGCGATACTTTGGCCAAAGATTTACAACATACTATGTATGTCACTATTCCTAGATGACATACTCGTCATTTTGGAATACGTCCTTCACCTCACTCCTTTGTTATCATGAATGGTCTTTACTTGACTACCATTAGTCCACTTGCCCAAAGTTTAACCCTAGCCCTAGTTAGAAACATAAATCATTATAGGAAGATGCTCACAATGACTTAGGGTATATGGGCATACTCGGTTGACCTAAGTCAACTAGGTGTGCCAAGGTACCCTAGCCATTGAGAGATACTACCTATCCTAAACATGCCACTAACTTGACCTAGAGAGAAACTAAGTTCAAGTCCTTATTGTGTGTAGATCTAGATGATCAATGTAGAAGGGTGTTGCCACATGTCAACTGCAATGTTGTATCCTCGAGAAAACCCTAGTCTTCTCGAAGGTATAGCCCTACAGTTGGCATGTGCCAACATCCTATAAAAAATACCTCATCATGATGTACATACCCCAAGGAGGTTATTAATGTTTAATTAATTTGGATTATAAAACAAATTACAACATTTATGCTAAACCCTAATCCAACACTCCTTAAGTCCTTGTTCTATACTTGAATCAATTAAGCATTAAAGAACTTCCTTTAACTCATGATTGCTTTTAATGTTCATTTATTTAGTTTAACAATAATTAACCAAAATAGGACAACAATATCATAAGTTCCATTAAATATAACTTAATCATTCGAGAAGGTGTAACAACCAAATAGGTTCAACTAGTGGTAGAATTTATAAGAAATGAAGTCTAACGATTAACGATCATATCACCATTCTTTGGGTTACATTTTATTTAGTGAGGAAGAACCTTCCTCTACTTGATTAAGTGTTAGGGTTTGTCAAACCCTTCTTATCTTTCACAAACTCTAAAGTTCTATCACATATTCATTACACATTCCAATACTATATTAGAATTGTTTAGATAAGATTGTTAACTTATGCAACTTAACAAGTTGCATCTTAATAAGGGAATCCAATATATTTCCCTTTAACCAACTGATCAAGTTTATCCAAATTAATCATATAGCAGATATGAAAAATATCATCAAGATAGGATTTCCATCTTATTCATAAATACAAGATAGTTTACACAACCAATACAAGTAAATCTCCAACATTCAATTCCTCATTAAAAACTTATTCATTTACAAGACTATGTATTTCAGGCATGTTGTATAACAAACAACCTTCATTCCAAAAAGAATACAAATTTTTATTTTTCAATACAATTCAAGAATGAATCAAAACTCTTTACATAAGGTTCAAAATTAAATAACCCAATACAACATGAAAGTTCCTGTCTTCTTTAATCACTTACGATGTCCATCTACAAAATTGCTAGCATGGGTTAGTTCAATGAACTGAGCATGATAAGCACTAAGCATTAAAGTAAAGTGCATTCCACTAATTGCTTCATTAAACAACTTTTCTTTCATGAAACAATTGAAAACATCATGCAATAATCATAAGTAATAACATCTAGAAAGAAGTACAATTAAGAAATCTAATTTACTTTTAAGAAAGGAACATTTATAATCTACAACATCGAATTATACCACAAGACTTAATTGATCCTATCAATTAACTTTTAAACAAATCAACAAGTCTTATCATTAAATTATTTCATAAATTCATAAGGATAGAAGGACACATTTAACTTTTCCCAATCTGCAAGGAGTTAGTTACAACATAACTAATATTAGTAAGTTTCATCCCTCCATATAGACAAAGAAGAGAATCAAATAATGAGAAGTTCAATCAATAAACTTATCAGTCAACAAAAAAAGGATCTCAAACCAACAAGGACCCCAAACCATATTTCATTTCATTTATACTATGAAATGAAATTCATCATCTAATTACAAACTTAGAAATTCTTAAGCTAGTTCCCAAAGGAGAATTCAAAACCGAATGCACAGTCAAAGAAATCACATAACCAACTTCCATGCAAACCTTCCAATGAAGACCTATTCTCATTCACCTAGCTCAAATCAACATCAAATCTCAAAATAATTACACAGTATAGTCCCAAACTATAGAATGCCCCCAAGAGAGTATAATTCTTTCTCTTTAATACATGGTGGTTCAACAATGATAACAATAATGGAGTAAAATTCTTCCAATCGAAAAAGATTAAAAAGTCACAACAACTCTCAACTCAAAAACTAAATTCCATTACCAACATTAACAACAAACTACAAATGAGAAGGCAATTCAAATCCCAAGCAAGAGCCACATTACCAACATCCGATAAGTGATACTGTAACTTTTCAAACCACATACAGAATAACAGGTTTAAAATTTAGCATTCTACAAAAACCCACGACTCAGATGGAAGTAAATAGTTAAGTAATTCGATAAGACAAGTTCTGTCCTACCTTCTTCCAACTCGACTGAACAAAATAACCACAAACCTCTCTAGTTCCTTTTAAAATCATAAGACAAGTAGGGATCATTCAACATAAAGGAATAAAAATGAAATAATAGTAATTCCCATAAACCTCTTTCATCGATACGACTTCCCAAAGCAAGCCATTATTCCAATTCATTTATTTCAAAAGAATTAAATAGTCAAGTTCAAGAACACAATGTGGTCTTAAAGGCTGAAATCATACAACCATTCATTCTTAAAAATCAAAACAAAGGAGCCCTCAAAAAAGTTACATGGTCCAACATCTAACCAAACAAAACTCACAAGGCTCCCTTCCAGATAGAAATTAAAAGAGACAACAACTTTAAAGTTTTAATACCCACTAAACTTCTTCTCATAATACTTGTACAAGGTTAAACATGTCGAATCCAATACGAGATCTTAAACGACCAACAATGGAAAAACTTGTACCAAGTCAAAAATGATTTTCAAACACAATTTCAAACAACACAAGCTTAAATACGAGTTAATAATGAAACCCATGGCCCTAATAAAATCTCAAAATAAACATCAACACTCATTTATAGGTTCAAGCCTTTCCATTCTTCCTAAGGGAGAATAAAACTTTGGTTTAGAGCTCGAGTACAAAATAAAACACAACAACTTGACAAAGAAGTTCAGTATTCAAGAACTAAATAGTGGTACAATTGTTGAATACGAAGATTCAACCAATCGGTTCAAAACTTCACATAGTTCCTAAATAGTCCCAAAACAAACACAAGGTCTCAACAAAACTCAAAACAAATCTCAAGCTTCAATACGAGTTTAGAGAAACTACGGAGTCCCACTTCAACTCACGAAACACATGACTGAATAGAGATTTAGAACCCAACAAGCAACTAGCTAGCTCTTTCCACATTATTTTCAAATGCAAGAAAAAAAAGCTTCAAATACAAGCTACAAGCTTCAAATACAATTAATAGAACTACTAGTTCAAGTTACAGAGTTTCAAAACAAATTCGCATGCAAACCTCTAACAACTAGTTTAGAGAAAGTTCCCAAGAACTACTATTAACAACCAAGGATTCACATTCCAAAACCCACATAATTTTCAAGAATACATGCAAGTAAATAACCAGATACATCATGCAAATATAATTTTCCAAGTGAGTAGAATTGTTTTAATGAATCATTTAGAAGAAAGCAAGAAATCTTAATGGGTAGAGCCTATCATGCCTGATAGTGCCTCTACCGATTCAAAGAAGACTTCAAGCAAGTTTCCAAGACCTCTTCTTCTCCAAGCAAGATCAAACAACCATAATATTTTTCCACAATGCCTCTTATACATTCCTCAAACCGAAAATAGATCAAAGAATTCAAAAATAGCCACTAAGTGCAGATCAAACTGTTGGTTCAAAAAACCAGATAGCTCCATGCAGAGAAAAAATCATGAAGCATGCAAAGTAAAACAACCCCAACAAATCTACCAACATGCCTTCCAAGATGGCTTTCTCACCAAACCCGGCATATTAATGACATTAATTCCATTTTCCTCACTTATCTTTCCTTGCCACCACCATTCATAGTTGGCGAGACCTAATTGCACTTCAAAATGCATTTCCAAACTTAGAGATGCCTCCACGTAGGTTCCTCTAAACTTTCACTAACCCCTGCCACACTGGTAGTACTTTCATGCATTTAAAACCAAATCAAAATCAAATCCCAATAAAAGCTTAGAACCACCGCTTAGTTTCCCCACTTGCCAATGGCCCATAGGTCCCCTTTCATATCCCATTAGTTTAGGATAGATAGAATTTTCTTAGGTTAGATCTTAGGTTAGTTTAAATATATAACCTTAGGATATAACCCCCAACAATAAATTTCCACCTTAGGATAGGATGTAGATTTAACCAAAAACAATAGGTTTAGAAATAACTTAGCATCCCCTAGGTTATTTCCTTTCAAGCTAACAACTTAGGTTAGAATGTCATCCCACGTAAAGTGGTGTAGTAATAGTTAGGTAAATTACCTAAGTCCCGTATCTATTAGGGTAGACCATATAGGTAAAGGGTACATAATAATTTCTTTTTCTCAAGAATCTGGAAGTAGGGTTTCTATTTCCCTTAACGCCATTAAGCGCCTTTGCAAGGGTCGATCAAGAAGAGCTGAGCACAACACAAAATAGAATGCAAGCACTATTTTCAAGATGATAAAGAATTTGTAATAACTACAAGTTCAGTCCATTAAGTATTTTAATCAATGTATGTCAGTTTTTCATTCTGTTTTGATAAGAAGATTTAAAACATACCTTGGATCAATGGAATTGATCCAAGGATGAGTCCAATTGCAAAGGTAAGTTACAACTCTTAAAACCAGATTGCAACTTATCCAATGAGAAGTGAAATAGATTATTGCAAGCAACAACATACCAACCCTTCAATCAAAGAGCATAAATGATTTATCCATTTCAAGCATGATCTTCATCAAGTCAAAAGAACACATCTTTATCAAGAAAATCACATGTCAACACTTGAAATGCAAAGGAGGAATATAACCATTGTCGAGGGTGTTACATGCTTCCCTCCTAAAAAGAATCATCATCCCGATGATTACCTCATTTTAGTCATTGCATTTAGGATAATCAATTTTTATTCACTTTCTTAACATATGTTTGCAACAATATCCAAATTTTAAGTTTCAAAAATCAACATTAAATAGTTGTTTATTCAAAACAAATAAATATCTGCCCAAAACTGGCATACTTATTGTATTATAAAGATAAAATCACAAAAAAATTTTATCAGTCAACAGAATCAATTCTATTCAAATAGATATGGAAAAGTAGTTTTCATATCATCTAGGTTTTCCTAGGTTGCACTTTCTTCATTAAACTGGTCCCATTGGACCTTGCATTGACTTATCTCATGATTTCTCAAATGCAACTGGTGAGTTTCCAATACTCGTATGGGTTTAACCACAATTATTCCTGGGTCTTGGACCTGCAAGGAATTCCAATTTAACACATGTGATAAATCTGAAATGTATTTCTTAAGCAAAGAAATATGGAAAACATCATGCATTCATGATAAAGCAGGAGGTAATGCTAAGCGGTAAGCTACAGGTTGATTACTTCAACTATCTCAAAAGGTCCCACATAATGAGGTGATAACTTGGCAGCCTTGCCAAAAGTTATAGAGCTCTTTTTCGGTTTGACCCAAGAAATACTTTCTCACCAAGTTCAAATTTCCTGTCTACCCACTTCAAATCAGCATAACTCTTTTGTCTATCTGTTGCTTCTTTCAAGTGTTCATGAATCAATTTAACTTGTTCCATTTCAGTAAGGATTTCAGGTCCAATTACCTCTCTATCCTCCATGTTGTCCCAACTAACAGGGGTTCTACATTTTCTTCCATATAATGCTTCAAAAGGTGCCATCTTAAGAGAGGCATGATATGTGTTATTATATGCAAACTCAACTAGTGGAAGGTACTCTTCCCACTTGTACTTGCTGATCCATACAATACATTCATAACATATCCTCTAAAACTTGATTAACTCTTTCAGTCTGTCCATCCATTTCCGGATGATACGTAAAACTGAAATTCAACTTAGTTCCTAAAGCTGCATTAAGTGTTTGCCAAAATCTTGACATCATTCTAGGATCTCTATCTCAAAATGATTAATTCAGGTACTCCATGTAATCTAAAATTTCATGTACAAATATTTTAGCTAACACAGAGAATCATCCTTCAAATTTCCAATGATAAAATGTGCTACCTTTGTTAGTTTATCCACAACTACTAAAATAACATCATGTTTATTTCTTGACATAGGCAACCCTTGTACAAAGTCCATGCTTATCACTTTCCATTTGTACTCGTAGTATGCTATGAGGATACAATAAACCGGTTGGGTGCATATGTTCTGCTTTAACACGTTGACATTCAAGGCAATGTGTCACAAAATCTATTACATCCTTTTTCATTCCCTTCCAGAAATATTGTTGTTTTATATCAGCAAGCATTTTTGTAATACCAGGGTGTCTAGAAAAAGGTGAATTGTGGAATTCTGCTAACAATTTCTTTCTCAAATCATTTAGCGAAGGTACATATACTCTATTTTCAAATCGTAAGATTCCTTCATTATCAAAGTGAAAACCTTTATACCTCAATCACTAGAATCTACAACAAGCGTTGTCTTTACTTGCTAAAAATAAGAATCAGATTCCATAACACTTTTTACTTCATCCTTAAATTGAGTTCTCAATGTTATAAGAGCATAAATGTGCTTCCTACGACTTAGAGCATCAACCACTCTATTTTCTTTACCCTTGATATAATTGATGTCAAAATCATATTGAGACAAAACTCTAACCACCTTCATTGTCTTGCATTAAGATTTGGCTGAGTGAAGATATATTTCAGCCCAAGATGATCAATTTTCAATTCAAAAGGTTTACCAAGTAGGTAATGCCTCCAAACTTACAATGCATGAACAATGGCAAGCAAGCTCTAAATCATGTGGAGCATAATTCAACTCATGTAACTTAATTTTTCTACTTTCGTAAGCTATGACATGACCATTTTGTAACAAAATACCTCCTAGACCTTCACCAGATGCATCAGTTACCACCATAAAATCTCCATTAGGATCTGGTACTGCAAGAATAGGTGTTGAAGTTAACTGTTCCTTCAAAGTTTTGAATGCAATTTCACATTTCTCATTCCAAACAAACTTTTTATCCTTCTTCTGTAAAGAAGTTATTGGTGCAACCACCTTAGAGAAGTCTTTTACAAATTTTCTATAGTAGCCAACAAGTCCCATGAAGCTTCTAACTTCATGTACATTCTTTGGTGTAGGCCACTCAGTTATAGCTACAATTTTTGAAGGATCTACAAAATTCCATTCTTACTTATTACATGTCCCAAATAGTGTACTTCTGTGTCATAGAAAGAACATTTAGACAACTTACCAAATAACCGTCTCTTTCTTAATATTTCCAAAACTATCTTCAAATGCTCATGGTGTTCCTCAATACTTTTAGAATATATGAGAATGTCATCCAAGAATACAAGCACAAATTTGTCCAAGTATTCTTGAAAGATATTATTCATTAAATTCATAAATGTTATAGGTGCATTTGTTAATCCAAAAGGTAAAACCGTGAACTCATAATGTCCATACCTTGTCCTAAAAGCTATTTTATGAATATCCTCATCCTTAATCCCATAATTGATGATATCTAGATCAATATCTATCTTAGAATATACCGATGCTCCATGCATCTGATCAAATAAATCATCAATCCTAGGGAGTGGGTATCTATTCTTGATTGTTGCTTTGTTTAACATTTTGTAATCAATGCACAATCTAAGTGTTCCATCCTTCTTTTTCACAAAAATTACAAGTGCTCCCCAAGGTGAAACACTTGGTCTAATCAAACCTTTAGAAAAAATTCTTGCTGTAACTGAGCCTTAAGCTCTACTAATTCTATAGTAGTCATTCGATATGGTGCTTTAGAAATAGGTTCAGTTCCAGGCTTGATCTCAATCATGAAATCAAACTCCCTTTTGGGTGGAAGACTTGAAATTCTTCTAGAAATACGTCACTAAAGTCTCGTAACAATGGATATCATTCCATAACATCATTGTTCTCTTCAGTTGTTTCAGAAATTTTTACTACATATAAGGTACAACCTTTATTTTTGGCCTTTTTAAGTTGCATAGCTGATAGTTTTCTAACAGAAATCTCACATTTCACACCCTAAATCTCTATTGTTTTCTAGTAGTCATCTAAACAACTAATGTGTTTTTCAAAACAATCCACTTTAGCCTTATGTTTTAACCAATTAACACCTATGATTACATCATAAGACCCCAAAGGTGCAACATAAAGATCAAATTCAGTGGAAAAGTTAGGTAAATCAAGGACTGCTCCAAAAAGACACATACTAACTATATGAACAACATTGTTTCCATACTGTATACAGTCCATGTTTTATCCATGTTTCTAGATTTTCTTTTTAATTTTGATGCTAATTTATTAGAAATAAAACATTCAATAGCTCCGGTATCAAAAATAATAGTTACAGGTAAACCAAATAACTTACCCAAACTTCTATAGGTGTGGCCTGTTTCTCATCTTGCTTGTCAGCTACTGCAACGTGTATCTTGTGCTACTAATTATGATCATCCTTTTTCAAAGGGCATTGATTTACATAATGATCTTTGCCACAGTTATAATAGCCTCCTACAGGTCCCTTCCTAGGCTCAGGTTTATTTCCATCCTTAGAGTTATCGTTTGACCCCATAGGACTTCTGTTCATTATTATTGTTCTTAGCAAAGTTGTTCCATGCATTACCAAAAAACTTGTTTGTTGCTGCTTTCTTATTAGTATCAGATGAAATATTACTTTTCATTCCAAATTTCTTCCATGGTCCTTTCTTAGGTGCAAGAGATGATGAAGAGGAGTTGGGATTTTTCTTCCTTACTTCCTCCTTATGAGCAAAAATTGCTTTTAATTTATGTTCCTACCTTATGGACTTTTTCAACAACCCCTTCCATCATGGTTGGGCTATGAACATCCACCTCTCCTCCTATAACGGGATTCAATCCCATGATGAATTTCTGTATCCTGAACTTCTCATCTGTTTGGTACTGAGGTACATACTTAAGGAGTTTCGTAAACCACTCCCAATACTCAGTTACATTAGCTTCCTTGAGCTAAGTTCTAAAATTTAGTCATTTTCTGATCATAGTAAAGTTACGTGGCAAACAAACGTTTCCTAAAGTAACCTTTAAATTGATCCCAGGTGATATTAGTTTCATCAATGTTTAACTTAGCCTTACAACTGTCCCACCATGAAGATGCTTCATGAGAAAGTCTGATATGCTCCCCATATCACCTTTGTTTCTTCTGAGAAATTCCTTATTGCAAAGTATTTCTCCATTTCACTGAGCCAGTTCTCAGCCCCATCTCCTAATGTGGTGCCATCAAACTTAGGTGGAATTATCCTTTTTATATCATTAGTGAGTTCAGTTGCTAGCCTAGCCTTTTTGTTTTTAGGCTGAATAGGTATGTTCACATTGTTATTATCAACACCTACATTGCGTTGTCCCCAGGAGGTGGCTGATTGTTGTTATCAGCATTTCTTCCTCCTCATTTCCCATTACTTGTTATTCAAGTATAGCCAAATGATCTCTTGTGTCCAATAGGGTAGCAAGGATCTCATCAAGTTTCTAGGTAGTTACTACTCCTTCCTTAGGTGGAGGGTTATTTGCAACATTTCCTCTTGTTCTAACCATTTTATGTTACAAGAAAATTTAAGTTTCATCAGATTATGGACACAATAGGTCCAAGAGCTGCAACCTTCAGCTCTGATACCAAGATGTAACATTCCCATTTTAAGACTTTAGAAACAAGGGAATTTTTTTTTTACATAATGTTCACTATTCTAAATAAAACATTATTTAGAACAAACATTCCATGCCAATCAATCTCATAACAGATAACCATATGCAGTTGTAAATGACTCGGTGATCCACCATCTATTCATTTCATAACTCGGTAACCGATCTATTCATGTACTTTAAGTATTGAATACTTATCATACTTCATATACTTGGTTTTTCCTACCCTAAACTAGGTACTGAGTGATCTATTTAAAGAACATATCTAAATATTTGTTACCAATATTCATCTGATATCATGTTGCTTTAAACTAGGTGACATAGGACAATGCAACCAGCAGCTTGTGATACTTTGGCCAAAGATTTACAACATATTGTGTATGTCACTATTCCTAGATGACATACTCATCATTTTGGAATACGTCCTTCACCTCACTCCTCTATTATCATGAATGGTCTTTACTAACTACCATCAGTCCACTTGCCCAAAGTTTAACCCTAGCCCTGGTTAGAAACATAAATCATTATAGGAAGATGCTCACAATGACTTAGGGTATATGGGCATACTCGGTTGACCTAAGTCAACCAGGTGTGCCAAGGTACCCTGAAGCTATTGAGAGCTACTACCTATCCTAAACATGCCACTAACTTGACCTAGAGAAAACTAAGTTCAAGTCCTTATTGTGTGTAGATCTAGATGATCAATGCAGAAGGGTGTTGCCACATGTCAACTACAATGATGTATCCTCGAGAAAACCCTAGTCTTCTCAAGGTACAACCCTACGTAGTTGGCGTGTGCCAACATCCTACAGAAACTACCTCATCACGATGTACATACCCCAAGGAGGTTATTAATGTTTAATTAATTTGGATTATAAAATAGATTACAACATCTATGCTAAACCCTAATCCAACACTCCTTAAGTCCTTGTTCTATACTTGAATCAATTAAGCATTAAAGAACTTCCTTTAACTCATGATTTATTTTAATGTTCATTTATTTAGTTTAACAATAGTTAACCAAAATAGGACAACAATATCATAAGTTCCATTAAATATAACTTAATCATTCAGAGAAGGTGTAGTAACCAAATAGGTTCAACTAGTGGTAGAATTTATAAGAAATGAAGTCTAACGATTAACGATCATATCACCATTCTTTGGGTTACATTTCATTTAGCGAGGAAGAACCTTCCTCTACTTGATTAAGTGTTAGGGTTTTCAAACCCTTCTTATCTTTCACAAACTCTAAAGTTCTATCACATATTCATTACACATTCCAATACTATATTAGAATTGTTTAGATAAGATTGTTAACTTATGCAACTTAACAAGCTACATCTTATTAAGGGAATCCAATATATTTCCCTTTATCTAACTTATCAAGTTTATCTAAATTAAACATATAAAAAATATGAATAATATCATCAAGATAGGAATTCCATCTTCTTCATAAATATAAGATAGTTTACACAACCAATACAAGTAAATCTCCAACATTCAATTCCTCATTAAAACTTATTCATTTACAAGACTATGTATTTCAGGCATGTTGTATAACAAACAACCTTCATTCCAAAAAGAATACAACTTTTATTTTTCAATACAATTCAAGAATGAATCAAAACTCTTTACATAAGGTTCAAAATTAAATAACCCAATACAACATGAAAGTTCCTATCTTCTTTAATCACTTACGATGTCCATCTGCAAAATTGCTAGCATGGGTCAGTTCAATGAACTGAGCATGATAAGCACTAAGCATTAAAGTAAAGTGCATTCCACTAATTGCTTCATTAAACAAATTTTCTTTCATGAAACAATTGAAAAACATCATGCAGATAATCATAAGTAATAACATCTAGAAAGAAGTACAATTAAGAAATCTGATTTACTTTTAAGAAAGGAACATTTTATAATCTGCAACATCAGAATTATACCACAAGACTTAATTGATCCTATCAATCACTTTAAACAAATCAACAAGTCTTATCATTAAATTATTTCATAAATTCATAAGGATAGAAGGACACATTTAACTTTTCCTTACAAATCTTTGTAGTTTATAAGTTAGTTACAACATATAAAATATTAGTATGATTCCTCTTTCCATATAGAAAAATCTTGAAGAGAATCAAATAATGAGAAGTTCAATCAATAAACTTATCAGTCAACAGAAAAAGGATCTCAAACCAACAAGGACCCAAACCATATTTCATTTCATTTATACTATGAAATGAAATCCATCATCTAATACAAACTTAGAAATTCTTAAGCTAGTTCCCAAAGAGAGAATTCAAAACCGAATGCATAGTCAAAGCAAGAACATAACCAACTTCCATACAAACCTTCCAATGAAGACCTATTCTCATTCACCTAGCTCAAATCCAATATCAAATCTTAGAAGAAATACATAGTACAGTCCCAAACTGTAGAATGCCCCCAAGAGAGTATAATTACTTTCTCTTTAATACATGGTGGTTCAACAATGATACAATAGTGGAGTAAAATTCCTCCAATCGAAAAAGATTAAAAAGTCACAACAACTCTCAACTCAAAGATTAATTCCATTACAAACATTAACAACAAACTACAAATGAGAAGGTAGTTCAAATCCCAAGCAAGAGCCACATTACCAACATCCAGATAAGTGATCAGAACTTTTCAAACTATATACATAATAACAGTTTAAAATTTAGCATTCTAAAAAAACCCACGACTCAGATGGAAGTAAGAATTAAATAATTTGATAAGACAAGTTTTGTCCTACCTTCTTCCAACTCGACTAAACAAAATAACCACAAACCTCTCTAGTTCCTTTTAAAATCATATGACAGGTAGGGATCGTTCAACATAAAGGAATAAAAATGAAATAATAGTAATTCCCAAAAACCTCTTTCATCGATACGACTATCCCAAAGCAAGCGTTATTCCAATTTGTTTATTTCAAAAGAATTAAATAGTCAAGTTCAAGAACACAGTGTGGTCTTAAAGGCCAAAATCATACAACCATTCATTCTTAAAAATCAAAACAAAGGAGCCCTCAAAAGAAGTTACATCCAACATCTAACCAAACAAAACTCACAAGGCTCCCTTCCAGCAGATAGTATTAAAAAGAGACAAAAGCTTTACAGTCCTTAATACCCACTAAACTTCTGCTCATAATACATGTACAAGGTTAAACATGTCGAATCCAATACGAGATCTTAAATGACCAACAATGGAAAAACCTGTACCAAGTCAAATACGAGTTTTAAACACAAGTTCAAACAACACAAGCTTAAATATGAGTTAATAATGAAACCTGAGGCCCTAATAAAAGCTTAGAATAAACACCAACACTCATTTACATGTTTCAAGCCTTTCTTCTCCCTAAGGGAGAATAAAACTTTGGTTCAGAGCTCGAGTATAGAACAAAACACAACAACTTACAACAAGTTCAGTATTCAAGAACTAAATAGTGGTATAGTTGTTGAATACGAAGATTCAACCAATCGGTTTAGAACTTCACATAGTTCCTACATAGTCCCAAAACAAACACAGGGTCTCAACAAAACTCAAAACGAATCTCAAAGCTTCAATACGAGTTTAGAGCAACTACAGAGTCCCACTTCAACTCATGAAACACATGACTGAACAGAGATTCGGAACCCAACAAGCAACTAGCTAGCTCTCTTTCCACATTATTTTCAAATGCAAGAAAAACAAAGATTCGAATACAAGCCAAGCTTCAAATACAATTAACAGAAACCACTAGTTCAAGTTACAGAGTTCAAAACAAATCACATGCAAACCTCCGAAAACAAGTTTAGAGAAAGTTCACAAGAACTACTATTAACAACCAAGGATTCACATTCCAAAATCCACATAATTTTCAAGAATACATGTAAATAAATAACCAGAACATCATGTAAATATAATTTTCTAGTGAGAATTTTTTTTAATGAATCATTTAGAAGAAAGCAAGAAATCTTAATGGGTAGAGCCTATCATGCTTGATAGTGCCTCTACCGATTCGAAGAAGACTTCTAGCTGAGTTTCCAAGACCTCTTCTTCTCCAAGCAAGATCAAACAACCATAATATTTTTCCACAATGCCTCTTATACATTCCTCAAACTGAAAATAGATCAAGAATTCAAAAATAGCCACTAAGTGCAGATCAAACTGCTGGTTTAAAAACCAGATAGCTCCATGTAGAGAAAAAATTGTGAAGCATGCAAAGCAAAACAACCCCTAACAAATCTGCCAAATAGCATGCCTTCCAAGATGGCTTTCTTGCCAAACCTAAGGCATATTAATGACATTAATTCCAATTTTCCCACTTATCTTTCCTTGCCACCACCATTCATAGTTGGCAAGACCTAATTGCACTTCATAATGCATTTCCAAACTTAGAGATGCCTCCACATAGGTTCCTCTAAACTTTCACTAACCCCTACCACACTGGAAGTACTTTCATGCATTTAAACCAAATCAAAATCAAATCTCAATAAAAGCTTAGGAACCACCACTTAGTTTCCCCACTTGCCAATGGCCCATAGGTCCCCTTTCATATCCCATTAGTTTAGGATAGATAGAATTTTCTTAGGTTAGATCTTAGGTTAGTTTAAATATATAACCTTAGGATATAACCCCCAATAATAAATTTCCACCTTAGGATAGGATGTAGATTTAACCAAAAACAATAGGTTTAGAAATAACTTAGCATCCCTAGGTTATTTCCTTTCAAGCTAACAACTTAGGTTAGAATGTCATCCCATGTAAAGTGGTGTAGTAATAGTTAGGTAAATTACCCGAGTCCCGTATCTATTAGGGTAGACCATATAGGTAAAGGGTACATAATAATTTCTTTTTTCAAGAATCCGAAAGCAGGTTTCTATTTCCCTTAACACCATTAAGCATTCTACAAGGGTCGATCAAGAAGATCCGAGCACAACACAAAACAAAATGCAAGCACTATTTTCAAGATGATAAATAATTTGTAATAACTACAAGTTCAGTCTGTTAAGTATTTTAATCAATGTATGTCAGTTTTTCATTCTATTTAGAGAAGAATTTTTAAAACATACCTTGGATCAATGGAATTGATCCAAGGATGAGTCCAATGACGAAAG
This sequence comes from Taxus wallichiana var. yunnanensis, assembly GCA_018340775.1. Taxonomy (NCBI): domain Eukaryota; kingdom Viridiplantae; phylum Streptophyta; class Pinopsida; order Cupressales; family Taxaceae; genus Taxus; species Taxus wallichiana. Next base: position 74,353,546 of record CM031235.1, on the reverse strand, counting down.
GTAAGTTACAACTCTTAAAACCAAATTGCAGCTTATCCAATTAGAATTTAAATATATTATTGCAAGAAACAACATACCATCCCTACAATCAAGAGCATAAATGATTTATCCATATCAAGCATGATATTTAGTATTCAAAAGAACACATCTTTATTAATAAAATCACATGTCGACACTTGAAATGCAAAGATCTTGGCTAGTTAGGAATTTGAGCCTCCAGATTTGGGACTTGTGCCTCCATGTCCTGAGTAGTCTCTGTAACTATCTCATCTATTTCCTTTTCCTCCTCTTTTGCTTGCTTCATTTCTTCATCTTTCTATTCTTCTACATTATCTGGAGGTGTAGGAGAATTAGGCATGTTTTCCTCTGATTCTTCCACCTCCTCATTCAACTTTAGTTTCCTTATCCTTTTCACGGTTGTCTCCTTCTATGGAGAGAGTCTGGGTGATTTTCACACTATTTATAGAGTAACACCTTGGGTTATTGTTCTCCTGAACACTCTCTTAAATTTATGCTCTCCTTGGACCGCATATAAGTCCTCATCATCCCCCTCTTCTCGGATGAGGTGGTATAGTGGCACACTTAGCTGCACCCTTATTCGTAGGATGTCTTCTACCTCTATGCTCCAAACCACCACTAGCCTCGTGCTCATCCTCCACTTCCATTGGTTATGTGGGCTTAGGCACTAGGATTTTATCCATTGTGTGCTTACCCTTTGGTGGTGCTGGAAGTGCAAACTCATCTTCCAAATACTTGTTATTCTCCAACTTGGGATTTATTTAGAGGTACACCAGTGCTGCCCTAATATCTCCCACCACCAAGCTTAATGTTTTAATGCTCAATACATCTGAAATGATCCTTTCAATATATGCACCCTTCCTTGGATACACATATTTCTTCCTTAGCATGTGGTAGTCACAATCTACCTTGTATGCATTGAACGTTAGGCACCGTGCATCTAAGAACTTGTGTACTGATGCCTAGAAGTACCTTACTATGAAGGCATATGGTAACTGACACCAAGGGCTCCATGTTTCATCCTTCATGGCAAACCACGCTATACAAAAATGTTGTTATACAATAAACTCGAACTTCCTTTCCAACCACCAAGACCAATCCTTGGGGATGTGCCATTCTTCTTCAAATGTTGCGCGGAGCCTATCGTACCACTTCTTAGCCCTTTTCTTGACCTATTATATCATGGATTCTTCACACAAGTACTTTTTGAAGCATCGTGTAGGTGACTTGTGCTCCATGGGATACTCCCATATCTTCTCTTTTAGTCAATCAGGTACTCCAATCTCCATGAAAACCAATGACAATAGAACTCCAAAGTTGATCCTTCCTCTCGATGCACGCTTTGTCAATGATAGTTTCTATAATATAATGTGAAATATTGTAAACTACCCCATTAGACATATTTTTAGCAATTTGTAGCCACATGGTATTCACTTGTGACCACCTTTCTTGGTCATTTAACTTTGTAATGAGATGTGCAGTTGCTTTCACAACTGGATATTTCTTCAATTTATTAATTTCCATTCCACGTGGACCCTTTGTGTACCCCAATTCCTTCCTAGTCTCCAATCTTACATCCTTTTCTAATGAATCATCCCACAAATCTTCTCACGTTCCCTTCAATCCCATTACCGTAGAGATGAGCACGGTTGAAATTCGGCTCTACGTCTCGCAAAGTAGAAAAACTCTTCATGCACTTTGCTCATGAACCATTAGTAAAAGGGCTCATATTTATCAAAGTGATGGAGCTCATATAGTTGTTAAACTCAAATCTTTTACAAGATCTTCTCACCAAAGATCGCCATACACCAAAGATGTCTTCTCATGCATTTATGTGTCTTTGTGTTCAGCAAGGTATCAAGATCCTTCTTATTCTCTATGGTACGGTGGTTGTACTCACTCACCTTGTTTTTTCTTATGTTATAATCCCACTCCTAGCCTATGATAACCCCTATGGATATTGTATTTCAGAAAAATTACTTTCGGGAGCCATCTCCTCTTCTTCTTCAACCACCATCTTCTTTCCCTTTACTCCTTCTACAACTACTTTCTTGGGTGCCATTTATACCTTGCACTCATTTGTATATACTCACCTCTCAAATTTTGCAATGTGCGAATCTAGCCTTATCTCGATTCAAAGTGCCCTAGGTGAAATCATGTGCCCTCACTCCTCTTTTTTTTTCCTTGCTTTTCTCAAACCCTTCACCACCAGGGACACAAGCTCTTTCTATGCATAGATCTCTTCATCACGACTGGTTACACACCTCTCACACCTTAATTCAATCACTCAGCTCTTTACACTTAGCTCTTTTTCAAATACTCTTAATTTCAATAGTAAAAATGAATTCACATCCCATCCTTATATAGATTTTCAATTTTTGATGCATTCATTGCTCCTTCACCTACCAAATATCCTCTCATTAATTGAACAATTCCATCCTTTCCATGTGTTACATCTTCGTGCCCCATCTATAACCTTCTAGCGCACCTTCCTACCCTCTAGTCATAGACTTATCTTCAATGTGCTTCCTTGCACCCAAGTACCTCATCACTACACCTTCTACTGGTAGTTGTTATGGCCTCTGCTTACCTCACATTATACTATCCCTTCATTCATCTCCATCTTTGGCCACTATTTAGAAGCAATCCTTCGACTTAAAGAGAACCGATAACATGCCTTAATCCTTTCACTTTTCAATTCCCATGATTTTGTACCTAAATATTGACAATCCACCCCACACTAAAATTATGTGCATTCCTATGCACATAAACATGCTTCATATAGTAATTAGCTTCATGCGCACAAGCGCGATTATTACACAACACACCAACTAAATTGAAAAAGCATAGAAACAAAGAAAGAAACACATAATTGAAAACCTAATCTAAATAAAGCAATACTACCTTATTACAAACACCAAGAAGACTTATCTATAGTAGGTCTTCAGTCTACTCCTGTTGAAGTAATCGGGTAGCCATGTTCCATCAAGTGCTTCTAGTTGGCAAGAACCTATTTCAAGGATGTAAGTGATAACATACAGCCCCAACCAATGTACCTTAAATTTTCCTGGATGACGTAAGAACTTAAAGTCATAGAGAAGCATCATTTGTCCAATCTCAAACTTCTTATCCCTTATGTTTCTATCATGTCATGCTTTCTTCCCGGCCTTTTCTTGCTTTTGACTCCAATGTGTTATGATTCTTCATTCATCCATCTCAATTATCTTTTCAATCTATTCTTCTAAATCTTGTTCATCACCTAGACCTCCAAAGATGCACAATATGTAAAGAGGGTAATATAAATTCCATAGGAAGAATGGCTTCTACGCTAAACACTAATTGAAATGGTGTTGTTTTGCTCAAAATTTTATATGTTGTTTGATATTCCCAAAGTAATGCAGATAATTTATCATCCCAATCCTTTCTTCCAACATCACGATTTTGTTCAATGTCCTGCCCAAATTTTTTTGAAAGCCTCAATGATTCCATTTTCCCGAGGATGATAGGGTGTAGTCTTATGGTATGTAATAATGAACTCATCCAATAAAATTATAATTATCTCATTAATAAAATGTGTTCCCCTATCATTGGTCAAACTTAAAGGACATCCATACCTTGTAATAGTATTTTCCCATAGAAATCGAATACCGTAGCTACTCGTATAGTCCTTGGTAGGTGTTACTTCTATCCATATTTTCGATAGTATATGCAAGTTATAATGTAGCATGATCCAGCTTCTGCATGCATCTAGTGAAATAGGACCCACAAAATCTATGCACTAGTAATAGGTCTCAAAGGTATTTCATCTCATTGACTGGTCTTCTAAGACGTTGACAATGATCATATGCCTTAAAAAATTCCTTACAATATTTATATAGGGTCTCCCACCATATTCCAAAGTGAGTAGAATCTTACACATTGTCGCATCACCGACATAGTGGCCACCTGTAATTCCACCATGAGCTTATTCCATAATTATCATGTGCACATGTTCCAATACACAATGACGCAATACATCATCATGACCCAATTTGTACAAGTCACCACTGATTAACATATAAGGTGCAACACATATTGCAAGTTGTTTCTTCTCTAAGGATTTCATTCCCTCTTGTGCCATCCCTATGTGTAGAAAGACAACAATTTCCTCTAGTTCTGATGGCATGCATTGTAACCTATATAACTGTGCATCTAGCATGATATCCTAAATTCTATGTGTTTCTTCTCATGACTATATTCTTCATAGTTGGTCTCATCCAATTACTTTTTCTAGTTTTACAACAACTTTGAAATCAAATTCTTGAAAGAAGAGCACCCATCGACATATGTGCCCTTATAAAACAAGTTTATTTACTAAATAATTCAATGCCATTTGATCTTTATAAAAGAAAAATGGTGTAGCTAGTAGGTATTGGTGGAATTTATGTAGCACATAGATCATTGACAAAGCTTCACACTTTGTAGTGGTGTAATTTTGTTCTGCATGAGTCATCTTTCTACTAACAAAACAGATAGGATGATCTACAATACCTTCTCCAGGTTGGGCTAACACCACACCAATGGCCATGCTAGAGGCATCAACATGTACATGAAATGGCTTGTCCCACAAAGGAAAACAAAGAATAGGTGTGGTAGTAAGTTTCTCCTTTAATGTCTCAAATGTGCGCTGCTACTATTCTCCCTAGTAGAACGTACCTTTCCCTTTCAGTAACTCTTCTAAGGGTGTGGAACTTTGGCATAGCCTTTGATAAACTTTCTGTAATATCCTGTATGACCCAAAAATCCACACACCTCACTTTGACTGGTAGGCTCCCTTAGGCCTATAATGACTGCAACCTTTGCTAGGTCAACCAACAAACCCTCCTTGCAGATTATGTGTCCTAAAAGTATCCCAAATGGTGTAGCAAATATGCACTTCTTGATGTTCAAATAAATACTCATCTACACCATTCAAACATTAATCACGTATTTTCATAGTGATCCTTAACTAGGCCATACACCATCCAATCATCTAAATATACTTGTAAGAAGTTGTGAATAAATTCCTTAAATTCTTGGACAACTATGCACGAAAATACAATAGGCACATTTTTCAGACCAAAAGTAATGACAATATAGGTGAAGCTACCCCATTCAATTGTAAATGTAGTCTTTTCTTGATCCTCCCGGGAAATTTGAACCCGATGATACCCAGACCCCATATGTAAATGAATATATTTCACACCCCGAAAATCCTTATATTAATTCCTCGATGAATGGCGTAGGGAATGGATCGATTACACACGCAGCATTCATCCCCCGTAGTCCACACATATTCTAATCCATCCATATTTCTTGATACTTATCACCATTAGACTAACCCATTCTAACTCATCAAGGGGCTTGATAATTCTCGACTTCAAAGATGTTATCAATCTCTTCCTTGACCTTTATTATTCTCAGTAAGGCCTCTTTCTAACTAGGTGTGTACCCTCTTTAATCTTTATTTTCATCTCTCGCTAAGAATTCATGCATGCCTTTAAGTTCATGGTAACCCCTAGAAATAGGTCTTGTAATCCCTTAGTAATTTTATGATTTTTGCCACTTCGTAGTCCGAGAAATAGTCTCTAATTATGGATTCCTTAGGCTCGTATATGTTCCAAAATTCACCCACTTTGTCTTTATAGGTTCATGATATGCATCTCGTGGTCTTATCCACACTATGTAATACCTCGCACCTACATGTTGAATGGTTTACATCCATATTATCTACTCTTCGTCCGTCTACCAAGTAGACCATTTTTCCTTTCTCTCTCTCAAGGAAAGAAAATTGAAGTAATGTTGCATTAGCCTCTCGCTTTCTTTATCAAGATGTGCTCTTGAGTCCTCTTTATCTAATAATTCATGAAGGATTTATTCGAATTGCACTATCCCCCATGGTTAAGTGCATGATAACTTTTAATTATTCTTCCACCGGAGGCTTTGTAGATAAGAAGTCAAATTTCCGGGCCATTCCTATGATTAAATTCTTCTAATTTCTAGTTTATCTAAGGAGTTCTACATATACATACCAAACATGTGCAAAACCTTGTAAAGTGGATTAAAACTGGTGCACCCAAAGCAAAGGTGGTAAAGCTTCCTGCCCTTATGTCTAGAGTCTCTCACACTTCTAAATGTGGTGCTGAATAGGTTGATTACCGTGATAATTATAGATTTGTGTAGGTGCATTTCTCCTAAAGAACCTAGTAGTAAGAGAAATCCTAATTTCATTCCATTCAACTAGATTATCCTTGTGGACCACCCACCAACATGATGTTGTCCCATGTAGTGTATATGCTATCATATTTCTTCGCTCCAGTGGATCTATCCCTTTTTCTTCCATGGCGTGTAGGAATTCTATGGGATCTCCTTCTCTTGTGTAACAAGGTACCAATTTTTTACATAACGTGGTTTTGTGCCTTGAGGAAATATGCTCTTGACTTCATGCCCTACCAACTCATAAGTGTTGTGAGCCCAATTATCACAAGCAACACTTGTAGTATCGCTAATACACTATGCATTCTCCCACTAAATTAGTCCTTCTTTGGTTGGTTCAATCATCTTTGGATCTCAGATGACACATACATAAATCCTATTCATATATTTTTCACTCAAGGGCTCAACATAGGGTGTAGAATTTCCATTTTTTAAAGGGATAATAAACCTTTCCTCTTTATTTTAAAAACTGATATAGCCCTTGTTGAACCGAAGATTAAAATTATTTGCATAGCACCAAGGACACCCTAATAGAGCTAGAAATCTATCTGACTCTGCTAGTGCTAAAACTTCAAAGTCTCTAGTGAACTTTGCTCCTTGTATGGTAATGGATGCATCTTCCAAAACTCCTATAGGGGTGGCCTTAGTCTTATTAGCCATGAATAATGCATTAAAAGATGGCTGCAATGGGGTCTTCCCATTTATACCCATGCATCCAAGGTAATAACATTTACCTCTATGCCTATATCAATAAGTATATTACTCAACATCCACCCATCCACAATAGCATTCAACATGATTTCATTGTCATAATCTATCCTATGAGGAGGGATATTTTCATGTAGGATCTATCGTCTGGTCTCAAGCACTTACGTGCGAGCATTCCCTTTTAACCAAGTCCCTAACAGTGGAATGATGTTCTCTTGGCGTAACATTTTACACACTTCTCTTAAGTCATCTACATCAATTTGGACCATCTCTAATGCTTTCTTCTGCTCCTTTAAGTATTGTATCTCACCCTAAAGATTCCTTAGAACTTCCATGGTTTCTTGATAAACCTCCTTCTGATAGGTAGGATCTAGGTACCATGCATGGAGAACCTCATCTTTAGTGATGGTAGGATTCTACTACAATGCTTCCTTGGCATGTACTCGCCTTAGTGTGGGTTGTGATCTTCACTTGTAGTGCCTTGGATTCTACTTCCATCTTGGGAATCCATTGATTGTCCATAACATGTTGTATCCTAACCATCCCTGTGCCTTTGTTTTCTTGTTTATGTTTCTTACTCAGATGCTTATATAAGTCTAAACACTCTCCATAGCTATGGTTCTTTCCACGAAATAACATGTAATATTATGGGGACACTCACACCTATAGTGGTCGGTAGATCTGCATGTATAACATGTTTCATGAGGAAACTCACTTCTTCAACCACCACGGCCTTTCCTCCGAATCCACCATGGTATCCTCAACCTTTGCCATGATTGCCTTCAAAATGCCCCTCATTCCGATCATAGCATGCCTGATTGTGCTCTCGGTCCTGATGCTCATTCTTTCCCTAAGAGTTATCTCGAAACTCCATGTCTGCCGTACACCAATATATATCTTTATATAGCATCGTGAATTTTCCCAATCAACTGGCAGTCCTCCGTGTCATGAGTCGGGGACCTAAAATTTTTATAGTAGCTTAAAACATTCTTCCTTATCATGCATTGTAATAATGGGAAGCAGCTAACATCATGGTTTAAGTGGCATATTTCACAATCCATCAACAATGAGTGTACTATTCTGTGAGGGAAACTATCCTTTGTGTGACCTTCTACTTCACAATCTATGCACCAAATCCCTATGCATGTCTCATGAGCTGAATTTGTTGATAGTTTCTCTAACTGTTTCACCATTGGTGCTATTTGTGCTTCTAAAAATGGCCTCACCCCAATATTTATGCTTCCAACTACCTCAATGCACAAATCTACTTCAATTGCTTCATGCGGATTAGTGTACATCTTATGTGACAATGCCCTCATAAAAGGGGTAATCAAGCCCCTAATGAACCATTATGCACACTAGCTTGCATGTATGTCCTAAGAAAGCTTTGTAACAATGTTTTAAACCATGCATCATACTTTCTAACACTTTCGTTAGTAGTTCCTTTTTAATATCCTTCAGTTCACTTATACTCTTCTCGCTCAAACTCAGGGATATGAAAATATTTAAGGAATGCATCCTTTAAAGTCATATAACCTATGCAAGTCCGATAAGGGTCAAAATTTTTGTACTAGATGTATGCATTCCCTTGTAATGTAATAGCAAATTGGCTTGTAATATGCTCAAAAATTTTGATTCCTTTTGCATGCCACAATATTTCACACATGTGCACATATTCGGCATCATCTTCTATGCCCATGTACTTTGGAAGATTAAGAGATATTTCCATGTAAATATTATGGGGTTGGTGTGAGCTCACCCATATGATCCGTAACCTCTTGTGTTTCCCCTACCTCAAAACCACCGATCGACCTAAACTAGAACTACCTATGCCTCCCGATCCTAAAATTGTAGTTGGAATGGGTCCCGTAGACGTACTCCCATGTGCTCTAACAAGTAGTACTATATTGAACCCCTATGGTCTGTGAAGTAGTTCCACTTCTAGAGGTGAATCCAAAATTTGGTGCACCCATATTTTGTGTGGATGAAGTGCCTCAAAACACACCTCCAAATAATAATGAATTCATTTTCCCTGCCATTGATGTGCTTTCTCTCTTACTTTCCAAACTTTCTTGTTGATTACTTGTCGCACTAAATAATGGAAAACCAAGTGCAAGCGCCAGGTTACTGTGTGGATTCAGATGTGCACCCGTGACCTAGGCGGTCTCTATTGGTGAACTTCTACGTGAGGCCAAGGGGGATCCCTGTTATTCTTTCTAAGATGGGGGAGTTCCTGATGCTCGCTCCACGTCTTCTACATGAGCTTCAAATCCTTCACAAGCCATCTATCTCCTCAATGCAATACTTTCTACAATCATACGATGCTTCTCTATCTCCCTCTCATGCACCTCATTATAGTTATTCCGCCTTTCCTCTCTTTTCCAATCTACAACTAGGTCTACCATCTTTCACCAATCTTACTCCTACCCTCGGCATGGTGGGTTTTAGCTAGCCATCAGTTTACTTTCTAGATTCAAGGTTACCATTAGGATCTTGATCGCTAGAGAAATGCCTTGTAGGTAATCTCCCTTGATATCGTGAGAACTATAATTCAGCTACTTTTGGACACGAATAAGTGGAAATTGAGTATTGTAAAATATAACTATTCAAGCACCATAGAACCACATATCCATAACTCAAGTCACAATTAAATCAGCATCATAAAGGTCCTAAAATTCTTCTTACATCCACATAAGTGCATGATACCTCCAATTCTTCTTAGATGCATAAGCACTTAGCCACTCGTGCATATTCTACTAGAAAGATAACAAAAATATCAAATATAAACTATCACAGAGATTCTGTTCCACCCACATGCATGTGTTAAACTTAGATCCAGTGTTGAATCACTGTGTGTATTCTTCTTCTAGATTGCATATCCATTATTCAACACTTGTTAAGGTCAATCGGTATGTATTCATTGTAGACCATCATGAAAACAACTGAAAGAGGGTCCCGGAAATGGAACCAATGATGCATCCTAGAATTCAATGATACAAATCCAATAAGACCCTAGACGCACTGGCACATCACTTAGCCTAAACTGAGCACTCACCAAGTGCGTAAAGGTACCAAGTCCCTCTTTAGGGTTGTTATTATAGGATGTTAGCATGATGAAGACTTAAGAGATACATATAGTTCCATTACTAACACATCATTCCACAGAGCATACCAGATCTATACCTAAGGGAGAGAAAAATTAAGTACTAACCATGATGAGATAAAAACATACTAGATTCAGATACACACAAAACTAACACTTAGATTCAGCCAATATCCTCCATTATATTCAATGCAATAAGTATACAGAAGCTTCATTACAATAATAGTAGTATATGCGTAACAGATTTAACAACATATCTTTGTATATATCTCCCCTCTCACTATTACATAGTTTACTACATATATAAGGGTGGGGAATTTCCCTTCACCACTTAATCATTCCAAAAATAGGTCACATACCACTATTGGATACGCACTATTTACAAAACTAGCCACACATTCAAGTACACTAACAATAGACTACTAGTAGTTAACTAACAAAGAGTAGATCTATTTCTCGCCCATGTCCATGCAAAGTGCTTCATATCCGATCTTCCAAGAATAGCCAATGCGTGGCATACACGTCTCTACCTTGTTTGTGTGCTTTGCAAGCCATCTCTAAAAATAGACCACCATGAGCAAAAAGGGCTAAGTCCTTAAAATCTAAAATTTCATTCCACGTGCGTGTTCTCCTATCCATTCGTACCTTTGAATTTGACTTATTTTCCTATGTGGACTTCTTGTGTGCTTTTTGTCAAGTTTTCTCTAATCAAAATTCCTTCGAGCTTTAGGCCACATTCTAACCTCCTCCAAGTTGCGGCCAAAACCAAGTCATTAGGGCTCCTCATTCCAACTCTCCCGAATTGGATCCTAACTCGCTACCCATTAACATTGCATAAGCTCACCAAGCTTCTCAACAGCTAAAATTTTAGCTTGACCCTTATAAGCCCCCTTCTTGGTAGTTTTACACATTTTTTGCAATTTATCCTTGATTCCTTTTTATTTTTTGGGGATAGGAGGCTAAGGGAATATTGTGAAGTTCCTTAAAGCATATTTTTATCGTTTTGCTAAAATTTTGCCTTATTTTGCTCGAAAGTGGGCCTGAGGGAACCTTTCATCTTGAAGCGGAGCTATGACCCCTGAATGATCCTGAATTTATCTGATGAACCTGAATGGCCCCAAATCTTCCTTGAATGCCTATAGGTGTTACTTGGGACATGAATTTGACCAGAATCCATATTTCACCGTGGTGGTCTTATGTGATATCTCGGGCCATCTCTACCTTGTCCATTTTCCCCAAGGTGGGTAAAAATGGATAACAGTTACCATGAGGGATTCAATCTAAGGTCACAATGGTGGAAGAGGTGAATTTGCATGAGGGAACTATTTCACATGTGTATCCCCTAATAATTATAGGTGTGAATGCCCTTAGAAAATTATTATCTCATGGTGCGAAAAGAATCATAACTTTAAGGAATGCTCATATTTTTATGAGCATATGAGCAAGTAGCACAAGCAATATAAGGGTGTGGGAATGGTTAGAGTATAACACGTTGTGGAAGATCAATGGATGTTGAAGATAACACCTAAACTTGAGATGATACTTGTATTGATGATGAATCGCATGTGTTGAAGTTACACGTGCACGTGAGACTCGAATAGAAACCTGTTATTAAAAACAAAAGGTATGACATGAAAAGTATCCAAATCCTACCCATCAAAAGGAATTTTATCAGAAACTATGGAGGTTATTAGAAAATTGCAGGGTGAGATATAATGCTTAAAGGTGTAGTCATGGAATCTAGATTAGGAAAAAGTAGTTAAGATTCATCATAAAAACATTGATGACTTAAAGGAGGTTTGTAAGATGTTGCACCAAGAAAACATCATTCCTTTTTTAGGGAATGGTTAAGGGATAAGGTACAAAGTCCTGGATTTGAATGTGAGAGATAAATGTTACATTCAAACTTACAACCTCATAGTTTTGAGTACAATAAAGAGATCACCTTGAATGTAGTTGTTGATCGATGGTTGTTGAGTAATATACTAATTTATACAGGTGTAGAAGTAAATGTGCTCACCTTGTATGTATGGAATGAGATGGGAGGCCACCATTATATCCATCTTTAAAATTTTCGTATATGGAAAACAAGACTTAGAGCCACACCCATTGAGTATTGAAGGATGTCATTATTACTATATAATGGGAAAATTTTACTGGGACTTTAAGGTCTTGGCACTTGCCAAAGCTGATAGTTTTCCGGCATTACTTAGGCACCCTTGGTGTTACACTAATAATGTTGATTTACACTTCATTAAAGGTTATGCCGCTTTTAAAAACAAGTGTGGGTGATTATTCATTTGACAGATGGAAAATTTGCACCTTATGTAGAGCCATTAAATGAGGAGGATCTTAATAGAATTTATGTGCACACCATAGGAGATCCTAAAGTGCTTGAGCCATCCAAATTAGGTGTTATTTAATGGGATGATGCACAATCTATGAGGGATACAACAAACTTTTCTTGTGACAAATGGACACATGGGACTTATGAAATCATTGGGCATGAGATGAAGAGTGTAGTAACTCACGTAATCAGGTTTCATTGTGTTAGGCATTTGGGTAGTAACTAGGTACCAAGGTACACATGCGAAGGAAATCCTAATGTATTTCTATGTGATATGGAAGCCCAATTTAAATATCAAGTGAAGAGAATGAATATGCTAGTATATACCTTGCACGGGACAGCGGCGACCGGTGGATTACACACAAAGATAGTCGTCTAGAGTGGTGAGAGGTGAGAATCAATTTATTTACTAGATTTCTTAGGAACAATGTGCCTACCAAGATATGTGAATTTCATGGGGGCTCGACGCCTCACATCACGTTTGGGAGTGTGAGAGACTCTAGACAGAGGGGCAGGAGGCCTTACCACCTTCACTATGGGTGCATAATCTTTACTTCACTTTGCATGGCTACGCATGTGCATGGTATGTTTATGTAGAGTTGAATAGAGAAATAGGGAATTGGAAAGAAATGACTACAAGTATGATTTATACCTTTGATTATTTTTCTACTAAACCACCGGTGAATGAGGCATTAAAAATTATGAGGCACTTGACTATGAGAGATATTGTAAAGATTGAGGAGGTTATTTAGGAATTACTCGGTCACCAAATCTAGAGGTGTTTTTTGAAGAAGAAGAGATAGATAAAGAATAACTTGGGTGCGCTTGGTTAGAAAAAGAGAAATGTAAAATAGTTTACATGATTGATGATGAGGAAGTGGAGAATCTAGATGTTGATCATACTGTGGGTGCGCGTGAAGGTATTAGAAAGTGGACATGAGCAGGTGCACGTGTATCATGAGCCTATGAAAAAAATAAGGTCAACATTAGGATAGATGTAGAACCTAAGAAGGCCATCATTGGTGATTATTGGTCTAATGCATAGGTTATAAAAATAATTGAGCTGATGGATGAATTTCAGCACTTATTTCCTAGAGGATATCATGAGTTGAAAGGGGTACATCACTCTTTGGGTGAGATGAGGATCAAGTTAAAGGAAGGCACATGCCTGGTTAGGAAGAGGCTTTACAGGATGAATCCTAATATGTGCATCAAGATAAAGGAAGAGATTGATAAGATGTTGAAGTATGGAATCATTGAGCCCATTGAGGAGTTAGAGTGGATTACCCCTATGGTGAATAACATAAAATAATATGGCATGATAAGGATTTGTGTGGATTATAGGGAGTTAAATGTTTCTTGTCTCATAGATCCCTTCCCACACCATTTATAGAGGATATTTTGGAAGGCGTTGCAGGGCATGAGATATACTCCTTCACTGATGGATTTTGGGATATCATCAGGTGCGGATTTCTAAGGAAGATCAATAGAAGACAAATTTCACAAATGAGTGGGGAAGTTTTGCATACATGGTTAGGCCTTTTGGATTGAATAATTCATCTATAGTATTTTGTGCATTGTTATGCAAGCATTTCAAGACTTCATTAATAAGTTTTTGTAGGTTTACTTGGATAATTGGACATTGTATGGGCTAGAAATAAATCATTGTGATAATTCAAGACTTATGTTTGAGAGATGTTGATTCTAAAAATCAAGAAGTATGTATTTTTACACCCTTTGGAATTTTTTTAGAGACATATCATATGTAAAGAAGGCTTGTTGATAGATCCTATTAAGGTTTCTATCATTTTGGGTTTAGAAGAACCTACTAACCAGAGCGAGGTGTGTGGATTCTTGGGGCACACAGTTACTACAAGAATTTTATCAAGGGTTATGCTAGGATAGTTGTGCCCATAGAAGAACTATTGAAGAGTAAGGAAAAGTTCCATTGGGGTGAAGTGTAATAGCATGCATTTGAGAAATTGAAGGAAAGGCTTACTTATATGTCTATTCTTCACTTTCCTTCATGACCAAAACATTCCATGTACATGTGGATGCCTCTGCATGGCCATTGGCATAGTGTTAGCCCATCCTGGAGATGTTATTGTTGATCATCCTATTTTATTTGCAAGTAGGAAATTGACCCCAACTGAACATAATTATACAACTACGGAGCACAAAGCATTTTCCATGATTTATGTGTTGCACAAGTTTAGGAAATACTTGTTGGCAAATCCATTCATATTTTATACAGATCATATGACACTTAAGTATCTAGTCAATAAACCTATTTTGCAAGGGCACATATGCAGGTGGATTCTCTTGTTCCAAGAATTTGACTTTACAGTAGTGGTGAAGCCAGAAAGAGTAACTCAGGACTAGATCATTTATCAAGGATTAACTTAAGTGAGGATGTGCAGAGGATTGAGGATACAATGCTAGATGCTCAATTCTTTAGATTGAATCTGTGTTCCCTATGACTTAAAGGATATTGTTATATTCTTAAGTTTAGGTGTTGTGCTGAAGGAGTGAAGGATTTTCGGAAGAATTTTTTTATATGCATCACACCTTACATGTTAATTAGTGGAGATTTATAAAATTTAGGTCATGATAAGGTTTTGCATCGGTGTGTACTTGAGCATGAGCATACTTCCATTATGGAGGAAGCTCATGGTGGGATTAGAGATGGAAACTATGCAGGAATGCTACCATGTGCGATTCTATTGGCAAGCCTTTGGTGGGAAATGATTTACAAGGATTGTATAGAGTATTGTAAGGTATGTGACCATTTTTTAGCACATTTAAAAGATTGGGCATAGAGATGAAATTCCATTAAGGCCTATTGCTAATGTAAAACCTTTTGAAAAGTGGGTAATTGAATTTTGGGTCCTATTTCCCCACCTACACATAGGACTGGATTACGCTACATTATAACTTGTATAGATTATCTTACAAGGTGGGAAGAAGAAGCACCT
Source organism: Taxus wallichiana var. yunnanensis (assembly GCA_018340775.1). Classification (NCBI taxonomy): domain Eukaryota; kingdom Viridiplantae; phylum Streptophyta; class Pinopsida; order Cupressales; family Taxaceae; genus Taxus; species Taxus wallichiana. The sequence goes on along the minus strand of CM031235.1, from coordinate 74,338,161 downwards.
ATAAAGGATTACATGAAAACTATAGTAGTAAAGTTTCTATGGGAAATCATAATCAACAACTATGGATGTCCATTGAGTCTAACAAGTGATAGGGGCACTCATTTTCTTAATGAGACAATAAAAGCACTATTGGTATAATTTATGACGACACACCATAAAACAACACCCTATCACCCATAGGACAATGTCACTACTGAGAATTTTAAAAGATATTAGGGCATACATTGACTAATATTTATGATGTTGGAAGGAAATACTGGGATGCTAAAGTCTCTGATGAACTTTGGGAATACATAAAAACTTACAAAAGATTGAATAAAGCCACACCCTTATAGATTGTGTTTGTTGTGGAGGTTGTTTTACCAATGAAATTCATGTTACCTTCCCTATGTATTACACATGTAGGAATAATGGATGAGGAGAAAGCCATTGAAGAGTGCATAGAAAAATTGATGCGATTAGATGAAAGGCGTGTTATTGTATATTGGAGACAAAAGATAGAAAATACCGGGTAGAAGGCATAACACGATATGCATATTAAGAATAAACAGATTAAATTTGTACATATGGTCCTTCTATATGATTCAAAAATTTTACACCACCCTAGAAAGTTCCAAGTGCATTGGTTGGGACCATATGTTGTGACTTATATACTTGATTCAAGATCTTACCAATTCTAGACATTGGATGGCACGCATTTTCTTGGTTACTTTGATGGGAGTAGGATAAATCCCTACTATAAATAAGTCTTCCGGTGTTTATAATAAGGTAGTATTTCCATTTATATTATATTTCCTTTAATTAATTCTCCTCTATATGTGTTTCATTTCACGTCGTTATGTTTTTTCAATTTAGCTCAAGCATTTTATTATAATAAGTGTGATTACACTCAAGTAGTTGGTTATTATCTTTGTGATTTCATGCACAGAGGACCAAGCATACTTTTAGCATGGGGTGACTCAAGATGTGACCGATTCCTTGTTACATATTGGTGTGCATTGCAAATTATAGGTGCTTGGGGTAAAGATTGTTATAAATATAATTTCAAGAAATTTTTCTTAGATTGAAGGCCACACGTAGAGGGATGGATGCTCAATATAATGTGAGGTAGGCTGAAGAATGGGAGACTACTCGGTATGATGCAAATTGGATAGGTGCTTTGGTGTAGGAGGGTGCACATAAGGGAATTTTTGGCCAAGAAAGTAGAGAATACACTAGAAGGTTATAGCATGGAAGAAGATGGTACAACATGTAAAAAGTACAGAGGCATAATTAATTTTGCGTATAATGGTCGTTGAGGAGTAATTAATATGGGAAATTTTGAAATAATCTATAAATTTGGTGAGTGCAATTTTATTGTTACCTTGCATCCTTTGATATTTTATAATTGACAAGTACAACGAAGTGCTTATGTGAATAATGAGCTATTAACCAGCAAACAAATTGAACTCATGAAACATATTTGAAATAACTCTACATGCATGTATGTTTAATTTTTTTCAGGTGGGTGAGGAAGAAAGGTTCGTGTGGCTAGGGTTTCACTGGGGAAAATATATGGCTAGGGAACAAGATATTAAAGGGTTATATTTTGGTGCAAGGAATGCAAAGGTAAGGTAGTGGAAAGGTTACAATTTTCATAGAATACCTATTAGTTGGGAAGAGAAATGACACCAAGGCAAGCTCTAGTTGTTGAGAGAGAGACTAAGGAAGCATTGCAAGAGTGGCTAGTCAAAATGTAGTACCTAGAAGAGGTGATCGAAGGGAGGTTGTGGATGTCAAAATTAACCTAGTGCAAGATTAGTGACTTCAACCATAGGACTGAGAAAACCCTCAAAGATATCAATGCGAGACCATTCGAAATACTAATAGGAGGATGGAAGATGGGAATAGGGTTTTGGAAAAATTAGTGCAGAAATTATTAGAAAGCTTTGAAGTTATGAAAATTTATGAGTTATCATTCTTTGGCAAGCCCGACCACTTGTACCAGTGGCTAATGTCATGCATGCATGAGGATTTATTCTACTTTGTGGGAAGGAGCATGCAGATTATACTTGAAGTTTATCGGTAAATTCATGGATCTGCGTGACTTTGGTTCTAAACTTGTGGGTGACTTATCAAATAATGAAGGAGTAGAAGTTATATCCATTGCGTACTACTAAAAAAAAAGGGGATGGGTCTTTCAATGTTACATGGATATATGATCTAGATATATGGGTGACAGAGCATTTAGTTAGTTGTAAATAGGGCACATCATAAAGGTGGACAAGTTAACAAGCATTGGCTACATATAACATGTAAAATGGTGAACAAAACTTATTATAATATCGTGGGTTACATTGCGAGAGATTACTAACAAAATCACATGCCCAAGCTAACAAAGGTGAGAAAATCACTTGGGGTGATATTTTTCTATTAATTGTGTTCAATGAAATCGGTGTTCCCAATGGGTGAAGGAGAAGATGTGGGAATACCCCTAGGAGGATAAATCACCTCCTCTCGAAGTTTAAAAATTACACCCATCATGGTTCAATTTCGAACACTTATAAGGAGTGCTAGGAGAAGTGGTTTAGAAGGATGCACCTGGTGTTTGAGGGAGAGTGGTGCATACTGTGTGAACTACCTAGTGTGTTAGACAACCAAGTAGAGTTTGTAGTGTACCAACACTTCATTTTTGGAAGGTTATTCATGAAGACAAGTGAGAAGAGACCATGGTGTAAGTTACCCTTTGCATTTACTTCTCAGTATTTCAAATATTTGGTGAATAGGTTACACAATGCTCAGAAATTATATTTTTATGTTGACGAAATAGACACATACATTCATATTCTATGTAAGACATATGTCTACCTCAATAAGGAGGTAAATGTGAAGATAATGAATTGAGCATAATAATTATATAACTGCAGAGACTATGGATGTAGGAAATATTGAACCTTTGCATATGTATGTATACCTAAGGCCATGGTTTAAGGATCAAAAAGTGGTCACGGAGAGGACTTGTCTTTACCAAGTCCTCTAAAAGGAAAACAAACTATGGGAATAAGACTGTCAATCGAACAAAAACCCCTAGGTAGGAAGAACAAGGACATGAAATCTTGCGAATGTCATAGAGTGTAAAGAGGAACAAGATGATAACACCGCATTTAATCATAAGAGGAGAAAATTATGTAGAAGTCGTATAGGTGAAAATACTAGCGTTGGCCCCTCACAGACGCTAAGGATGTCACCGAATGTAACACTGATGAAGAAGGCCAAGGAAGAAAGAAAGAAAAGGTGAAAATATATTTCGGTTAAGGATAGTGATGAAGAGAAGTCTTCATGTAGAAGTGTGCATGAAGATGTTACCACACCTAGTCTGGAGGCATGAGAGGATGAGGAGATAGGTGGTGAGAAACCTTTGTTTGATGAGGATGTCCCTAGTGTAGGCATGTAAGGACCTGAAGAGGAAAGTTGCGTTGGTGGAGACATAGAGATAGTAGAGAATGTTGTGCACACGAACAAGGAACTTGAGAGACAACATGAGGTGCAATAGAACGTGGGTGCTGGAATATAGGAGTAAGTAGGTGAGCACATAAGTGAGCCCAAGAAAGAGGAGATGGTATAGACTCATAACCTTGGCTATGTGGATGACGTGAAAAAAATAATTCACGTAAGGTTCTAGAGCACTTGTTGCAAAGGAATGGTTATATGGGTGGGAGATGATGGATCCTGAGATGGAAACCACACGCACCTATAAGTAGTTATCATGGAATATGTAGACTCACATGGATGAGCCTGATTTTGATGTGTGTGAAGATTCATGTGTTTCTTGAAGGATGAAGAGAGACCCACATTCCTGCCATGTAACCATCAATTCGACTCAATTTTCTATGAACAAGTAAGTAATGCATTGACAAAGGTATTTGCAGAGGTTACATGCAGAAATATAGATAAAGTGGAAACTATTCGGACTCTGTTAGAGGATAGGAAGGATAAAGAAGTAGAGATTAAACACCTGATAGAGGAAAAAGAGAGAGCTGAGGTGAAGGCATGTGTAGTACTTGATATGGTATAGCAGATTAGTGATGAAATTTTTGTTAGGAAAATGGAGTAGTGCTCACATATTTGAGAAAATATATATTTGTGATTATTATTATTAATGTGTAATGTGTAAACCGTAAATAGTTGTATTGTTATAGATTTGTTATTATAAACAAATCATAACAATATTCTTGTTATGTGAACTCACGTAGAATAGAAGTGTAGAGTTATTTGTAGGAGTGTTGTTGAGCAACCTCCATATTTATAGGAAAGCATACTCCTATATATATGTTATCTTGAATGTATGAAAAGACCAAGAGATGCTGAATACAATATCAGATAATTATTATTTTGCTGTGATGAAATTCGTTCTGCTCTTTCATGTGGTACCAGAGCAGGCTACGGTGCATATGTCGTTTAGTGGAGATTGTCATGCTTGTTCAGTTTAATTCATTTCCTTCTAATCGGAAACACTGTCGAAAGAAACTGTAGAAACTGGAAGCGTGGTGGTGGATTCTACATATGTATTATGCGCCCTCATGTAGACGTTTGCATATATGGTCGGCACAATTTAAAAGTTGCAGAGCAGGCCGCATACATAGTTTGCGTAGGATTGACCAAGAGGTTATAGGCCGCATGCATAACTTCGACAGCCAGTATAAAGAAGTCACAACCGAATGATGCATGCACAGCCAGTATTTATTTGGATATGACGTCAGATCTGTCACAGCCTTGACGTGTGGCTCATTCATGCACAGCCTTGAGAAAATCTGCTTGTTTATATCAGTAAGTTGGTTATCTGTCAAGTTCTAATATATTTTATCTCTGCCAGTATAAAGAAGTTTATTATTATTTGGTTCAAGTTCCCTGATTTAGTGGAGTTTCAAAATGGAAAAGATAAATTTAATTGAAAGGTTTGATGGTAAATATTTCCACACGTGGCAAGTAAGAACCCAATTACAATTGATTGATAAAGACTTATGGGACATTGTCGAAGGAAAAATTAAAAACCGAATGATGCAGATGAAGCAGCGAAATGGGAAAGTAAGGATCGGAAAGCAATAGCAATTATCAGCCTTGGTCTTTCTGATGCATATTTGCATCATATTGATCTAACCAAGTCATCTAATAACATTTGGGTGACATTGAACAAGTTATTTGGATCTCAAGCGGTAGTAGTGCAAGAATGACACTCGAACCAAAAAAATTTGGGCTAAAGATGGGTGAAAATGACAATATGGTTCAACATATCAAAGTTTCGATCCATTTTAAATCAATTATCGTGAATAAAAGTAGAGGTAGATGGAGAAGATGCTAAAGCAATCTTACTAAATAGTTTTCCAAAAGAATATTCAAGTATTGTTTTTACTCTTAGTAAGATCAATCCTAGTTTGGAAAATTTAATTTCCTCTTTGCTTGATGAGGAAGAAAAAATCAAAAGGTCTGTACTGGAGAAGAAAGTTTCATGGTCAGCAAAACAATAAATCATCATTCTATAAAGGTAAAAAAGTTTGTATCGTCAAAGAAACATCTTTTGTGTCATTACTGTAAACAACCAGGACATGGTTTTGTGAATTGTAAGAAAAGAGCTCAAGATCTCTTAGATGATAAGTTGGAACAAAAGGCTTTAGCTGCTGAAGAAGATTGGGATGATTATTCTAATCCTGCAAGTGACAATGAACCTATCAATTATTCAAGTGATGAAGATTATCTATTTTGATATCCTCTTTTTAGAGGATGGAGGCAACAGAGGCAGGAGGACAATCAACGTCCTCGAGTTCATCACTACCTCAGAGGCCGCAAACTACTTTAGTGACATCTTGGTGTCTTGTGTGATGAATAAGAACAGATGAGCATCCTTGTTCCTGTGTGCAGTGCAGTGCTTGTGTGTCCCCCGTGATGATAAATTGTACCATTGATACTATTATAGGAAGTGTTCTTGATCAGACTGATTTGATGGTTGATGTGAATTGGTTGAATGGTCCCAATTCATGTATTCATCTAATAGGTTGAACGGTCCCTGGATGATGTAGTTCCCACAGTCGGTGTTGAGGATCGAGACCATGTGCAAGCTACGGAGCGGCATGCTGCTTGGTTGAAGATGGTGTTTTCCCCATGTTCGCACTAAGGGGGGGAATGTTAGGAAAATGGAGTAGTGCTCACATATTTGAGCAAATATATATTTGTGATTATTATTATTAATGTGTAATGTGTAAACCGTATATAGTTGTATTGTTATAGATTTGTTATTATAAACAAATCATAACAATATTCTTGTTTTGTGAACTCACGTAGAATAGGAGTGTTGTTGAGCAACCTCCATATTTATAGGAAAGCTTACTCCTATATATATGTTATTCTGAATGTATGAAAAAATTGAAGAGATGCTGAATACAATATCGATAATTATTATTTTGCTGTGATGAAATTCGCTTCTGCTCTTTCATTTTTTAGGTGATGCCGCAATATGATGAAAGGGTGGCTCAAATATTCCCATCTGCTATGCATTACTTGTGCACATTGGTTCACATGGTATTGGATAAGGGTATGGTGTAGATGAAAAAACCAAAGGATGCTACAACATAGGAAGAAATAACTAAGGCAACGATAGCATGCTGAATCACAAGGTATGAGTCTTTTCTACAGACCTTGAAAGATGAGATAAAAAGGCATATTTCACATTTATATGTGTGTAGATCCTGAGACAATAATCAAGATAAGGACTCTAGTGGAGTAGAATGCAGTCCTTGTAGCAAATAATGATGAAACACTTGGGCATGAGGAGAGGCTAATGTTACTATTAGAAAAGTGAGATGTGCCCATAAGTAAGGGGCCCTCATAAAGATAAAATAAAGGAGATTGGAAAAAGTATAACATGACATATGGATGTGATGGATGGGATGATCTCGATTCTAGGAAATATCCTTAGAGTTTTATAGAAAAAGGGAGAAGACATGACTATGGATGAGATGGAAGGAGTACTCGTAGACATCCCTAATAAAATGAATAAGACGCTCAGTGATTGGAACGAGTTAGAGGAAAAGATCAAAAGTGAGTATCTTGAGTTAATTCTACCTTTAGATGAGCAGATGATCGGGGATAATTTTTTTAAAGTTCCATAAAACATCCCTAAATGGTGTCAGTGCAGAAGATCATCTCGAGAGATTTCTAATGACTGTGAGAACACGACAAATGGACATCAGGAGCTCTAGTTATGTCCGGTCAAAGTTCAGTCAACGAGAAAGTCAACTCTGGTCAACTGGTCAATATTGGACCAATCGCACTATGACACGTGGCAAAAGGATTTGGCAAAAATTGAAGGGGTTTTATCCACTGGTCTTTGACAATCGTGAAATGGTTGGTTCGATTTTCCAATCGCGGGTCGACAGGTGGTCTTATTCGCCATATTTCATGTGGGTCGAATTTCAAATTCATGTGGTCAAATTTTATATTACCTTGTAATTATTCACCATGTTATTTGATCACAATTTCCTTATTGGGGTCAGATTTCTATATTGGTGTAATATATTACTTTCCATGCAATGGTATTATCCACACCATATATGCCAACCACTTTTGCCATGCATTATTCTAACTCCACCACTTTTATCTCCATACTCCACGCATACCAACCAATACACATTCACCTATTAAAGTGCTCACCATTTCAAAATAAGTGCCCAAATCATGGGGGAATGCAAATATAGGTAAGGCTTATCAAAATCCCAATAAATTGGATCACAAGCCAATAAACTCAAAGCATCCTATCTATTTGTTAACTCCATGCCAACCGCTTAGCAAAAAAATATGGGAATTTTACCCACGTAGAGGAAAATCCGCGGCAAAATGGTAGGAGGTGGGATTTGAACACCCGACCTCTCATTTCTAAGACATATCCGCCAACCAACTCGCCTAGAGGCTTGGGCGGATTATAAAATGGGTCGCTTGACTTATACAAGGGGGCCAGGTCTGTGCAAAGGAGGATAAGGACCAGATCTCAGAAAACGCCATTTTTGAAGGCCTTGCACTCAGAATGAGAACTCGGAGTAAAAAGATGAAATGAAGAAAATTATGAGAAAATTCCAACGATGTAAGATTTGATATTTTTTGTTGAGTTTTAACCTATTTTTGGAAGCTTTGAATGCAGTTTTTAATAGGGATCTACAAGACAACTAGTTGGAAAACACGAATTTCAATGCACTTCTGGTCCAAAATGTGACTTGGTGTAAACATGAAAAGTGTTCAGAATTTAGAGATGATCTCAGATATATGATTTTTTTCATATAATGTTTTTAAATCTCCATTTGTAGGTGTTTTTCTAACATAGTTGCAGGGAGATCACATTGTGAAAACACTGTAGGAGCCACAGATCGTTCTTGGGACAGTTTCTGCTATTTTTCAGAGTTCTTGGGACATTGATCAGCTCATTTTCAGGTTTTGATTCATTATTGGTTGTTTGTAAGATTTATTGTACTTACATTTAAATATTATTAATGGATTGGTTCAATCTGAACCCGGGGACATAGGAATTTCGAACCCCGTAAACAATCTTGTTTGTTATCTGAATGTTTTCAGTTTTCTGATTATTTATTTGCTACACAAGTTTTCCACACTTCTATGGATGCATAATAATCAGAATTTAATCAATTTTTGGAGTTTAGAATACTTAAAATTGGTTAAGAAAATCATGATCTTTGGAAACTTTTAAAAGTGAAAAAAATACAACACACATTTTCCGGATCAATGAGCACCTATTTTTTTTTGCATATTTGTTTGTTATGTACAAAAATTATTTTGTTATGATTCATTTTTATTGAGGAGATAATGCATGATTACCCATTGTTAGTGTGATAATGAAATTAGTGTGGGGTAATGTTGGGTTGGTAAAATATTTCCTAAGTATTATAGGTGTAGAAGATGAATAGATTTTTGCACTATAGTTTCACGCCTGGAATTAGTCATTTTTCATACACGAGCTAAATGGGATTGAGTTTTGAGCATGTTTTGATAAGAAGACTTGGAATTCACGCCAAGCTATTTTTGGAATAGGTGGAAGATGAAGTGCCATGCTAAGTTAAGCTAATAATAGGATGAAAACTAGAGTTATCTATAGAAGATATATTGTTAGAAGAGCTTGCGTTATCTCTTTTCATATTTATAAGCGACACATGGCTATTCTTAGCATGCAGCCTATTTTGAATATTCTTAGGCAAAGAAGGGAAAGTCTCCGCCACTATAAATCAACACACACACACACACATGCATACACACACACAAATATATGTGTGTATATATATATATATATATATATATATATATATATATACATACATACATGTGTGTGTGTGTGTGTGTGTGTGTTGATTTGCATGGTTTTAGTAGTTCCTATTTTTAGTAGATTTTTGCTACTGTAAACCCGAGAACATGACTTACGGGAATATTTATATGTATGTATTCAGCTTCTGTGTTTTACAGCTTATTAATAGAATGAACCTTTGTGGATAGATATTGGTGTTAACTTATCTATAACTAAATATTACATAAGTAAACCCGATATCGAATCTTGTTTAACTTATTCTTGCATATGGTTGTGATCTAGATCTATTTATGGTTTAGAATTGTATGGCCATTATGGATCTAGATTATATGTCTTTTCATGCTAACTCCTTGACAAATATTCCATAAAGAGGGACTGGTACCCTTTCGTGCTTCGTATAACCACTCAAATATATCTAAGTGATGTTCCAGCACCTGCAGGCATCGTTGTCGCCAAATCACTACACTCCGAATGGCCAGATGTGAATAGGACATTCGGTGTGATTGGGACACATGGGATCACCTCTCAAGCTATGGGACTTGGGCTCGAGGTGAACCTCCAGAGAAGGCCGGCTTCCTCTTCCTAAACTAAGTGATGTACTACTCCTAGTGTAACAAAAATGATTATCTAGTTCTACGCTAACATTTTCATGGGGTTTTAGGGAAAGAGATTTACGAAATGAAACTATACTAGGGATGGTGATGCACCAAATAAAGGGTGTTTTCAAACTCGGAAGGGTTAATTTTAAGAGGGTGTGTGCACCACAGGTCAACTTCACCTACTGCAACTTAGAGAGGGTACATGATACCACAAACTAAGAGACACGTGTTCCCTTTGTTAAACTTTATCGACCGAGAAATATACCAGCTTTCCCAAAGAAGAAGGATGAACTCAAGAAGGGTGAACAGACACCACAACTCAACCGCATGCAATACTTCACCATTCGATAAGCACGTAACTCCAAGAACCTCGCATAGAACTTAAACTTGCACAAAGTGTACCTACAAGTATGAGAAAGGCACAAAGAAGCACAAAGGGATGGAAGGACCGAGATTAGTCACAAAACACACACTTTTATTGCTTCAATAACATGCAAAATGCATCATACATTCGAAGAGGCAATAGTTGTCATTACGGAGTCTTGAGGAGGAGGCTTGAAAGTTCTCTCAACACACAAGAACAACTTCGAGAAGAGAGAGGATTCTTGAAAAGTATACACTCGCTTTGAGATATATAATCGTCCAACTTGTCTCGAACTGGCTGGAACCCTTTCAAATGAGCTTCTAACTTACATTTATAGAAGAATGTGCGAGAAAGAAGAGGAAAGGTCATAATTACATTCCTAAAATGAAGGCCCGTGATGTATTTATTACAGTTAGTTGAACCACTTGAGAAGGTTCCATCATGGGTCATTAATTGCCTGATGACCTAGTCTTCTTAATTAATTAAAAGAATATTTAAATAAAATATTTAAATAATAATAATAAATATTATTATTAAAATATTTAAATAAAAATATTAATTTAATTAACATAATGTTGGGACCCCCCTGTTGACCCGTTTGACTTGAAGAGGAGGGGGTCCATGTGGATAGAGTCTGCACAAATCTCAACTCGGTGAGTTTCGAATCCTCTAACTCGGTGTTGCAATCAATTTTGAACCCCACACTAACTCTTTCCTTGCTTTGGTAATCGGGCTCTTTTGCATTGAGTCCTTCGAATGGTGAGCTATCAAACTCAATTCTTATCATTTTCCTCTGTTAACTCGAGGCCATTTATGCATTCCACATTCAAAATTCATGAAACATCACCACGAGCTCCCTGTGAAGTCACCGAGCTCTTCATCCAACAAATGATCTTACCTTTCCTGGGCTCAAACTCACTTGAATACCGAGCTTAACCTAACATTTTTCCAAATGATGAGAAAATGCCATTACCAATAAAGACCTAATGCTGCCATGATGATGACCCAGGTTCATGCCCATAACATGTCGATAGACACCCTTAAGACTGATTTTTGTCAAAGAGCCCTTCAAAAAATACATTGAACCACTGGGGCAACCAAGAGGACCTTGGAAAAATGTGCAGGTAACAACCATATGAATTCTTCCTTAGTCATGGATCAAAGCTAATAGAAATAAAGCTAGATAAAATTAGCTTGAAACTACATATAATAGTCCATTATAAAAACAAGCTTCTCTAAACCTGGTAAAAGAATAATTTTATTGTCTGAATGGATGTACATAATGGAAGGGTATAAATATTGCCTACTGCCCACAGAGTTTCTCAAAGAGACCATTTACAAGTAACAAGGATGTAGCATGCAAAACGGCCAACCAGGTATTTCAGAGTTGACCTTCACATTCAATTCGTTTCTAGGAGAAGAAGTGCTGAGCAATATGAATCATTTCATTCTGCACCGTAATAAACCTTCATCTCCTGATTCAGGCAAATTTTATGAAGCCTTGAATGGCGTGACTCCAATCCATCGTACACGGTAGTGAATATTTGTTTCCTGCAGCTGCTTTATTGATACTGAATAGATAACAACACAGTTGGACAACCTGCTTGCTGGAAGCGCTCAAAAGAAAGGCCTCTACTGTACTGCAACATGCCTACTGCCTGTGCGTGGGAGCTTGTCTCGCGACCACATCAAGTTCAGAATTATACAGAGGATGAGGAGAAGGTCATGGCAGCTATTAAAGCCGATTCAAAGTCTGAACAGTTTAGTATTCTGATTGGAATCCTAACAAGGGCGGATCTGTATGAAAGGAGACACTTTCTTCGTATGATCTATGGAACCCAATCCACAGTCCATGCAACACGCATCCTTTCCATCTGGACGAGTTTTCAGCATTGCTTTCCGTCAAACTCTTCACATATGAGCCATGACTGAGCCATTAACGTATCACCTTGGTTGGGTCTGCCTGTAGCCTCCGCTGAAATTGGTATCACGTCACGTTTTTAACCCATGACCCACTCCAATTCACAACTATCCTATTAATCCTCTCGGTGACTCGCACAAAGACTCGAGACCACTCCAAGCTACGCAGAATTCTATTTACATGGCCTGTAGAAGTATCATGTTGGATAGCCATCGTAATATTTCCGCACTTGGCAGTTTGATCCGATTTCTCCCATTCACGGAAGTTTGATCATGGTTTACCAATCCAATATTTCCACTTGGCGGTGCTTGCCTGAATCTCCCCACATGGAATTTCTTCTTTGGCTTTCCATCCACGAAAACCCACTTGGCATTACTCACCTTATTTTCCACGTCTGGGATTGGAGTGCGGGGTTTCATTATCATTTGGCCAGATTTCGTTTTGGACAGATGGCCACCGATTTCCACTTTTCCGCTCAGCGTGAGGAGACATCATTTTCTCGGTGCAAACATTTCAGCTGTAGCTTGTAAGGTGTGATAATTCCGATAGAATCCTTTATGCCCGCCAACTTAGTGACTCATTGAAGATGCTCATATAATTGCAAAGCAAATTATGCTCCATGAATATTCTGATATGAAACCGTTCCACCTCTATGAAATCCACTTCCATGAGTTACATCATAAAACATGTAAGATCTCGATAGAGAATCTTTGTAATAAATTCCTCAGGTCTCCTGGTAAAACTCTCACTATCACTTAATCGATTTTCATAAAAATATCTTGAAGGAAAATCCTAAATTTGAGGATGTATTCGATCTTTGGATAGATAAAAACATAGTTGGACGACTTGCTTGTTGGAAGTGCTAAAAAGGCTTCTACTATACTGCAACATGCCTGTGCATCGAATGCTCGGCCGCTTTGAGCGTAGAACTGAAATTCTCCTAGGAAAGTGCCATGAGGAAGTAATTGGCTATACGCAGCAGCTACAGGGTAGAGAAGTAAACTTATCTCAGAAAATGAGTGGCCTCCAGAGAGAGTTGATTGCGACAGCTGCCACAGGGTGATCCCAAGGAACCGTTGGTGTTGATCCTGATGTTCTGGTTGCATGCGACCATAGTCGTGATCAGTTGTTGTAAAATCTTGCCGCTGTAGTAGAAGAACGAGATAAATTTTTAGTTGAGTTGTCTCGCCCTTTCACTTTGGAAAGTCACTTCCATGGAAGAAGCTCGATCAAATCTTGAGGCAAGTTTTGCGAATGAGGCTGAGATTGTGTTCACTACTGTTTCTAGTAGTGGCTGGAAGTTATTCCAGCACCTAGCCCATGGGTTTGATATGGTGGTTATAGATGAAGCTGCAAGCTAGTGAAGTAGGCGTGTTACCTCCACTTTCATCTCGTTTCTCACATTTTATCCAACTCTATGCATGGTGGTTTATTAGTCCAAGCTTGAGCTCCATTGGTCTCATTGCGAGCAACATCATATCGACCTCTATGTATGGTGGTCAACTCATTCCTTTAACTATGACTCACCGCGAACTCGACATGATTTCTCTTTGCATGGTTATCTTATCAAGACCGGGCTCGGTCATTTATGCTATTGTCTCCGTCGAGTCATTAAAACTGAGTTCATATTCCAACGAGGAAGCATCAATCTCTCCATGTTGAATTAAACCGAGTCGAGCTCATCATTTCTCTACCTCAATGAGCCAACCATCGAAACATCCTCCGCTCCTATCGAGATTCCTTTACGACAAGCCAAACTCAGTTACTGAGCTTACATTTCCTACTCATGAACTCGTCTAAGGCTTGTGATTTGAGTTATGACCGAGTTAGGACAAGGCACAAGCTCCTCCGAGGAGTCATCTCTTTATTCCTGATTTGACACTGTTGACCAGAAGTGGGTCCCTGGGACCAATGTCGTGATTTGATTGTAATAAGGCCCTGTTTTCCAATTTTTCCATGTGCATAAAATTGGATAAAAATGTGCTTGAATTTCTTCAAAGCTCGAATAATCTGTAAAGAATTGATTTTCAATGAATGAGTATTTGAACTCATAGTATTTGAGGGATTGATCAAGAAAGTGATTGGTTGCTCCATCGTGTGTTGTTTTTTTGGGTGTGGATCCTAAAAGCTCTCTTGACCTGCAAAAGCATAAAGGATAAAATCTTTGTCAAACCTGGGGTTCACAAGCATGGGAGCTTGAGAAATGGCTGTTTTGATAGCTTAAAAGCTTTCTCATCCTTCCTTTGTCCATGAGAATGGCATGTTTTTCTTTAGCATGGTTGTTAGTGGTTTAGCTAATGTCACGAATTGAGGGATGAATCTCCACATACGAAATTTATGGTTCCCAGAAAACTCTGGAGGCCCTTCTTGTGACTTGGGAGAGATAAGGACATAATTGAATGAATCCTGGCTGGATCGATTGATAATCCTTCTGCTGAAACCACATGCCCCAAAAATTTTCCCTCGTGCACTGTGAAAATACATTTCTTGGGGTTAAGTGAAACCCCAAATTCCCTACACCTTTGGAAAACTTTCCTTAGATGCGTGATGTGATCTTCTGCATGCTTAGAGTATACAATTATATCATCAAGGTAAACTAAAATAATATCGTTGATTAGTCCCTTAAATGCCATGTCCATGGCTCTTTGGAAAGTAGCCCCGGCATTGGACAATCCGAATGGCATTTTATTGTAGGCATACGTGCCCCACTTGGTAGTGAAAGCCGTTTTGAATTGGTTGGATTCTTGGACTAGGATTTGATTTTAACCTGAATATCCATCGAGAAAAGAAAATCTTTGAGCTCCGTCCACCATTTTAAGGATTTGCTCCATCGATGGAAGAGGATAATGGTCTTTTAATGATGCACAATTCAAATCCCTGAAATCTATGCATAACCGGATCTCTCCGTTCTTCTTCCTCACGGGCACCAAATTGGCTACCCATGAGGAATGCTTGATGGGAAAAATTATATAGGCCTCGATGAGCTTGGTTAGCTCCTTTCTCATTAGTGGCTCAATTTTGGGATTAATTGGTCTCTGTTTTTGCGAACTAGCTTAGCATTAGGATCCAGTTCGATGGTATGTTGTGCTAGACCTGGATCAAAACCACACAAATATTTATAGCTCCATGCAAAGATGTCGTGATACTCTTGACAAAGTTTGATGAAAGCTTCTTTCTCTTCAAAAGTACACACTTTTCCGATCTTAAGAAGTTTTTCATTTAATACTTCAACTTCCTCAAAATATTCTTCTCTGACCACCATGTTAGGGCTTTGTCTTGTGGCTTAGTCATCTGAATTGAAAATGGATTCCAAAGTGACTAAACATTTTGGTAAATTGTTGCTTTTCAATTAAATAATTTTCTCACCATATGACTCCTACAACTTATCTTGATTCTTTGTAGCAAAAGTCCGCCTCTTCTTGTAGGAAGAGGACATATTGTTTGTCACTATCAAACACTTGCTAACTAATCACATTATCGTGGACTACTGGTCAAACCACCATTTTAACAAATTTCTGCCCTTCTTTCATGATATCAACTGGTATGTTGTATTGTGAACCAATTGTAGCAAGCCTATCTACATCTTGATTTTGATCTCTAGGGATTGCATGGATTCCAAAATCTTCAAAATCTTCAATCAGTCCCAGCACTCGATTCTTATATGATTTTAAAAGATCATTTTTAGATGCTCTATGTGCCGAAACTTGATGAACAACTAACTCACTATCTCCAAAAACAACAGTGGGCCTTGATTCCCTTCCTTTGGGCTACCCGAATTCCTTGTACAAGAGCCTCGTATTCAAAGAACATTTTTAGTGTAACCAAACTGCAACCGGAAAGATGAGAAGTAATTATCTCCCTCTAGAGAAATTAACATAACACCAACACCGGATCCATTCTTACTTCTTGAGCCATCGAAGAACAATTGCCACAATCCTTTAGAATCACTTGGTGTTTTGACAAGTTGTTGTATGATCGTATCTTCTTCATGGATACAATAAGTACCTAATCTGTTTCTTCCAAGACCAAAGAAACCAGCTTATTCTTCGCTAATACATCAGCGTAGGGATCATATTGATGATCTCTACTTACTTCATCCAAAGAAAGTATCAGGAACTTCTCCAACAAGTAGGTTGTCCAACTATGTTGTTATCTGATCAACATCGAATGCATCCTCAAATTCAGGATTTTCCTTCAAGATATTTTTATGAAAATCGATTAAGTGACAGTGAGAGTGTTACCAGGAGACCTGAGGAAATTTATTACAAAGATTCTCTATCGAGATCTTACTTGTTTTACGATGTAACTCATGGAAGTGGATCTCATAGAGGTGGAACTGTTTCATATCAGAATATTCATGGAGCATAATTTGCTTTGCAATTATATGAGCATCTTCAACGAGTCACTAAGTTGGTGAGCATAAAGGATTCTGTCAATTATCACACCTTACAAGCTACAGCTGAAATGTTTGCACCGAGAAAATGATGTCTCCTCACGCTGAGTGGAAAAGTGGAAATCGGTGGCCATCTATCCAAAATGAAATCTGGCCAAATGATAATGAAACCCCACACTCCAATCCCGGACGTGGGAAATAAGGCGAGCAATGCCAAGTGGGTTTTCATGGATGGCAAGCCAAAGAAGAAATTCCACATGGGGAGATTCAGGAAAGCACCACCAAGTGGAAATATTGGATTGGTAAACCATGATCAAACTTCCATGAATGGGAGAAATTAGATCAAACTGCCAAGTGCGGAAATATTACGATGGCTATCCAACATGATACTTCCGCACGGGCCATGTAAATAGACTGCGTAGCTTGGAGTGGTCTGAGTCTTTGTGCGAGTCACCGGGAGGATTAATAAGATAGTTGTGAATTGGAGTGGGTCATGGAGAAAACAACGCGATGTGATACCAATTTCAGCGGAGGCTACAGGCCGCTCGTCTCATTATGCAGATATTTGTCAAATGATACCGAGTAACATGGCGAGTGGGGGTCAGCGCTTGCAGTTTGAATGCGTGGGAAAAGGAGAACATTTCAGAATTTAGCCTGAAGAATCACTCGGTTCACCACTGTGAGGAAAGAAAGTGGCTTCGTATCTCACCCAACGAAGGTGATGCGTTAATGGCTCAGTCGTGGCTCATATGCGAAGAGTTTGACGGGAAAGCAATGCTGAAAACTCCACGACCTTCTCCTCGTCCTCTGTACAATTCTGAACTTGATGTGGTCGTGAGACAAGCTCCCACGCATAGGCAGTAGGCATGTTGTAGTATAGTAGAAGCCTTTTGAATGCTTCCAGCAAGCAGGTTGTCCAACTATGTTGTTATCTGTTCAGTATCGAATGCATGCTTATCCTTATTCTGAACTCAGATTGAATAGCAGCTGCAGGAAACAAATATTCACTACCGTGTACGATGGATTGGAGTCACGCCATTCAAGGCTTCATAAAATTTTCCTGAATCAGGAGATGAAGGTTTATTACGGTGCAGAATGAAATGATTCATATTGCTCAGCACTTCTTCTCCTAGAAATGAATTGAATGTGAAGGTCAACTCTGAAATACCTAGTTGGCCATTTTGCATGCTACATCCTTGTTACTTGTAAATGGTCTCTTTGAGAAACTCTGTGGGTAGTAGGCAATATTTATACCCTTCCATTATGTACGTCCAATCAGACAATAAAAGTATTCTTTTACCAGGTTCAGAGAAGCTTGTTTTTTATAATGGACGATTATACTGTAGTTTCAAGCTAATTTTATCTAGCTTTATTTCTATTAGCTTTGATCCACGACTAAGGAAGAATTCATATGGTTGTTACCTGTACATTTTTCCAAGGTCCTCTTGGTTGCCCCAGTGGTTCAATGTATTTTTTGAAGGGCTCTTTGACCAAAAATCAGTCTTAAGGGTGTCTATCGACATGTTATGGGCATGAACCTGGGTCATCATCATGGCAGCATTAGGTCTTTATTGGTAATGGCATTTTCTCATCGTTTGGAAGAAATGTTGGGTTAAGCTCGGTATTCAAGTGAGTTTGAGCCCAGGAAAGGTAAGATCGTTTGTTGGATGAAGAGCTCGGTGACTTCGTAGGGAGCTCGTGGTGATGTTTCATGAAGTTTGAACATGGAATGCATAAATGGCCTCGAGTTAACAGAGGAAAATGATAAGAATCGAGTTTGATAGCTCACCATTCGAAGGACTCAATGCAAAAGAGCCCGATTACCAAAGCAAGGAAAGAGTTAGTGTGGGGTTCAAAATCGATTGCAACACCGAGTTAGAGGATTCAAACTCACCGAGTTGAGATTTGTGCAGACTCTATCCACATGGACCCCCCTCCTCTTCAAGTCAAACGGGTCAACGGGGGGTTCCCAACATTATGTTAATTAAATTAATATTTTTATTTAAATATTTTAATAATAATATTTATTATTATTATTTAAATATTTTATTTAAATATTCTTTTAATTAATTGAGAAGACTAGGTCATCGAGTGCAATTAATGACCAATGATGGAACCTTCTCGTGTGGTTCAACTAACTGCAATAAATACATCATGGGCCTTCAATTTAGGAATGTAATTATGACCTTTCCTCTTCTTTCTCACATATTCTTCTATAAATGTAAGTTGGAAGCTCATTTCAAAGGGTTCCAACTGTTCGCATAAGTTAGACAGATTAGATATCTCAAGCGAGTGTATACTTTTCAAGAATCCTCTCTCTTACGCAAGTTGTTCTTGTGTGTTGAGAGAACTTTCAAGCCTCCTCCTCAAGACTGTAATGACAACTATTGCCTCTTCTGAATGTATGATGCATTTTGCATGTTATTTAAGTAATAAAAGTGTGTGTTTTGTGACTAATCTCGGTCCTTCCATCCTTTTGTGCTTCTTTGTGCCTTTCTCGTACTTGTAGGTACACTGTGTAAGTTTAAGTTCTATTGCAGGTTCTTGGAGTTCTGTGCTTATCGAATGGTGAAGTATTGCATGCAGTTGAGTTGTGGTGTCTGTTCACCCTTCTTGAGTTCATCCTTCTTCACTGGGAAACTGGTATATTTCTCATTCTGATAAAGTTTAACAAAGGGAACGCGTGTCTCTTAGTTTGTGGTATCCTGCACCTCTCTAAGTCGGTAGAGTGAAGTTGACCTGTGGTGCACACACCCTCTTCAAATTAACCCTTCCTGAGTCTGAAAACACCCTTTATTTGGTGCATCACCATCCCTAGTATAGTTTCATTTCTGTAAATCTCTTTCCCTAAAACCCCATGAAAATGTTAGCATAGAACTAGATAATCATTTTTGTTACACTAGGAGTAGTACATCACTTAGTTTAAGAAGAGGAAGCGGCCTTCTCCGGAGGTTCACCTCGAGCCCAAGTCCCATAGCTTGAGAGGTGATCCCATGTGTCCCAATCACACCGAATGTCCTATTCACATCCTGGCCATTCAGAGTGCAGTGATTTGGCGACAACATTCGGAGTGCAAGAAGTCGCAATAGGTGAAGTTGACTGTGGTGCACACACCCTCTTCAAATTAACCCTTCCCGAGTCCAAGACACCCTTTATTTGGTGCATCACCATCCCTAGTATAGTTTCATTTCTATAAATCTCTTTCCCTAAAACTCCATGAAAATGTTAGCATAGGACTAGATAATCATTTTTGTTACACTAGGAGTAGTACAACACTTAGTTTAGGAAGAAGAATCCGGCCTTCTCCGGAGGTTCACCTTGAGCCCAAGTCCCACAGCTTGAGAGGTGATCCCATGTGTCCCAATCACACCGAACATCCTATTCACATCCTGGCCATTCGGAGGGTGTAGTGATTTGGTGACAACATGCACCTTAGGTTGTTCTTGGTAAAATAAAAGACTACAAGAAGAAAGAACAATGTGTAACCAAGATACGTAACATGTTGTGAATGGAATGGAATGGAAAGTGAGTGTGATAGGAGCAGATATCCTCCCGAGTATACGAGATGAATATGTATGAGATGAGGTTCATTTATTAATTTTTGAGTAGACCATGTATAACCCTTAGTATAAGTCATAAATAATATTCACACGAAAGGGCGAGCACAAAAATGAGCGGGAGGATCGGGAAGGAATCATGCACCGAGGATAGGGACAGATTCGAGACTTAGCCGTTTTCACTAGTATGATCTATTTTTGAAGATGGCACATGGAGAACACAAACAAGATGAATACTTGCATGAAACACATGGGCTATTTTTGGAAGAGTGGCTAAGGAGTGCTTTGCATGGATACGGGATAAAGATAGAATTGTGACTGATAGTTAGACTATGAGAGGTATATTGTTAGCATTCTTGCATGTAAGCCTATTTTTGTAAAGGAACATTGCTATTTTCAGCATGTGACCTATTTTGGAATTAGATAATCCATGAAGGGAAATTCCACACCCTTATAAATATGTAATGAACTGTGTAGTAGATAAGTTATATGTGAGAAATGAGTTATTGTGAGGTTATGCTACCAAATCTGATGCGACATAAACTATGGTACTATCTATTGTAATAATATTTGTGTATTTATCATGTTTAATATAATGGAGTGTATTGGCTGAATCAGATTATCAAATTCTAAGTATAATTGGTTCTTGCATGCTTGATTTCATCATGGTTATCATTTAAGTCTATTATTCTCTAGATCTAGATCTGAACATGCACTGTAGAATGATATATTAATTATGGATCTGAATGCTTTAAGTCTTCATCATGCTAACATCCTACAATAGCAACCCTAAAGAGGGGCTTAGTACCTTTGTGCACTTCGGGTGAGTGCTCAGTCTAGGTTGAGTGATGTGCCAGCGTGCCTAGGATTTTACTAGTAAATTCTAGGCTACATCATTGGTTACATTTGTGGGACCTCTATTTTAGTTTTTTTCAAGATGGTTTGCGATGAATATATACCAGTTGATTGTAGCAAGTGTTGAGGATTGGATACACTACCTAGAAGAATAATACGCATGGAGGTTCAAAGACCGGATTTGAGTTTAATGCATGCACATGGGTGGAGCAGAATCTGTATGACTATTTGTACAAGATCTTCTTCATTATCTTTTTGATAGAACCATACGAGTGGCTAGTTGCTTATACGTCTAAATGGAATCAGAGGTATCACACACTTATCTAAATGTATGAATAATTTCAAACCCTTTATGATGATGATCTGATTTGGAATCATGTTGTGGATACGTGGTTCCATGGTGTTTTTAAAAACTATATCTTGGAGTACTCAATTTCCACTTATTCATGCCCAGGTAGCTGAATTCCAATTTTTACGATATCTTAGGGGAACTTACCTGCAAGGCATTCCACTAGCGATCAAAATTCTGATGGTAACCCTGAACTTGGAGAAAAAACCGATGGTGAACTAAACCCCACCACACATAGGGGTAGGAGTAGGTTTGGTGAAAGATGGCAGACCTAGCAATAGAAAGGAAAAGAGAGGAAAGGTGGCTTAAGTATAATGAGGCACGCGAGAGGGAGATAGAGAAGTAGTGGGATGTTACAGAGCAAATGGCATTGTGGAGAGAGATAGTTCATGAAGGATTTGAAGTTCACATAGAAGATGTGGAACCCAAGCATTAGGAACTCCCCCATTTAGGAAATCATGATAAGAAACCCTCCTCGGCCTCACATAGAATCATACCAGCAGAGATGACTTGGGCCATGGGTGCACATCTGAATCCACTTGGCAACCTTTTCCTTGCACTTAGTTTTCTAGTATTTAGTACAAAAAACATTAGGTAGTGGGAGAGTAGGAATGAGTCATATAAATATTAAAATGATGGAAGTGCAAACAACTTCATTTTTATATGGGATTACCTTTTTAGATATATCATCCACATAAAATTTAGGTGCGTAGTCTTTTGAACTATCTTCTAGGAGTAGTAAAACTTCACAGACCATAGGGGTGCAGTTCAGCACTATGGTTGGGACACAAGGGAGTACATATTCTGGTATGTATTCGGCTACATGTTTAGGATCGGGAGGCATAGGTGGCTCTATTTTTGGTGGATCTCGGTGGTTTTGGATCGATGGGCAAGGTCCGAACCAACCCCATAATATTTACATGGAGATGTCACTTGGTCTCCCAGATTATAGGGACATATGAGATACTACTAAGCACGTACACATGTGTGAAATATTGTGGTGTGTAAAAGGAATCATGATTTCTGGTGTAGTGAAATTCAATCTGCTACTACATTACAAGGGCATGCACACATCCGGTACAGTAAAGTTTGACCCTGATTAGACTTCAAGCGTAGACTATGTAGCCTTAAAATATGTTTTCCTCAAAGAGTTTCACATCCCCGAGCTCGAGAAGAAGAGTATAAGTGCGCTCAATTATACTAAGAAAAGCACTACCGATAGTGTTAGAGAGTATGATCTCCATTTTAAAACATTGTTATCTAAATTGTTTTATGATATTCATGTTAGCCAACATGCATAATGGTTTGTTGGAGGTTTGATTACACCTTTTAGGAGGGCACTATCATATAAAACATAAATTGGTCCACACAAAGAACTTGAAGCAACCTCACATGCCGAGGCGCTTAGAACTATACACACTTTGGGTGAGCCCATTTTTAGAAGCACATATCACAGTTATGGAAAAGCAGTTGGAGAAACTATCGGCAAATTCAGCACATGATACGTGCACAGGGATTTGGTGCATAGATTGTGAAGTGGAAGGTCACACAAAGGATATCTATCCCCACATATCAGTGTGCTCATTATTGTTGGACTGTGAGATATGTCATTTAAACCATGATGCTAGTCATTGCCCATTACTACAATGTGTGATAAGGAAGAATGTTTCATACGACTGCAAAATTTGCAGGTCCACGAATCATAACACAGAAGACTATCAGCTGATTGGTCAAATCTAGGATGTTATAGATATTGGTGTATGAAAAACGAGAGTTTTAGATAACTCTAAAGGCAATAAAAAGTATCGGGATCAGTATCACAACTAGGCACACTGTCTGTTAGTGCAAATTCATAGCACCCTCAAAATGACCTCAAATCTGCTGTAGACAAATGGCCAATTCGGTCTAAATGCACAACATTGAGGTTTCCCTAAGTGTAGGACCTTGAAAATTAGGAAAACTCTCTAGATTGAGGATGGTTCCTACTCCTCTGTTTAGGTATATGCATGTAATTTTTGGAGATGTTCGATTCAAAATCCTACTCTAAAACTACCAAGGAGACATAGTTGAGAAAAACATGGAAATGAAAACAAAACTAAGAAAAAACAAAAATGGTGATACACCAAAGGAGTGTTGAACTTCTTGTTTTGCAAATAACACAGATGATAAGAATGAAACAAAGATTACCAAGATATAATGAAGGATCAAAAGATAATAATAACACATGAAAGGATTGAAAAATCATTCACATAGCATGTATTATCATTCCCAATTTTTAATACGATGCATTACAATGGCAAGGAGGCAAAAATATGTGCTACAACCTGTATGAGAGGTCTAAACTCCACGAATCCACTTGCTAAGGAGGAAAAGGGAGCCTGCAAGAGAAAAGATCCAAAAACAAAGGATCGAATCCTTTCCATTTATAGCTAAAGCAAGGAGAGAGAAAATAGAGGAGGAAGCAAATAAGATCTACTTGTAGACACCAAATTTGTGTCTTACGACCCCTTGTGACCCGCATCTCATTTCGCAACCTAACCTCATCACCTAAACCTTACACAATTATTTATTAATTACCTTAAAATTAATAAATCCACATCACCTTACCTGACACCTCATCTTGCCACCTCATCATGACCAAGTCCTAACCCTAAACTAACCTAATTGAGACCTATAACTTAGTCTACATCCACACCCATGACTAATGACCCCTTACTCGCACCCAAAACCGACCTTGTAGCTACTTGACCAAGCCCGCAACCAATCCCTCGGAAGAAAAGGAGGGAAAGCTGGCTATTTTACCAAAAATAGCCCACTTTGACCTGACCGATACCGGTTCCTACTCGACCGCCGTCGGTTGCGTAACCGCCATCGGTTCCCTGTAAATGACCACTTCCAACCAAAAACAAAGGATCAGATTTTCATTTGATCAAAAAAGAAAAGGAGAGATTATTAAAAGGATCCGGATTTGCTGAGCCGAGCAGAGACAAGTGAAGAAACAAGAAGAGTTTGCAGAGAAGGACATCAAGCCCAAGACTGCAACTGCACAACCAGAGCCCTGTGACACTCAGCTGATCATCGTGAGGGAAGACATCTCATCTTCTGGTCGTCAGGATGTCCTATCTGAGTTCTACCTTTTCATCATCACTTCTTGGACCTGCATTCTCATCAATAAACAGTAAGTAGAATCTTGTATGTTCTCTTCGATAACATTTCTTAGACTTTTGAATCACCATAAATCTATTCCCAGATCTACTACCCAGCAACACATTACATCTAACTATCATTCTTCTACCCTCTCATCACCCCGTTACCTAATCCCACTCATTTACTAGCCTTAAAAACAACACAACCACCCTACAACTGACCCTCACCAAAAGCCCCTAAAACATATAACCTACCGATATTGGTTAAGAAAGAACCGGTATCGGTTACCTTGACTCAAAACCAAAAACTAGCCTTTCCCCCTACTTGTTTCAACGAGGCAATTAAATTGTTATTTTACAATCTTTTGTGTTAATTCATATTAGCAGGGGAACTGACCACCTTCGAAAGGAAGTTTTATATTTCCTGGGCCCAAGGCAGTTCCCTCATTTATTGTCTAATTAGAATCTTGTGGTCTTGTATTCTTATTTGCAGGTAGTCCTTCCAAGACAAAAAGGAGTTCTTTACAGTTGATCTGATCTTTCTCTACGGTACACGCACACCATCTTAACATTCAACAGGTATTCCTCCTAGCCCTAACCCTTATCTGTTTCTCAAAGGAATGATAGGATAGAAGCAAGTCTATTCTCGCAGAGCATTAAACATTCCGTGCGAAACATTTTGGCACGCCCGGTGGGACCCATTTCGGGTTTCTGTTTCTCTTGTTTGCTTTCATTTAGGGAGCATACTTGCTGTTGCTGTTTTTGTTATATTTAGTAAAAGAATTTGTCTTGCTTTCCTAGTTTTGCATTAGTGAAAGTCATCTTATTTGCTTCATCGAATATCATTTTCGATTTGGGTTTAAAACACGTGCATTACATTCTTGCTTGTTGTTTTCAATTCTAGTGAACGTAGACTAAGTAACAGGTCGTACACGTGGGGGTGATTTCCATGGTATTGACAGGAAATTTTGGCACACCCTTACCCTTACCCTTACTTTCACCGCATAGCACATACCGAATCACTTCATAATTAACACAACAGCTCAAAACATCCCCCCTTTTCTGCGGTATTCCTCTGCCCGATTGAGGTAACCTTATAAGCCAAAACAAACTTGACATTTCCCCTAAGTCTTTTGTTTAGGATTGACATCCTTCCATGTCTAAAGGCATAAGCCCACAATAATTAAAATTAACCCTAGGGTTAGTCTCTGGATTTGCGTATGCATTTTGCTTGTTTTCGATTCTGTTTTCTCTGTTATACATTGTCTTCTGTGATCACCTTAGAACAATTTGATAAATGTACTAAGCATTGCTAACAATCAAGTCAGTAGCTGCTTATATTTTCTTATACTAGTCTTATTACACCGATATCGGTTAACTGACCGACGTTGGCTATAGTCTAACCGACATCGGTTATCGGGACCGATATCGATTCGTCTTTTACGCTTTCGACAAACCAAAGAACCTACCAATTTCACCATTCTGAGTTTGTTTCTATTCCTGATAGATTGAAACCCTACTGGGTACTCCTATCCATGGTTGTTATCACTCAAAAGCAAGCCACCACAATGGTTTCACATGCTTTCTCTGTGCCTTTGCTTGAATCACCCCCTTCACATTCTCATGGGGAATCCTACGGACACCAAAGTGAGGTTCCTAAAATTCCTGTAGGAGATAAAGAACTTGCCAAATTTCTCTGATGCTAATCCTAGCGTGCACAATACTATTTATCTCATGCCCCGACCGTACACTGACGGTCAACTCCTTGTTGGCATGCCTATCGCATAGCTGCTCATTTAGCCCCTTCTCCACCTCGATAACTCCGCTTTTCCTTCCGCATCCTTAGTCCTGTCACCTACCTCAGCAGCTTCAGGGGTTCATACGGCACAGATTGGCTTTCCTTTGGTTAATCTTGGGCCTAACATGTCATTACCACCGACTGCTCCTACCTCGTCTCTCTTGCAGACTATTCCGTTCATGAATTTCTCTCTGCCACCTATCCACACGAGCTTTCCTTCTCAAACTCCGCCCACCTTTTCATTTCCACACACATATCCGGTAACCTCAATAGCTTATATAGGACATCCCTTTTCGGTTGCCTCAACACATTCGTCCACCATACCTTATCAACATTTAACCCCACCATTGTCTAGCGGTGGCCCTTGGCCCAATTTGCCTCCGTTTACCACAACCACACCATCATCTCATCCAACTACTGATTTAATTAAACAAATGATGGACAAAATGCAAAATCTGGAGGCTTCTGTTTCAGGAAGTTGTAGCGCCTTGACATATGAGAAAGTTTGTCAGGAGCCTATCCACCCTTCAGTCCCCCTTCATTCATATCCTCCTCAATGGGAATTACCAAAATTTACCCATTTTAATAGTAAGGAGGACCCTCAACAACACTTGTGATCATTTAGACATGCCTGCTATCTGATTGCTCACGATGACGCTTTACTACTTCGCACCTTTCCCATGTCCTTATCAGGACCCGCCTTGGAGTGGTACAATGCTTTAACCCAGCACTCAATCTTCTCTTTTAACCAGCTAGCCCAATCTTTCTTGGATCATTTCTCCATTAACATTGCCAAGAAAGTATCTATCACCGACCTCTATGCCATCCGACAATTTGAAGATGAATCTATCACAGATTTCGTTGGATGATGGCAAGGCCTTATCAACCAACTTACGTATTCCTTGCCTCGCATCAACTTATCGAACTGTTTACGCGGGCCTGCGCTAAACACATCTCTCCTACCCTCCAAATTCAAACTTTCCGTACATTTGACGAGGCCTTTACTATGGCTCGAAAACTAGAGATTCGAGCCTTAGAGGAAGAGAAATTGCGGTTGCGCAACAAAAACCCCACTTTCCGAACCCAAGATTCCACCAACAAACCTAACACCACCAATCCTCACCCATCAACTACTTCGAAATCAAAAGGGGCCGTGCACGTGGTGATGGTCAAATCCCAACCACCGTCTAATACCCCGCCAAAAACCACCTATAAGTATAAAGCAGAGCCCATCAACTACACTCCCTTGGGAGAAACATATGGTGTGATATTGGAAAAATTGCTTAAAGCAGGAGCCATTACCTTACCTCCTATTAAACCTCACTCCGGGTTTGATTCCACTCGTGCCATACCTTCTTGGTACAAAGAAAATGACTTCTGTAACTTCCACCGCATAAAGGGACATAGTCATGAGAACTGCAAGATGTTGAAAAACATAGTGCAGGAAATGGTTGATGCGGGGGATATAGCCCTCGATAATCCTAACGCCCCTGCTAACCGAAATTTGAAAATATTCAATAAACCATTCCCGAATCATTCTTCTAATAGTAACATAAATCAAGATATCTTAGCCGAGGAGAGTGTTCATGAGATCCATGCATTCTTTGATTCCCACCACGCACTCTATCGAAAAATTCTGAATCAAGCCTCTTTACTAACACAGAAACCGAACCCCTTTCTCGTCATCAAGACAAACTTAAATCCTTGCCGTTCCTTTACCCATCAAGGAATTAACTACCCAGAGTTCCCTTCTCACAAATGAGCCTTCTTATACCACATCCTTGCAAGACTGTGAGCGGATGTTATCTAATTTATCTATTTCCCAAACGTCTCCTTCTACCATTCTTGTTGTACAAGAGGAAGGCTCACCACTTCTTTTGTCATCCTTAGACGAGAAACCTCTTGAACCGACATCACCACATTCTTTAAACATGATGGATCCTCTCAAACATGCCCTCCTACCTATTAGTCCTTCATCACCTAAATCTTTTCAGCGACCGGTTGACCTCTTAACACCTATTGATACCGTGCCTCATCTACCTTCTATATCACACCCACAGTGGACCGGAATCACAACCCACCTTTCTTCCATACAAGAGTTCCAATTCACACCTGAAGACTGTCATTCTCCATAAGATAGATGAGTCCTATGGGAACGCTTTGAGTACCCCTATTCTACTCAAATGCAGATGACCGATCCAGACACCTCTACCATATACCCGAAGTGTTTACAGAAACTCAAAATGCCTATGTCCTCATCTCCATCCCCCGCATCTCTACCAAGTATCTCATCCACCTCTATTAGCCTAACCAAATCTTCCCCTACACTTGGGACCACACCAATACCCGGTCCTAACACACTCCGCCTAAGTGACTAGCTTTATCTAAAAATAAAGCCGTCCATCCCATTAGAGACAGACTCAATCTCCTCAACCTATGCCTCTATCACAACTAAAACCGTCATTGTCACACCTACCTTCCATATTAGGACCTCATCCCTCCACCTTGCATCAATATATCATGCCTCCTGCGTTTTCTTTAAAACCACCTACACCTTCTGCACACATACCGAGATCTAAGGGTATAGCAACACCGTCACCCTGTGGATCCTGTCCACCTATCAACCCTAAACAAATTCCATCATCAAAAGAGTTGTTTTCTGTCACTCCTATTTCTCCGTGGTTGTTTTCTGATACCACCTTATCTGGAGCCTCATCATCTAACCAGCTAAACGTAGCTCCTGCGACAAAGAAACCACGTTTAGTTAAAACCACGTGTCAACACCCCTTGGCTAAACCACCACCCGTACGAACCAACCACGCCCAAACATTACCGAAACCTGCTCAATCAATACCCTCATCCTCCTCCGATTTTGACCCACTCAAAGGATCTTACGCTAAAATCCTTGCTATGTTGGTGGAGAATACGACCATTTCCCTACCCCCACTTAGACCCTATGACCCGTCTAAACCTCGACCTATAGGTTATGATGAGTCTAAAATCTGCGCTTACCACCACACACCAGGACACGATGTGGAGGGATGCAAAGCCTTAAAAGCCATCCTTCGTCAGTCACCTCTCTCAGATAGAAAGGTTAAGAAAGACAACTTACGAAGGGAGAGACCTTTGGCTTCAATTCCCTCTCCTATACCACCTGTCCCCGCCTCACCAATATCTGTCGTTATTACAACCCCACCTATCGAAGCCCATGACCTATCCCTACTGTCTTCCTCCTCTCGTATTCATGAGATCAATATGATTAGTGTTGCTACTCGAGGCGAAAAACAATGGGAAAGTGAAAGAAAACACACTGCGGAGTCTCTTTCTCCGTCCACCATCCCGATTGCACCACCACCTAAAGTGGTTATTCGTGGACCACCTACCCCGTCTCTAATAGAATTGCCCACCGAACCATGATCAAAAAGCTTCACCAATCACCTCAGTAAAAATGACACTTTGTATGATCTCATTCGGACTTCAATCTCATCGACAAGCTCTCGTTGAAATCCTTCAAGGGATAGAGGTCTTACCTAATGAAACTTTGCATGTTACCTCTATTCTAACACCCAATCACGTTGCTTTGCTCACCAAACAATCTATCTCCCCAACCACTGCTCGCCTCGCATCAGACAAAGCAGCTTCGCCGCCGTTTCTCAAGATGAAATTATCGACTTTGGTATCGAAGATCCCGACCCTACTCTTTTCATTTCAGCTTACGTTCGGGACATTCGGGTACATCGTGTTATGATTGACGAGGGCGCTAGCTAAACATCATCTCTTAAAAATCCTTCCAACAAATGAATATCCCTTCCAACATGATGTGCCAACCCCATCATGTCATGCGGTCATTCAATGATGCTATTACTTCTACCTTAGGCACCGTGATCCTTAACAATCGTGTAGGACCACGCACTTTACCTAAACTCTTCTATGTCCTTGAGGGAGAGTTCCAATACAATATGTTGTTAGGCCGCCCTTGGATCCGGGCTATGGGATGTGTTCCCTCAACCTTACATAGATGCATAAAATTTGAGTATGAGGGGAAGTCCTACACCATAAAAGCTGATCCTCCCCCCTTCAAAACTTGTAATATGTTGTATCACCCTAATGATGTGCTTGTACCAGTCAAGACACCCATTCATACAACCCAGCCATCCACGTCCAATGCACCTACACCTTCAACCAATGAAACTGCCATTACAAATATCACTTCCTTTCCCGCAGATAACATCCCAACCTCCGACCCCTTAGTAGATGTTTTTCAACACCTTACGCTGGGGGAATACCACCTATATAACGTTAGCTCTTTCCATACCCCGCAGGAGTACGGACAGTTACATGCACATCCCACCTATGACCATCGCATGGGGGAGGTAATCTCTTATGGACCACCCCATTTCCGCACCAACCTAACGTATGGGGGTGTTGACACATCCTCTGTTACCCCTGAACCTCCTCTTGGTGTGGTTCCCTTCCAATCTAATTTTCAATACTTGACAAATCATCGTTTCACCCTCACCTTCTTGACTCGTTGTGCTTGGAAAGGCTTTGGTTTTGGTCTTTATGAACAAGGCCGACATACACTCATTCCCGTAACTACACGCAAACACAATGATCGTAGTGGTCTCGGTTTTCCTAAAACACTTACACCGGAGAAACCTCGTGTTAATTATATCCTGGAGGATGACGACGTCACCCCTACCAAACCATCATCATCACCCATTTTGCCATCATCACCCACAGAGTCGATAGACCCTGAATCTATCCCTCCTAACTTTTTTTTTTCATAAATGCTATCTTCATAGGTCCTCTCACTTATCAACGCGATAATGAGGACCCATCTTCTCTTCCCCTTCTGTATCCAGACATGATCGAAGAGGATTCACCTTCGATTAATGTTGTTGAGTGCCAGGATGACGACTCCATCCTCACCTACCTTGGGGCGGATGACTCATATATTCAATGCACCTTACCGTCTAAAACTCAAACCATGTTGAATGAGTCGACTATAGAAATCAACATCCACACAGAGGAGGATCCTCACATTGTGAAGATCAGACAATACCTTAACACATCAGAAAAAGCTGCCTTTACTACCTTTCTCTGTACCCGCAACCAAGATTTCGCTTGGTCCTACGTGGACATGCGAGGAATTGATCCTACCATTGTTGTCCATAACATCACCCTAAACCCGGATTCCAAACCAGTCAAACAAAATATGAGAAAAATGCATCCACGCATTGCCCTCTTGGTCAAAGAAGAGCTTCAACGGCTCCTTTCTGTTTCCTTCATCTTGCCTATTGACTATCCTCAATGGATTTCTAACATCGTACCTATCACTAAAGCGACGGGGGGACTTCGGATATGCATAGATTTCTGAGACCTTAACCTCACTTGCCCCAAGGATGACTTCTCCCTCCCGAGTATTGATCAACTTGTTGATCTCACTGCGGGCCATGAAATGCTTTCTCTCATGGATGGCTTTTTGGGATACAATCAAATTTTGGTAGCCCCGGCCGATCAAAATAAAACTGTCTTCATAACTCCTTGGGAAACCTTTTGTTATCGTGTCATGCCATTTGGCCTTAAGAATGCTGGTGCCACCTATCAGCGGGCTATGACTTACATTTTTCATGACATTATGCACACTATGCTTGAAGATTATGTCAATGATCTTCTTGGCAAATCTAAACATCGCAATGAACATCTCGATGTTTTAACCATTATTTTTGATCACCTGTTACAATATTCGATCCGGCTTCAACCAAAGAAATGTGTCTTTGGTGTTCTTTCGGGAAAACTTCTTGGCTTTATCATCTCTTTGCATGGCATTGAGGTCGATCCATCTAAAGTCAAAGCTATCCTAGAAATTCCCCCACCCAAAAACCTCAAACAATTGTGTAGTTTACAGGGTAAACTTCAATCCATCTGGCGTTTCATCTCCCAACTCTCGGATTGATGTCAACCTTTCCATCACCTTCTTAAAAAGGACATTGCCTTTCAATGGAGCGAAGAGTGTCACCAAGCCTTTGAAGCTCTAAAATCCTATCTCTTGTAGCCACCCATGCTTATTCCACCTCAAGATGATCGCCCTTTCTACCACCGACCATGTTATAGGAGCCATGCTCACACATCGGGACTCGGCACATCGAGAACAAGCTGTTTATTATATAATTCATACTCTCGTGGATTACGAGACTAGGTATACACATGTAGAAAAATTGTGCCTAGCCCTGTCATTCGTAGCCACCAAACTCCGACATTACCTCCTGAATCACAAAACTTTTGTCATCACCAACATGGACCCCATTCATTATATGTATGCCAAACCACATCTAAACCAACACATCACCCGATGGCTTATGCTCCTCGCCGACCTCGACCTTGAGTTTGTACAACAGAAGTCAATCAAAGGACAAACTATTACGGACCAACTTGCGGAGACCCCTTTACCTGGGGAACAATTCACCAATTTTAATTTCCCCGACGAACTCATCGCCACTCTTTCACTCAGGGAAGAGTCATATCCAATGACCCTCTTCTTCGATGGATCCAAATGCCAGTGCGGCGGAGGAGCTGGCGTTGTTCTCATACCTCTTGACACTGAACCTATGCCTCTTTCATTCCGGCTCGATTTACCCTGCACTAATAATACAAAGCAGAATACGAGGCCCTTATTTTGGGTCTCCAGGTTGCGTTACACTTAGGTGTCAAATCCATTAACATTTTCGGTGACTCTCAATTGGTAGTCAATCAAGTTATGGGCATCTACCAATGTAAGAATGAGGAACTTCAAAAATACAAACATTACGTGGATACTATGGCTTGCTTAGCCTCACAAATTCTTGCCTCACCAACCGACTCGACATATTCGTCTTTGGTCCAACAACTCTTTGCCCCATCTTACTCAAAGACCGCTTGTTTGTATGATAAATAATGTGTCTGCTAATGCGTAGGATACCTGGTACCACCAATTTCACGACTACCTTACAACCTCTGTTCTCCCACCTGACCTAACTAGTACCGGCAAACGTGCTTTTCTTAAACGTGTTTCTCGTTATGTCATCATGGGGGGACTCCTTTATAAACGTGGCTTTGATGGCATCCTCCTTCGATGTCTAACCGGCGCGGATGTCACCTATACCATCCAACAGGTCCATGACGGTATCTGTGGCGGACATTTTAGTGGCCTTGCCATGGCTAAACGAATCCTTCGACTAGGTTATTATTGGCCTACTCTTAATAACGACTGCTATGAGTATGTTAAGCATTGTGTTATGTGTCAACAACATGCCAACCTTCAACATACTCCTAGCCATCCGCTACAGGTCGCACGAGATCTTTGGCCTTTCTCACAATGGGGTTTAGACCTTATTGGTGAGATTCACCCGCCTTCTTCGCAACGTCACCGTTGGATAATCACAGCAACCGAATATTACACAAAATGGGTGGAGGCCATTCCACTCATTTCAATCAAAAAAGAAAAAATTGTAGAGTTCATTAACCACCACATTATCTGTCATTTTGGTGTTCCTCATCGCCTGATAACAGATAATGGAAAATATTTCAAAAATAAGTTGTTGCAAGACCTTTGTGACAACTTTGGTATTAAACTTAGCTTCTCATCACCTTACTATCCACAGGCCAATGGTCAAGCTGAATCTTCTAATAAAACCCTAACCAAAATCCTCATGAAAGTTGTCAATGAGTCCGGAAGAAACTGGCATGATCACATTCCCTTTGCCCTTTGGGCTTATCATACTAGCATTCGTACCTCCACTAATGCCACACCATTTTCTTTGGTATATGGTACCGAGGCGCCTCTTGCCTCTCGAAATACAAATACCTCCCTCGAATATCTCTTCAGATATTCTCACCAATGATGATTTCCGCCAAGAACAGTTATCCCAATTAGAGCTTCTTGACGAGCGTTGTCTTACGACTCTTGATCACCTTCAAATCTACCAAAAATGCATCAAGCGTGCTTATGATAAATGACTTCATGAGCGTACCTTTAAGGTTGGTGATCTTGTCAAAGAGAATCAACATGTAACCAAACTAGAAAAGAGCAAACGTGGAAAATTTGCTCCTAATTGGATTGCATTATCACTCACACTTATGGATCAGGCACTTATCATTTAGCTTCGCTTAATGGTAAACCTGAGCCTGAGCCCCTTAACGCCTTGCATCTTTGACCATTCTACTGTTGAAATTAGTGTTATATCACTTCTTATCTACCTCACGCTCGTCCCTTGAACTCATTTACCACCGCATACACTTTGTTTCTTACATCTCAAAATCAAATCAAGCTCACATGGTTTGATTATTACCTCCTCTTAAAAGATGCCTTCCCCTTTTTAGTCTGGTCCATGACTTAAAAGTATCGAAATAACATGTTCTCAATTGTACACTTATGGGATGTTCTTGAGTCAAACTTCCTACAAAACTAGATGCTTCATGCCAAATGGATATCTAGACCTCTAAGTTATACATAGACTGCTCCCTCGAAGGACAGCTATGTGAAAAACCACTTCTACTATTATATATAGACTGCTCCCCCGAAGGACAGCTATACATAAGCACCGCATCTGCTACTATAAATAGACTGCTCCCTTGAAGGACAACTATACACAGTCAGCCTTTACCAGAAGCTTCTCGCATTGATCAGCTTCGTGAAGACCTCAAGAACAACAAAATACATATCCCATGTAGACTTCCCGCATCGATCAGTCTATATCCAGAAAAATAAAATAAAAATAAAAGCAGTACTTCAAAACACTTTTGAGTCATGGACTTGTCTATTTAGGTTTGGTTTTCTTTTGTCAGAATAATCATCTTATAATAAGTTCTCTGCACCCCAGCTATACCGACCACCTCACCTCACCATTCGTCAGAACAACAAAACTCAAGGGACGTGACGTATATCCGATATATTGTGATTATACAACTCTTTTCACCTATCGACTTCTTACCTATGCAAGGTACCTAGGGATTCAAGCTCATCCTACATTAATATGTGGTTTGTTTAGCTCTTCTCAACTATGGGACACTCTTGCCTCTTTTTCTCGAGTCTAGGATTGTGTGTTGACCTTAATCAGGACACGATTCCCTACTACTTGGGTATGCTAACTTTCACTTCACCTATACCTACACCAACAACATTACCCTACTAACATCAAATTTTTACCAACCACCAATTGCCTAAACATGACCAAATTGCCAGAATTCACCTCTCCCGGTCCTAAGGGAGAACTACATCGGCCCGAGGCCCCTCCTTGCTTTGTGTAATGGGCTATGTAGGCAGCACTTCAAGACATGGGGTCTCCCAAGGTTAGCTCGACCATCCCCTACCATAACCTATCATGTGTGGTAAATATAAATATTTTTGTGTATTTCTATTTAATCACATTCCTCTTTATCCTTTTTCAAAACACAAAAAGGTTCAAACACAAACATTATTATTATTATCATAATTCAAACCACATACATCTTTAGTTTTATTTTAGATGTTAAACAAATACATCTTTTCTATCATCGACTCGCAGTTTGGCATCCTTATTTATTCTTATATTCCTATAAAATTCACTTAGACCTTGCACCTCCTCCCGAATCAGGTTGTGATTGTGATCATCGGTGCCCCTCGCCTGGCCTCTCCATCCTCAAAGGCACCACTACCATTGGTTCCTCCCATTGATCTGCCAACATCTCTTGTAACATACGAATACGTCCTCTCGCATGGAGGAATCTTGCCTCCGCCTCTCCACTCGTGAATCGTGAAACCTCTAACAATCCCATTGTCTCATTCACTTGTGTTTGAAGCTGGTGAGCCAAATCCGCAGACAATCTCTCTCGCCTGTAATCACAACTATGTCGGACACTCACGTGCACCTCGTAGTTCTGCTACCCACCATAATCTATAAGCTCTGCCGCTCCCGCATCCATTACTCGTGATCGGCTGCTATTGTTTCACTCGGAAATGTTTCGCTCCTTATAGAAACAGAGATAAGGTTAGGGGCTAGGAGGAATACCTGTCGAATGTCAAGATTTGATTAAACAATAAATGAGGAAACCGCTGGGGCCTGTGAAATATAAAACTTCCTTTCGAAGGTGGTCAGCCTCCTAATAATATGAATTAACACAAAAGACTCAAAGTATCAATTAAATTGTTTCGCTGAACTGGTAGGGAAAGGCTGGTTTTCTAGTTTTGATCGTGAGGA
The DNA here is from genome assembly GCA_018340775.1 of Taxus wallichiana var. yunnanensis. NCBI lineage: Eukaryota > Viridiplantae > Streptophyta > Pinopsida > Cupressales > Taxaceae > Taxus > Taxus wallichiana. Next base: position 74,301,625 of record CM031235.1, on the reverse strand, counting down.
ACCGATGGCGGTTACCGATAGCCGATAGCCGATGCCGGTTATGATAGCCGATGCTGCATCGATAACCGATACCGGTGGGTTCTAGATCTTCTTAGTAGCTATGGTGTTTTGTAAGGCTGGTTTATGGATGATATTAGGAAATGAGATGATGAGGGGTAAAAGAATGACAACAGCTTAGATGCAATGGCACGTTGGGTAGTAGATTCAAGACGGATTTAGGAGGACTGTGATTCAAAGAGCATAAGAAATGTTATAACAGAGGACATGCAAGATATGACTTACTGGTTTTGACGAAGATGCAAGTTGATCTCCTCTACTGCAAGCACTTCTGGTTTCTTTACTGCCTCTCTCGCTTGATTAAATGAAGATCGACTCGCTCTCGCTCGCAATGCCTCTGATCCAGTAAATCCTTCGACCGATCCCCAAAATGAAATTCCGATCCGTTGTTTTGGTTTGGGGAGCCCATTTACAGGGAACCGATGGCGGTTACAGAACCGACGGCGGCCGAGTAGAAACCGCATCGGTAAGGAAAAAGTAGGCTATTTTTAGTAAAATAGCCCACCTTCCCCGCTTTCTCCCGAGATCAGGGCCATGGGCTCTGGCCAAGTGACTAGAAGGTCGGTTTTGGGTGCGAGAAAGGGGTCATTAGTTATGGGTGTAGGTGTGACCAAGTTATGGGTCTTAATTAGGTTAGTTTTAGGTTAGGGCTAGGGTCATGATGAAGTGGCAAAGTGAGGTGGTGGTAGGTAGGTGATGTGGATTTATCAATTAGAAGGCAATTAATAAATAATTGTGTAAGGTTTAGGTGATGAGGTTATATCATGAGATGAGATGCGGGTCACAAGGGGTCGTAAGACACGAATTTGGTGTCTACATTAGCCCCTTTATTGTCGTGTAGCTTGTTTTGTAAAGTCACACGACAATAATATGAAGTGGTTTCTCCCGTTAAGGATATAGGTAATCCCCCAAATCTATCATAGATTGAGTGAACGGGAAATCAGTGGATAGGGTCGATAAAGGGTGAATGTCAGTAGAGAGGATGGTAAGGTGGTGGGGTAGGTCCAAGGAAGCAGCATTTATGTTGAAATACAATAGACGACTAGGGTACATGATTCGACGAGCAAACCAAAGAATGTATAGTAAAAAGGTCGATAGTTTATCCAAACAAGGGTGATATAATCCTCGTATCCAAGGCATAGGAAGTAGCTCCAGTGGTATATAACAGGTAAGGTACAGAACGCTTAGGCATGTTCGGCAAGCACTCAAATGGTTGGTTTGGTTGAGATAAACATCACGGTCTAGGTCTAGGCAAAGTTGGTCGACGATCAAGTCAAGGACCCTAATCATGCTAAAACACGAACAGTGAGCTCGATTGAACAAAAGGTACATGATGGATGGATAAAATAAAACGTTGATTGTGGGTATGGTATCAAGTGATACGGCCTCGGGTCGGGCCAAGTTGTTGGGTCATGGCCTCACGGCCAGCCATAAGGGTAGAGCGAGGCCGTGGGTCGGGCCAAATTGTTAGGGCGAGGCCTCGGCCTCGGGCCAAATAGGGGCGAGGCCTGGGTCGGGCCAAATGGTAGGCGAGGCCTTGGGTCGGGCCAAATGGTTAGCCGAGGCCTTGGGTCGGGCCAATGGTAGGCGAGGCCTTGGGTCGGGCCAAATGGTAGGCGAGGCCTCGGCCTGGGGCCCGGCCAAAATGGTAGGCGAGGCCTCGGGGCCTCGGGCCAAAGGCCAGGGTCGAGGCCTGGGTCGGGCCAAATGGGTAGGCGAGGCCTCGGGTCGGGCCAAAGGTAGGTCGAGGCCTCGAGGGGCCAAATGGGTCGAGGCCTCGGGTCGGGCCAAATGGGTAGGTTGAGGCCTTGGGTCGGGCCAAATAGGGTAGGCGAGGCCTCGGGTCGGGCCAAATGGGTAGGCCGAGGCCTCGGGTCGGGCCAAATGGGTAGGCCGAGGCCTCGGGTCGGGCCAAAGGGTAGGTCGAGGCCTTGGGTCGGCCAAATAGGTAGGTTGAGGCCTTGGGTCGGGCCAAAGGGTAGGCCGAGGCCTTGGTCGGCCAAATGGGTAGGTGAGGCCTTGGCCTCAATAGGGCCAAATGGGTAAACAAATGGTGTTCAAAGAAAGGTGGATATAGGCGATATGTGGTTAAAAAGGGGCAAATGGTAAATAAGGGCAAAGAATGGGGTGAAAGTTGGGTAGAGAACCGATGTCGATTCTGAATGACCGATATCGGTTAAGGGACCGATACCGCCCTTAGGGCAAAATGAAACCGATATCGGTGAAAGGCGAAAAACCTATAAAAAGAAAAAAATACGGCTTGTCATTGTCACTTTTGTTATTTGCAAACCAAATCGACTTGTCTGACGTGGAGAGTTGAGATTAGAGGCTTGATTGAGTGAGGTGGAGCTATCAGACAAGGCGAGAGAGTCGATAGTGGGCCCGATTAAGGAGGAGGCAAAGCAGCTGATTGGTCGGGACCCAAAGCAGATCGTGATCGGAGCCATGGCACAGCAGAGGAGCCGGAGGGGTCGGGACTACCATGGACCGCTACCACCCATCCCACCACGACGACGTGTCGTCATTCGGTAGATTCAAACTCTTTAATTTGGTGATTTGGTCAGATTATGCTAAATTGGGGTTTGGGTAGAATTAACCTTTTTAGGAAATAATGAGAAAATGGGAATGATTTGAAAAAGGGAGAGGGTAGATAGGCTAGATAGGCTAAGGTGGGTAGGTGGGTAAGTTTTTAGGTATTTGGGTGGGTAGATGGGTAGAAATAGGTAAAAATGGGTTTTTGGGGGCCGCATGCAGGGTTCGGCCCGGGAGAAGACAAAGGACCGATGTCGGTCACTAAGCGACCGCATCGGCCGCACAATTTTAGGGAAAGGGAGTGTTGTTGGTGACCGCGCTTGGCTGGTCATGTATCGGCGGCGCTTGTGGCTTGTGGGTTGGGTGGGTGGGTGGGTTGTTTGTTTTTTTTTGGGTTGGGTCAGGTGGGTGGGTGTGGGTTGGGTTGTGGAGAAGGGTTTGGGTTGGGTTAGGGGTGGAGAAGGGTTTGTGTGGGGGGTCAGGGTTAGGGGTGGGAAGGGTTTGGTGTAGGGTTGGGTTGGGTTTGGGTTGGGGTGGGAGAAGGGTTTGGTGTAGGGTTGGGTTTTGGGTTTTTGGGTTAGGTTGGGGTCAGGGGTTTGGTTGGGGTTTGGGGGTGGAGAAGGGTTTGGGTGGGGGGGGGGTTTTGGGGTGGGGGGTTTGGTGTGGGGGGTTGGGTTGGGGGTTTGGGTTGGGTTTTGAGGTGGGTGGGAGAAGGGTTTGGTGTAGGGTTGGGTTTTGGGTTTTGGGTTGGGTTGGGGTCTGGGGGGTTTGGGGTGGGTTTTTTGGGTTTTGGGTTGGGTTTGGGTGGAGGTGGGTTTTGGGTTTGGGGTGTGGGTTGTTTTGGGTCTTTGGGTTTTTTTGGGTTTTTTTTGTGGTTTTGGGTGGGATGGTTTTGGGTTTTTAGGGTGGTAGGTTGCTGAGGGGGTGGTAGAGAGTCGGGGTATGGTCTGGGGATAAAAAGGGTGTTTAGATGATAAAGTAGATGTTGTAATAAAGAGTAGGTCTAAGGATGTGGGTTGGTTTTCACAGCACGCGCCAGCTGACGATGCGGATAGATGCCCCGCCACAGCTGGTGCGGATGAGACCACACGATCTCGCGGCTCATTGGGCCATCATGCGCGAGGTGGGACTCAGGAGTCCAGAGGCACAGAGCGATAGAGAGAGATCACACCCGATGGTCGCCCTCATCGAGAGATGGGATCCGCGACCAATGTGTTCCATCTCCCGACCGGGAGATGACCGTCACATCGAGGATGTGTATCGCATCCTTCTGCTACCTATCGAGGGAGAGGCAGCTTTCCGTAGATTCAGAGATCGCCATGGACAAAGATACTGCAGTGTTTTTGGGATGCAGCCGCGCACTCGACCTACCATAGCACGAGTATCGGTACGGTGACATGTACCGTGCGCATCGACACGAGACACGACCGGCCGTGGTTGATGATGGTCGGGATCACCTGCTTCGCCCTCCCGACTCGTGGGGAGGGCCGCTCCCACGAGCATTGATGGGGGTACCGCTTGAGATGGTGGAGGAGCACACCACACGCCCGGGCACCAAAGATATCCGGTGCAATCAGACAGGAGCTATGGGGCTATCGCCGAGGAGGCGATTCGGTATTTGCTCTACATTTTTGTCAGATTGTTGGGCATACGAGCACATCGTATGATCAAAGCCAAGAGGGTTACCCCAAAGAGCCTGTGGCCACAGTCATATACCGATATGGCTTTCGTGAGGTGGTCGGGGTCGTGGGCCACCACGAGCAAATTGTCATGCAGTCGGGATGTGGCATACTATGACATTTCTAGAGGGCCTTACAAAGAGAGACATCAGATGGAGACCCTACAGAGGTCACCACCCCGGCAGAGGAGCCCGCTTACAAGCTGCGCCTAATCCAAGACACATTCTGGATAAAGCAGATCGAGGCCAGAGAGTACGAGCGATACCCCCGAGAGGGTACGCAGTGCATGGGGCCGCGACAGACGAGCCACCTCCCTTCCCCAAGACAGAGGGATGATGTAGAGGCCCCACCGCCTCGCACCACACCTTTGATCCAGATTGGGCAGCGAGAGGTCACAGCAGTGAGGGTGTAGATGATGCCGGGTGCACGGAGCATACAGGTGTGGTGGGTCAAGGGCAGGCAGAGGCAGCCAGATAGTACCGCCGCATGCCCAGACTTGGCAGCAGCTTATAGGAGAGAGAGATCAGCTCAGGGTCAAAGTGCAGCTTTACAGGGGGCAAAGCAAATAAGCACAGCAAACAGTACGTATAGGTGTCTTACAGGGGCAGCTAGCCCAGCTCAGCACAGCACACAGTAAAGACCACCACCAAAGACCACACCACCACAGTGTGCACAGCAAAAAAGCTGCATGCAGTACAGAACCACCACTCACAACACCACAGTACCACACCAAGTGCAAGAGACAGATGTGCACCACACACACCACCACCACCAAGCAGACCAAAGACAAAGACAGCCTCGGGGGCATTGGTTGTAGGTGCCAGGGGACCAGCCCCAGCTCCGTCAGTGGCTCGAGAGCGCTATATGGAGGTTAGAGCAGAGGCCCGATATTATCAGGATATTCTTGATGGTACCGGAGTCGAGTATCAGGCTTATGCAGCGCATAGGGCAGAGACCTCTCACAGCCAGAGATCTCAGGGAGGTGCAGCCACAGCTGGCGTGTCCGTGACGGGCAGGAGGCGAGAGGCACCACAGGGACCAGCGGGGAGAGGTGCCGAGGGCGGTGGGGAGAGCTGAGAGATCCCAGACATGGTTGTTGTATTTTAGAGATGGGCACCGGTCTGCGAACCGGTGTATTGACAGAGGCCTCGTGCCTATGTATTATTCATGTATTCATTCATTCATTTATCAGATACCGCCTCGCGAGCCGAGTAGGGGTCAGATAGTGGATACCGGTCTCATGAGCCGAGTATATAGCTATTTTTGATACGAGGGACCGGCCCGCGAGCCGAGCCGAGATTTTTTTGACAGCTTATCGCGCCTCGCGTGCCGGCTTTTGTCATGATGATGAGATCACAGAGGCCCCGATGTAGGGCACATTGTATTTTTGAAAACTTGTATATATATATATATAGAGATGATGTTTTGATCCACATGCAAAGTGTTCAAAATGTGTTTAAATATTTAGTTAATGGTCTGGTAATATATAGAATGTGTGATGAGTTTAATTGACATGTCGATAGATGGATGATGTTGATGTTTTTTTTTTTTTTTGTACGTATATATGAATGTCATGTTATGTGATGAATTGGTGGTTTTGTGACATTGTGATATATGTAATCGATGAGTCGATCCAAATGATGTATAGATTGATAGTTTCTTGATATCCGTAGTCGATGGTTTGTGTATTTGTATAAAATAAATGATGTTAATGAAATTGTAATGCTATGTGTGGTGGATGAACAAATGTGGTAAATTGTGTTGTTTATGCAGGAAAAGAGGCGGGCGCGATAAAAATTTAGGTGAGAAATGAAGAAAAGAACGCTGTTGAGAAAAGATAGGTGTGTAACCGATATCGTTAGGAACCGATATCGGTAAATGATAGACCGATATCGCTAAGTAACCGATACCGGTTATTTAGGTATGAGCTTTTCTAAAAATAGAAAAGCTAGGTGGCAACTTAAGTTTTAATTTTAGAGCCATGCAAGAGGTTAAATACGCGAACGCGACGCTTTTGACGACCGAGACAGGAAAGCTTTGCATGAGAGATTTGAGTGATAAGGAGAAAAGAGACAAGGAAAGTGAATGTGATCCGAGATTCGTAAGGCGAAAGACAAAGTTGAAAAGGTGTGGTGATCATGGCAGAACGAGGAGAAGCATCCAAAGAGTGGGGACAAGAGGGAAGACAAGGGCCACCTCAAGCTACCGCAACCCAAGAGGTAACGCTTTTTTGTGATTTGATTTCTGCATGTTTTGTGAATAAGATGGGGAGAGTAGGGGTAGATATGAGAAAGAAAACATGATAACAAGGGTATAGAGGAGGTGAGTGTTACGGGGTAGGTAATCAAGGGTTTCGTATGTTCTGTATGTATAAAAGGAATAAACGAGCAAATTATTGTCGTAGGTGGTTGTTTTTAGGCAAGGTGTATGTAATCGATAAAGGACCGGTAGATGTTAGGAGGAACCGGATCGCCATCGAACCGATACGTTATGTATAACCGATACCGTTACATCGGAGGAATTTCCGTAATGTTTGAAAAAACTCGACGGATTGAATGGTTGTTTGTTGTTTTGGTGTACGCAGCAGCAGGCGTGGTCGAGGATGAATGATAGTGCCAAAGCCGCCGTTGTCACTTAATCCGAGCGGATGTAACACCAAATGAATGGACATTGATAAATCGTTTGGGGTTAAGTGGAATCTGCTATTATTCACGAATCGCACGTAACCATGGTATGTTACAGCGCTGATCGAGAGATGGAATCCCGAGACAAATACCTTCTATCTCGCCAACAGTGAAATGACAAGAATATCGAAGATGTGTTCCGTATTTTGAGACTCCCTATTACAGAGAACCAAGATATCGTGCACTACCTAACAGCGGCACGGGAGCGATAACCGCAGATTTGGTCCATACGCACGAGATTTGACACAAATGAGGTTTATCCTTTACGTATGGGGTAATGTATGCAAAGACACCCCGAGGAGACAAGGTTAGCAAAGTGATATTAATGATAGCGGTAGGGTATTATGCATTACCGAAAGGGCTAAGGGGAAGATTTCCAAAGGCATTGATGTGTGTTATTTGGGAGATGATAGAAAGGAACGTGACTTTCGCATGGGCACCGCATATTTGGCGAGCTATACAGGGGTTTATGGGCTCAGAGGTGAAATCACAGATGACACCGGATTGCTCATACTTATTACACTCGTTGGGCCTATGAGCACATTGTTTGTGTGCGACCAATAGGCCAACCCTCCGGCAGAGAGACCGGAGTACAGAGGTTGGGATTCAGACGATGGGTCCAGATAGAACAAAGAGGCAAGATCTCAGCCGTGACGGGTGACATTGTGTATTACAGTGTGTATGGGAGAGGGTGACGGTCATGATATCTCATTGAGGCCTTACGGTAACTATATGGTAACAGAGAGCATAGCTGAGGAGTTAAGGGGTGTAGAGCGAATGAGGTGGATCGCGGGGCACAGGCCAGGTGAATATGAGAGGATTCCTATAGATCGCGTGCGCGACAATTTGATTTGTGCAGATATACCCCGGCTTATAGACCATATATGAGGATCGACGCAGAGGCAAGATTTCTCACCTCCCCACCCAACACCTCCGTAAGGTCCCAAGAGGTAAAGCCCGATCGCAGGTAATGGACGCAGAACGACAGAGGCCTATAGATTATGGTGGGTAGTGAGAATGCGAGGTATACGTGATTGTCCTGACATAGCTGTGATTACAGCAGAGAGGGATCGTCTGCAGCGTTTAGTTCAGCAGCTCCAAACGCAGGTGAATGAGACAAGAGGATTGTTAGCAGGTCATGAGTCACGAGCAGCAGAGACTAGAGGCTGGAGTCCTCCATGCGAGAGGGCGTATTCATATGTTACAGGAGAGATTGGCAGATCAGTGGGCGGTACCAATAGCCGTGGTACCTTTGAGGACAGAGAGGCCCGGCGAGAGGGGTCGACGATCACGATCATCACCTAGTTCGGGATGAGGCGTGAGGGTCTGAGTAAATGTTAGCAAGGTATAAGAATAAATAAGGATGCCGACCTGCGTGTCGATGATAGAGAAGATGTATTTGTTTAACATCTAAATAAAGTGAATATGTATGTTGATTTGAGTTACGATAAAAATAAGAATGTTTGTGTTTTGATTTTCGGTGTTTTGAAAAAGGATAAAGAGGAATGTGATTAAATAGAAATACACAAAAATATTTATATTTACCACACATGATAGGTTATGGTAGGGGATGGTCGAGCTAACCTTGGGAGACCCCATGTCTCCGAAGTGCTGCCTACATAGCCCATTGCACAAAGCAAGGAGGGGCCTCAGACCGATGTAGTTCTCCCTTAGGATCAGGGAGAGGCGAATTCAGGCAATTTGGTACGGTTTAGGCAATTGGTTGGTTGGTAAAAATATTAAGATTGGTAAAGGTAAGGTTGATGGTGTTGGTAATGAATTGGTGATGTTGTAAAAGGTATAAGGGAAGCGAAAGTTAGCCTACCCAAGTAGAAGGGAACCATGTCCTGATTAAGGTCAACACACAATCCTAGATGCGAGGCAAAGCAGAAAGAGTGCTCCGTAGGTGAAAAGAGCTAAACAAACCACACAACGTAGAACGAGCTTGGAGCCCTAGGTACCGTGCATAGACGAGAAGTCAATCGGTGAAAAGAGTTGTGTGATCACAATATATCGAGCGTACATTACGTCCCTTGAGTTGAAACAAATGGTGAGGTGAGGTGGATGATATAGTTGAGATACGGAGAACTTATTACAAAGTGAGTGTTCTGCCGGAAGAGAACCTACCCTAAATAGACAAGTCCATGACTCAAAAGTTCTTTTGAATGAGGCTTTTATTTTATCAATGTAGACCGATCGATGCGGAAGTCTACAAGGGATATTGATTGTATTATTCTTGAGGTCTTCACGGCCGATCGATGCGAGAAGCTTCGATAAAGGGTCGACTGTATAGCCGTCCTTCGAGGGAGCAAATCATTTATAGTAGCAGATATGATTTAAATGCATAGCTGTCCTTCGAGGGAGCAATCTATATATATAATAAAGATCATCAATAGTTTTTGGCATATAGCCGTCCTTCGAGGGAACAATATATAATTTAGATAGCTAGATGTTCTTTTTCACGTGAAGCATCTAGTTTGTAGAAGTTTGACTCAAGAAAATCCCATAAGAATACGGCTTATTTTAATACTTTTGAAGTCATGGACTAGACTAAAAAGGGAAAGGCATCATTAAGGGGAGGTGAGAATCAAACTATGTGAGCTTGATTTTATTATGAGATGTGGAAACAAGTGTATGTAGTGGTATGGGAGCTCAAGGGACGAGCAAGAGGCGGATAAGAAGTGATATAACACTAATTTCAACAATAGAATGGTCGAAGATGTAAGGCATTATGGGGCTCAGCTCAGTTTACCATTGCTTAAGCTAAACGATAAGTACCAGATCCATAGGTGTGAGTGATTATATAAGGCCCAATCCAATCGGGAGCAAATTTTCCACGTTTGCTCTTTTCTAGTTTGGTTACATGTTGATTCTCTTTGAGGACAAGATCACCAACCTTAAAAGTACGCCATGAAGTCGCTTATCATAAGCACGTTTAATGCGTTTTTGATAGATTTGAAGGTGATCAAGAGCCGTAAGACGGCGTTCACAAGAAGCTCCAATTGGGCTAACCGCCTCGCGGAAATCATCGCTGGTGAGAATATCCCAAGAGATATTCTAAGGGAGGGTATTTGTATTTCGAGAGGCAAAACAGCCTCTGCACCGTATACCAAAGAAAAAGGTGTGGCATTAGTGGAGGTACGAATACTAGTGCGATAAGCCCAAAGGGCAAAGGGATGTGATCGTGCCAATTTCTTCCTGGATTCATCGACAACTTTCATGAGGATTTTGGTTAGTGTTTTATTAGAGGACTCGGCTTGCCCATTGGCTTGTGGATAGTAGGGTGATGAGAAGCTAAGTTTGATACCAAAGTTGTCGCAAAGGTCTCAGCAACAACTTGTTTTTAAAGATTTACCATTATCCGTTATTAGCGATGATGAGGAATACCAAAACGACGATAATGTGATGGTTAATGAATTCGACAATTTTTTTTTTTTTTTGATTGAAATGAGTGAGAATAGCCTCCACCCATTTTGTGTAATATTCGGTCACTGTGATTATCCAACGGTGACGCTGTGAAGAGGTCGGGTGAATCTCACCAATAAGGTCTAAACCCCATCGGGAGAAGGGCCAAAGATCTCGAGCGACCCGGAGCGGGTGGCTAGGAGTATGTCAAGGTTGGCATGTTGTTGACACATAACACAACGCTTAACATATTCGTAGCAGCATATTGAGAGAGGCCAATAATAACCAAGGCGAAGGATTCGCTTGGGCCACGGCAAGGCCGCTAAAATGTCCACCACAAATACCGTCATGGACCTCGCTGGATGGTATGAGTGGCCTCCGCGCCGCTAGACAAAATGGCGAAGGAGGATGCCATCAAAGCCACGTTTATAGAGGAGTCCCCCATGACAACATAACGCGAAACACTTTTAAGAAAAGACGTTTGCTTACTAGTAAGGTCGTGGGAGGACAGAGATTGTAAGGTAGTCGTGAAATTGGTGGTACTGTATCCCGCGAACTAGTAGACAGACACATTTTATCGTACAAACTACCGGGTTGAATAGATGGGACAAAAAGTTGTTGACCACGACGAATAATTCAGAGTCAACAAGGTGCAAGGGAATTTGCGAGGCTAAGCAAGCCATAGTGTCCGCAAATTTGTTAGTGGAGCGTGGAATGGTTTGATAGAATAGTGAGTAAATAAGGCTAGAAGTGAATCCACGTAGTGTTTGTATTTTTGAAGTTCCTCATTTTTGCATTGGTAGACGCCCATAACTTGATTGACTACCAATCGAGAGTCGCCAAAAATGTTGATAGATTTGATGCCTAAGTGTAACGCAACTCGAGACCTGCAACAAGGGCCTCGTATTCCGCCGTATTATTAGTGCAAGGGAAATCAAGCCGAAATGAAAGAGGCATAGGCTCAAAGCGCCGAGAGAGGAATGAGAACAACGCCGCTCCTCCTCCGCCGCGCCGGCATTTAGATCCATCAAGAAGAGGGTCATTTGATACAACTCTTCCCGAGTGAAAGAGTGGCGATGAGTTCGCCTGTGGAAGGTAAAATTGGTAAATTGTTCCCTGTAAAGGGGCCTCCGCAAGTTGGTCTCGCAAGAGTTTGTCCTTTGATTGACTTCGTTGTACGAATTCAAGGTCAAGGTCAGCGAGGAGCATAAGCCATCGAGCGATACGTTGGTTTAGATGCGGTTTGGCGTATATATAATGAATGGGGTCCGTGTTGGTGATGACAAAAGTTTTGTGATTCAGAGGTAATGTCGAGTTTGGTGGCTACAAATGATAGGGCAAGGCACAATTTTTCTACATGTGTATACCTAGTCTCATAATCCACGAGGGTACGACTTATATAATAAACGGCCTGCTCTCGCCGTGTCGAATCCCGATGTGCGCGAGCATAAGACCTATAAGATGGTCACAAGGAAAGATAAAGGTAGAAAGGGCGGTCGTCCCGGGGTGGGATAAGCACGGTGGTCTGCAAGAGATAGGATTTGAGAGCTTCAAGGCTTGGTGACACTCCTCACCCATCAAAGGCAATGTCCTTTTTAAGAAGGTGATGAAAAGGTCGACACCGATCCGAGAGTCGGGAGATGAAACGCTGGATAGATCGAGCTTACCTTGTAAACTACGCAATTGTTTGAGATTTTTGGGTGGGGGCATTTCTAGGATAGCTTTGACTTTAGATGGATCGACCTCAATGCCACGCAAAGAGACGATAAAGCCAAGAAGTTTTCCCGAAAGAACACCAAAGACACATTTCTTTGGTCAAGGCGATGTATATCATTGTAACAAAGCATCAAAAATAATGGTTAAAACATCAAGATGTTCACTACGATGTTTAGACTTGCCAAGAAGATCGTCGACATAATCTTCAAGGATAGTGTGCATAATGTCATGAAAATGTAGGTCATAGCCCGCCGATAGGTCAGCACCAAAGATTCTTAAGGCCAAATGGCATGACACGATAATGTAAGGTTCCCAAGGAGTTATGAAGGCAGCTTTTGTGTTGATCGGGCAGGGGCAACCAAAATTTGGTCAGATCCTCGAAAAGCCATCCATGAGAGAGAGCATCTCATGACCTGCAGCTAGATCAACAAGTTGGTCAATGCTAGGTAAGGGGAAGTCATCCTTAGGGCAAGCGAGGTTAAGATCCCGAAATCTGCGGCATATCCGAAGTCCCCCTGCCGCTTTAGTGACAGTGTACGATGTTAGAAATCCATCGAGGATAGTCAATAGGCAAGATGAAGGAAACAGAAGGAGTCATTGAGCTCCTCTTTCACCAAGAGAGCAATGCGTGGATGCATTTTTCTCAATTTCTCGCTTGACTGGTTTGGAATCGGGTTTAGGTGATGTTATGGACGGCAATGGTAGGATCAATTCCCGGCATGTCAAACGTAAGACCATGCGAAAGCTTGTCATGAGCACGGAGAAAGGTAGTAAAGGCGGCTTGTTCTCGATGTGTTAAGGGATTGTCCAATCTTCACAATGTGAGGATCCTCCTCCGTGTGGATGTTGATTTCTATGGTAGATTCTGCTCAAAGATGGTTTGGGTTTCGATGGTAAGGCTCGCAATATAAGAATCATCCGCGCCAAGGTAAGTGAGGATGGAGTCGCTCATCCCGGCATTCAACAACATTAATCAAAGGCGAATCCTCTTCGATCATGTCCGGATACGTAAGGGGAAGAGAAGATGGGTCCTCATTATCGCGTTGATAAGTGAGAGGACCTATGAAGATAGCATTTATGAAAAAAAAAAGTTAGGGGGGATGGATTCAGGGTCTATAGATTCTGTGGGTGATGATGGCAAAGTGGGTGATGATGGTTTGGTAGGGGCGACGTCTTCTTCTTCCAGGATACAGCTGACAGGAGGTGTCTCCTGTGTAGGTGTTTCGGGAAAACCGAGACCACTGCGATCATTATGTTTACGGTAGTCACGGAATGAGTGTATGTCGGCCTTGTTCGTAAAGGCCAAAACCAAAGCCTTCCACGCACAAATGAGTCAAGAAGGTGAGGGATGAAACGACGATTTGTCAAGTATTGAAAATCGGATCGAAGGGAACCACACCAAGAGGAGGTTCAGGGGTAATGGAGGATGCGCAACACCCCCATACGTTAGGTTAGTGCGGCAATGGGGTGGTCCGTAAGAGATTACCTCCCCACGCGACGGCCGTAGGTGGGATGTGCATGTAATTGTCCGTACTCCCGCGGGGTAGGGAAAGAACTAACGCATATAGGCGGTACTCCCCAAACAGTAAGGCGCCGAAAACATCTACTAAGGGGTCGGAGGTTGGAATGTTAGTCATGGGAAGGGAAGTGGTTTTTGCGATGGTGGTTTCATCACCAAGGCGTAGGCGCCGAGGTGGATGGTTGAGGTACATTCAAGAGGATGGTCAGGTTGAATGTATGGGTGTCTTGATTGGTATAAGCACATCGTTAGGGCGGTATAACATATCAGGTTTTTAAAGGGGGAGGGTCACTTTTACGGTGTAGGACTTCCCTCATACTCAAATTTTATGCATCTATGTAATGTTGAGGAACGCATCCCATGGCTCGGATCCAAGGACGACCCAAAGAATATATTATATCGAACTCTCCTCCAAGACATAGAAGAGTTCGGGTAAAGTACGTGGTCCTACCCGAATGTTGAGGATCACGGTGCCTAAGGTAGAAGTAATAGCGCATCAATGACCGCAACATGATGGGGTCAGCACACACGCAACTAGTAAGGGATATTCATTTGTTGGAAGGCTTTTCAAGAGATGATGTTTAGGCTAAGACCCCCGCAATCATAACACGACGTACCCGAATGTCCCGATGTAAGCCGAGATGAAAAGAGCAGGGTCGATCTTCTCGTACTAAAGTCAACAATTTCGTCTTCGAGAAACCGATCACAGCAGCTTGTTGCAGAGAGAGAGTGTGGTTGGGGCAAAGGGGTTGTTTGGTGAGAGAAGCAACGTGATCGGGTGTTAGAATGGAGGCGACAGTGTGTGGTTTCATTAGGTAAAACCTCTATCCTCAAGGATCTCAACGAGAGCTTGTCGATGAGATTCAAAGTCCAATGAGATCATACAAAGGTCATTTTTACTGTGATCGGTGAAGCCGTTTAATCATATTTCGGTGGGCAATGCCATGCCATTAGAGACGGGATAGGCGGGTCCGCGAATGACCACTTTAGGTGGTGGTGCAATCGGATGTTCGACGGAGAAAGAGATGCCGCAGTGTGTTTTCTTTTGCTTTCCCATTGTTTTTCTCCCTCTCGAGTAATGACACTAATCATATTAATCTCGTAGACCCGAGATGAGGAAGATGGTCGGGATAACTCATGGTCTTCAAGAGGTGGGGTCAGAATAATGATAGATCTTGGTGAGGCGGGACAGATGGTATAGAGAGGGAATGGAAACTAAAGGTCTCTCCCTTCGTAAGTTGTCTTTCTTAATCTTTCTATCCGGGAGAGGTGACTCGACGAAGGATGGTTTTTAGAGCTTTGCATCCCTCCACATCATGTCCCGTGTGCGGTGATAAGCACAGATTTTAGACTCATCGTAACCCATAGGTCGGGGTTTAGACGGATCATAAGGTCTAAGTGGAGGTAGGGAAATGGTCGCATTCTCCACCAACATAGCAAGGATTTTGGCGTAAGATCCTTTGAGTGGGTCAAAATCGGAAGAGGATGAGGGTATTGGTCAGGCGGGTTTTGGTAATGTTTGGGCGTGGTCGGTCGGTTCGCACGGGTGGTGGTTTAGCCGAGGGGTGTCGATACGTGGTTTTCACTAAACGTGATTTCTTCGCGCAGGCTATGTTGATGATGAGGCCGCAGATGATGTGGTATCGTAAAACAACCACGGGAAATAGGAGTGACCGAAAACAAATCTTTTGATGATGGAATTTGTTTAGGGTCGATAGGTGACAGATACGCGAGTGAGGTGTGTTGCTATACCCTCGAATTTCTCGTATGGGTGCGGAAGGCGTAGGTTGTTTTGAAGAAAACGCAGGAGGTATGATATATTGATGTAAGGTAGAGGGATGGGGTCCCAATATGGAAGGTAGGTATGACGATGATGGTTTTGATTGTGATAGGGGCACGGATTGAGTTTGTCTCCTAGGTGGCGGGACGGATTTATTTTTGATAGATCGAGTCGCTTAGGCGGGTGCGTTAGACCGGGCATCGTGAGGTCCCAAGCATAGGGGAAGATCCGGTTAAGTTGATAGAAGTGGACGGGGCATTTGGTAGAGGTGAGGGGGGTGAAGGTGAGAACAGGGGCATTTTAAGCTTCTGTAAACACTTCGGGTATATGGTGGAGACATCAGATCACCATTTGCATTTGAGTAGAAAAAGGGGTACTCAAACGCTCCCATAGGGCCTCGTCTATCTTCTCGTGGAATGACAAATTCTGTGTGATTTGTAATTTTTGTACAAGAACGACGGGGGTCATGTGATTCCACCACCGTGGGTGTGACACACAGAGGTAGATGAGGCACCGTATCAATAGATGTTAAGAGGTCAACCTAAGCGTTGAAAAGATTTAGGCGATGAGGGACTAATAGGTAGGAGGGCGTGTTTGAGGGGATCCGTCATGTTTAAAGAATGTGGTGATGTCAAAAAGAGATTTCTCGCCTAAGGATGTCAAAAGGAGTGGCGAGCCTTCCTCTTGTGCAAAGCAAGAGCGGTAGAAGGGGACGTTTGGGAAATAGATAAATTAGATAACATCCGCCTCACACCTCAGTAGGGATGTGGTGTAAGAAGACTCATCGATGAGAAGAGAAGTCCGGCAGTTAACTCTTTTATGGGTAAAGGAATGATTTCACTTTGGCTTGATGGTGGTGAAGGAGGTTCAGACTCCTGTGTTGGTGGAGAGGCTTGATTCAAAAAAATTTCAATAGAGGCTTTTGGCTGAGAATCGAAGACTGCATGGATCTCATGAACACTCTCCTCGGCTAAGATATCTTGGTTTACGTTACTGTTGGACGAGTGATTCGGGAATGGCTTGTTGAAAATTTTCAGATTTCGGTTAGCAGGGGCGTTAGGATTATCGAGGGTTATATCCCCCGCATCAACCATTTCCTGCACTATGTTTTTCAACATCTTGCAGTTTTCATGACTATGTCCTTTTACGCGGTGAAAGTTACAAAAGTCATTTTCTTTGTACCAGGAAGGTATTGCATGGGTGGAGTCAAACCCAGAGTGAGGTTTAACAGGGGGCAAGGTGATAGCCCCAGCTTTGAGCAATTTCTCCAGGATGACGCCATAAGTTTCTCCCAAGGGAGTGTAATTGGTGGGCTCGGCTTTGTACTTATAAGTGGTTTTCATGAGTATCGACGGTGTTTGAGATTTGACCATTACCGCGTGGACAGCTCCTTTGATTTAGAAGAAGTGGACGCGTGAGGAGTGGTGGTGTTTGGCTTGTTGGTAGAATCTGGAGTTCGAAATTGGGGTTTTTGTTACGCAACCGCAATTTCTCTTCTTCTAAGGCTCGAATTTCTAGTTTCCGAGCCATGGTAAAGGCCTCGTCGAATGTACGGAAAGTTTGAATTTGGAGGGTGGGGGAGATGTGCTTAGCAAGCAGCCCGCGTGAAAAGTTCGATAAGTTCACTTGAGGCAAGGCATACGTAAGTTGGTTGATAAGGCCCGCCATCGTCCAACGAAATCATGATAGATTCGCCTCAAATTGTCTGGATGGCATAGAGGTCGGTGATAGATACTTTCTTGGCAATGTTAATGGAGAAATGATCCAAGAAAGATTGGGCTAGTTGGTTAAAAGAGAAGATCGAGTGCTAGGTTAAAGCACTGTACCACTCCAAGGCGGGTCCTGATAAGGACATGGGGAAGGTGCGGAGTAACAAGGCGTCATCATGGGCAATCAAATAACAAGCATGTCTAAATGATCGCAAGTGTTGTTGAGGATCCTCTTTACTATTAAAACGAGTAAATTTTGGCAACTCCCATTGAGGAGGATATGAATGAAGGGGGACAGAAGGGTGAATGGGCTCCCGACAAACTTGCTCGTATGTCAAGGCGCTACGACTTCCCGAAACAGAAGCCTCCAGGTTTTGCATTTTGTCCATCATTTGTTTGATGAAATCTTGGTCGATGAGATGATGGTGCGGTGGTAAACGGAGGCAAGTGACCAAGGGCTTCCACTGACAATGGTGGGGCTAAGTGTTGATAAGGTATGGAGGATGAGTATGTTGAGCAATGTAATAGGGATGTCCCATATAAGGTGTCGAGGTTACCGGATACGTGTATGGGAATGAAAAGGTAGGCGAGCTTGAGAAGGAAAGCTCGTGTGAATAGGTGGCAGAGAGTAAGTCATGAATGGAGTGGTCTCAAAGAGAGATGAGGTAGGGGCAATGGTGGTAACGATACGTGGGGTCCAAGATTAACCAAAGGAAAGCTAATCGGGTCGTATGAACCTCTCGCCGCCGGATCGGGAGACGGGGCTAGAGATGCAGAAGTAAGGCAAGTGTTATCGGAGGAGTGGGAGCTAAATGAGCAGCTATACTAATAGGCATGCCAATAAGGAGCCGACCATCAAAGCGTACGGTCAAAGGGGCATGAGACAAATAGTATCAGACAAAGACACTGGGATTAGCATCCGAAATTTGGCAAAGTCCTTGTCTCCTACAGAATTTGGGGGATCTCACCGTGTCCGTAGGGTTCCCTATGTAAATGTGAAGGGGGTGATTCAGCAAAGACACAGAGCAGGCATGTGAAACCATGGCGGCGGCTTGCTTCCGAGTGATGACAACCATGGACAAGAACACACAGGAAAGTTTCAATCTATCAAGAACAAAAACAACCTCAGAATGATGAATTTGGCAAGTTGCTGGTTTGTCAGGGGCTGATGAAGACAGTAACCGATATCGGTTTACTAACCGGTGTCGGTCACAGAGCAAACGACGTCGGTCCCTTAACCGATGCCGGTGTCAAAAGTCTAGGATAAGAAGATATAAAAGGCTGCTAATTTGATTTTTAGCAACGTTGAGTATATTTATCAACTTATTGATCACAGAAGACAAAGTATGACAGAGAAAACAGAATTTGAAAACAAGCAAGATGCACACGCAAATCCAGAGACTAATCCTAGGTTAATTTTAGTTATCGTGGGCTTATGCCTTTAGACGTAAGATGATGTCGTAATCCTAAACAACAAGACCTAGGGAAATGTCAAGTTTGTTTTGGCTTATAAGGTTACCTCAATCGGGCGAGGAATACCGCGAAAAGGGGGATGTTTGAGCTGTTGTGTTAATTGTGAAGTGTGATTCGGTATGTGTTGTGCAAAGTGAAACTAGGGTTAATTTCCGTCAAATACCGTGGATATCACCCCACGCACGTACGACCCGCTACTTAATCTATGTTCACTAGAATTGAAGAACAACAAGCAGGAATGCAATGCATGTGTTTTAAACCCAAATCAAAAATTATGTTCGATGAAGCAAGAGAGATGACTTTCACTAATGCGAAACTAGAAAAGCAAGACAAATACTTTACGAAATATATAACAAAAGCAGCAACAACAAATATGCTTCCTAAAATGAAAATAAGCAAAAGAAAGAAACCCAAAATGGGTCCCACCGGGCGTGCCAAAATGTTTCACTCGGAAATGTTTCGTTCCTTTTAGAAACAGATAAGGTTAGGGGCTAGGAGGAATACCTGTGGAATGTCGAGATGGTGTGCGCGTACCGTAGAGAAAGATCAAGCTGACTGCGAAGAACTCCTTTTTGTCTTGGAAGGACTACCTGCAAATAAGAACACAAGACCACAAGATTTGATTAAACAATAAATGAGGAAACTGCCTTGGGCCCAGGAAATATAAAACTTCCTTTCGAAGGTGGTCAGTTCCCCTGCTAATATGAATTAACACAAAAGACTGTAAAGTATCAATTAAATTGTTTCGTTGAACTGGGTAGGGGAAAGGCTGGTTTTCTGGTTTTGATCAGAGGAACCGATGGCGGTTACTGATAGCCGATGCCGGTTATGATAGCCGATGCCGGTTACTGATAACCGATACCGGTGGGTTCTAAGATCTTCTTAGTAGCTATGGTGTTTGTAAGGCTGGTTTATGGATGATATTAGGAAATGAGATGATGAGGGGTAAAAGAATGACAGTTAGATGCAATGGCACGTTGGGTAGTGGATTCAGAAACGGATTTAGGAGGACTGAGATTCAAAGAGCATAAGAAATGTTATAACAGAGGACATGCAAGATATGACTTACTGGTTTTGACGAAGATGCAAGTTGATCTCCTCTACTGCAAGCACTTCTGGTTTCTTTACTCGTCTCTGCTTGATTAAATGAAGATCAGGACTCTGTTCCTCGCTCGCAATGCTCTCTGATCCGTAAATCCTTCGACCGATCTCCAAAATGAAATTCCGATCCGTTGTTTTGGTTTGGGAGCCCATTTACAGGAACCGATGGCGGTTGCGTAACCGACGGCGGTCGAGTAGAACCGCATCGGAAGGAAAAAGTAGGCTATTTTTAGTAAAATAGCCCACCTTCCCCGCTTTCCCCCGAGAGATCATGGCTCGGCCAAGTGACTAGAAGGTCGGTTTTGGGTGAAAGGGGTCAGTTAAGGGTGGCACCAGTTATGGGTTATGGGTGTAGGTTAGGGCTAGGTGTGACCAAGTTATGGGTCTTAATTAGGTTTAGTTGTTTTAGGGCTAGGTCATGATGAGTGGCAAAGTGAGGTGGTAGGTAGGGGTGATGTGGATTTATCAATTAGAAGGCAATTAATAAATAATTGTGTAAGGTTTAGGTGATGAGGTTATATCAGTGAATGTCGTCGCTTGCAGCCCATAGACCCCTATATAACTCTCTGCCGACATGCGGTGCCCATGCGAAAGTCACGCTCATTTCTATCATTTCCCAAATAACACTCATCAATGCTTTGGGAAATCTTCCACCCTCCACCCTTGGTAATGCATAATACCCCACCGCTATCATTAATAGCACGGCCAACCTTGTTTCCTCAGGGTGTGTTGCATACATTGTACCATACGTAAATGATAAACCTCGCTGTGTCAAATCTCGTGCAGCTGACCCAAATACTGTTGTTATCGCTGCCCGCCCCGCGCTAGGCAACGCCTGATACACTGTTTTTCCTATCATTGGGAGTCTCAAAATACGGAACACATCTTCCAAAGTCACTGTCATCTCCCCTGTTGGCAGATAGAAGGTATTCTTTTCTGGATTCCATCTCTCAATCAACACCTGCAACATAGCATGGTTACGCGTGATTCTTGAATAATAGCGGATTCCACTTAACCCCAAATGATTTATCAATGCCCATTCAGCTGGTGTTACATCCGCTCAGATTCGTGACAACAACGCTGGCACAGTATCATTCATCCTTAACCCTGCTTCTGCCTACATACATCAAAACGACACATAATTATTTAAAAGAACAAATCTCCATGGGTTTGTTCTCAAATTCTGAAAATCTTATAGTGATCGATAGCAGTTATGAATAGCCAATACCGGTATGCTAACCGATACCGGTTCCTTCTAAACGATACCGGTCACTGTCAAAAATATACCTACCCTGCTTAAAACATACACCTACGATAATTATTTTGCCCGTTTACTCCTATTTATACCTAAAAACATACGTGACCACCCTGCTTACCTACCCCGTAGCACTCACCCCATCCCCAACCCTTGCCTATCACCTTTTTTCTCATCTTTACCCACTTACACTTCTCTCATCTTATTCACAAAACATGCATGAATCAAATTACAACCAAACAGTTTACCTCTCGGGATGTAGCAGCTTGGGGCGGAACATATCTTCCCCCTCGTCCCTACCTGCTGGATGCTTCTCCTCGTTCAGCCATGTTCACCACCCTCTTCCAATATAATTTGCCTTTCTAACTTCTTAATCTCAGCCCACACTCACTTCACCTGTCTCTTTTCTCCTTATCACTCAATTCTTCCATGCAATTACCTGTAGCAGTCATCAAACAGCGTCGCATTCGCATATTTAACTTGTTGCATGACTCTAAAAATAAGAATGCTAAAAATAAGAACTTAAGTTGCCCAACCCAGCAGTTCTATTTTTAGGAAAATAATTCTTACATAACCGATATCGGTCATATAGCTACCGACATCGCTACATAACCGATACCGTGATGCCCCCCATTGCTTAAACCTAAGCCTTTTCTTCATTTTTGCAAATTTTTGTGGCACCCGCCTTTTCTGCATAAACAACACCATTATCCATATTTTTCATTAAATCCATATCTCATCACAATTTCATCAACATCATCTATCTATCTTACAAAAACAACCAAGCCATCAACAAACGATATCAAAACCATCAATCTATACACCATTTGGATCCAACTCAACAAGCTACATACATTCAATTTCACAAACCAACGACAAAACATACAACATTTCATAACACAACATGTCAATTAAACTCATCATCTATATATATACATACATCCCATCAACAAAAGACATCAACACCATCAATATATAAACCATGTGGATCAAACTCATCATACATTCTATATCACAAACCATCGACAAAACACTTAAAAATATTTTAAACACAAAGATGTGGGTAAAATCATCATATATATATATATATATATCCAAAGTTTCAAATGTATAATGTGTCCTACATAGGGGCCTCTGTGATCTCATAATACAACAAATCCAACACCTATGCCGCAATAACTGTCATAATCTCGACTCGGCTCGCAGGCCGGTCTCTCATATCAAAAATAAATACTCACTCACGAGCCGGTATCAATGTACTACACATGTACTCGCTCGCAGCCGGTATATAAAATAAATGAATCAATAAATGAATGAATAAATCATATGAGGGCACGCAGGCCTCTATAAACATAACCGGTTCACAGACCGGTGCCCATATCTAATGTACAAACACAAAAATATGCAGGGATCCCTCAGCTCTCCCCACCGCCCTCAGCACCTCTCCCTGCTGGTCCCTGTGCCGCCTCTCACCTCCTGCCTGTAACAGACCCACCGGCTGTGGCTGCACCTCCCTGAGATCTCTGACTCCGAGAGGTCTCTGCTCTATGTGCCGCATATGGCTGATAGTCAGCCCCGGTACCATCAAGAACATCCTGATAATACCGGCCTCCGCTCTCGCCTCCATATAGTGGGCCCGTGCCACCATCGCTGCTGGGGCTGGTCCCCCGACTCCTAATAATAGTGCCCCCTATGCTGGTGCCGCTGGTGGTGCCTGTGGCTACGCCGGTGGTGGTGCTAGTACTGTGCTGTGCTTTGTGCCACTTTGGTGGTGCTTGCTTTGTACTGTATCATTGGTGGTACTGTGCTTTGCTACACAGCCTGTACTGCGCCCAAGCTAATTGCCCCGTAAGACACCTATCTCAGTGCTGTGCGGCAAGCTGCCCTATAATAATGTACTGCCCCTGAGCTGGTCCCTCTCTGCTCTAACAGCCACCAAGTCTGGTTGTGTGGGTTGTGCTATCCTCGCAGCTCTCTCTCCTACCCACCATACTAAAAATGATCCCGTACAGCCGGCGTCGTCCACTGTATCGTCTGCCTGCCTCTCTGCTGCCCAATCTGGGTCCATAGGATGTGGTGCAGGCAGTGGAGCCTCTACATCATCCCTCCGGTACTGAGGGAAGGGAGGTGGCTCATCCTGTCGTAGCCCAAGCTGTCATCATACCCTCTCCAGGGGTATCCACTCGTACTCTCCCAGCCTCCGTCCCGCTATCCAGAATGTATACTGGATCCACTGCAACTGTGCTCGGGCTCCTCCGTGGGGGTGATGACCTCTATAAGGTCTCCATACAATATCTAACGTTGTCAAGCCCTCTAATACATGCCGGTAATATGCCACATCTCGTCCGCAAGAACGGCTCGTGGCTGGCCCACGACCCCCAACCACCTCTGAAAGCCATATCTGTAGATCACCTGTGGCCCTGGCTGCTGGGGCAGCCCTACTGGTCTAATGCATATGATATGCTCATATGCCCAACAATGTAACAAAAATGTCGAGCAAATCCCGAATCGCCTCATCCGGCGATAGCCCCACAGCTCTCGGTATAACTGCACCAGGTATACTGGTGCCCAAGCATAACATGTATGCTCCTCGACCATCTCATGTAAAACCCCCATCAGCACCCGTGGAAAGCGGCCTCCCTCTGAGTCCGGGAGGGTGAAGCAGGTGATCCCGATCATCATCAACATGGCAAGCCGTGTCTCATGTCGGTGGGCCCGGTACATATCCCCATACGCGATGCTCACGCTGTGATACGTCAGTAGCGCGGCTGCATCCCCGAATACGTGTAGGATGTTGTCCATGGCTGTCTCTGCGTCCACCTGAAAGACTGCCTCTCCATCAATCGGTAATCAAAGGATGCGATACACATCCTCCAATGTGATGGTCATCTCTCCAGTCGGGAGATGGAACACATTGGTCGCCGGATCCCATCTCTCGATGAGGGTGACCATCAAACTATGATCCTTGTCGATCGCTCTGTACCGCTGGACTCCGCCGAGTCCCACCTCGCACATGATACCCCACCGCTGCGGACACATGTGGCCACATCCATCTCAACAACAGGGGCATCCTGTCCCGCATCGTCAGCTGCTGACGTGCCTGCAAAACCAACTCACTACATTAGCCCTACTCTTTATCACAACATCTACTTATACCCTCTATACCCCCTTTTTTATCCCCCCGACCACACCCCGACTCTCTAACAAACCCCTCTACCCACCTATATTCTACAATATCCCCCAACATCTTCACACCCAACACACAAAACCCAATCATAAACAACACCACACAACCCAACACGCCATCCCCAACAAGAACTTAACACCCAAAACCACCACAAAACGACGCAACAAAATCAAAATCCTGCCTAGGGACCGGTACCGGTCACCCTTAACCGACCCCGGTCCCCTTTCCACCGACGCCGGTCAACTCCCGACCGACACCGGTCACCCACAAACCTGACCTACCCAAGAATTTCGTGACCGATGCCGGTCGCTTAGTGACCGGCATCGGTCACTGGAAAATATCCGAGCCGAACCCGACGCGGCTACCCCATTCCCTTTTTTTCCTATTTCTCCCTCTATACCCACCCAAACACCCTAAAAACCTACCCACCCAGCCGCCTTGGCCTATTTAACCTATCTACCCTCTCCTTTTTTCAAATAACTTCCATTTATTAATTATTTTATCAAAATCTAGCATTCCTACCCAAAACCCAAATACAACATAATACACTCAAATCCACACAATGAGGGGTTTCAAACCTACCGGTACGACGACACGTCGTCGTGGTGGGATGGGTGGTGGTGGTCCAGCTGGTCCAGCACCTCCTGCTCCTCCTGGCTGTGCCATAGCTCCACCTCTCCTCTGCTGGGTCCTCCACCAATCAACTGCTGCCTCCTACTCACTCGGGCCCACTAACCACTCACTCCTCCACTCAAATAGCGCCACCTCAACCAACAAATGCTCCAATCTCAACAATCCACCTCAGACAACTCAAATTGGGTTTCAAATTGACAATATGACAATGACAGGCCGTATTTTTTCTTTTTATAGGTTTTCGACCTATAACCGATACCGGTTATATTGTGCCCTAAGGAACCGGTATCGGTCACCTAACCGATATCGGTCATAGACAATCGATATCGGTTTTATCCCACCTCTTTCCCAATTTCTGCCCTTACTTACTAAATCACCCTTTCTCACAACATCGCCTATATCCACCTTGGCTGAAAACCCTTTGTTAACTTCCATGGCCCGATCCAAGGCCGCAACCAACCAATTTGGCCCGACCCAAGGCCGTAACCTACCATTTGGCCCGACCCAAGGCCGTAACCTACCATTTGGCTGACCCAAGGCCGTAACCAACCAATTTGGCCCGACCCAAGGCCATAACCAACCAATTTGGCCCGACCCAAGGCCGTAACCTACCATTTGGCCCGACCCAAGGCCGTAACCAACCAATTTGGCCCGACCCAAGGCCGTAACCTACCATTTGGCCCGACCCAAGGCCGCACCCAACCATTTGGCCCGACCTAAGGCCGCACCAATTAAATACCTTTCCCACAATCAACATTTTATTTTATCCATCCATCATGTAGCTTTTTGTTCAATCGAGCTCACCTGTTCGTGTTTTAGCATGATTAGGGTCCTTGACTTGATCAGTCGACCAACTTTGCCTAGACCAAGACCGTGACGTTTATCTCAACCAAACCAACCATTTGGTACTGCCGAACATGCCTAAACATTCCTGTACCTTACCCATTATATCCCCTGAGCTACTTCCTATGCCTTGGATACCAAGATTATATCACCCTTGTTTGGATAAACTATCGACCTTTGCCTATGAATTGTTGGTTTTCTCGTCAAATCATGTACCCTGGTTGCACTACTACATTTCAACGCGCGTCTGCTTCCTTGGACCTACCCCACCATCTCACCATCATCTCCACACCATTTACCCTTTATCAACTCTATCCTTGATCTCACACTATCTCCATCTTTGATAGATTTGAGGGGGATTACCTATACCTTTAATAGGGGAAACCACTTCATATTATTTTCCGTGTAGCTTTACAAAACAAACTACATGACAATAAGGGGCTAATGTAGACACCAAATTTGTGTCTTACGACCCCTTGTGACCCGCATCTCATTTTGCAACCTAACCTCATCACCTAAACCTTACACAATTATTTATTAATTACCTTAAAATTAATAAATCCACATCGCCTTACCTGCCACCTCATCTTGCCACCTCATCATGACCAAGTCCTAACCCTAAAATAACCTAATTGAGACCTATAACTTAGTCTACATCCACACCCATGACTAATGACCCCTTACTCGCACCCAAAACCAACCTTGTAGCTACTTGACCAATCCCTCGGAAGAAAAGGAGGGAAAAGCTGGCTATTTTACCAAAAATAGCCTGCTTTGACCTGACTGATATCGGTTCCTACTCGACCACCGTCGGTTGCGTAACCGCCATCGGTTCCCTACAAATGACCACTTCCAACCAAAAAAAGGATTGGATTTTCATTTGATCGAAAAAAGAAAAGGAGAGATTATTAAAAGGATCGGGATTTGCTTGGCCGAGCGAGAGATAAGTGAAAAAACAAGAAGAGTTTACAGAGAAGGACATCAAGCCCAAGACTGCAACTGCACAAACCAGAGCCCTGTGACACTCAGCTGATCATCGTGAGGGAAGACATCTCATCTTCTGGTCGTCAGGACGTCCTATCTGAGTTCTACCTTTGTCATCACAGTTCTTGGACCTGCATTCTCGTCAATAAACAGTAAGTAGAATCTTGTATGTTCTCTTTGATAACATTTCTTAGACTTTTGAATCACAGCCATCATAAATCTATTCCCAGATCTACTACCCAGCAACACATTACATCTAACTATCATTCTTCTACCCTCTCATCACCCCGTTACCTAATCCCACTCATTTACTAGCCTTAAAAACAACACAACCACCCTACAACTGACCCTCACCAAAAGCCCCTAAAACATAGAACCTACCGATATCGGTTAGCAGCAACCGGTATCGGTTACCTTGACTCAAAACCAAAAACCAGCCTTTCCCCCTACTTGTTTCAACGAGGCAATTAAATTGTTATTTTACAATCTTTTGTGTTAATTCATATTAGCAGGGGAACTGACCACCTTCGAAAGGAAGTTTTATATTTCCTGGGCCCAAGGCAGTTCCCTCATTTATTGTCTAATTAGAATCTTGTGGTCTTGTATTCTTATTTGCAGGTAGTCCTTCCAAGACAAAAAGGAGTTCTTCGCAATCAACCTGATCTTTCTCTACGGTACGTGCACACCATCTTAACATTCAACGGGTATTCCTCCTAGCCATAACCCTTATCTATTTCTCAAAGGAATGATAGGATAGAAGCAAGTCTATTCTGCAGAGCCAAAACATTCCGTATGAAACACTACTAATTCAATAATCTACCATTAATTCCTTTCAAATCAGCCTGCAAACCCGTCGAATCGACTCCTCTACTTCTATTTTTGTGTGTTAGAGAAAAAACAATGAATTTGGTGAAAGACATCTCTCAAAGCAATCTAATCTTGGATTAATGGTGTGAGAATTTTTTTAAGGATTTTCCCTTATGAAATCGAGTTTATTCTTCATCCTTAGCATGTGGGAGAAGGCAACCATGGCAGATTTAGCAAAATAAGACTCATTCGAAGGAATCCGGTTCACAATAAAGGCATGAAAGATGTTTCAAGCTTTTTCTTCCTCGAAACCTATAAAAAATGATATTTTTATGTTTCTAATGCATAGAGGAGATCAAGATATTTCCAATGAGTCTAATTTTTCCCAAATTTGATCTCTAGATTGAAAGATATGCCCATCTAAAGATTTAGGGAAAAATTAGGGCATAAATTTGGGCACAAATTTCAAGGCACAAATTAGGTTGAAAAATGGTGGCAAATTAGATTTGAAAATGGGTCCACGGGCCCAAATTTTAATTTTTCACTTTTGGAAAAATTTCCCAAAAACCTCCATGGCCCCTCAGTCCGAATGACACATGGCACCTTCTTGATGATCCACGGCCAAAGACCTGTCTTTTTCCCTCTTTTTTTGAATTGGGAAAATTTCTGAAAAACTCTCTGTGCCCCACTCCCAATGACATGTGGTACTTCCCAATTCACTGATGGGATCACGGGCTCAAACTTCACCTTTTTCCCTTTGATTTCAAATTGGGAAAATTTCCTAAAAAACATCTATGCTCCGCTCTCTTGATGACATGTGTCAACTTCTAGTTCAGTGTGGAGGTGTGGCCCAAATTTTTCCCTTCTCCTTCGTGGGCTTGAGGGCCGATTTGGACTTTTGAGTTTTTAGCCAAAGAGACTAAGTGTCAACAATTTCTTCGCACCTCTGTCAACTTGCTTCCTTCCCCTCTGCGGGCCCGTGGGCGGCTTGTGACTTTGAACCTTTTAGCCAAAAGGGATAAGTGTCAAGTTTTCCTCCGACGCCTGTCACTCTGCCTTAACACGTGGCATCATTTCATTAGTTATGGGCCTGCCTTAAGAAAATTTCCCCTCCAAATTCTTCCGAGCCATAACTCAAAAAATACAAGGAGTTAGGAGGGATTCTTTACCTTTCTGGAAGGGGGAATAAAAATCCTATCTAATGAAGATATTTCCATAATGTTTTGAGTATTTGCAATGTGTGAAAATTGAAGTTGAAGCACAAGGAAGGAAAGAATGAAGGAAAGTTAGCCAAAATAAGCAGGGGCTCATTTTGGATAACAATTTGGTGACTCAGAGGGGTCATCTGCCTACTAGATGAATGATTAGTGGCCTTTGTTGCATCCATTGGGCATGGAGTCAAGCATGATAACCAACTCGGATCTAAACTATAAAAATATGACCTTTAAGCCACATAGTAACCCATTGAAACTTGGATTTGACCCTAACCAAAAGCCACTGAATGCATTATGCAAGAGTAACCAAAACAACACCAAACAACTATGTAAAAAATTGGAAATCATACATACCCCAAGTGGGATATGTAGAGTGTGCACAAACACTTCTTCTAGCTGAAAGAAAACCTACCTACACTACTCTAACTAAGAGAAAAGGGAGCTCAAACAAATCCTGCAACTGGCAAGGAGAAATAGCTTCCCTTCCTCAAAAATGGCAGTCATGTAACTGATTTGGCACTAAACATGGTTGGTTGTATGAGTGGAAAATCAACAAGAAGATGGTCTTCTACTCAAATTAGCAAGGTGTCAGCTGAAAGAAAATTAGATACCTCTTTTATTTTCTCTACATCCGGATTGAAAAGGTATGGAAGCTGATCCTTGGTACTTTCAAGCTCATACTCATGCTTAGAGGAAAGCATGACTATTTGTGGCTTCTCCTTTAGCTCTAATGAAGCCAAATACCTGATTGGGAAAGGTCTGATCTCGTATGATATGCCCATAGGTCCGAGATTCAACCCCAATAATGGATTCTTCTTGTGGACCTTCTTGGGTGAATGGTGTGGTGGACCTTCTTGGGTGAATGGTGTGGTGGACCTTCTTGGGTGAATGGTGTGGAAGGAGTGATGAAATCCTCCCGCCTTTTCCTTCCCCTTCCAGTGAAGAACATGGAAGATTAATATCTTCCAACCTTGATTCCAAAGAGCTGTCATAGAATGCAAGTGCTGCTGAAATGAATGCTCTCCTCCATGATAGCAGGCTCAAGTGTTTATAAGATGGATGATGAAGGAGAAAACAATGTGATTTCAATTGGTTCCTCTCCATCAAAATAGTCCTCCAAATTTGATAGATAAACTACCTCATTATTGTCCTGCTACAAATGTTCAACTTCCTCCATGGTGTTCTCTTGATCAAAAAATTGTTTACTATGGTTTCTTCCATCCTCCAACATGAAGTTTTAAAGGTCAAACTCTTCTTCAACATTAGATATTAAAAGGGATGAAGTGGGAGGAAGAAGTGAAGGTTTTCTGTGTCCTGCTCTGCACTTGGAGCCTCTCGAAACTATATGGTCCTCCATTATGGGTTCATTTACCAAAACAGGCCCTTCGAATGAAATCAAGGAATCTTCAAAGATGATTTCTTCATTGAGTGGCTTCAACTTTGATTTGATCTCTCCCATCTTCTCCTCTTCAATGGGACTTGGAGCTGATTGTTCTTCCTCTTTGTTGACTAGTTGTGTAGCTTGGATTAAATTAGCATCCTTTTCAAACAAAGTGCCAACATAGACACTACATTATGAGAAAATTGATTATTGATTTGCTTCTTCTTTTTCTCTTCTTCTACTTCAACAAAATAATTCCTAACCACCATTGAATCTTCATATTTGGCCTCCTCTAAAGGCTTTACCAACAAAGGAATCTCTGTTATCCAAAACCTAAGAACTAAGCTCACTAAACCGTTAAACACTTATTCTTCTTTTTGTCCTTCATGACTGATTTTTAAAATTTATTCTTCTCCACATGGATTTGGGAAGGCAAGAGAAGGAGTGGGCTGTGATTCAACCATTTTTTCATTTGTTTGTGGTGGTGGAAGAGATGAAACTTCTTGTTTCCTTGGAGTGGAAGGTATTTCTTTTAGCTCTTATGGAGGGGATGACTGTTTGGAAGGGAAAAGGACAGAAGAATTAAGATGAGGTCGAAGACTAGGGAATGGAGAAATGAAATCAACACTTGGGGTAGTATGGGCTGGATTTGGAATTTAACATTCAAAATGATATGGTTTTGTTTGAGGAATGGAAAGAGAAAAACCATATGATGGTGTAGAACCTACCCATTGACAAGGTTTCTCAACACCAAATTTATAGGCCTCTATCTCCAGTGTCCATTGTGCAAGTTGGGGCAGCATCCCAATCATGAATTCCAACTTATCTTAAGGAATATAATGCCCTGGAAAGGGTCCCACCCATGGACAAGGTGCCCTATAACCGATTCCAAATGTTTTCATTTGTGCTTGAGCCCTAGATTGCACCATGTTTGCCTCCATCTTTTGGATCTTCTCCAACAAATCTACATTTTCTTCTTGACTGCCCTCACAATTTGAATACCCTTATGCTTGACATGATTCATAGCCAAATTGATTTTGGCATTGCTCAGATGGGTATGCATATTGGTTTTGAATTTGATCAAAATGCTAATCTAGAGAATCTAAAAAACATGTTGGAGGTGGGAAACATTGTTGCTACTGAAATTGTAGATTACATGAGGGAAATGAAGTCATGATTTCACAACTTCATGGAATGAAATAGAAATGAAAGATATGGAGGGAAAAATGAAATGGAAAATGAATGAAAATGAATGGAAATAAGGTCTCGCAACTTCGAGATGGGTTGCTGACTAGATGGAGTCACCGAGATGTGTTTGCAAGTGCCTCCAAAGGCTGAAATTTAAAACAGAACACATCAACATACAAAAATGAAGTGGAATATCTCTTGGTCCCACCGGGCATGCCAAAATTGTTTGTGTAAATTCATAGCACCCCAAAATGACCTCAAATTTACTCAGACAAATGGCCAATTTGGTGTGAATGCACAACATTGAGTTTTCCCTAAGTGTGGGACCTTGCAAATTGGGAAACTCTCCAGTTGAGGCTAGTTCCTACCCCTCTATTTAGGTGTGTGCATGTAATTTTTGCAGAGATTTTGATTTAAAATCCTACTCTAAAACTACTAAGGAGAAAAAGTTGAGAAAAAAATGGAAATGGAAACAAAACTAAGCAAAAACAACAAACGGATATACACCAAAGGAGTGTTGAACTTCTTGTTTTGTAAATAACACAGATCATAAGAATGTAACATAGAACATGCACAAATTGCCAAGATATAATGAAGCATTAGAAGAAAATAATAACAGATGAAAGGATTGAAAAATTATTCACAGAGCATGTATTATCATTCCCAGTTTTTAATATGATGCATTACAATGGCAAGGAGGTAAAAATATGTGTTGCAGCCTGTATGAGAGGTCTAAAACTCCACGAATCCACTTGCTAAGGAGAAAAGGGGAGCCTACAAGAGAAAAATGTCCAAAAAAACAAAGGATCAAATCCTTTCCATTTATAGCTGAAGCAAGGAGAGAGAGAAAATAGAGGAGGAAGAAAATTAGATCTTCTAATTCAACAATCTGCCATTAATTCCTTTCAAATCGACTCCTCTGCTTCTGTTTTTGCATGTTGGAGAAAAAAATGATAAATTTGGTGAAACACAGCTCTCAAAGCAATCTGATCTTGGATTAATGGCATGAGAAGACATTTTAGGTTTTTCCCTCATCAAATCAAGTTGATTCTTCATCCTTGGCATGTGGGAGAAGGCAACCATGGTAGATTGAGAAAAAATGACTCATTTGAAGCAATCTGGTTTGTATTAAAGGCATGAAGACGTTTCTAACTTTTTTATTCCTTGAAACCTATAAAAATGATATTTTTATGCCTCCAATGCATAGAGGAGATCAAGATCTTTCCAATGAGTCTAATTTTTCCCAAATTTGATCTCTGGATCAAAATATATGCCCATATGAAGATTTAGGGAAAAATCAAGACATAAATTTGGGCACAAACTTGAAGGCATGAATTAGGTCAAAAAATGGTGGCAAATCAGATTTGAAAACAGGTCCACGGGCCCAAATTTGAAAATGGTGGCATGACATGTGGTACCTTCTGGATGATCCACGGGTCGAAGACCTGCCTTTTTCCCTCTTTTTTCGAATTGGGAAAATTTCCCAAAAACTCTCTATGCCCCGCTCCTCTGATGACACGTGGCACTTCCTAATTTGCTTTGATGGGATCGCGGGCTCAAACTTCACCTTTTTCCCTTTGATTTCAAATTGGGAAAATTTCCCAAAAAAACATCCATGCCCCACTCTCCCGATGACATGTGTTAGCTACTGGTTCGGTGGGGCAAAGGTGCGGCCCAAATTTTTCCCTTCTCCTTCACGGGCTCATAGGCCAATTTGGACTTTTGAGTTTTTAGCCAAAGATGCTAAGTGTCAACAATATCTTTGCACCTCCGCCAACTTCCTTCCTTCCTCTCAGCAGGCCTGCTGGCTAGCTTGTGACTTTATGCCTTTTAGCCAAAAGGGATAAGTGTCAAGTTTTCCTCTCGACACTCACCACTCTGCCTGACACGTGGCATCATTTCATTAGCTATGGGCCTGCCTTAGGAAAATTTCCCCTCCAAAATCCATGCCAAGCAATAACTCAAAAAATACGAGTTAGAAGGACTTGTTTACCTTTCTCGGAAAGGGAAGAAAAATCCTATTTGATAAAGCCATTTCTACAATATTTTGAGTGCTTTTAATGTGTGAAAATTGAAGTTAAAGCACAAGGAAGGAAAGAACGAAGGCAAGTTAGCCAAAATAAGCAGGAGCTCATTTTGGATAACATTGTCATCGAAATGAAGGGAATTTTGAAGATGGTCATGGTAGAGGTTGAGGATACCATGGTGGATTCGAGAGGATGGGGCCATGGTGGTGGAAGAGGTGAGTTACCATGAGGAACACGTTATACATGTGGATCTCCTGACCACTACAGGCATGAATGTCCTCAAAATATTACATGTTCTTTCTGTGGAAAGAATCATAGTTATGAGGAATGCTTGAAATTGTATGAGCATCTTAGTAAGTAGCATAAAAAAAAGGCACAAGGATGGTTAGGATATAGTGTGTTGTGGAAAATCATTGGATTCCCAAGTTGGAAGTAGAATCCAAGGCATTACAGTAAAAACACAACCCAAGCTGAAGCAAAGGTGTGTTCCAAAGAAGCATTGCACTAGAAAAATACCATCACTAAGGAGGAGGTTCTACATGCACGGTACCCAAATCCTACCCATCAGAAGGAGGTTTACCAGAAACCATGGAGGTACTCAGGAATATTCAAGGTGAAATACAATATTTAAAGGAGCAATCACGGAAGATGGAGCAAAAGAAAGCATCAGAGATGGTCCAAACTAATATGGATGACTTGAGAGAAGTGTGCAAATTGTTGTGCTAGGAAAATATCATTCCACTATTGGGGAATTGGTTAAAAGGAAACACTCTATGCACAAGTACTAAGACTATATGGAAGATCCTGCATGTAAATCTTACCTGTCATAGCCTATATTATGACAACAAAATAATTTTTGAATTTTTTTGTGGAAGGGTGTCTATTGAGTAATATATTGATTGATATATGTGCGGAAGTCAATGTTCTTACTTTAGATGCATGGGTAAAAATGGGGAGACCTCCATTGCAACCATCCTCTAATGTTTTGTTCATGGCTAATCAAACTAAGGCCACTCCCATCGAGTTTTAAAAGATGCATCCATTACCATACAAGGAGCCAAGTTCACTAGATATTTTGAGGTTTTAGCGCTGGCAGAGTCATATAGCTTCCCAACTCTATTGGGGCATCTTTGGTGCTATGAAAATAATGTTGATCTTCAAGATACAATAAGGGTTATATCAGATTTGAAAACAAGGAGGAAAGAGTTATTGTCCCTTTAACATATGGCAAATCTTCACCTGTGTTGATCCATTAAGTGAAGAATACCTGAATAGGATATATGTACGCACTATCCAAGATCTAGAGGTTCTTGAGCCATGTAAGGAAGGAATCCTTTAGTGGGAGAATGCACAGTCTATTAGTGATACTATAAGTGTTGCATGGGATAATTGGGCTCATAACACTTATGATTTGGTACGGAACCCAATAAAGAGCATATTTTTGAGGGATGGAAAACTACGTTATATTAGGAGAATAGGTAACAACTGTTACGAATATTATAGTGCTTCACATATTTATGTGTGTGAATAATAATTACGTGTGTAATTATTATGGTTGGGAGATTATTGTTAGAGTTGTTATAATATATTGTTTCAACAATATATTATTGTATTTATTGTTATGTGTGGGTTACATGAGTTATTCTCACCCCACATAATTAGGCTTTGTTGAGATTTTGTAGTTGAGTTAGTTTCCTATATTCTAGGGAAACTCCAGCCTATATATTAGGCTATTGTATTGTGTGAAATATATAGAAAATATAATATTATTGTGTATTATTTTTTTGTAAATCTGTTGTTGCTCTAATATTTGGTATCAGAGCGATGGGAAGTTGAATGGAAGTGTGATTTTTCATGTAGGGGCAACACTATAGCTTGAGTTGAGTTGCCCGAGTAATGAAAGATTTATTCAATTTTTACAGATCTACCTGCAAATTTTGAGCTCACGTCCATTACCAATGTGTGCAACAAAATCAGTGACACTCTTGCTCATCAAGCCATCCTTCTAGCAGAGATTTAGCCAAATATTCTTAGAAGAAATGAAATATTGTTTGATTTTTTTGTGGCATGTCCAAACAACTTGAATTTTGCATAACTTGGAATATTCATCCACACAATCTGCTTGATTTTTCCAGATTCGTAGAAGTGAATTCATCTAAAATATTACTCCATTACTTTGCAGGTTATATCTTTTGTGTGCTTGGTTGAATAATTATTTTAATAGATCCAATTCGTAGTGTGATGCGTAAATCATGACTTTCAGTTTCAGCGTGGTGGCTCAATTTCTTAGCATGATCCCCTTGATTCATGCTGCTCTACATTCATGTGATTTGTGACAGTGATCTCTCCAACATTTTTACACCTACCCAACTCGTAGATCTACATCCAAGTCTTCCATCTCATGCTTATGCACCCGTATGTTTCCATCTACTGCTTCAGGCATGAAGAACAACCCCAAATTCAAGTAACACTCAGTCATGAACAACTTTTAGGTCAGGTGGTGAAATCAAATCTTGTTGGTACCATTGCAGAGATATTGAAAGCACCTTTCCAACACATTTTTCAGTTTATAAAATGGAGCTCTGGTTGTCAAATTATGAGCAAATCATTCTGTCACTTCAATGAAGCGGTGAGTTTTTGCAGCCATTTGTGATTGGCTAATTTTTTTGTTTAATAATTGCATTTTAAGGGCAATTATTATGTTTTTAGCCAAATTAATATTTTTTTGACACCATTTTTTTGGGCCTTTGATATTTTTGGAATCCTCATTTCCTCCCAATTCCAACAAGTAGTCACATGATTAATTTTCTCGTGATTTTGAGAAAATATTTAATCATTGTGTCAATTTTATTTAAATTATGCCATTTTACGGGAAATTATATCCTTAATAACTTTTGCACGGTATCTCAAAATTGAGCGCCGTTTTTTCAAAAGTGTATATTTTTTTATTCCCGTCCTATTGGTTCTAATTTTGGGAGAAAATAAAAACTTTGAAAATTACCCTCTATTTTGGCCATCTTGTGGACGCATTATCGGTTGTACCCGATGTCCTTAAATAAAAGGTTTCACATTGAGAGGAGAATATTAAATACAATGTGGAAACCATGTAGTCTCATGTTCAGATTCAGATGAGTTAAGCATTCATATACCGGAGGCAGGAGGCATCGGAGGTTGGAGGTCATTCAGCGACCTCTCGTCAGTTGCCAACGACGGGCCGCATATCAGCTTTGGTGACATGTGTGTGTGCAGTTTGATTTTAGTGCTTCTAGTGTGGTGTGCCTCAGGTTACAGTGATCTTGTTTTCAATAAGTGGAAATTTCACATTGAGGGGGGGAACATCATTCCAATGTTCCATTTCCAGTATGTCAGCTTTTTCTATGTATGTATGAGCAACAGATGTCAGTAGAATTTCCTATGTTATTCCCTACAGTGAAATGTGATGAGGGCCGATGATAGTACTTGGCACATCATGATGTGGTTGTAGGTAAACCACTTGAAAACCTTCATTTGTGATTTGTGGTAAACCAATAAGCAAAACCACCATTCTTGGTTGTTGATAATCCATTTGCAAAACCATCACTTTGTGGTTTTTGGTAAACCAATTGCAAAACCACCATTCTTGGTTTTTGGTCAACCATTTGCAAAACCATCCTTGAGGTTTGTGATCATCCTGTGAAAATCACCAGATCATGAGCAGTGCAAGTATAAGGCGTGTTTTCCCCATGTCCGCACTAAGGGGGGGAATGTTAGGAATATTATAGTGCTTCACACATTTATGTGTGTGAATAATAATTACGTGTGTAATTATTATGGTTGGGAGATTATTGTTAGAGTTGTTATAATATATTGTTTCAATAATATATTATTGTATTTATTGTTATGTGTGGGTTACGTGAGTTATTCTCACCCCACATAATTAGGCTTTGTTGAGATTTTGTAGTTGAGTTAGTTTCCTATATTCTAGGGAAACTCCAGCCTATATATTAGGCTATTGTATTGTGTGAAATATATAGAATATATAATGTTATTGTGTATTATTTCCTTTTTAAATCTTTTTCTGCTCTAATAACAACTCATTACATTATTACATCGAAGGAGGAGACCCTATGGTGTTCCCGCACACCATGGAAAAACAATGGCTAGACCAATTAGAGAGGAGGAATATGCTACCATATACCCTACGCAGACAGCGAGCAGTCTTTGGTGGGTAGTCCACAAGGATAATCTTTTAGGATGTAATGAAAGTAGGATTTATCTTGCTACTAGGTTCTTTAGGAGTAATACACCTACTCAAATCTATACTTATCATGGTAATCAACCTTTTCAAAGCACCACATTCATCGGTGTGAGAGACTCGGAAAGAGGGGTAGCAAGCTTTACCACCTTTGCTCTAGGTGCAAGAGTTTTATTCCACATTACAAGGCTACACACATGTTTGGTATGTGTATGTAGAACTCTATAGAGATACTTGAAATTGGCAGGATTTAAATGTGGGAATGACCCACACGTTTGACTTATTCTCTACTAATATTTTAGTAGAAGAGGCATTAAAGGTTATAAAATTATTAACTATGGGGATAGAGCCAAGGAAGAAGAAATCATTTAAGATTTATTAGATGTAGGAGATTTATGAGCGTGTTTTGCTAAAGAAAAAGAGGATGATGTCACACTACTTTAGCATGCTTACCTTGCAAAAAAAAAGGAAAAATAGTCTACTTAGTGGATGATGAAGAAGTAGAAAATTTAGATATAAACCATTCAATAGGTAGGTGTGAGGTGTTGGATAGTGCAGATAAGACCACACGCACCTATCATGAACCTATGAAGATAAAGAAAGTGATTATTGCATCAAATAATGAGCCTAAGGATGCCATAATTGGAGACTATTGGTAAGACTCTAAAGTGGAAAAAATCATAGAGTTACTACGGGATTCTCGGATTGATTCTCTCATGGGTACCATGATCTTAAAGGCATACATAAATATTAGAGAGGGTGTACACCCGGTTAGAAAGAGGCCCTATAGGATGAACCCCAACTTGTGTGAAAAGGTCAAGGAATAGATTGACAAAATGTTGAAGTATGGAATCATCAAGACCCTCGACAAGTCGATTGGGTTATTCCAATGGTGATCATTATTAAGAAGGATGGTTGGATTAGGATCTTTGTGGAATACAAGGAGCTAAATGATGCATGTTGGATTGATCCCTTTCTATGCCATTCACCGAGGAAATGCTAGAAGGCATTGCAGGGGTGTGATATCCATTCATTTACATATGGGTTCTTTGGGTATCATCGGTTAGGATTTCCCATGATGATCGGAAAAAAACTACTTTGACTAGTGAATGGGGTAGCTTCACGTATCTTGTGGTGCCTTTAGGTCTACAAACATTTTTGTTGTATTTTCACACATTATTGTTCAAGTATTCAAGGAATTTATTCACAACTTCTTGTAGGTTTATTTGGATGATTAGATGATGTATGGATTAGTTAAAGATAATTTTGAAAATCTACACTTAATTTTTGAAAGATGTAGAAAGTTGACTATCTCTTTGAAAATCAAGAAGTGCATATTTGTTACACCATTTGGAATATTTTTAGGACACATAATCTACAAGGAAGGTTTGTTAGTTGATTCAACTAAGGTTGCAGTCATTATTGTCCTAAAAGATCCTACTAGTCAAAGTGAGGTGCATGGATTATTGGGTCACATGGGGTATTATAGGAAATTCATAAATGGATATGCCAAGGTTTCCGCACCTTTGGAGGAGTTACTTGAAAGGAAAAGGTACGTTCTACTGGGGAGAACTGCAGTAGTGTGCATTCGAGAAATTAAAGGAGAAACTTATTACCACACCTATTTTGCATTTTACTTTGTGGGACCAACCTTTTCATGTATATGTGGATGCCTCTGCATGGCCATGTGTGTGGTATTATCTCACCCTATAGAAGGTATTATTAATCATCCTTCTTTTTTTCTAGTAGAAAGGTAACTCCTTTAGAGAAAAATTACACAACTACGAGTGTGAATCTTTTTAAATGATCTATACGTTACATAAATTCCAACATTACCTACTAGCTTCTTTTATACATATCACATGGCATTGAAGTATTTT
This sequence comes from Taxus wallichiana var. yunnanensis, assembly GCA_018340775.1. Lineage (NCBI taxonomy): Eukaryota > Viridiplantae > Streptophyta > Pinopsida > Cupressales > Taxaceae > Taxus > Taxus wallichiana. Next base: position 74,262,337 of record CM031235.1, on the reverse strand, counting down.
GTAAATAGTCTCATTTTACAGGGGTGTATATGTAGATGGGTACTTTTATTTCAAGAATTTGATTTCACAATTGTGGTCAAACTAGGGAAAATTAATTTTGGACCAGACCATTTATTTAGAATACAGTCAGGAGAAGAAGCACAATCCATTGAATATATCATGTCCGATGCATAGTTATACAGGTTACAACGCACGCCATCGGAATTAGAGGACATTGTTTTCTTTATATTAACAGGTATGACACCAAAAGGAATGAAATCCTTAGAGAAGAAACAACTTTCTATACACGTGGCACCCTATATGTTGATTAGTGGTGACCTATACAAATTAGATTGAGATGAAATATTACATCATTGTGTACTAGAACATGAGCACATAGATATCATGGTGGAATCTCATGGTGTTATAGCAGTGGTCACTATGTAGGTAATGCCACTACACACAATATTTTACTCACTGGATTATGGTGAGAGACCCCGTATAAAGATTGTAAGAATTATTTCAAGGCTTTTGATCATTGTTAGTGTCTTAGGAAACCCGGTCAATGAGATGAAATGCCTCTAAGACCCATTACTATTTAAAACCATTTGAGAAATGGGCTATAGATTTTGTGGGTCCTATTTCACTAGCCATGGTATAGGACTGGATCACACTATTTCAGTACTTATATAGACTATCGATAAGGTGGGCAAAAGAAGCACCTACAAAGGATTGTACAATGGTTACAATAGCCAATTTTCTATAGGAAAATATTATTACAAGGTATGGATGTCCTTTAAGTTTGACTAGGGATAGGGGCACACACTTTTTGAAAGAGACAATCAGAATTTTATTGAATGAAATCATGATTGCATGCCATAAGACTACACCATATCATCCCTAGGCCATTGGGACTCATTAAGGATTTTAACAAAATTTTGAGCCAGACATTGACAAAAATTTGTGATGTTGGAAGAAAGGATTGGGATGATAAAGTATCTGCAGTACTTTGGGAATATTGAACAACATATAAAAGGTTGAACAAAGCCACACCATTTCAGTTAGTGTTTGGTGTAGAAGCAGTTCTTCCTATAGAATTCATGTTACCTTCTTTGTGTATTACGCATGTTGGAGGTCTAGCTGATGAGAAAGCATTAGAAGAATGGATTGAAAAGTTAATCAAGCTAGATGAGTGATGAGCAATAGCATGTTGGAGTCAAAAAAAAGAAAAGGCTAGGTAGAAAGCATGGCATGATAGGCACATCAGGGATAAAAAGTTCACAATTGGATAGATGGTGCTCCTTTATGATTCTAATTTTTACACCATCCAGAAAACTCAAGGTACATTGGTTGGGGCCATATGTTATCACTCACATACTTGAAATAGGCACTTTATAATTAGAGGTACTTGATGAAACATTGTTACCCGGTTACTTCAATGGGAGTAGGCTGAAGCCCTACTATAAATAAGTCTTCTTGGTGTTTGTAATAAGGCAATGTTGCCATTTAGATTAGGTTTTCAATTCTATATTTTGTAACACCCTTGATAGTTGTTATTTTCCTCCTTTACATTTCAAGTGTTGACATGTGATTTTCCTTATAAAGATATGTTCTTTTGATTTTTGGAGATCATGCTTGATATGGATAAATCATCTTTTGTTCTTAAGATCCTTTGAATGAATTGGAATGGCTTCCTTGAATCCATTTTTCATTTCTTGTAGGTGAGTTGCAATCTGGTTTAAGAATTGTAAACTTATCTATTAATCTAACTCATCCTTGGATCAATTTTAGTGATCTAAGGAATGTTTTAAAATCTACTCTGTTGAACAAATGGTAAATCGACATTCCATGAATTAAAAGACATATGATTGAACTTTGATTGATTACAAGTTCTTTGATTGTGGTGTGAAATTTTTTTCGGTTGTATGTTATATTTTTATCTTTTCAACTCGATCATGGCAGGACAATGTTGACACAAATGAACTATAGCCTACACATGGCTTAGGAAATATTTTGGTTCCTAAAACTAAAGGGGATTGTCCTACTAAATCCTAAGCTAGGTAAGGAAATATATATTATCTAGCTATGTTAATTAATTAAATTTTATCCTAACCTAAGATTTTTACTAAGGATTATGGGGAGGTTACTAAGTTCTTTGAATTATCCTAAAACCTAATGCCATATGGTTAGATCTAACCTAATTCCTAAAAACTATTGAGTTGGAATTAATCTAACCTATGTGGTAACTACCTAAGGTGGTGTAGTCAATTTTACTCCCACTATAAGAGGAAGGAATCCCATGCGCGTTAGCCTATCACCCAACAGAAGTTGAGCGCTCACTCGAGGCACGTGCGGGTGCCGAGTCTCTCTTTTATGTGAGTTTTTAGTGGGAAGCATTCATTAATGATTAGTATAGGAGTATTCAAGAAATAATTTTAGACATACAAGGATTACAGGGCTTAGGACGGCCTCCAGATCCTTGTAGTTTCTTCAAACTATGTGTTTTAAAAGACTCCATAACATATAATATAATAGAAAGAAAGATACAACCATTCATTTATAGCATGAAAGGAAAGAGAACTTATATGAATGAAATATACATGAAACCCACTGATATGCATATCTAATTACAATCGGTAACTTCATTGTATTCATCGTTTCATTACAAAGAGACATAACGGGCATACTGCAGTCATGCACATCACTAGGCTTGGACAAATACACAAAAATAGAAAAGAAATTACAATGCTAAGCTCAATACATTCATTTTTGCATCATAGCCCCACTCGTAGTAATCCTGCAGAGTTTTACCCATGTTAACTCTCTCTGTGTGTATCTCTCCTATCTTTTCCTCTTAGGTCTCTCTCTTTTCTTGGTCCACAGAACTTGTATTTATCACCTTCCCATGCTGCCAACTCACCTTGCTGCGCCCTCAGATCCATTGCCAAGTGTCGAATGTGGTCCTTCAACGAGCATGTTTCCTCAGGCTTGAGCTCTCCACTCCATCTCATGATGGTCTTCTAGAAGATTCCTTTACTAGCATGCTCTTTCCTGGGCCACCTATTGCTAGGTGGCATCTTATCCACATGTAACCGATCACACTTTTCATGTGTTTTGCCTTTGTTTCTTGAATCAGCTAAGTCCTGAACCTCCTTTCACGTGCCGTGCGTGCTATATGCTTCCTTGAGCCTTTTCTCTTGTGTGCTTTTCCTTGCGCACCATCCTGTAACTGGGGTCCCGTGTGCCCATGCACCTTCATACTTAGTCAATATTTCAGGGGCCCAACATCACCCCACACTATGCCTATTCTCCGCCCTTGGAAACATTCTACTTGACCAAGGTGCAAGTTGGTTCAATGGAACCAAGATGTAGATAAATATTACAAAGATGAATAAGGAATGAAAGAATAGGGGAAATAGTGAAGAATGGGGGGGGGGAATTAAAGAAAAAAGGTGGGGAAGTCCTTCCATAATACTTCCTCCAACTTATTCCATGTATCGACCTCATTTTACACCTTCTAACAGAGGTCGCCAACTAGGAGGTTTACCTCATCAAAACTTAGGCCATCTCCATGGGTGCCCAAAGTGTCCACAATTTGTTCCATATCTTTACCCAGGTTTGCGAGCTTTTCCATTCTTCTAGTAATTTAAGGATATAGTTCCTTTAGTCATGTCTTGGTTGAGCCCCTTAGTGCCTCAATCTCCTCGGATCTTCTTTCTACTTCTTCCAGAATCTATCCCACTCCGCCTTGTTTCCTTTATTCTTTTCTTGGAACTCTTTCAGCTCTGCTTTGAGTGTGGTGACCAAGGATCTTTCCACCTTATCTCTATCCATGCATGTGTCATATGTGACCTCAGCAGATTGGGAAGAAACCTTTACATCTGTGCTAGCACCTTGCTATACTTGGAAACCAGTGCTATCAAATTTAACTGGTCCTCCTCCTTCAGGCACATGGATAATTCCTCCATAGATTCCAATGCCAAGGGTCACCTCTCCATGGTGAGGATGCACATTAAGTCTTCTAGGCATTCCAGCATCAATGCATACCTCTAGGTGTTTCAAGATGATGGCGCTTTTTATCGAGTGCTTTCTTGTAGACCTCCTCCACCTTTTCCTTTTCCTCCTTGAGCTCACGTCTTAGCTGTGTACTAATTAATTCCTCCTATTTCAAGCTTCTAGCCACCTTATCCAACTCTTCCTCCTTCTTGGCTAGCTTTCCCTCTAAATCCCTTATGTTATCATTCTGCGTGAATAGCCTTGCCTCTGTTTCCACTGTGACCTTGTTTAGAGCATTACATACTTGCTTGTCTATGAGCTCCTAGGAATTTACTAAGGGGTTGTCTCCCTTAGACTCTGGCAGCATGATAAGCACCTTTTGGAAGACTTCAAAGTCTAGCTCATCGATGTGGGATTCAAATGCCCAAGAAAGCATCTTCTTGGTCTTGGGGTATGCACCTCCTTCTCGAATGATCCCATGGCTATAAGTCTTTCGATGGGTACCATGCTCTAGAATTGTGCACGTAGCACCTTCCTTGAGTCATCCACATAGCCCATTATCTACCTCTATTCTACATCCAGAGGTCTTCTACCCGATTGTGTGCCTTAGGGAAGCTGATTGTCGAGCGGGGCCTCTAGGCTGTCATGCCCCCTTTAACCATTCTCTTCCTTCCTTCCTTTAGCACTATGTCTACGCTCCACTCTAATTCCTAGTCTATAAGGATCTCAAGCATCTTCTTCGCTTCTCTCTCTGCCACTTCAGTTATATGCTTCTTTGTAAAATCTATGGCCCTCTGGTCCCCGACATCCCTCTCATCTACCTTTGTATCTTCAGTGCTTTCATCTCCTTGTGTGCCTTTCCACCACGCAAATATGAACTCTTGCTTTTCTTCTCCACTCTCCTCCTCTGAGTCATAAACACTAACTATGCAAGGTTCAAAGGTTCCTTGTCTTTTTCTGGATCTTTCTCCTCATCACCACCCTTTTCACTCTCATCTTCTCCTTCTCCCAGATATCTCTCCAAGTCTGTCGGTTGTCTCTGAGTCAGCCTTCTTCATCTACCTCTGCTTATTCCCGAGAGGTTCCTTCTGCAGTTAGGAGATTCTAACTTCTCTTCTTCCTCTTGTGACTCCTCCAACGTGGTGGGTTGTCCAGGTGCCCCTACTTCTGACATCTTCTCCTTTACTAGGGACTTCTTTCTCCGAACATAGGTGCTCGACTTGGCACTCATAGAAGGCATGCTCATTGTTTGAGTAGTTGGTACACTCGGTGCTCCTTCCTCTCCTCTGCCCCTCTTCTTAGACACTGGCTTCTTCATTCCCAAGATGTCTTCAAGTATGGAGATTTCATCCACCAAGTATGTGCCATTTTCAAAATTTGGCCTTATGAGCACGTATACGCGTGCCACGGATCCTACAGCAATAGGAAGTGTTATTGGTCTAGTCATGTGGATCTCGTGTGACACATACTTCTCCACATACGTGTGATTTCCTCTGGGATAGTTCAGTTTCTTCCTCATATCCTGTGTTCTTGGTCCAATTTTCCTAGCTCCATCTGTAGCTTTTTCAATTCTTTAAATCTATTCACTCCCGCTTGGAAGTATTAGGCGTGAATGTGAAAGGAGCTTTCACTAAGGGCTCCATGATTCATCAACAAGTTTGAACCTGTCCAAGCAATAGTGTTGGTACACCATGAACTCAACTTCTCCTTGTATGGCTGCTGGGAGTTGTTTGGGGATCCTCCATTCCACCCTAAATTCATTTCTCGAGCACGTATACCATTTTTCGAACCACGCTTTATGGGGAGACATCATTGTATCACATGCATACTTTTCAAACCTTTTCATGGGTGAAGGGTCTTTGGCTAGGTACTCCCACACAAACTTATCTGGTGCATCCAACACTCCAATTTCTACAAATACTATGGTGAGTAGGACATTGCCAAAGAGGATCCTATCCCCTTCCTTTGTGCACTTTACAATTTCCTTAGCAATGTATGCAAATAAGTTATAAATAGTCCCCTCTACAATCTTCCTGCAGACATGCAGCCATGGCTTGTTGACTTGTGTCCACCTTTCTTGGCCATTCAATTTCATTACTAGGTACACGGCCATCTTCATAACTGGGTCCTTGATGTCTGAGATGTCATAATACCATGACCCTTTCTTACAGCATACTCTGTGATGGTCTCTGAATAGCTTCCTTGTCACTAAGGTCATCTTCTAGGCTATCTCCCTCACATATGAGGCCTGTAAACTATGTAATCAACTAGGGAGTTATGCACATCTTGTGCCTAGCAAAGTGGAAGTAGTCCTCATGCACCCAAGACATCAACCACTGGTACAAGTGATTTGGCTTCCCAAAATAAGGAAACTCATAGAGTTATAACAACCCTACCTTCACCAACTTGACCTTCACGTCATCATTGTAGATAGGCAACCCTTCAGGTGTTCGCTTGTTGGTTGGGCGTACCAGTTATAATGTCATTTATTTCTCTATAGTGCTAGTGCAGTGATTATAGTCACTGACTAGTATGTTTCTCAAATGGGATTCCCATTCCTTTCCCCATCATCACTCCATCAGGTATTGCATTTCTGCATACCATTCTTCATTTGTTTCCACCTCGGGTTCTAGTTGTTTAGCCTTTGCTTTGCCCTTCCCTTTCTTCGGTGCCATGGTCGAGGTAATTATATTACTCTAGTCCTCTCCTTGTTACTCTGATTTCCTTCTCCCAACCTTCGATCTCAGATCTGTGATACAAATCTCCTAAACCCATGCCCTAGTTTGCTAAACCCTAACTTCGATAAATTCTTCACAAAACAATGTCTTTTCACTTCGTTCCAAGCCCGTGTAATTCCTTCCTTCTGGTTTGCAATCTCAAACTAGATCTTTACTTGTTTGATCACATAGATCTTCTCTCTGATTGAATCTAAAAATTCCTAGCTTATATCTTTTGCTTATATCTCTAACTCTTCATTTTCACAAAGTAAAATGAGAGTGCCCCGACCCTCTATTTATAGTTTTTCCTTTTTCTAGTCATTAAATGCTACTTTACCTACCCCATACTTTGTTCATTTAATGCAGATTTTTTAAAACAAAACCCATCTTTAGCACCTTTACTCACATGCCCTTCCCGAATGAAAAATCCTCCAACCTTCAACGCGCAACCAAACTAACTGTCAGAGACTCTTACGCGTGCTCACTTTACGCCGAAGGCACTTCTTCTATATAGATTCTTGCTTTCGCCTATCTCATGTTGGTTTAAATGCACTTCATTTTCCTTTGTATGTGGGATCTATGAGTAGCTTTACCCTGGCACTAACCATTCTATCTTTTCTCTTCATCTCTCTTTTAACCGGGCTACTCAACAAGGCTCTTCAACACAACTTCCTTGGTACTTTTAAAACACGTGCTTCTTCACTTTTCTCCACCCCACACTTAAATGATGCGCGGTCCTCTGTGCACTCATAAATTCTCCAAAAAAATAGCAATAAGGTTACCGGCATGCGAGATGCAAAACAAAACAACAACGCGAAATGGAAACACAAGGAAAATAAAATGCGTAAGGGAAAATTCTAGATTAACTGGTAAAACTACCCTATTTACAAACACCAAGAAGACTTATTTATAGTAGGGCTTTAGCTTACTGCCATTAAAGTGTCCAGGAAACTCCATTCTGTCCAATTCTTGTAACTGGCACGTGCCCAAATTAATGATGTACGAGATTGTGTAGGGACCTAACCAATGGAATTTCAACTTCCCAGGATGGCGCAAAAATTTAGAATCATATAGTAACACCATATTTCCAACCTCAAATTTCTTGTTTATAATATGGTGATCATGCCAAGCCTTTTTCTTTTCCTTTTCCACTGTTTTTCTCCGACGGGCAAGTGATCATCTTTCATCTAGTTTCATTAGTTCATCAATTCTTTCTTCCAATACTTGTTCATCAGCTAATCCTCCTGTGCACACTATTCATAGAGAAGGTAACATAAATTCAACGACAAAATAGCTTCCATGCCAAAAACCAATTGAAAAGGTGTGGCTTTATTTAGTCTTTTATATGTAGTCCTGTAAGCCCATAAAATTGCTAATACCTTGTCATCCTAATCCTGTCTTCCAACATCACATATTTTGGTCAAGGTATGACTTAGTATTTTGTTGAATGCTTTCGTGGTTCCATTTTCTTGTGGGTGATAGGGCGTAGTCTTATGATGAGCCACCATGAACTCAGATAGTAGGATCCTCATGGTCTCATTTAGAAAATGTGTACCCCTATCACTATTCAAACTTAAAGGGCATCCATACATTGTGATAATGTTCTCCCATAGGAACCTTTTCGCTTTGCTACCATGCAATCTTTAGTTGGGGCTGCTTCCGCCCACCTTGTGAGATAATCCATGCAAGTGATGACATAACATGACCGATTACTACAAACTACCAATGTAATAGGTCCTACAAAGTCTATCACCATGTTTTCAAAGGCTCCATGCTAGGAATAGGACATGAAAGCATTTCATCTCTCCTTCCTAGTAAGCCAATGTGATGATAGTGGTCACATGCTTTAAAATAATCTCTACAATCCCTATAAAAGGTTTCCCACCATAAACCTACCATTAAAATCTTGCGTGCGGTGGTATCACCTGTGTAATGCCCACCCGCACTTCCTCTCATGTGCTTCTTCCATGATGGATAGGCATTCATGTTCTAACACACATTTGTGCAAAACTTCATCACATCCCAATTTGTATAAATATCCACTAATCAACATGTAGGGCATGATTCGTATGGCCAACTGATTTTTCTCCAATGCCTTCATTCCATCTAGTGCCACACCTTCTTTTAAAAATACAACAATCTCTTCCAAATCCAAGGGCGCATGCTACAATCTAAAAAATTACGCATCTGGCATTGTTTCCTCAATACTTTGCATGTCCTCTCCTAAATCAATTCTTGATAGATGATCAGGTCCACAATTTCTTTTTCCAGGCTTCACTACAATGGTGAACTCAAACTCTTGAAACAACAACACCCATCGACATATGCACCCTTGAAGAATGGGCTTGTTTACTAAATAATTTAATGCCATATGGTTGGTGTAGAATACAAAAGGTGTTACCAGCAGATACTGTCGAAATTTGAAAAGTGCATAGATCATTGACAATGCCTCGCGCTCGGTTGTGGTATAATTCTGCTCTACTAGTGTTAACTTATTTCTCATGAAACAGAGAGGATGATCAACAATCCCCTCACTTGGTTATGTAAGTACTGCTCCAATGGCAGTTCCTGAGGCATCTACATGGACATGGAAAGGCTTGTCCCAAGAGGGAAATCACAAAATAGGTGCGGTAATAAGCCTATATTTTAATGTATCAAACACCCTCTGCTGCACCTTTCCCCAATGGAAGGTACTTTTGTGTCTAAGCAGCTCCTCTAAAGGCATGGTGATCTTGGCATACCCCTTAATGAATTTTTTTTAATATCCCGTATGCCCAAGGAATCTTCGCACTACGCTCTGGGTAGTAGGTTCCCTTAACCCCATAATAACTGCAACCTTAGCGGGATCTACCTGCAATCCCTCCTTACATATGATATGCCTCAATAAAGTCCCAAAGGGTGTAGCAAACATAGAATTTTTAATGTTGAGGGATATCCTCAACTACTTACACCTTTTAAACATTAATCTCAAGTTGTCACAATGGTCCTTAACTAGACCATATATTATCTAACCATCCAAGTAAACCTAAAGAAACTTATGAATGAAGTCCTGGAATGCTTGCACTACTATATGAAAAAAGACACTAGGTGCATTTTTCAACCCAAAGGGCATGACCATGTATGCAAAACTTCCCCACTCAGTGGTGAAAGTGGTCTTCTCCTGGTCTTCCTTTGCAATCCGGACTTGGTGGTATCCTGAAAATCCATCCGTAAAGGAATAGATTTCGCGCCCAACAACTCCTTCTAGAATTTCTTCGGTGAAGGGGGTCGAAAATGGATCAATGACACAAACTACATTCAATTCCCTATAATCCACACAAATTCTAATCCACCCATCCTTCTTGATGCTAATTACCATCGACTTATCCATTCTGATTCTTCTACTGCCTTAATGATCCCAAAAGATATCATCTTATCTATCTCCTCCTTAACCTTCACGCATAAGTTGGGATTCATCTGGTAGGGCCATTTTCTAACCGATCGCACACCTTCCTTCAGTTTTATCCTCATTTCCTATAAAGAATAGTGGACACCTTTTAGCTCATGGTACCCATGCAGAATAAATCCTTGAATTCGCACAAATGTATCAATGGTCCTTGATACTTCCTTCTCCATCCAATAATCCCCAATAATAGCTTCCTTAGGTTCTTCTCCTGAACTGATGTTAACCTTATTTATCTTTAAAGGCTCATGGTAGGCATGCACATGAGCATCTGCACTACCCACTACTTCACGTATCCCCACAAAATGGCTAACATTTAAACTCTCTAGTTCCTCTCCATCAATCACATATACTAAATTTCCCTTTTCCTTTTCTAAACATGCGTGATCAAGCTAGGATTCTTCTGCTTTTCTTCAATCTCTTTGAATTGCACCCCCAATCCTAGTTCAACTAGTAGTTCCAACTACCTATCTTTCATTCTAGCACTATCCCCCATTGTAAGGCACTTGATACCTTATAAGGCCTTATCAACTGATGGTTTGGTACTCGGATGCTCAAAGGCTTGAATAAGATCAGCCACAAGCTCTTGCCAATTCCTTATTTGGTGACGTGTCTCCAAATGAATGTACCATGCACACGCACAACCCTGCAATGTAGAATACAACTTGTGCACCCAGAGGGATGGTGGCAAGGCCTTCGCGCCTTATCTCCAGAGCCATTCACACTCCTGGATATGAAAAGAGGCGGGCTCCTTCCCATGGTAATCCTTGATGGTGGTGGGTATATTACTTCTAAAAATATGATAGAGAGTAATTCTTACCTCGTGTCATTCTAAACAGATCTCCTGATGCATGGCCCACCAATGAGCTAATGTGCCGAGCAAGACGTAACTCAACATCTCCCTTTGTTACTTTTCATTTTCCACTGATCTTCTATCTCCTGTAGAAAGACCTTAGGGAAGACTCCTCCAGTACTTTGGCAGTTCTTTTCCCTCAAGGCACCAAACTATGCATGCCTTAGTTACCTTGGTCACCGATCCTCTCAACTTCCATCCCATTAATTCATAAGTCCCATGTGCCCAATTATCACATGCCAAAGTTGGTGGTATCACTTACTTGACCGAGCATCCTCAAACTGGATAACCTCGTTAATAGGGTGTACCATCTTAGGGTCTTTGATTGATCACACATAAATCTTTTCCAAAACCTCTTCTCCCAATGGTTCAATGTAGGGCATTGACTTCCCATCAACTAGGGGTATAATGACCCACTCCTCTTTGTTCTTAAAACTGATGTAACATTTTTTTGAAACAGAGGTCCGCATTGTTCTTGTAACACCAAGGGCGTCCCAAGTAGTGTTGGGAAATTGTCTGCCTCGGCAAGCACCAAGACTTCCAAGTCCCCAGTAAACTTGGCTCCCTATATATAGTAACAAATGCATCTTTCAAGACACCTATGGGCATTGCCTTAGTCTTGATTGCCATATACATCACATTTGAAGATGGATGTAATGCAGGTCTCCCCATCGATGCCATGCATCCAAAGTAAAAAAAATTAACCTCTGCACCAGTGTCAATGAGTATATTACTAAGGAGCCATCCATCGACAACTGCATTCAATGTAATCTCCTTGTCATAGTCAAGGCTATGAGGGGAAGGTTTTTTTGCAAGACCTACCTCTCATGCTCTTCTCCTACGCATGGTACCTTCTCCTCAACCAGAACCTAGCAAAGGAATGTTGTTCTCCTTCCTTAGAATTTTACACACTTTCTTGACCTTATCTAGGTCATCTCTTTCCTCGATCCTCCTTCCTTGTTCCTCTCTCCTAGATTTCTCCTTTAGACACTAGATCTCCCCTTGCAGGCTTTGAATAACATCTATGGTGTCCTTGATATATCTCCTTTTGATGTGTGGGGTCTGGGTACTTTCCATGAATGACCTCTTCTCTTGAAACGAGGATCTTCTATCTTGGTATCTCTCTTGTGCGTGTGGCTTCTACCCTTGTTGTTACCAAAATAGGCTCCAAACTTTCATCATGTGTTACCCGAGGCATCCATTATATGTCTTCCTTCTTGATGTTAACCATCGTAGCACCTTTTTCCTTCCAGTGTTGTTGATTCATATGCTCATATAGCTCTGGGAACTCCTCATACTTATGCTTCTTTCCACACCATGAGCACTGCAACAAATCCAGCACTCATGCTTGTAATGTTCTGTAGATCCACAGTTGAAACATGTCCCTTGCAGGAACTCACTCCTTCCTCTGTGGTTACCTCATCCATGGAATCCTCCTCGAAAACCTTTTCCTCATGTGCCTCCATCTATGCGCTCCTCATAATGGTGATCATCATTTTTAGAACTACTGGCAATGTTGGTTTGGCACACCCCATGATCAATGGCCTCATGTATCTAATCAATGAGCCTACAGTCTTTAGTATCATGGGTCGTGGAGGTGCAAATCTTGCAATAACATGATACATTCTTTCTGATCAGTGTTGTAGCAAGGGACATCTACTGGCATCATGGTCCCCATGAAAAATTTCACAATCTAATGTTATAGCACGTACCATCCTCTGGGGAAATTATCCTTAACATGCCCCTCTATCTCACAATCATGCACCATAAACCACTACGAGTCTCATGGACCGAGTTCGTAGATAGATTTTCCAACTGTTTATCCATAGCAGCAATCTGAGCCTCTAAGAACAGGCTAACGCTAGTATTGATACCACTAATAGCTTCGACATGCAAGGCAGCCTCCAATGCTTTGCATGGGTCTATGAAAGTCTTATGAGACAGGGCCCTTCTAAAAGGGGTGATCAATCCTCCAACAAACCACTTTGCATGCTAAGAAGGATGTATATCATATGATAATTTAGACAAGAGAGTCTTAAAGCACGTATCACACTCCCACACAATCTCTGCCACTCCTTGCTATATCTCCTTCAAAGCGCTAATGTTTTTTTGCTCGAACTCAGGAATGTGGAACTCTTCCAGGAATGCATTCTTTAAGGTAGTGTAATCCACCACTGCTCGATGAGGATCATACTTTCTATACCAGCTATGTGTGCACCCTTGCAACATGGTTGTAAATTGACTAGCCTTTTGTTCTGGGGTTGTGATACCTTTCACACGCCATAGTAATTCACACTTGTGAACATGTTCCATAGCATCCTCAATGCCCCTGTAATCTTGTAAGTGCAAAGACATTTCAAAGAAAAATTGAGGTGGTGATTGGGGCCCTTATCCTAAACCAGAGCCTTCGCTCCCTCCAAAGTGTTTACTCCACCATCTAATCCACCAGATCCACTGGTCATGTACCTCTAGAGACACAAAATCCACCGTAACCACCGAGTACAATAGCGCCTATAGGATCTATTCCAAGTTCCCCCATGGTCCCACTAAACTATGTGCCAATGGTTTGTGATGGTGCCCCACCACTAATACTTTGTCTTGTGCCACCCCCGATGTGAGACAAAAAAATTTGTACACTTGTCCCTTGTCTAAAAACTCCTCTAAATACTAGAATATGTGTAGCCATAGAAGAAGGGAATGTAAAATTGTATCTCCTAGGCATGGATCTATTTCTTCAACTAGTTTCAACTGATCAATACTTCTTCCTGGTTTGGGAAAACTAAGTGCTAGGGCTTGGTCACTGGGTGGGTTTAGATATGCGCCAATGACTCTCCTTTCTCCATGCAATGAAATCTCACCAGAAGCCGAAGGGGTCTCCCTCACACACTTTCCAAGATGGGGTAGCATAGACTGCTCAGGCTCCACGTCCTCTGCGTGAACCTCAATTCCTTCCCGCAACATCTACTTCCATAGATCCATCACACTAGTAGCTTCACATCATCTAGTAATCTCCCTTTCACGTGCTTCACCATACTTGAGCCATCTTTCTTCCCTCTCCTTTTCTGTCATGTCATCTGCCATCTTCCTCCACCCAAGCTTCCTTACCCAATGCTCAGAACAGTTTAGCCAGCCATTGGGAGCACTTCTAGACTCATGGTAACCATCAATATCTTCATAGCTAGAGGGATAACACGTAGAAACGATCCCCTAGGTTCTCATAGAAACTCAAACTCAGCAACCTCTAGAAAAGAATACATGGAAATGGCATATTCCAAAGTGTGTAGCTAGCTAGTAATTTTCCCCACTAGTGATCTACAACACGGGTCCACATCGATCTACATCCTGTAACCTCCGGTAGTCTTCTTTGGTCCATATCCGCGATCTATAATGCCAACTTGATCTAGATGCATAGGATGAAAGCCACCCAAATAACTCTCTTTGGGAAGCAACAAAAAAGTATCATACAGGTCATGGTAGAGATTCTCCTCTACCCATCTACGTGTATCAAACTCGAGATATAGTGTTGAATCTCTAGGCAAATTCATCCTCTATGCTCTTGAAACATGATTGAACATTTTCCAATGTCAACCGATCCTTCATTACTCTTTACACAGATCATGATGCATGTTATATCCCACTACAACTTTGAAAAGAGGTCCCGCAATGGAACCAAGATGTAGTCAATTTTACTCCCACTATAAGAGGAAGGAATCCCATGAGCACCAACCTATCATCCAAAGAAAGTTGAGCACTCACCCGACACACGCACGGGTGTCGAGTCTCTCTTTTATGTGATTTTTTAGTGGGAAGCATTCATCAATGATTAGTATAGGAGTATTTAGGAAAGAAGTTTAGACATACAAGGATTATAGGGCTCAGGACGGCCTCTAGATCCTTGTAGTTTCTTCAGACTATGTGTTTTAAAAGACTCCATAACATATAATATAACAAAAAGAAAGCTACAACCATTCATTCATAACATGAAAGGAAAGAGAACTTCTATGAATGAAATATACATGAAACCCACTGATATTCATATCTAATTACAATCGGTAACTTCATTGTATTCATCATTTCATTACAAAGAGCCATAGCGGGCAGACTGTAGTCATGCACATCACTAGGCTTGGACAACTACGCAAAAATAGAAAATAAATTACAATGCTAAGCTCAATACATTCATTTCTGCATCATAGCCCCACTCGTAGTAATCTTGCAGAGTTTTACCCATGTTAACTCTCTTTGTGTGTATCTCTCCTATCTTTTCCTCTTAGGTCTCTCTCTTTTCTTGGTCCGTAGGCACTTGTATTTATCACCTTCCCGCACTGCCAACTCACCTTTCCATGCCCTTAGATCTGTCACCAAGTGTCGAATGTGGTCCCTCAGTGAGTATGTTTCCTCAAGCTTGAGCTCTCCACTCCATCTCATGATGGTCTTCTAGAAGATTCCTTTGCTAGTATGTCCTTTCCCGGCTAGTTGTTGTCATGTTGGCATGTTATCCGAGCATAACCGATCACACTTTTCATGTGTTCTACCTCTATTTCTAGAATTGGCTAATTCTTGAACCTCCTTTCACGTGCCACGTGTGCTATATGATTTCTTGAGCATTTTTTCTTACGTGATTTTTCCTTACGCGCTATCATGTAACCGGGGTCCCGCGTGCCCGTGCGCCTTCATACTTAGTCAATATTTTAGGTGCCGAATAGGTGGTTATTTATTGAATGGGTTATATCCCAAGGTTACCTATCCTAAGCTAACCTAAAATCTAACCTAAGCAATTATGTCTACCCTAAACTAATGGACATGAAGTGGAATTGGTGGTCGCATGTATTATAGGTGACGGTTCCAAGGCATTTAAGTTGTAGATAAGGTTTTAATTGCATAGAGGTACCGCCAGTTGTGGCAAGGGCTAGCTAACTTGGTGGAGGATTATGTGGAAACTTCACTAAAATGGAATTCCTTGTTAAATTTGATTTGGCATTAGCTAAACTTGGAAGGCGGTGGCAAGGAAGGATAGGCAGGAAAATAGGAATTAATGGAATTTATTGTTTGCATTTTTGTGCTCAAACCGTTTTGGAAAGCATGCAAATGGGATGGTATGGGGTCATTTCAATTTTCATGTTTCATGATTTTTTCTCTGCATGCTCTCTGGTTTTTTGAACCAGCAGATAGAACTGCACTTAATGGCTATTCTTGAGATTTTTGACCTATTTTGGGTTTGTGGAATATATAAGAGGCATGGTGGAATTTTTTTTTTTTTTTTTATCTTTCGTGGAGAAGAGGAGAAGTTTTGAGCTTGGTTAGAGGTTCTCTTTGACTTGGCATAAGTGCTATCGGGCATGACATGATCTAAACTTTAAGATCTCATGATTTATTTTAAATGTTTCATTAAAACAATTCTGCTCTTTAAGATTCTTTGATTGCACATCATACCTGGGTTATTTTCTTATTGGGTTTATTAAATCTTGTGATATTGGTTTTAAATCCTTGGTAAATGATGTTCGTTGGGAAATTACCATGTTTGGTTCTTAAAAAAATGCATGTAAAAACGTATCTCTCGTAGCTTGGATTTTTCATTCTCAGTAATGGGTAATTGAAGTACTCTATTTAGATAGTCTTCATTACTATTTAGATATGGTTCACATTTTTGAGAACTTTGGGTTCTATCTGATCTTGTTGGAATTTGTGTTTTGTTTGATCGTGAGCTTTTGCTGAGCTTTTTTTTTTTTAATATATCTTGTATTCGATCTCATTTTTGATTTGGAACTTAGTTTTGTTTTTGTGAGAACTGGTGATTGAGGTTCTTGTTATTCGAACCATGTTGGAATCTTGGATATCTCTAGACTATTGTTGAAGTCCGTATATAGCTCGGTGCTTGTGTTTTACTTCCTTATGATAATCTGAACTGTTAATGACAGATCATAATGAACACTGTACTTGTATGTTATTACTCATTTTTGGGGCTCAAACTTTGTAGAGAAACTGAGTTCTGTTTGGGGTAATATTTGGTTTCGCATTTTGATTTGAATTTGTGTTGGAGCCTCTGGTTATTCTAACCAGTATTGAAACCTTGGGTAACTCGGGACTGATGAATGAAGCCGTATGTGGCTCTGTATCCATGTTTTATTTGTTTTGGGGAAATTTGGAATTGTTAATGTCATTACATAATATACACGGCACTCGTACTCTATTATTTGTGTAGATTCTAAACTTTGTAGGAATCTTGAGGCCGTAGGAGCTAGTATTTGGGCTTTGCATTTTGATACAAACTCTTGTTGGAGCCATTTGTCGCTATGAACTCGGTGTTTGTATTTTTGGATAAATCAGGACTGTTGTTGACACCGTATGTGGCTCTATGCCCGTGTTTTATTTAGTGGAATTTTGAACTATTAATGGAGGTTTGTGTTTTTCATTACATTCGTATTTGGTTATTTGTATAGTTCTGAACTGGTTAGGACTTCGTGTTGACTCTGTTCTAGTACTTTGGAGTTGGGTTCTACTTGTAATAAACATTTAAAACTTACAACTCTTTTGTCGAGTTTTTTCTCAAAGAAAACTGGGAGAATAATTGGTTTAGTTGTTTGGAAAATTCTTAGAGATCTTGTCGAAAAACATCCTTGTTTGATGAATGAATTTGGTAATTCATTTTAAGAACTGTTTCTTCTTTTCTGAGATGTCAATGGTGTTTAATTGAGGGTACTCTTTTCCCCTCTATTCCGTGGAAACTTGTATCTTCAGATCTCTTAGAATAGGTTCCAAGTTTTGTTTATGAGAAGAACTTAATAAATTAGTACTTTGTACTGATTATGGAGGGATTACTTGACTCTGTTATAATAGTTCTTGTATTATAATACTTATTGAATCAAGAACTAGTTATTCTTTTTGTAATGCAAAAATGAAATCTGACTATGGGATTTCAATCTGAGTTGTTGATACTTTTGATCATGTTAAAATTACTGATCAGTTATTTTTCTATCTCTTCATGGATACTATAAATACACCTTGTGACTTTATATAGGAAAGGAATGTGATTCCTTTAGAATCGACTGTGTTTTTGGGACTGCTATTTTTATTTCATTCTATGTATGGAATTGAAACTCATGCTCCTTGAAAGTAAAGAAGTATAAGAAATATGGCAGTGTGCTTTCTTTTTACTGAATAGATTACTGGTTGAACTCTTCTATTTGATTCTCTTTAAAAATGGAGATTTCTTCATGAGTTGTTTGGTCTTCCTTGATCAAATATTTTTTAGAAATGATGTTGGAATAGATTAGATTATTCAGTTTTTAATTAGCTGGAAAATGTAAGCTTGTTCGGCAGATTGTTTGTTTGATAAGACTTTACTTGTTTGGTTTGAGATGAGAAAGTTTTGTCTCTTGTATTCTATCTTCTTGGATTAAGATGGAATTTTGTTCTGATGAATATCTTAAATGTTAGAAATTTTTAAGGTAGTTATCCTTTATAAGAAACAGTAAAACACGTTTGGAGTCTGTTCTATTTCTTGGATGTGTTGTGTTTGGGCATGGTTGTAAAGGTTCTTCTTCTTCTTTTGTTTAGGAGTTAGATGAGTCATCCTAATATGAACCATGCTTAAAACTCTTCCTTTGGCTTGAAGAAAAGATAAATGTTGTTTTCTTTTATGAAAAATTGGGAACAATGAGATGTTATGATATGTTGTTTGCCTAAGGATAATTGATAGGATCAATTAGACTCTTTTTGGTAAGGTTGATATAGTGGATTATATTCTGTCCTTTTCTTGAAAGTGAAATCAATTGTTTAAAATGCACTTCTTTTCTGTTGCTTTTGATTTATTGATTATTTGATGTAATAATTGTCTCATTAAAGTAGAGTTGTTTTAATGGAACAATTATTGGAATGCACTTATTTTTAAGGCTTAGTGCTTATCATGCTCAGTTCATTGAACTGACCCGTGCTAGCAATTTTTGCAGATGGAATTTGTAAGTGAAAAGGAAGGCATAAACTTATGTGACCATTGGCTGATTTAAGTCTTATTTTTGTGAAGAACTCTAAATCGTTCTTGAGATTGTATTAAAAAAAAGAAAAGTAGTATTATTTTGTAATGAAGGAAATTGTCTTGTAGCATACCTAAATGTATAAGTTTTAGAGATGAATTAATTGTTGAGAATTTATTACTTTGGGTGTGTATATTATCTTGTACTCTCATTGCATAGATGGAATCTTATATTGTTGTTATACACCATATTATGTATATGCTTAATGGGGTATTCTTAGATAAGTTGACTTTGGGAATTGGACTAATCTCCCTAAATGGGATGCAACTTCTTAAGTTGCATAATTTGATGTCATAACTAAACAATTCAATATAGTAATATTATATGGAATGAACATTCAGTAATAACTATTGAATTTGTAATGATTTTTAGGGGTGCTAGGCCCTAGCACTTAATCATGTAAAGGAATATTCTTCCTCTATCTTAAGAATGCAAATAAAATGGAAGACGTGATTTCTAATTATTAGAATTCATTTATTAAAGTCTACTTAGTTACAACCTAGAGGGTTGTTACACTTCCTTGAATGGTTAAGTCATAATAAATAGAACTTATGATGTTGATATCCTGTTATGGTTGATGGTTGTTAAGTATAAAAATAACATTAAATGAAATATTAAGCTAAGAAAGTTCTTTAACAATCAGTTGAATCTGCATTGTAGAGAAGAACTTAAGGAGTGTTGGATTAGGGTTACGCAAGGTCGTTGAAATCTGTTTTTATTAATCCAAATTAATTAAATATATATTAAACTCCTTAAGGTATGTACATCTCGATGAGGCTTTTCTGTATGATGTTGGCACACACCAACTATAGGGATGTACCTTCGAGAAGATTAGTATCTTCTTGAGGATACAACAATGTATTCGACATGTGGTAACACCCTTCTGCATTGATCATCTAGATCTACACACATGGGACTTGACCTTTGTTTCTCTCTAGGTCTGGTTAGTAGCATGTCTAAGATATGGGGTAGCCCCCTAAAACTTAGGATACCTTGGCACATGGGGTTGATTTAGGTCGACCCAGTATGCCAACATACCCTAAGTCTTAGTGAGCCTCCTCCTATCATAGTGTATGTTGTTAACTCGAACTACGGTTAAACCTTGGGCAAGTGGATTGACGGAGTCGATAAAGGACATTCTAGATAATAATAGAGTGGGGTGAAAGATGTATTCTGGATTGAGGAGTATGTCGTCAAGGAATAGTAATACGAACAATATGTTAGAAATCTTTGGCTAAAGTATCGCAAGCTGCTGATTGCGTTGTCCTATGTCACCCAAATCTAAGGTTCATGATGCAAATGAATATTGGTAAAAATATTTAGATAGGTTCCTTAGAAAAATCACTCAATACCTGAACATGGAAAGAGAACCAAGTATACATAGTATATGGAAAAGTATTCAATACTTTATGTCAAACATGAATAGATCGGTAGTATATATCTTTGAGTCATGAAATGAATAGATTATTAGCACACCAAGTCATTACAACTGCATATGGTTATCTATTATATGAATGGTTGATAAATAATGTGTGTTCTAAATTATAAATGTATGACAAAACATTATTTATAAAAAAAAATTCCCTTGTTTCTAAAGTCTTAAAATGGGAATGTTACATCTTGGTATCAGAGCTGAAGGTTGCAGCTCTTGGACCTATTGTGTCCACAATCTAATTAAACTTAATTTTTCTTGTAACACAAAATGGTGAGAACAAGAGGAAATTTTTTAAATAACCCTCCACCTGAGGAAGGAGTGGCAACTTCCTAGAAACTTTATGAGATCCTTGCTACGTTGTTGGAAACAAGAGATCATTTGTATGTGCTTAAACAGTAAAGTAATGGGTAATGAGGAGGAAAAAGAAGCTGATAACAATAATCAGCCACCTCCATGGGACAACTCTAATCTAGGTGTTGATAATAACAATGTTAACATACATGTTCAACCTGAGAACAAAAAGGCTAGACTATTAGAAGAACTCACTAATGACATATAAAGGATAAGTCCACCCATGTTTGAAGGCACCACATTAGGAGATGGAGCTGAGAATTGGCTCAGTGAAATGGAGAAGTACTTTGCAATAAGGAACTTCTCAGAAGAAACCAAGGCTATATGGGAAGCATATCAGCTTTCCCATGAATCATCTTCATGGTGGGATAGCTGTAAGGATGAGTTAAATATTGATGAAACTAACATCACTTGGGATCACTTTAAAATTTATTTTAGGCAACAATGGTTACCACAACTCTACTATGATTAGGAAATGATTGAATTTTAGAACTTAGCTCAAGGAAAGCTAACAAGAATCGAGTATTGGGAATGGTTTACTGAAACTCCTCAAGTATGTACCTCAGTATCAAACTGATGAGAAATTTAGGATACAAAATTCATTATGGGATTGAATCCCATTATTAGAGGAAAATTTTATGTTCACAACCCAACCACCATGGAAGGGTTTGTTGAAAAGGCCATAAGGCAGGAACAAAAATTAAAGGCTATTTCTGCTCATAAGGAGGAAGTAAGGAAGAAAGTTCCAAACCCCTCTTCATCTTCTCTTACACCTAAGAAGGGACCATGGATGAAGTTTGGTAATAAAAGTAAGTTTTCAGTTGATAAAAATAAGAAAAAAATAATGAATAAGACTGCTGGAAATGCACGAACAGTTTTTACAAGAATAATAACAATGGACAAAAGTCCTATAGAGGTCAGAATAATAACTTTAAGGCTAGAAATAATTCCAAGTCTAGAAAGGGACCCGTAGGAGGCTGTTATAATTACGGTAAGGATCATTACGCAAATCAATGTTGTTTAAAGAAGAATAATCGTAATTAGTAACACAAGATACATGCTGCAATAGCTGATAAGCAAGCTGAAAAGCAAGCTACAACTATTGAAGTTCCTGGTAAGTTATTTGGCATACCTGTAATTATTATTTTTGATATGGGAGCTACTAAATGTTTTATTTCTAGTAAAATTACTTCGAAACTTAAAATAAAAGATGTAAAAATGGATAAATCATGGATTGTACATTATGGTAATAATTCTATTCATATAGTTAGTATGTGTCTTTTTAGAGCAGTCCTTGAATTACCTAACTTTTCCACAGAGGTTGATCTTTATGTTGCACCTTTAGGGTCTTATGATGTAATCATAGGTGTTAATTGGTTAGCAGAATATAAGGCTAAAGTGGACTGTTTTGAAAAATGCATTAGTTGTTTAGAAGACCTACGAAAATAGTAGAGATTCGGGGTGTTAAATGTGAGATTTCTGTTAGGAAACTCACACCATGTGTAACTTAAAAAGGCCAAAAATAAAGGATGTACCTTATATGTAGTAAAAAATTTAGAAACTGCAAAGGAAAATAGTGATTTCATGGATCGATATCCACTATTACGAGACTTCAGTGATGTATTTCTGGAAGAATTTCCAGGTCTTCCACCCAAAAGGGAATTTGATTTCACGATTGAGATCAAGCCTGGAACCGAACCTATATCTAAGGCACCGTATCGAATGACTACTATAGAATTAGTAGAGCTTAAGGCTCAATTGCAAGAAATTTTGAATAAGGTTTTGATTAGACCAAGTGTTTCACCTTGGGGAGCACTAGTGATCATTGTGAAAAAGAAATATGGAACACATAGATTGTGCATTGATTACAGAATGTTAAACAAAGAAACAATCAACAATAGATATCCACTTTCTAGGATTGATGATTTATTTGATCAAATGCGTGGAGCATCGGTATACTCCAAGATAGATCTTCGATTTGGGTATCATCAATTGTGAATTAAGGATGAGGATATTCATAAAACAAATTTCAGAACAAGGTATGGACATTATGAGTTTACGGTTTTAACTTTTGGATTAACTAATGCACCTATGGAATTTATGAATTTAATGAATAATATCTTTCAAGAATACTTACACAAATTTGTGCTCGTATTCTTGGATGAAATTCTCATATATTCTAAAAGCATTGAAGAGCATCATGAGCATTTGAAAGTAGTTTTGGAAATTCTGAGAAAGAGACAGTTATTTGGTAAGTTGTCCAAATGTTCTTTCTATGACATAGAAATCCACTATTTGGGTCATGTAATAGGTAAAGATGGAATTGTTGTGGATCCTTAAAAATTATAGCTTTAACATAATGGCCTACACTAAAGAATGTACATGAAGTTAGAATCTTCATGGGCCTTCTTTGGCTACTATTAGAAATTTGTAAAAGACTTTTCTAAGATAGCTACACCAATAAATTCCTTATAGAAGAAAGATAAAAAGATTGTTTGGAGTGAGAAATGTGAAATTGCATTTAAAACCTTGAAGGAAAATTAACTTTAGCACCTATTCTTGCAGCATTCAGATCCTGATGGAGATTTTATGGTGGTAAATCGATGCATCCGGTGAAGGTCTAGGAGGTATTTTGTTACAAAGTGGTCATGTAATAGCATTGAAAAGTAGAAAACTTAAGTTACGTGAGTTGAATTATGCTCCAAGTGATTTAGAGCTTGCTACCATTATTCATGCACTTCAAATTTGGAGGCATTATCTACTTAAAACCATTTGAGTTGAAAACTCCAGATCATCTTGGGCTAAAGTACATTTTCACGTAGCTAAATCTGAATGCAAGACAACAAAGATGGTTAGAGTTTTTGTCTCAATATGATTTTTACATAAGTAATATAAAGGGTAAAATAAAGTGGCTAATGCTCTAAGTCGTAGGAACCAAATTTATGCTCTTATAACACTAAGAACTCAGTTTAAGGATGAAGTAAAAAGTGTTATGGAATTTGATTCTTATTTTTAATAAGCAAAAGCAACACTTGCTTGCAGATTCTAATGATTTGAGGTATAAAGGTTTTCACTTTGATAAAGAAGGAATCTTACGATTTAAAAATAGAGTTTATGTACCTTTGCTTAATAGTTTGAGAAAGAAATTGTTATTTGAATTTCATAATTCACCTTTCTCTAGACACCCTAGCATTACAAAGATGCTTGCTGATATAAAATAGTAATATTTCGGAAAGGAATGAAAAAATATGTTATTGATTTTGTGACACATTGTCTTGAATGCCAATGTGTTAAGGCGGAACATATGCATCCAAAGGGTTTATTGTATCCTCACAAAGATACCGCAAAGATAAATGACAAGTAATAAGCATGGATTTTGTACAAGGGTTGCCTATGTCAAGACATAAACATGATGTTATTTTGGTAGTTGTTGATAAACTAACAAAAGTAGATCATTTTATTGTTGGAAATCTTAAAGGTGATTCACTTGTTTTGGAAAAAATATTTGTACACAAAATTTTTAGATTACATGGAGTACCTGAATTAATCATATATGATAGAGATCCTAGAATGACGTCAATATTTTGGCAAATGCTTAATGCAGCTCTAGGAACTAAGCTAAATTTCAATTCTTTGTATCACCCAGAAATGGATGGACAGACTGAAAGAGCAAATCAAGTTTTAGAAGATATGTTACGGATGTATTGTATGGATCAATAGTATAAGTGGGAAGAATATCTTCCATTAGTTGAATTTGCTTACAATAATACATATCACACTTATCTTAAGATGGCACCTTTCGAGGAACTTTACGGAAGAAAATGCGTAACCCCCGTTAGTTGGGACAACATAGAGAATAGAGAGGTAATTAGACTTTAAATCCTTACGAAAATGGAACAATAAGTTAAGTTGATTCGTGAACACTTGAAGGAAGAAGAAGATAGGTAAAAGAGTTACGCTGAATTGAAGAGGGTTGATAGGAAATTTGAACTTGGTGAGAAAGTCTTCCTTCAGTTAAATCAATAAAAGTTATATAACTTTTGGCAAGGCTGCCAAGTTATCACCTCGTTATGTGGGACCTTTTGAGATAGTTGAATTAATTAACCATGTAACTTATCATTTAGCATTACCTCCTACTTTGTCATGAATGCATGATGTTTTCCATATTTATTTACTTAAGAAATACATTTCAGATTTATCACACGTGTTAAATTGGAATTCCTTGTAGGTCTAAGACCTAGGAATAATCGTGGTTAAACCCATTCAAGTGTTGGAAACTCACCACTTTCATTTAAGAAACGAGAAATAAGTCAATGTAAGGTCCAAAGTGGGACCAGGTTTAATGAAGAAAGTGCAACTTGGGAAAATCTAGAAGATATGAAAACTACTTTTGCATATCTATTTGATCAGAATTTATTTTGTTGACTGATAAAAATTTATGATTTTATCTTTACATGACATTAAATATGCCGCTTTTGGCGTATATTTATTTGATTTGGATAAAAAACTATTTAATGCTGGTTTCTTGAACTATAAGATTCTAATATATTTTGACTTATGGTAAGAGAAGTGAATGAAGCGATTGTCTGAAGAATATTGTTAAATAAAAAGAGTAATCATCGGGATGATGATTCTTTTAAGGAGGGGAGCATGTAACACCCTTGACAGTTGTTATTTTCCTCCTTTACATTTCAAGTGTTGACATGTGATTTTCTTATAAAGATATGTTCTTTTGATTTTTGGAGATCATGCTTGATATGGACAAATCATCTTCTATTCTTAAGATCCTTTGACTGAATTGGAATGGCTTCCTTGAACCCATTTTTCATTTCTTGTAGGTGAGTTGCAATCTAGTTTAAGAATTGTAAACTTATCTATTAAGTTGCAATAATATGCTCATTGAACGAATGGTAAATCGACATTCCACAAATTAAAAGACATATGACTGAACTTTGATTGATTACAAGTTCTTTGATTGTTGTGTGAACATGCTTATGTTTAGTCGTATGTTATGTTTGGATTTTTTAGTTCAATCGTGGTAGGACAACGTTGATGTAAATGAACTATAGCCTACACACAGATTAGGAAATATTCGTTCCTAAAACTAAAGGGGATTGTCCTATCAATCCTAAGCTAGGTAAGAAAATATATATTATCTAACTATGTTAATTAATTAAATTTTATCCTAACCTAATATTTTTACTAAGGATTATGGGGAGGTTACTAAGTTATTTGAATTATCCTAAAACCTAATGCCATATGGTTAGATCTAACCTAATGCCTAAAAACTATTGAGTTAGAATTAATCTAACCTATGTGGAAACTACCTAAGGTGGCGATTTATTGAATGGGTTATATCCAAAGGTTACCTATCATAAGCTAACCTAAGTTCTAACCTAAGCAATTATGTCTACCCTAAAATAATGGACATGAAGTGGAATTGGTGGTCACATGTATTATAGGCGACGGTTCCAGGGCATTTAAGTTGTTGATAAGGTTTTAATTGTATAGAGGTACCACCAGTTATGGCAAGGGCTAGCTGACTTGGCAAAGGCTTATGTGGAAACTTCAATAAAATAGAATTCCTTGTTAAATTTTATTTGGCATTATCTAAACTTGGAAGGTGGTGGCAAGGAAGGATAGGTGGGAAAATAGGAATTAATGGTATTTATTGTTTTCGGTTTTTGTGATCAAACCGTTTTGGAAAGAATGCAAATGAGATGGTATGGGGTCATTTCACTTTGCATGCTTCATGATTTTCACTATACATTCTCTCTATTTTTTTGAACTAGTAGATGGAAATGCACTTAATGGCTATTCTTTAGATTTTTGACCTTTTTCAATTCGTGGAATATATAAGAGGTATGGTGGAAAAATAATATTTTTGTTTGATCTTTCATAGAGAAGAGGAGAAGTTTTGAGCTTGGTTGGAGGTTCTCTTTGACTTGATAGAAGTGCTATCAGGCATGATAGGCTCTAAACTTTAAGATCTCATGCTTTCTTATAAATTTTTCATTAAAACGATTATGCTCTTTGAGATTCTTGGATTACACATCATACCTAGTTATTTGCTTATGGGGTTTATTAAATCTTCTGATATTGGTTTTAAATCCTTGGTAAATGATGTTCTATTGGGAACTTACCATGTTTAGTTCTTAAAAAAGAGAATGCATGTAAAAATGTTGTAGATCAAGAATTTCCACGCTTGTTACCTGTCTAAGTTAATGTACCAAACTAAACACAAAAACCCTAAAAAACTCAAATGAAATCAATACCTGATAGATAAGACAAGATCTGAAGATGTAGATGGAAAAGAAAGCTGATGTAGACAAGATGGGCACACACGAGTGATCCTACAAAGTAGATCCAAGAAACCTATGAGACATAGATGCTTGATAGAAAAAGACAACGTTAAAAGATATTTGGGTGGACTACCCAAAAGCGGGTCCGGGAAGCGATAAGCTCCCTCGGCGGATGTTAGTCCATGTTTTCAATTAAGGAAAGAAGCATGTATGATAAAAGATGTAAGTAAATGTCTATATTTTGATTAAAAATGACAGATAGAAAAGTAAACAACAGACAGAAACCAATAAAAATGGGAAAGTGTGAAAACAATGCTGGATTTGTGTTCCCTAAATTATTTTACCTGTCCGCAGAAAGATCAACATCGATTAGGAAAATCAACGTAGACTGAGAAGAATCAGCGTCGACTGAGATAAGTTGGCATTGACTACACAGAATCAACGTCGACTGGGTATGGTCGGCATCAACTCGGGGAAAATTGGAGGAAGATTGAGAAACAGACAGTGGAAGCTAGATCATCGATCTCCATTGGATCTGCAAGAGTTGTAGGGATACTAACAAGGCTCCACCTATGTTGGATGTAGGAACAGCAGTCGTGAGAGATTGGTGAATGCTCATGATGTCGATGTGGTAGGAGTAGAGTAACGGTACTCCTCTCAGGGATTGATTTGGATAGGATTCACTCTCGCTTGATAGATAATGCTCAGACTTGATGCTCAAAACTCTCTCATTCTTTTTGTCTAACCAGAACTAAATTCTAGCTCTGTATTTGTAATCGCGTGCACGAGATGAAATCAGCACCATTCCAAAAATAGGTGTCGATCGAGTACCGATCGATCGTGCCGATCGAGAACAGACTCCCAAAATGGCCAAAAGGGATGATTTTTGGAAAGATGAAGTGATCCTTCCACCTCAAATACGGGAAATATCCCACTGCTCAGTTTGGGAGGAGGAGAAATAGGGGGATAGATGGATAAAATAGATATGGGAGGTTAGGAATTGATATGGGGTAGATAAGTGGTTAAGATATATGTAGAAAATATAATTAAATAGTTAATATTTAATTATCTATGGGTAAAACATAATGGGGTGAAATAAACTTAGGATAGATGTTTAAATCAAATATTAAATAATACCCTAAGGGAGAAATGGTGATGTAAACATGCCCCAGGTTACCCGAGAAGACAAATGCACATGGGGGACACTAAATTGGATAACCAATTTTAGGTGTCTACATTTTTCCCCTTTTTGTCAAGTAACTTGCGATAAGAAAAGTTACGAGACAAAAACAAGGAGTTGGAAGAAAGGAAGAAAAAGTGATGATGTGATCCCCCTCAAACTAGGGATGGGATGGGCCCCAAAAGAGAAACCGATCCCAAGTTTGAAAAAGGTAGATGAAAATGTAGGATGCCCCAGCTAGATGCCTGGAGTAGATCTGATCATTAATGACGCACAAAAATAAATAAAAAGGCAGCAACCTAAGGAACTCACATTGGTAGGGAAGACTAGATGGTCTCCGCATGAGATGACATTAGTACCTACAGACCCGTGAGTGTAAGGAGGGCTACAAAATAGTTAGCACCTAAAGAGAGACACATTGGTAGGGACAACCAGACGGTCTGCAAAGCAGACGACGTTAGTGCCTACAGACCCGTTAACTCTAAGCTACCAAAAATGCGAGTGCCCCCTGTATAGGGAGCAGGCTCAAAATGGGTGATAATATCGAAAGTATGTGCCAAAAGGCAACACTCAGGGCACAATAATGACCAGATAAATAAGCCAAGCATCAACACTATGGCAAGAAGATTAGGAGATGGAAGAAAGGGAGGTGAAGAAGCAAAAGTGCAACCAATCGGCAACAATAGGCTTAAATCGGTGTCGATCCAGATTAATCGGCGCCGACCATAACAATCGGCACCGACCAAACAAATAAGTGCCGACCAAAAAAATCGCGCGACGATCAGATCGAGGCATATAAATATGCGAAAGGAAAACGTGAACAATTTATTTAGACCATGACGATTGATTTAGAGAGAGTCAAAAATTGGATTTGAGCACCATGGAAGCCTCTGGGAGCAGTCAGAAGTGGAAGAGGACACGACCGGGGGTAAGTGAATCTACCCGAACTTCCTTATATACTTTTATCATGAAATAGCATATTAGGATGCCAAATTTTAGAGAAAAAGGGAATAAGTGGGAAGCAAGAGTGTTTTTGACACTCGGCCTCCCAGTCAGCGTCGATTGGAAAAATCAATGCCGATTATATTAAATCGGCACCAATTATCTTCAATCGACGTCGACTATTTTGGATCGACGCCGATTTAACTAAATCGACACCGATTGGACTGAATACACTGATAAGATGATAGAATGTGTTTTTTGATGTTCTGATTTGGATAAATGGGAAGCTAACATTGCTCTTGACGTCGTGGATGCAGGCACGAGAGGCGTTACACATGTGGGATGCTATTCTCGAGCTTCTGGAGACCATTCTCCCTGATGTGACTGATGCAGATTGGCACCACCTAGAGTTAGCCGGGCTCGGGGGCTTTCAGTACTACCGATGAGTGCCGCGAGATGTAGAGTTGATGTGAGCACTAGTACGATGATGGGATAGCTGGACTTGCACTTTTTGGTTCAGGACGGGTGAGATGACCATCACCCATGAGGATATATATAGGATCCTGAGGCTACCGATCACCGGGGACCCGATTGAGATTACTCCATGAGAGCGCAGAGGGCCCTAGGAAGATAATATGGGGAAAAGGTGGATGATTCAGAGATAGTGTCCAGGGTAGTGAGGATAGCCTCTCATTATAGACAGGATGATTCCAGGAGTAGATGAATAGTACTGATTCATATGGCGATCTCCTTTTTTTCTCTGCCAGATTTAGGAGGTGGGAGATTTCCATTGCTGTTACTAGATTGTGTTTGTGACATCCTACAGTTTAGACAGGTGTTCACATTTTTGATGCCCTGATAGCTCAGATATATTATGAGTTATGGATGTACACCACTAGTAGGAGGATAGGCATCGATGTTAGCTTTGTGCTCCATTGCTGGGCATATGAGCACATAGCAGTGATCAGGCCATCCGGGCTTCCATGGATGCCAGCAGCAGAGGGGGCCATTGATTATGGATTCCAGCGATGGCGGGCTGACATGGCCCCGGGAGATACAAGGAGATTTGTAGATTGGTATGCCGAGTGCTTCAGGATGCTAACACTAGAGTAGGTCATTTGGAGACCATATTGGGTCTACCTGACATGGGCCAGTTAGGAGGCTCACCCGTGGGGTTGAGATGGAGCAGGGTGGTTAAGGGCCGCCGGTCATATATGTGGGAGCACATCCCATTTATACGGGTATTGAGGTAGTTCGGCTTAGTGCGATGGGGCCCTACTACCTATAGGCCATACATGTGAGATAGCAGAGAGATTGATCTTCCGATTCTAATCCTAGCAGATCCAATGAGGGAAGCCCCACCTTCCGCAGATATAGTGAGGATGACGGCGGAGTGGATGACAGGCTATATGACATGGTATTCGATAGAGCTACCATGACACCTACCAGCATCCATAGACGCCGATGAGGAGGATATAGCCACAGTGCTAGAGAGGCTGGAGGGAGAGCATGCCACCCTAGTGCAGACACACCAAGTTTCCCTCAAGGAGATCAGAGCTCTAACAGAGGAGAGGGATGCCCTAATACTAGAGAGAGACACAACTCGTCAGGAGCAAGATACAATGATCCAGTAGAGGGATCACTACCATCGGCATAGAGAGGCCCTCAGGGCCAAATATGGTGATACAGAACTATGTCACAGTCTAGGTCACAGGGTACAACCATAGGAGGGCCACCACCAGCAGCACCAGTAGTGCCATTATGAGCACCTAGTATGGTGAGCCTGAGTACTTATCAGTCTCTCCTTACCGAGGTGAGATACTACGAGGATGCCCTAGCACAACATGCCCCTGATGTGCCCCGTTACGGTGCGAGGAGGAGATCAGCGACAGTTGCAGCTAGTGGGGAATTAGAGGGAGGGAGCATTGGGAGACCGAGGTGGCAGCAGCCCCCAAAGCAGAGGTGCCTCTAGCTCAATTGGCGGCAACCCGGAGAGACAGTCCAACCGAGGAGGGTGGAGGAGATAGTGTCTTCCACCTATCGGATTTTACGATATAGATGTGTTATATTTTTGTATTGACATATTGATGTAGCCTCGATTTGAAGGAATTTTGATGTATGATATAGATGGCTTGATTGAAAGCCATTCATTATTTGTTGTGCATCGACACTGTATATATATAGATTCACCTTTTACGTGTCATATGATTGTACTCATGTTTTAAATTTTAATAGATATGGATAGATGTAGCGTAATTGTGATGGATATAGACATATGCTGATAGATGATAAATAGATGTGATTTGATGGACATAGACATAGAGGATAGATAGACGTGATGTGATTTGATGTGATTGATATGTGGATTTAATTTTGATGAAAAATAGATATAGATAGATATAGTGTAACTTGGATGGTCATGTTTTTTAGATGATAGATGGATAAATGGATAGATGTGATTGATAGATTTGATATGTTTAAGATGTTAATTTAATTTTGATGAAAAATAGATATAGATGGATGTATATGTGTTTGCAATACATGTTTGGATATGTTTTTTTTGAAAAAGTAGATAAGAAGAATATAGATAGATGATAAATTTTGACTAAATTAACATGTTAAATGTCAATTTAATTGGATGAATAATAAATAATAATAGGAAATACTCTCTGTGAGAGCCAAGGATGTAATGAAATAACCTTGATTAGAAATAAAGGAAATACACCTAGATAAGAACAAGAATGATAAGCTAGGCCCCTAACCAACCAGAAATAGAGACTTTGATAGGAAACCAAAAGACCATGCATACAAGGCCATATATGAGGTTAAAATAAACCTGACACTAGCTAGTCGCAAACTAGATCTAGAAGGTAAATGGAAGGAGAAGTAAGTATTTATCTTGTCAAAATTTACAAAGGACAGAATACATGCTCACGTTGGGAAAATAGGGTCCTCTATATGATCGACAAAAGGTCTTATGTCTCAGCTTCATGATTTTTGTTTTGACAGAAGAGAAAACTGATCAATGTGGGAAGTTTGCTAAATATAGAAATACCGATCAATTCGGGAAGTCTTTCAATGATGCTAAGAAACAAAAAAACAGCCATCCTTCAAGGGAACAGTCTGTATTTTGAATGTAGCCATCCTTCAAGGGCATGGTCTATATCTTTTGATTCATTTTGAAAATGCATAGATAGCTATCCTTCGAGGGATCAGTCTATCTTTTGGGAATTTTTAGGATAGAATCTTTTTTTTTTGAGATTTTGGAGCTTTTTTGAAAGAAGCTGAGTGTAGACCAGATAGATCAGATAGAGGGGAAGAAAACATATAAAAATCACATACTCATGCCTCGAGTAGATTCGATTAAGATAGATACTTGGGACAAATGAAGAAGTGATTAAGGTGTCCCTACTAGGAGGAGGAACATATCCATAAGAAAAATGCCATGAGTAGAGCCATGATACTCATATTTAAGGTAGAAAAGACATAACGTGGAGAACCACATAGTTTCGAATCACCATGAAAATATATGACTGGTTGTTAGATGGATGAAAGATCTATTTTGCGACTAAAATCATGTAAGATAGATTTTAACAGTAGAAGGGCCTTAGATGCAAGGCATTAAGAGGTTCCATTTTAGGTACACCATCCATGGAGGATAGACGATAAGCCCCAGACCCATATTTATGAGTGACTACGTACGGACCCATCCAGTTAGGAGAAAACTTACCACGCTGACTCCGTTCTAGCGTAGTGACATTTTGGTTTTCTTTAAGAACAAGATCACCAACTTTGAAGTCACGGTGTTACAAGTGCTTGTTATAAGCACATTTGACACACTCAAGATAGATTTGATGATGCTCAAGAGCATTGAGACACCACTCATCTAGCAACTCAAGCTGCGCTAGATGATTTTGACAATAGTCCTCATCAGAGAAAAATTATCTGAGAGAAACACGAAGAGATGGGATCTGGACTTCCAAAGGAAGAACAACCTTTGACCCATAGACTAGAGAGAAGGGAGTAGCACCCGTAGGAGTATGAATGCTAGTCCGATAATCCTAAAGAGAAAAAGGGATATGTAAATGCCAATCCCTACCATATCGACTAGTTACCTTTGCGAGGATATTACGCAACGTTTTATTGGAAGCCTTAGCCCCATTAGCTTGGGGTACTATGGAGAAGAAAAGATGAGTTTGATATTGAAAACATCATAGAGGTTCTGCAAATCGATGTTTTTGAAATATTTACCATTGTTTGTGATGAGTTTGTGTGGAACACCAAAGTGAAAAATGATGTGTTGATAGACAAAATCAACTATGGGTTTAGCTTTGGTCGATGAAAGAGGAATATCTTCCACCCAGCTTAATAAAATATTATGTGGTAGTATTGATAGAATGATGACAAAGGTGAAGAGCAGGATTTTTGAGACTGATGAGATCAAGACCCCATTGTGAAAAAGGCCACAAATCCGGCTGCAGCAGTCGCAAATCCTGATCGGGATATGTGTGAGATTGGAATGTTGTTGACACTTGACACATTTCTTAGTGTATTCACAACAATACCGATTAAGAGAAGGCCAATAATAGCCTAAATGTAAGATGTGTTTAGCTATGGTCAAGCCACTAAAATTTCCACCACAGATACCATCATGGACTTCCTGGATAGCTTTAGATGATTCAGGGGTTTTGAGGCACTGAAGAAAAATACCATCAAAGCCGCGTTTGTAGAGGACTCCGCCTAGAATAGTATAGCGATTAGCGCATAGGATAAAATATATTCTACCATTGGAATTCAGATATGGAGGAAGCACTGAATGAGATAGATAATCAACGATGTGTTGATACCACTCATCTTGAGTATTGGTTGTGATGACATTGATTGAAGTTAGTTTCCTGAGATGAGATGGTTGATCTAATCACTGCACAGCCACATAAAGTCATGAGTCTTTGGTAAAAGGTGGAATAAACAAGGCTAAAGAAGCCATTGTGTCTCATGTGAACGATTCACGAAGTGAGGAATATCTTGGATAGTGAATTTATTAAAATATTGGAGTTGAAAGAGAATGATATCACAATATTTTTGCAGGATATCATTTTTGCATTAGTAGACACCCGTGACTCGATTAACGATGAGTTCGAGTCATCAAAGATGTTAATATGGTGGTTGCCAAGATTAATGGAATTTTGAAGACCTAAAACAAGAGCTTCATATTCAGCCATATTATTGGTACACTCAAAGTTAAGTTTGTGTGCGACTAGGATAGGTGCACCCCAAGGAGGAATCATAACGAAACCTGCACCTCCCCCTTGCTGGAATTTGGATCCATCAAAGAAGATTTTTACTTTAAATGGAGAAAGACCAAAATCAATTTGTTGGATATATTCATTGGGGAATTGAGTAAGGGGGACTTGAGTGTCTAGAAGAGGAGCATCAGCTAATTGATCTCAGTAATAACTCGACCCTTGATATATTTTTACAAAATAAACCCGAGATCAAATTCTGTCATGAGCATGAGCCAACGAGTGATATGATCATTGTGATAAGGCTTCACATGAATTTTCTTGAGTGGATTGACACTTGTGACAATGTAAGTTTTATGATTGAGGAGGTAGTGACAAATTTTAGAAGTTGTAAAGAAGAGAGCACAACACATCTTTTCAGCTTTGGAATAACGTGTTTCATACTCATGGAGAGTACGAATGATGTAATAGATGTCCTGTTCTTTACTGTTAGCATCTCGATGCGAGATCATGGCTCTCAAAGCATGGTCACCACATAAATATAAAGATAGAATGGCTCCCCTTGTGTGGAGGTGTAAGCACAGTGGGGAAAGAAGATAAGCTTTGAGATCATCAAATGCCTTTTAGCAACGCTCATCCCATTCAAAATGAACATTCTTATGGAGGAGATGATGAAAAGGTTGACAACGGTTTGACAGTTGTGAGATAAAATGACGTATTGATTGAAGGTGTCCTTGAAGACCACGGAGTTTCTTTAAGTTAGAAGGGGGAGGCATCTCAAGGATAGCTTTTATTTTTGTGGGGTCCACTTCAATACCCCTAATAGAAATGATAAAGCCTAAGAGTTTACCAGTGAGAATGCCAAACATGCACTTGGATGGATTTAGGTGAAGAAAAAATCGAATGAGCCTCTCAAAGAGAGGTGCAAGAGTGAAAATATGATCCTAACAACGTTTGGATTTACCGAGGAGATCATCAACGTAATCTTCCACGGTTTTGTGTAAGAGATCATGGAAGATGTAGGTCATTGCTCACTGATAGGTTGCTCCTTAAGACCAAAAGGCATGACACGATAACAAAAATTCCCCCAAGGAGTTATGAAGGAAGTCTTATGTTGGTCCTCTGGTGTGATGAGAATTTGATTATACCCAGAGAAACCATCCATAAGAGAAAGCATCTTGTGACCTACCGTTAAATCCACGAGTTGGTTGATATTAGGTAGAGGAAAATCATCTTTTGGACAAACAAGATTAAGATCCCAGAAGTCGG
The DNA here is from genome assembly GCA_018340775.1 of Taxus wallichiana var. yunnanensis. Classification (NCBI taxonomy): domain Eukaryota; kingdom Viridiplantae; phylum Streptophyta; class Pinopsida; order Cupressales; family Taxaceae; genus Taxus; species Taxus wallichiana. The sequence continues at coordinate 74,226,595 of CM031235.1, read as the reverse complement.
TAAAAATTTGAATCTTCCCAGTAGCTTTGGTTACTGGTACTACGTTTGAAACCCATTGTGGATAATCAATGGGTTGGATGAAGTTAGCAGAAAGAAAACGTTGTAACTCTTCTTTAACAAGAAGGGCTACTCGAGGGTGCATTTTATGCAATTTTTACTTAATCAGTTTGATGTCGGAAGAAGAGTAACAATATTATGGACCACGATATTGGGATCAAGTCCCTGCATATCCTCATATGACCAAGTGAGGGCTTGACGATGGTTGGAAAGAAAAGTGGTAAAGTCCCCTAACTCCCGTGGATTAAGGGATTGGCTAACCTTAATGATGCGAGGGTCTTTAGAAGTCCCTATATTGAGATCTACATTGGATTTGTTAAGAAGCATAGATGTGTCAGAAGGAATGGTTTTAGGAAGATAAGAATCCTATGCCCCCAGATAGGTGAGGACAAAATCATCATTTGTACAAAGGGATAGTGTTGATATTAGGAGAGTTGTCTCCAACTATTTCAGGGAAGAATAATGGTATGGAAGTGGATTTGTTATTATTTTTATAGGTTAGTGGCCCTAAGGAAATGGTATTGACTAAAAAAAAAGTTAGATGGGATAGAAATGGCATCATCCACATCAAATGATGCTTCTGACCTAGCAGGAGAAGATGGTTCCTCAATGGGAAGAGGCTCATCGAGAATAGTGATGGTGGCTTTTAAAAGAGGTTTAAATCCTAAACCAAACTTTTGATGTGGTTTGAGAGTTGGAGTGGATGAAAGGTCATGCATACCTTGTTCATATTGTACTGTGCCAAAACCCTTCCACGCACATCAATATAAATAAGTTTTTGCAAACGTGGGTTTCTATAGACAATCAAACCCTGTAGAATAGGGTTTGGCCCTAGGAGGAGAATCCGGGTGATAGTGAGGTGTATCAAGACCACCATAAATGAAGTTAGTCTATTGATTGGGTAGACCAATCGTGATGACGTGACCGAGACCTGGCTGATATTCAGGTTATTTTTCTGGTCTACCATACTTATTAGGTTTGAGATGGGTGTCAAAAGAGTGAAGAGGAAGCTCTCCTAGTGAGAAATGCTGCAATGTCTCTTCTATATTTTGTAAATCTGGTAGTTTTGTTACAGGTATGGAAGAGGATGAATCCTTGTCAGGAGAACAAGCATTCTCCTTTAGAGGGGCAGACCCTATGGTCATGTCGCATTGTGCAGAAGGAAAAGGATCTCCTAGATGAGTATATATTTTTCCCTCATATTGATATTTTAAACATCGATGGAGGGTTGATGGAATGTAATGCATTGCATGAATCTAGGAGTGTCTGAGGATCATATTGTAGTGGAATTTCCCTTCAACAATGTAAAAGAGTTTGTGAAGTAGCTTCTTACCTACTCGAATGGGCAGGACCATAGTTCCTAAAGTAACTGCCAGCTGATCATTAAATGATCAAAGGGTGAAAGGTGGGGGTGACACTACGTTCTTTGGTAACTTAAGTTTCTCGAATGTGTGTGAGGAAATGACGTTGAGTGCAGCACCACTATCAATCATAGTGTGTTTTAATGTAGTGTTGTTGATTTGAACTGTGATAAAGAGGGGAGCCTCCAAATCCTTGGAAGAAAGGGAAGGAATTTCTGAATCTTCAAAAGAAATGGTGGTTGTGATTTCGTTTATTCAATCCAACAATCATCTCGACAGTTGGGGCTCATCTAAATTCACTGTGATATGGCATAGATTATCAATCAAAGCCTGGTGATGTTGTGGAGATGATTGAATGAGGTCAAAAAGAGACATTTTGACCAGAGCATGGGTAAGTTGTTTCATAACACTCTCCTCTACTGACACGGGAATCTGAGCCCGAGGTGAAGCATGAATAGAGACCCTAGGTCTCGAGGCTGATGTGGAAGGAGGAATTCCTTTAGGGGCTGTAGAAATGACAACCCGTGGCTAAGATGTAGATGATGATAGATTATCATATTGTTGTGTTCTAGTGGTGATATGAATCATGTCGATTTGAGAAGGTGGAAGACCATCCGACATGGAATTAATAGAACTAGAGGCCTGAGTAGATCATTGAGGCTCAGATGTGGTTGAGATGATAGGAGATACTTGTTCCTCCTCCTCTTCCAATAGAAGATCACTTTCTTCCAAAAGACTATTAACGACATATTGAAGGGCTTTACATCCCTCGGTGTCATGTCCTGGAGTGTGATGGTAAGCACAAATCAAATCAGAGTTGAACTAGGAAGGTTTTACTCCTTTAGGATTATAGGGTTTGATCGGAGGAAGAGATATGGATGAAGACTAGATAATTTGGTGAAGAATCTCAAGATAGAATCCAAAGAGACAAAGATGAGGACAGAGATGATGGAGGTGCCTCTTTTACCTCCATGAAATGCCGAAGTAAAAGAACCTTCATGTCTGGTTTGAAAGGGTTTTTAGGGATCATTTTACTTTTTCAAACATCAAGAGAAGCAGCCTTGGACACTTGAGATGATAGCAAGTGAGGCATGATTGATTTCTGTGGAGGAAGAGCTCCTAAGATAGATTTTGAAGATGATGAAGATGTGACAAGTGTTGTGGTTTTCAGAGATAAGGAAGGTTTCTTGATCGAAATAGATGATGATTTAGATGAGGGAGGAGCTCCCAAAATAGGTCTGATCGGAGGAATAGAGGGTGCCTTGGATTTTGGTGACGAAGATGATGGTCCTGATAAAAGAGGTGATGCCTCTCTAGTTTGTGAATTCACTTTACAAGGCACCAATGCAAAGAAGGTGTTGTAGAAGAAGAAGATGATGGTTCCAATGGTATTATAGAAGAAGATTCCCTCCCAGTAAATAAATCCAATCTTTTATGAGGCGTGGAGAGAGATTTTTGAGGGAAAGCACCAAGGGTCTTAATAGTCCGAAATATGGGTTTTCCTTTTTTAGGGATGGTGACAACTTCAACCGCATAAGGTGATTGTAACCTTTATGGGGGAAGGAGATGAGGAGGTACTGATGATGTAACGTTATACTTTATTTTTCTCGGTTTAAGTTCAGGAACCGAGAGTGTAGGTTCCGTGTTATTTCTTTAGATTTTCCCTTAATAGGAAAAATAGTATTGGTGATGGAAGAAGTGGATGATGAAGAAGTAGTTGTTATCCAAAATTCACCCCGGTAAATTTGATAACATGCATCAGAATACTCAAGTCCCAGGCAAATAGATTGATTCAAGGAAAAAAATCATGTTTCTAGGGTCCCCTCGGATTTTTTCTAACTCTCCTGTCCAAGAAGAAAGGAGAAAGTTCTAAAAAAGGGTGAAAAAGTTGCAAAAACAAGCTTGGGCCAGAAAAAAATCATGAAAATTGGCTAAGTCCTGGTCCAGGCGGCCCTTGGGACAGTTGGGACGTCGGGCGTGAATCGGCCGAAAAGCCTCCAGCGGTCCGCGAAGCAAAGGGACATCCGGGCCGTGGGGACATGCGGGACGCGAAAGGGTGAACCGTTGAAGCTAAAAGTAAAATTAACTAATCGCTATGCAGATGAGGCTAGGACATCCGGCCGTGACGACGCCAAGGATGCAAACCACCCGAGATCGGCAAACAGAGAACTTTTACACCGGGACAGTTGGGACAAAGGGACGTGTGGGACGCGGAGAGCCGAAGGAGCCGAGAGCCAATCAAATAATGCCACGTGTCTTCACCTCAAAGAGGGACAGGGAAGCCCAAATCGGTAGATCAGAGGAATTTGTCCCAGATAGTTTGGGACAACTAGGCCAAAGGGACGCAAGGGACACGAAAAGCCGGTAGGCCCGCGGATGAATCAGGAAACGCCATGTGTCACAAGGGAAAATGTCCAAAATTTCAAAGGGCAAGGTTTGAAGCATTGGCCCGAGCCAATAAAAAGAGGACACGTGTCCTAAGGAGAAGGGGAGTGTAGAGCTCGGGGAGGAATTAGAGAATTTGGCAAAAATTTTGGCCAAAAACTAAAAGGTAAAGGATGACCCCACGCCCCTGTCCTCCAACCAGATCATGCCACGTGTCCCAAGTGGCGGGACGTGGGGAAAAAATGGGAAATTTTCCAAATTTTCAAAAAAGTCAAAACTTTCAAGGAAAACCCGTGGGTAAGGGAAGGAGAGAGAATCACTCATCCAATCAGCGCCCAACACGTGTCGTCTAGGTGGCGGAGCGCGGGAAAAATTTTCAAAACCCTTTTTTACCTGTTTCGTTCCCTAAATCTTCAGATCACCATATCTTTAATCCAGAGCTCAGATTTGCACGTTCTTTATATCATTAGAAATATTATAAAATTCTCTACATGATTCCGGGGTCAATCTTGAATTTTGGTTCAGTCTGGAGAGAGAAAATTAAGAAACAGCTCTGACGCGTGTTCATGGCCAGAAGTGACATTTTAGCGACCAAATTTAATATAGAATGGGTTGTATTCTCCTCCAATTTGGTCAAAAATGGTAGGGTATGGGTTTGTAAGGTCCTCCATGCTGATTTAATGCATTTTCAGTCAATGAGGAATGGGCTCCCACGTTTTGTACATTTTCTCTCTCCTGGGCTCGACCCATGCAATGTAAAAGCTAGATTTGGCTCATTTCTAAGGGGGAACACTTTTGGCATAGCAGACTTCTTCTTTCACCTCTAGCAAGTGATTGTTGAAGAATCAGACCTCTTCAAATATTGTAACAATTTTCCTACCTCTCTGAGGTTGTAATGCAGTGATTTTGACATTGGAAATGATAATGCAAGCTTTGTGAATGAGTTTCAGTCCTTTGTTTGTATTATTTGTTTTATTTCAGATCCTAAACTATATCAGCCTTTGTATGTTTTATGTTGCAATCTTTGGTTTGTGGCTATTTGCATGACAAATTTTTTTCACCACTCCTTTTGGTGCATCACCATCTTTAGTTAGTTTTAATTTTTTGCACTTCTATCCCTATCTCCTTGCAATTTAGAGTAGGATTAGGATCTCGAACCTCTATAGTTGTGAAAATATAGATCTAAATCGAGGAGTTTGAGGAACCAACCTCTAATCTGGATATTCCTCTCTCATTTTCAGAAATGCCACACTTGGAGAGAGGTTTCCATGTTGTGCAATCACACCTGGATGCCTCGAAACATCAACCTAGAAGCCCGATGTGCGTCCTTCAGGTCTGCGCCGTGATTTTGCAATAACAGCTTTTGGCATGCCCAGTGGGACACCGTGAGGTCTCATTTTTATTGCAGCAAAGTTGATGTGCATCTACTGCAATTTTCTTGCTTAAAAGAGCTATTATTTGCATATCTAGTGACTCCAAGGGGAAGAATCAACTCGGTTTCAAAGCAAAGGCAGCCCGAAAACTCATGAGAAGAATCACCATAAGGTCAAGAGTTGGAGAAGAAGAGGTGCTGTTTGAATACCTGCAATTATCTCCAAGAAGAAGGCAAAGAGGAAGAAGGATTCAAAGGTCTCCATCTCCACCAAAACATAACCCTCTCAGCTCCTCCACCCGGTAGGCCCTTCATTCACCAACAAGGGTTTTAAGACCAATTAGAATGGCACAAAACAACCCCTACATCAACTTCACAGTAGCAGCCAACTCACTCTCAATGCACAACATCCAATTCCTATTGCAGCCTTAAAGAACATTCCCTATTTCACCGGAGAAAATCGACTACTCTAGGTGATCATGTTAAAGATATTGCTAACCTTTGTGTAATCCATGAAATCAATGAAATGTAAGTGGTCATTGTCAAGTTCTTTGGCATCTTCATTCAAGGGGAAAGCATTGCAATGGTTTAGGATCCTTGAGCTAGTTCTATCACAAATTGGAATCAGCTGTATAGCACTTCATAAGCAATTTGGAGAAAAGGAGACAAATTTTCTCTTTTGGAACAGTGACAACCATCAAGAGAGCTCCCAATGAGCAAATGACCGATTTCAACTTCATATTTCAAAAGACTTGGGAGAGAATTCCAGTGGCAAAAGCCAAACAGAAAGGTGCTTTTCTCTACTATCTCAAAGCTCTAAATTATGATATTTCTATGTTAATTCAGTCCATGGGAGGCATAACTATCCCTATATCTTATAAAGATTGCCATTAGGGCTGAAAATTGTTTGATCCAAGCTGGAAAACTTGCCCCTAGACCTCCCATGCCATTATTCCCAAGTTTAGAGAGTCCAAACACAAATCAAGCACCTAATTTGGCTCCTTCTCCCACTCCTAGAAATCGAGTTCAAATGAAGCTTCCACTTCATCTCCAAGTGCCCCAAATGAGCTTCAAGAAGTCATGAAGCAATTGAAAACCTAGGCAATGAGTCTGGTTACTCTCAAGAGGCAAAGAGCCCAAGGTTTTAGACCTTCTTATCAACCCCAAGCTCAGCCTAATAGGAAGCCATACCAACCACAAAGACCACCAAATCCAGCTGCGAATATGAATCAAACAAGGCCTCCTGCCAATAGACCATTTCAGCCCTATAATCCAAATGCCATATCTACCTCTAAGGCATTGGTGCCAACACAAAACAACATTGCCCAGGAGTATGATTGGTGTTTTCCATGTAATGAGCCTCATAACCAATCCATGTGCTTCAATGGTGCTTTGAATCAAGCATTAATGGTGACAACTACTGGTGTGGAGGGTGAGGGTAGTCAAGGAAACAACCAACAACAAGAAACATTCCAACAAAGCAATCAGCCCCAAATGACACCACGTTGGTAAATTGGCAAGCGAGAGGATTTTATGGCATGAATCAGGTAGTTTCTCAAGGTGTTGTAGCCAACAAAAGGTCAAAAAGGAGGAATTTGGGTGAAGAACAGCCATTAGCCCCAACCAATCCACAACCTCCCATGGCTCCACAAATGATTGGCAAGCAAAATCCAATTTCAAATGCACAACGACAGCCAGAACAGCCCCTAGGCCAACTCAAATACCAGCTATTGCTGCCCACATGCAATGAGTGAATGTGCAAACCAAGGGACAACAAAGAGATCCTTCATCACCATTCAGTATCATTGATCAGATGAGGAAGACAAACGTCAATATATCAATGTGGGAATCCCTATCTATCCCAGGCCAAAGAGATCTGCTGCAAGCTGCCATGAAGGACTGGTCAACTTCGAATCAGCAAGTTCAGATGCAAGACAAAGTGCTTACAAATGCTACCCAACCTAAGGGAAATCATGGAAGACAACAAGGTAAAATGTTGAAACCCCCTCCCTTCTATGTTTCATTGATCATTGGAAATCAGCTAGTGCACAATTGCATGATAGACTCCGGGGCAAGTAGCTCGGTAATGCTTACACAAATAGCTGATCAGCTAGGGCTCCAGTATGAAACCATATCCAAAGGGGTAGTGTAGTTGGATGGGACAGCAGTAACAATAGTTGGGGTGATTAGAAATTTTAGTCTTACCTTGCATGCATGTCCAAAAGTTGTTGTTTTACAAGATGTATCAGTCATAGACCTTCCACCACTCTTTGCCCTATGCTTGTCAAGGACTTCACAACCAAGATTGGGGATATTTTCCTGCTGATTGGTCACACATGCTTTGTTCGTAATGAGGTATGGAACTAAAGCTATAATCAGGTCGAACCTATTGCAAACTTCCATATTGAGCCTTACACTCCAAGTTAGATTAATGCCAATTTCTCAAAGATTTGATCAAGAAGATCACCCAAGCACCGATGAAGTGACACTAAGGTTGGAAGCATCCCGCATCTAACTCTTGATGAATGGGAAAACAAAGTACATGCATTTGATCCTTATCAAGAAGTGGAAGAATCCGAGCTAGGGGTCTATTACATACACGAAGAAAATCATTCTATTCCCAAAGATCACCAAGCCAAACCACAAAGATCAAAACAAGGTATGGCAGCTGTTTTTGATGGATCAAGGATTAGACAAGGTGCAAGAGGTGGAGCTATGCTTGTTTCACCTCAAGGAATAAAGTACTATTCAGCTTTTAGATTTCAGTTTACATGCTCCAATAACACCGCTGAATATGAAGCCTTGGTGCAAGGGATGCATTGGGTAATAAAGAAGAAAATAAAGAACTTGCAAGTCTTTGGGGATAGTGAGTTGATTGTAAATCAGGTCAAGGGACAACATGCTGCCAAGAATGATCTACTCAAAGCAAGCTACAAGAACAGGTGTCGACCTCATGGAATATTTTGAGGGTTTTGGCATCAAATCCTTTCCTAGGAAAGAGAATCAAGCTGGCTTGTGAAAGCTTGCAGCAGTAGGGCAGCCTTTGACATTGTGGAAAGCATCCAACAAGACAAGGTACAACCAAACATCCACATGATTGTGAGGCCTTCAAAGGCGATAACAATGTTAGTTGGCAAGTGTTTGAAAATGACCAAGAAATCATCCATTTCTTGCAAGAAGAAGCCGAAGTTCTCACCAAGAATCAAGAAATATTAGAACAGCAATATGGTGACCAAGTGGTACAGCCGAGGACTAACAAGCTGCCCAAGGGACTTATCACTTTGGAGTCCATTTTTAACCCTAATGATCAGTTTAGAAAGGAGAAAGCAAACATTCAAGTCAAGAGAGAGGATTCAAGATCCATCTTGGTAGAAGATAACAAACCATTGCCAAGCCACAAGAAATCCCTTCGAGTTTCTTGGGAAGGATAAACTTTGTTTGGAGGTTTGTCCCAGATTTTACAACCCTTGTCAAGCCCATCACCCAAATGTTAAAGAAGAGCATGGCTTTCAAGTGGATAGTAGAAGGAAGGGGAGTTTTGAAGAAATCAAAGAAGCTATCTCTCAAGCACCAACTCAACCCGGACTTCTCCAAGGATTTCATCCTATATGCATTTGGAGGTAATGACACTATTTCTGCCATTTTGGTACAACAGAACAAGGATAATGATGAGCATCCAATTGCCTTCTTTAGCCGAGCCTAGATGACTATGAGGTGAGGTACTCTTTTATTGAGAAGCATGTACTTGTAGTAATCAAAAGCTTGAAGAAATTCAAGCATTTAGTTTCAAACAACAAGGTCCAGTTGCTGGTCTCACATGCTGGGGTTAAGGACTTCCTCCTCAATAAGGATTTGAATGAGAAAAGGGTAGGTTGGATTACCCATGTCATGGAGTATGACATTGAGGTCAAGATCACCAAGCTGGTAAGAGGGAAAGGATTGTGTGAGTAGCTGGTTTTGGGAAGCAAAAAGAAGCATGCAATGAAGAAGAGGCTATTTTGATACCAATACAACCATGAGCCAAGTGGCAATCAAGAAGAAGACAATGCCGCCCCACTCCTTGCTAGGCCCAGGCCTATGCCCTCCAGAGATGAACAAGACCCAAAGGAGACACTTCAGATTGCAAGTTGTTTCGTATGCCATTGTTGATGGAGTTTTGTTCAAGAAAGATGTGAATGGAGTGTCTTGAGATGAATTAGCAAAAATCAGATTCAAAGGGTGTTGGAAAAGTTTCATGGTGGACTATCCGGTGGCCATTTTGCATCGAGAGTGACAGCTCTAAAAATCATGAAGGCTGGCTATTATTGGCCCAAAATCTTCAGTGATTGCTATGCATGGATCAAGAGGTGTAAGAATTGTGCATTCTTCATAGGAAAAGAGAGACTTGCTGCCCTTCCATTACATCCAATCTCAGTTGACCAGCCATTCATGCAATGGGGTTTGGACTTCATTGGAGTCATTAATCCCAATTCAAGCCAAGGGCACAAATGGATTTTGACAACCACAGACTACTTCACCAAATGGACAGAAGCAGTAGCACTCAAAGAGGCAAATGAGTCTAGCATCTTAGACTTTTATGAGGGGATAACAACCAGATTTGGTGTACCTACTACAATAATCTCTGATAATGCATTGACATTCATTAGATCTAAGGTGACTGAGTGGGCTGTCAAGAATGGTATCTACCTAAGCACTTCATCAAACTATTACCCTCAAGGTAATGGCCAGGCCGAGTCTACAAACAAGAACTTGTTGAGGATCATTAGGAGGACTCTTGACGAGAATCAGAGGTCTTGGCATACCAAACTGAAATCAGCCTTATGGGTTGATAGAATAACTCCCAAAAGATCCACAGGTAACTCTCCATTCAAACTTGTCTATGGAAGAGAGGCAATCTTGCCCATGTCACTTGAGTTGCCAACATTGGAACTCATGAAGTAGCTGGAGTTACTTGAATTTGAGTCCATGGAGGTGAGGTATGTAGAGTTGATGGAGCTGCAAGAGATCGAAATCAGGCATCCCAAGTAATGGAAAAGGATCAAGCATTGATCAAGAAGATCTTTGATAGGAAGGCCAAGGATAGATCCTTCCGAGTTGGAGATCTAGTGTTGAAATGGGATGTGGATAGAGCAAAACCGGGAAGGCATTCAAAATTTGATTCCCTTTCGAGTGGCGCATACATGGTCATGTGAAGTGCAAGAACAAGCAATGCTTTCTAATTGGCCTCATTAGATGGTGAAGAACTGCAGATTCTAGTCAATGGAATATATCTCAAGCATTACTTCTAGAGTGAATTTTACCACCTTGTAAATATTAGATTAGATTTTCATTCCTCCAAGTGCTTGTGCACATTGTTTCTTGTAGGTTAATTTTGTTTTCCCTAAGTGCTTTGGCATAGCTTGCTATCCATGGAGATCCTTTGTAGTCCTTGCTTTCATCAAGTGATATTCCATCTTCCTCCTTGCACATACTGAGTCAGTTGGGGTTATAAACAGAATATTTGATGACTCCATGCCCAATGGACTACTTCAGGCAATTGGTATCTTCTACCTAGCAGTGTGTAATCCCGCTTAAGTCACCAAATTGTTATCCAAAATTCACCCCCCAGGGTAAATTTGATAACATGCATCAGAATACTCAAGTCCTAGGCAAATAGATTGATTCAAGGCAAAAAATCATGTTTCTAGGGTCCCCTCGGATTTTTTCTCTCTGTCTAAGAAGAAAGGAGCAAGTTCTAAAAAGGGTGAAAAAGTTACAAAAACAAGCTTGGGCCAGAAAAAATCATGAAAATTGGCTAAGTCCTGGTCCAAGCGGCCCTTGGGACAATTGGGACGTCGGGGCACGAATCGGCCGAAAAGCCTCCAGCGGTCCGCGAAGCAAAGGGACATCCGGGCCATGGGGATGCACGGACGTGAAAGGGTGAACCGGCCGAAGGTAAAAGAAAAATTAACTAATCTATTGTCCGGCGTGATGATGCCGGGACATCTAGGCCGTGAGGATGCGAAGGATGTGAACCACCCGGATCAGCTGAAACAGAGAACTTTCAGCACTGGGACAGTTGGGACAAAGGGACGTGTGGGACACGGAGAGCCGAAGGAGCCGAGAGCCAATCAAATAACGCCACGTGTCTTCACCTCAAAGAGGGACAGGGAAGCCCGAATCGGGCGGATCGGAGGAATTTGTCCCAGACAGTTTAGGACAACCGGGCCAAAGGGACGCGAGGGACACGGTGCCGGCAGGTGCCCGTGACGAATCAGAAACGCCACGTGTCACAAGGGAAAACATCCAAAATTTCAAAGGGCAAGGTTTGAAGCGTTGGCCCGAGCCAATAAAAAGAGGACACGTGTCCTAAGGAGAAGGGGAGTGCAGAGCTTAGGGAGGAATTAGAGAATTTGGCAAAAGTTTTGGCCAAAAACTAAAAGGTAAAGGATGACCCCGCGCCCCTGTCCTCCAACCAGATCATGCCACGTGTCCTAAGTGGCGGGGACGTGGGGAAAAAATGGGAAATTTTCCAAATTTTCAAAAAAGTCAAGACTTTCAAGAAAAACATGTGGGTAAGGGAAGGAGAGAGAATTTCTCATCCAATCGATTGCCCGACACGTGTCGTCCAGTGGAGTGTGGAAAAAAATTTCAAAACCCATTTTTGCCTGTTTCGTGCCCTAAATCTTCAGATCGCCATATCTTTCGATCCAGACCTCGGATTTGCACTTTCTTTATATCATTGGAAAGATTATAAAATTCTCTACATGATTTCGAGGTCAATCTTGAATTTTGGTTTAGTCTAGAGAGATAAAATTAAGAAACAGCTCGACGTGTGTTCATGGCCGTAGTGACATTTCAAATGACCAAATTTAATACGTAATGGGTCGCATTCTCCTCCAATTTGTCAAAAATGGTAGGGTATGGTTTTGTAAGCTCCTCCATGCTGATTTAATTCATTTGCAGTCAATGAGGAATGGGCTCCCACGTTTTGTACGTTTTCTCTCTCCTGGGCTTGACCCATGCAATGTAAAAGCCGGTTTTGGTTCATTTCTAAGAAGGGGGAACACTTTTTGGCATAGCAGACTTCTTATTTCACCTCCAAAGAAGTGTTTGTTGAAGAATCGAGACCTCTTCAAATATTGTAATAGTTTTCCTACCTCTCTAAGGTTGTAATGTAGTGATTTTGACATTGGAAATGATAATGCAAGCTTTGTGAATGAGTTTTAGTCCTTTTTTTGTATTTTTTATTTATTTCAGATCCTAAATTATATCAACCTGTATGTTTTATGTTGCAATCTTTGGTTTGTGTCTATTTGCATGACAAAAATGTTTCACCACTCCTTTTGGTGCATCACCATCTTTAGTTAGTTTCAATTTTTGCACTTTTATCCTTGTTTCCTTGCAATTTAGAGTAGGATTAGATCTCGAACCTCTGTAGTTGTGCAAATATAGATCTAAATCGAGGAGTTTGAGGAACCAGCCTCTAATCTGAGAGATTCCTCTCTCGCCTCACAAGTCCCACACTTAGAGAGAGGTTTTCATGTTGTGCAATCACACTGATGCTCAAACATCAACCTGAAGCCCGATGTGCGTCCAGGGTGCTGTGATTTTGCAATAACAAAGTAGTTCCTCGCGAGGGAGGTACTTCGGTATAATACCATGGGTGTAACTACATGGGGAAAGGAAATGGGAAGAGTCAAAATCGAAGACAATTCTCATTAGTTGGTACAACTATAGGTATGTTTACCAATGACATAGTTGTAGCAAAAATGGGAGAGACAGAAGTAGATGTATTCGCAGTGGAAACTCGAAGAGATGTAATTACCTTGAGCATTGAAAGAATATCTAACGATGAGACAAATGAGGATGACACTGTCTCAAGTATAGATGGAAGATAAGATAAAGAGGTAGAGGGAGATGAATCCGTCTCTAACAATGTGGGAATATTCAAAGACAGGGTGTCTAAAGATGGTGGAATCCTAGCGATTAGCAGAGCGGTAGGAGGTTCTGATTTAGTTGATGTGTTCGTAGATGGCTTAGTTTTAGAAGAAGATTCTTCAGTAGAAATGAAGTTGATAGTATGAGTGTTTGGTTTTTGAGACTCTGAAGCATCATTGTTCGGGAATGATTTGGAAATGGTTGTTTAAAAACATCAAGTGCCTGATTTGGGGGAGCATTTGTGTTATCTAGGATGAGCTCGCCTTTATCAATGAATTTCTGGACAAGATTTTTGAAGGTCTGACATTGTTCAATGTCATGGCCTTTGGTTCTATGATAATGACAGAAGTCATTTTCCCTATACTAGAATGGACGTTCTTGGTTTTCATCAAAATTTCTAATACGAGGAAGTTCGATCATGTGAACTTCCAACATTTTTTCCAAGATATAAGCATATGATTCCCTAATGAAGTAAAATATTGAGATGACGAGGGTCATTTTCGAGAAGATGAGGAGTTTCTCTGTGGTGTTTGATTTGAATTGTTATCAAGACGTGGTGTTTTTAATACGACAATGTTAGTGGATCCTGATTCTTGTCTTTAGAAGTGGAAGGGTTTGTTTTTGTAAACCGAGAAAAATCGCTTAGACTTAGAGTGAAGTTTTAACTTCCTTGTTCAATGGCGCAAGACTCAAGTTTGCGTGCCATCGTAAAGGCTTCTTTAAATGTGTGAAAGGTCCGGATCCTTAAAGTGGAAGAAATATGATTAGCACAAGATCAAGTAAACAACTCGATTTGTTAAGATTGAGGAAGGAGAAAGACAATTGGTTTATTATCCCTCTCCAACGAGTGACAAAGTCTACAATAGACTCATCATCAAATTGATTTAATGTTATAAAGATCTATAATTGAGATCTTATGTGCAATTTTTATTGAAAATTTTTCAACAAACATCCGGGCCAATTGAGAGAAAGAAAACAAGGAATGTTAAGGAATGTTATTATACCAGCTTTAAAGCAAGCCCCGCTAGAGACATAGGAAAAGTACAAAGCATAAGCTCCTGATCTTGGACTATTAGGTAGCAAGTGTGTTTGAATGCTCGCAGGTGCTGTTGACGATCCTCTCGACTATAAAATTTTGAGAACTTAGGAAGTTCCCATTGGGGAGGATAAGGCTTAAAATCCACTGATGGATGAATGGGTTCATTACACACTTCTTCAAAAGAGTATGAAGGATGAGCCCCTTTGGTGGAGGCTTCTAAGTCTGTGATTTTCTTGAAAATAATTTGGACCACGTCAGATTGAGGAGGTATACTAGTATGTCCTACATAAGAAGTGAATGGTGGATTTTTTTGAGGTGTCAATGGGGGATTCATCTATTGATTAATAGGATGATAAGAGGAATAACCAAGTGTTCTGGGTGACACCTAGTGAGGTATTTGTTGTGAAGGAGCCTGTGTATAAACAGGCTGTGAGATGACAAGTGGTTGAGAAAAAGGTGGTTGAATGAAAGCCAGAGCCTATAATTGGTGGGATCCTACACTTATCGACTGAATCAGAATGAATTGAGGAACATGGGTATTGATTTGATTGGAAATGGTGGGGAACAAGGTCTGAATGAGACTTTTGACTACCAAATTGGTTATTAAGGGTGCCGACGCTAGAGGATGGGTGAAGGTCACTGTCGCTGGAACATTGGAAGAAAGACCAACTGGAGGACAAGAAGCAAGAACCAAATGACTCATGGAAGGGGATTGATTCATAAAGAGGTACTGACCCTGGGACTCAATGGACGGCATAGAAGAATTAACAACAATCTATGGGTGTGTAGATGCGCCCATTATAGCTAGAGAAGAGAACTTCTTAGAAGTAGGTTGTGGAATAGTTGAGGTAACTATGGCATTAGGAATAGGCAAGACTATTTGAGAACTAGTCGACATGGTCGGTGGAAGAGAAAAAGGAGGCACAGGTGCACCACCCTCTTCTATGGTTTGAGGCAAGAAAAAGGATGCTAACTGCTTTCTACAAAATCATGCGATGGTTCATGAGGATAATCATAAACTTTCTGAATTGGTAGTCCCCGGTCGATATATTTAAATGGAATTATGTACTAGATAGTCCCTAAGGGCTACCGGATTGCGATCAAAGAGCACCCGAAATTCAAGATCCCCTCACGGAACATACTCTATATCGTAAGCGATGATATTTCAAGGACCGGGGAAGTCGGGTCATGATGGGATTGCTTTAGGCTAATAGAAAGGATTATATGACCAAGATGGCGAACCAACTAATAGTGGTTCCGAGGAAGACCCGAGGGGTGCCGAAACATCCACACTAGTGGTGATCTCGGAGGAAGAAGGGGCCAGTTGAGCCATTCTTCTAGATTTTAACCGAGTGATGACCGTCATAAACAAGTAGAAATATAGAAAAAGAAGATTGACCTAACTAATGCATAGACAATTCAAGCAACGTAGGTGATTATCTCTTTTAAATTTTCCTACTTTTAAGAAAGAAAATATTAGGGAAGGCTTTTTAGAACAGGAACTACTTAGATAGCCAAACTAAGGATGGTTTGGGGAATGTTTTGGTGAGCAACATAAAGGCACTTAAGTAAAAGACCAATACATGGCTTGATATAGGGGCCTACCACCGCACTTCACACACTTTGCTGCAATAAGAGAGTTGGGTGCTTTTCCAATATATACCTGTAACTTCCATGAATTTATAGTGTGGCCCAAGTATTACGTAGGCTCTTCCTCTTGGATGTCACTTCCAAGTAGGTGAGGTGGGGGAGGAATTTTGTTTTGATGCTTTATACCTAGTGATTTTGGATTTGTGTGCAAGGGTGAAAAATAAAAATAAAATAGTGTCACTACCGATTTTGAATAATTTTTCCAGCCTATTTAGAAAACTAGATGAATAACATACAACAGAAATGACAAAGGAAAAGTTCTTTTTAAGCACTAAGAATGAAGTGTTGGATTTCGATGAAGACAAGTCAAACAAATTATTTCCCAGATGCGATTAAATTATTTTTAAGCACCAAAATTGAAATGTTTGAATGTGATAGAAATCAAACAAACAAATTCTTTTTAAGTTCTTAAAAAGGAGAAAACACCGTAAAAGAGGAATACCTGTAAATTTATCTCTCCAAGGTGCATGGAATTCAAAAAGTGCATTGTTGAGCTCTTCCCCTCAAACAATCCCACAAACAAGCAATGTGCTCTGCAAGAAAAGGTTAAGCAAACACCCAACAAATCCAGAAAGATATATCCAGATGATAGTAGAATGAAAATTTCTATTTAAAGAACTAGAAAAATTTCAATAAAATAACAATTTTGCAAAAAGAAGATGGATCAAGAATGCAATTTTGAAATCAAATGAAAGATTTATTGATCTTTGGAATAGGAATTGGAATTTAGTTTTGCAAGAAAGAAGAAACTTTAACTTTGTGAATTATAAGTGAAAGAAGCAAGACCAAAATGAAGGAAGGAAATGCTACGGAGAACTGATGAAAAGTAGTGAAGAAACAAAACAAAAGCTCAAAACTGGAAAAGAAATGAACTTACCAATAAGGGACTTTGGTTGGGTCCCACTGGGCGTGCCAGAATGTAGATCAAGAATTTCCGCGCTTGTTACCTGTCCAAGTTAATGTACCAAACTAAACACAAAAACCCTAAAAAAATCAAATGAAATCGATACCTGATAGATAAGACAAGATCTGAAGATGTAGATGGAAAAGAAAGCTGATGTAGACAAGACAGTGCACACGAGTGATCCTGCAAAGTAGATCCAAGAAACCTATGAGACACAGATGCTTGACAGAAAAAGACCACATTAAAATATATTTGGGTGGACTGCTCGAAAAGTGGGTCCAGGAAGCGATAAGCTCCTCAAATGGATGTCATTCCACGTTTTCAATTAAGGAAAGAAGCATGCATGATAAAATATGTAAGTAAATGTCTATATTTTGATTAAAAATGACATGATTTAAAAGTAAATGCAGAGATAGAAACCAATAAAAAATAGGAAAGTGTGAAAACAATACTGATTTATGTTCCTTGAATTATTTTACCTGTCTCGCATGTAGATCGCGCCGATTAGGAAAATTGACATCGACTGAGAAGAATCGGCGTCGACTGAGATAGGTCGGTGTCAACTAGACAGAATCGGCGTCGACTGGGTATGGTCGGCGTCGACTCGGGGAAAATTAGAGGAAGATTGAGAAACAAATAGTGGAAGCTAGATCGTCGATCTCCGCTGGATCTGCAAGAGCCATAGGGATACTGACAAGGCTCCACCTGTGCTGGATGTAGGAACAGAGTCACCAAGAGATCGATGGAGGCTCACGATGTCGATGTGGTAGGAGTAGAGTAATGGTACTCCTCTCAGGGATTGATTTGGATAGGATTCACTCGCTTGATAGATAATGCTCAGACTTGATGCTCAAAACTCTCTTGTTCTTTCTGTCTAACCAGAACTGAATTCTAGCCCTGTATTTGTAATCGGTGCCGACCAAGATGAAATCGTGCCGTTCTGAAAAATCGGCATCGACCGAGTACTAGTTGGCGCCGATCAGGGAAGACTCTCAAAATGGCCAAAAGGACAATTTTTGGAAAGATGAAGTGATCCTTCCACCTCAAATATGGGAAATATCCCACTGCTCAGTTTGGGAGGAGGAGAAATAGGGGGGATAGATGGATAAAATAGATATGGGAGGTTAGGAATTGATATGGGGTAGATAAGTGGTTAAGATATATGTAGAAAATATAATTAAATAGTTAATATTTAATTATCTATGGGTAAAACATAATGGGGTGAAATAAAATTAGGATAGATGTTTAAATCAAATATTAAATAATACCCTAAGGGAGAAATGGTGATGTAAACGTGCCCCAAGTTACCCGAGAAGACAAATGCGCATGGGGACACTAAATTGGATAACCAATTTTAGGTGTCTACAAACGTATCTTTATATCTCATATTTTTCATTCTCAGTAATGGGTAATCAAGTACTCTATTTAGATAGTAATGTCATGCTATTTAGATATTGTTCAAAGTTTTTGAGAACTTTGGGTTCTATCTGATCTTATTGGAATTTGTGTTTTTTTATCGTGAGCTTGTGCCGAGCTTGTGTTTTAATAGAGCTTGTATTCGATCTTGTTTTTGATTTGGAACTTGGTTCTGGTTTTGTGAGAACTATTGATTGAGGTTCTTGTTATTCTGAACCGTGTTGGAATCTTGGATATCTCTGGACTGTTGTTGAAGTCTGTATATAGCTCGGTGCTTGTGTTTTACTTCCTTATGATAATCTGAACTATTAATGACAGATCATAATGAACACTGTACTTGTATGTTATTACTCACTTTTGGGGCTCGAACTTTATAGAGAAACTGAGTTCTATTTGGGGTAATATTTCGTTTCACGTTTTGATTTGAATTTTTGTTAGAGCCTATGGTTATTCTAACTAGTATTGAAACCTTGGGTAACTTGAGACTCGATGAATGAAGCCGTATGTGGCTCTCGTATCCGTGTTTTATTTTTTTGGGGAAATTTGGAATCATAATGTCATCACATAATATACACTTTAACTCGTACTCTATTATTTGCGTAGATTCTAAACTATGTAGGAATATTGAGGCCACAAGAGCTACTATTTGGGATTTGTGTTTTGATACAAACTCTTGTTGATCCATCTGTCACTATGAACTCGGTGTTTGTACTTTTGGATAAATAAGGACAGTTGTTGACACCGTATGTGGCTCTATGCCCATGTTTTATTTAGAGGAATTCTGAACTTATTAATGGAGGTTTGTGTTTTTCATTACATTCATATTTGGTTATTTGTATAGTTCTGAACTTGTTAGGAATTTGTGTCGACTCTGTTCTAATACTTTGGAGTTGGGTTCTACTTGTAATAAATGTTTAAAACTTACAACTCTTTTGTCGAGTTTTTCTCAAAGAAAACTGAGAGAATAATTGGTTTAGATGTTTGAAAAATTCTTAGAGATATTGTCGGAAAAAATCCTTGTTTGATGAATGAATTTTGTAATTCATTTTAAGAACCGTTTCTTCTTTTCTGAGATGTCAATGGTGTTTAATTGAGATTACTCTTTTCCCCTCTATTCTCGTGGAAACTTGTATCTTCGATCTCTTAGAATAGGTTCCAAGTTTCGCTTATGAGAACTTAATAAATTAGTACTTTGTATCAAGTTATGGAGGGATTACTTGACTCAGTTATAATAGTTCTTGTATTTTAATACTTATTGAATCAAGAACTGGCCATTCTTTTTGTAAAGCAAAAATGAAATCTGACTATGGGATTTCAATCTGAGCTATTGATACTTCTGATCATGTTAAAATTATTGATCGGTTATTTTTCTATCTCTTCATGGATACTATAAATACACCTTGTGACTTTATATAGGAAAGGAATGTGATTCCTTTAGAACCGACTGTGTTTTTGGACTGCTATTTTTATTTCATTCTGTGTATGGAATTGAAACTCGTGCTCCTTGAAAGTAAAGAAGTATAAGAAATATGGTAGTGTGCTTTCTTTTTATTGAATAGATTATTGGTTGAACTCTTCTATTTGATTCTCTTTAAAAATGGAGATTTCTTCATGAGTTGTTTGGTCTTCCTTGATCAAATCTTTTGTAGAAATGATGTTGGAATAGATTAGATTATTCAGTTTTTAATTAGCTAGAAAATGTAAGCTTGTTCATGATTGTTTGTTTGATAAGACTTTACTTGTTTGGTTTGAGATGAGAAATTTTTGTCTCTTGTATTCTATCTTCTTGGATTAAGATGGAATTCTATTTTGATGAATATCTTAAATGTTAGAAATTTTTAAGGTAGTTATCCTTTATAAGAAACAGTAAAATACGTTTGGAGTCTATTCTGTTTCTCGGATGTGTTGTGTTTGGGCATGGTTGTAAAGGTTCTTCTTCTTTTTTTTTTTAGGAGTTAGATGAGTCATACTAATATGAACCATGCTTAAAACTCTTCCTTTGGCTTGAAGCAAAGATAAATGAATTTTTCTTTTATGAAAAATTGGGAACAATGAGATGTTATGATATGTTGTTTGCCTAAGGATAATTGATAGGATCAATTAGACTCTTTTTGGTAAGGATGATATAGTGGATTATATTCTGTCCTTTTCTTGAAAGTGAAATCAATTGTTTAAAATGCACTTTTTTTCCGTTGCTTTTGATTTATTGATTATTTGATGTAATAATTGTCTCATTAAAGTAGAGTTGTTTTAATGGAACAATTATTAGAATGTACTTCTTTTAAGGCTTAGTGCTTATCATGAACAATTCATCAACTAACCTATGCTAGGAATTTTTGTAGATGGACTTCGTAAGTGAAAAGGAAGGCATAAACTTATGTGACCATTGGCTGATTTAAGTTTGATTTTTGTGAAGAACTTTGAATCATTCTTGAGATTGTATTAATAAAAAAAAGTAGTATTCTTTGTAATGAAGGAAATTTTCTTGTAGCATACCTAAATGTATAAGTTTTAGAGTTGTATTAATTGTTGAGAATTTATTACTTTGGGTGTGTATATTATCGTGTACTCTCATTGCATAGATGGAATCTTATATTGTTGTTATACACCATATTATGTATATGCTTAATGGGGTATTTTTAGATAAGTTGACTTTGGGAATCGACTAATCTCCTAAATGGGATGCATCTTCTTAAGTTGCATAATTTGATGTCATAACTAAACAATTCAATATAGTAATATTATATGGAATGAACATTCAAGAATAACTATTGAATTTGTAATGATTTTTAGGGTGCTAGGCCCTAGCACTTAATCATGTAAAGGAATATTCTTTCTCTATCTTAAGAATGTAAATAAAATGGAAGACGTGATTTCTAATTATTAGACTTCATTTATTAAAGTCTACTTAGTTAACACCTAGAGGGTTGTTACACTACCTTGAATGGTTAAGTCACAGAATTGGAACTTATGATGTTGATATCCTGTTATGGTTGACGCTTGTTAAGTATAGAAAATAACATTAAATGCAATCTTAAGCTAATAAAGTTCTTTAACAATCACTTGAATCAGTTGTAGAGAAGAACATAAGGAGTGTTGGATTAGGGTTAGGCAAGGTTGCTGAAATCTGTTTTTATTAATCCAAATTAATTAAATATATATTAAACTCCTTGAGGTATGTACATCTTAATGAGGCTATTCTATAGGATGCCGGCACACTCTAATCATTGGGTTGTACCTTCAAGAATATTAGGATCTTCTCGAGGAGACAAAAATGTAGTTAACATGTGGTAACTTCGCATTGATCATCTAGATCTACACACATGGGACTTGACCTTTGTTTATCTCTAGGTCCAGTTAGTAGCATGTTTAAGATATGGGGTAGCCCCTAAAACTCAGGATACCTTGGCACATGGGGTTGACTTAAGTTGACCTGCACGCCAACATACCCTTAGTCTCAAAGTGAGCCTCCCCTATCATAGCATATGTTGTCAACTCAAACTAGGGTTAAACCTTGGGCAAGTAGACGATGGGAGTCAGTAAAGGAAATTCTAGATAACAATACAGTGGGGTGAAGGACATATTCCGGATTGACGAGTATGCCATCAAGGAATAGTAATACAAATAGTATGTTAGAAATCTTTTGCCAAAGTATCGTAAGTTACTTGGTTGCGTTGTCCGATATCACCCAGTCTAAGGTTCATGATGCAGATGAATATTGGTAAAAATATTCGAGATAGGTTCCTTTGATAGATCACTCAATACCCCGAACAGGAAAGAGAACCAAGTATACATAGTATATGAAAAAGTATTCAATACTTTATGTTAAACATGAATATATCGGTAGAGTATACCGATTCATAAAATGAATAGATTGGTAGCACACTAAGTCATTATAGCTGCATATGGTTATCTCGTTATATGAATGGTTGATAAAGAATGTGTGTTCTAAATTATGAATGTAGTATAGAGAAAATTATTTATAAAAAAAAATTCCCTTGTTTCTAAAGTCTTAAAATGGGAATGATACATATTTCCTTAATGTATTTCCTTCTTCGTCACCATGCTTTGTTATTTTAGTTGGTTTTTTAGTGTAATAAACGCATTTACGCACCATAAGCTAATTAGTATTTTAAGTGTAACACCTTGTCAAACTATTATATTCCTCTTTTGCATTGTAAGCATTGACATGTGATTTTCAAGACAAATGTATGTTTCGTGGATGTTGAAAAATCATGCTTACCGTGGATAAATCATTTTTTCTCTTTGATTGTAGGGCTGGTATTTTGTTGCTTGCAATAATTTGTTTCACTTCTTATGAGTAAGTTGTAATCTGGTTTTAATGGTTACAAACTTATCTTTTGCAATTGGACTCATCCTTGGATCAATTCCATTGATCCAAGGAATGTTTTAAATCTTCTTATCTAAACTGAATGAAAAACTAACATTCATTGATTAAGAGACTTAATGGACTAAACTTTTGTTTGTTGCAAATTATTTACTATCTCAAAAGACCATTCCTACATTTTGTTTTGTGTTGTGCTTAGCTCTTCTTGATTGACCCTTGTAGGGTGCCTAATGGTGTTAAGGGAAACCTACTTCAGGATTTTGGAGAAAGAGAGAAAAATGTGCCCTATATCTTTTAGGTCTATCCTAAAGAGATCCGGACTCGTAATTTACCTAACTCTTTCTACACCACTCTATGTGGGATGACATCCAAACCTAAGTTGTTAATGCTAAGTTAATATGAAAAGGGAAATAACCTAAGGGGTTCTAAGTTATTTCTAACCTATTGTATTTGGTTAAACTAAAACCTAGCCTAAGGTGGAAATTTATTGTTTGAAGGTTATATCCTAAGGTTATATATTTTAAACTAACTTAAGATCTAACCTAAGAAAATTCCATCTACCCTAAACTAATGGGATATGAAAGGGAGTCTATGGGTCATTGGCAAGTGGGAGCTAAGCAAAGTGGTTCCTAAGATTTTAATATGATGGGATTTTGATTGATTTGGCATTAACGCATGGTTGTACTGCCAATTTGGCATGGACTAGTGAAATTTGGAGGAGCCTACGTGGAAGCATCACTAATTTTGGAAATACAAGTGGAAGTTAAACTTAGCCTCGCCAAATTTTTATGGTGGTGACAAGGAGAGATAGGTAGGAATATACAAATTAATGTCATTAATTTTCCTCGGTTCTGGCAAGCAAACCGTCTTGGAAGGCATGCTGGTGGATTTGTTTGGGGTTGTTTTTTTTTGCATGCTTCCCATTTTTTCTCTGCTTGGAGCTATCTAGTTCTTTGAACCAGCAGCTTTGATCTCTAATTTTTGGCTATTTTGGAAGTCTCTGACCTATTTTTAGTTTGAGGAATGTATAAGAGGAATTTCAGAAAAATATTATGGTTGTTTGATCTTTCTTGGAGAAGAAGGGGTGTTAGAAACTCGGTTGGAAGTCTTCTTCAAATCGGTAGAGGCACTATCAAGCATGATAGGCTCTACCCATTAAGATCTCTTGTTTTCTTCTAAATGATTCATTAAAACAATTCTTCTCACTAGAAAGTTATATTTGCATGATGTATATGGTTCTTTACTTGCATGTATTTATGAAATCTTTGTGGGTTTTGAAATGTGAATCCTTTGTTATTAATGGCAGTTTTGAGAACTCTCTCTGATCTTTGTTTGTTAGAGGTTTTCATGTGAATTTGTATTGAAACTCTGTGACTTGTACTTGAAGCTCTAAAATTTGTATTTGAAGCTCTGTAGCTTGTATTCAAAGCTTTGTTTCTAGCATTTGAGACTAATGTTGAGTGAACTAGCTTGTTGCTTGTTTGGTTCTAAATCTCTATTTAGTCTTGTGTTTCGTGAGCTTGAAGTAGAGATCCGTAGTTGTTCTAAGCTTATATTGAAGCTTCAGAATTTGTTATGAGTTTTTATTGGGACTTTGTGTTTGTTTTGGATTGTGTTGGAGCTAAGTGTAGTTCTAAACTTTTGGTTGAATCTTCGTATTCAACAACTTTACTCGTATAGAGTTCTTATGAATACCAAACTTGTTGTCTTGTGGTTGAGTTTTGTTCTTGTACTTACATTTTGAACTGGAATTTTATTCTCATTTAAGGATTTGAGAACACTATGAATCATATTGGAGCATTGGTGATTTAATTTTGAGCTCATATTTAGGGCTTCATGTTTCTCTTAGGCTCGTATTTGATCTTGTGTTTGTCTGAGCCAATTTTGGAGCCTTGTAAAGTCTGAACTTATGTTCGAAGCTCATAATCAACACTATACAAGTATTCCATGATTGTGTGTTTTGGATTTATGTTGGAATCAAAGTGATTACCTATATTGTGAGTTAGGTTTGGTTGGTATTTGGTTTTAAATAGCTTTATTCTCTTTATAGACTGTCTGCTTGATAGGAGCTTGAAAGTTTAATTTTGGTTTGAAGCCGATCTGGTAATCTCCTTCATGTTTCTCCTTGAGTGTGATTAGTTTTTATGCTTCTATCCCTTGGGACTATATAAACTTCTTGAACTAGACAGGAGAGAGAAATTGAAGTTTAACCTATCCTTCTCTGTTTTGAGCGAACCCGTGTCGTGTGGAAAGCTTGACTGTTTTTAATATTATGAGGGGATGGGAATTATGTCCTATAATGGGTCTAGTTGGTCCTTTGATCATGGTAACAGTCGAATAAATTTTGATGTTACGAGAAGTAGTATTACTCTCTTCGGACCTTCTTAATTGGTTTATTGGGTTTTGTTGGAAGTTGAATTTAAAACTAGAATATTGAATCTTGTTCAAAGTATATATATGTATAATATCTCTGTTTGGATAATTTTGTATATATGTTCTTGTTTGGGACATGCACTACATACTTCTTGTATCAAACCATAAATCCGTGTAATAAGAATTCAATTCTTGATTTCTTAACTCCTTCGCACTTGTATATCTTCTCTATTTGTAGACTCTTATTCCTTGAGGGATCGTGAGAATGAACCTCTCGAGTTTTAGGTAGAGAAATAATTATGTTATCTTCTGGACATTATATAGTTAGGGACTGTACTGTGTATTTCTTTCTAAGATTTGAATTTGTACTTGTGCTTGGTGAATGGAAATAGGATAACTAGCTTGCTAGTTTTGATTGGAAAGATGCAGTGTGCATATCTTTAAGTGGGCATTCAGTTTTGTGTTCTCTTTAGGGAACTAACTAGATAATTTATAATTTTGTATTAGAGAATGGATTTCATTTCATAGTATAAATGAAATGAAATATGGATTGGTTCCTTTGTGTTTTGAGATCCTTTATATGTTATTATATAAGTTCATTGACCAAACTTCTCTTTTATTGATTCTCTTCTGAGATGGGAATTTTCTTGTGGATTGGTTAAGAGATTTATTTTATTCGAGTATAGCTTGGATTTTTGGAAAGATTGGCTATAGACCTTTTAGAATTATAAACTACTAATATACTGAAGTTAGTAAAACTTTCAGTTAGACTGTTTTAATCTACTTGGATTGAACTAGGATTCTTATTTGGTTGTTTCCTCTTTATTTAAGGATTCCTTATTTCATCATCTTTGGACTGAGGGAGTGATGAGTGTTCTAAACCCGATTCTTTCCTTAAGAGGAATTGCATCTAATATTTGGTTATGTATAGATTCTCTTCTTTGGTTATATGGAAAGATGAAGGATACTAATAGGAGTTATGTTGTAACTAACCTCTTTGCTGCTTGGAAAAGATAAAAGTGTTTTTCTATTTCTATGGGTTTATGAAATAATTGAATGAAAAGACTTGTTGATTGTTTAAAGTGATTGATAGGATCAATTAAGTCTTGTGATATAATTCTGATGTTGCAGATTATATTATGCTCTTTTCTTGATAATGAATTCAGACTCTCTTAATTGTTCTTCTTTCTGGATGTTATTACTTATGATTATTTGTATGATGCCTATTAATTGTTTCATAAAAGCAGAGTTGTTTTATGAAACAATTAGTGGAATGCACTTTACTTTAATGCTTAGTGCTTATCATGCTCAGTTCATTAAACTGACCCATGCTAGCAATTTTGCAGATGGACATCGTAAGTGATAAAAGAAGACAAGAAATTTCATGTTGTATTGGCTTATTTAATTCTGGATCTTATGTAAAGAGTTTCGATTCATTCTTGAGTTGTATTGAAAAAGAAAAGTTGTATTCTTTTTGGAATGGAGGTTGTTTGTTATACAGTACACCTGAAATGCATAGTCTTGTAAATGTATAAATTTATAATGATGAATTGAAAGTTGGAAGATTTACTTGTATTGGTTGTGTAAATTATCTTATGTTATGAAGAAGATGGAAATCCTATCTTGATGATATTCTTCATATCTGTTATATGCTTAATTTAGATAAACTTGATAAGTTAGATAAAGGAAATTAGTTTAATTTCCCTTAATAAGATGCAACTTGTTAAGTTGCATAAGATAATGATTTTTATCTAAACAATTCTAACATAGTATTGGAATGTGTAATGAATATGCGGTAAAACTATAGAGATTGTGAAAGATAAGAAAGGTTTGACAAACCCTAACACTAATTCATGTAGAGGAAGACTCTTCCTCACTCAAAGGAATGTAATCTAAAGAATGGTGATATGATCGTAAATCATTAGACTTCATTTCCCTATAAAGTCTACTATAGCTGAACCTATTTGGTTGTTACACCTTCTTTGAATGGTTAAGATTACAATATAATGGAACTTATGATGTTGCTGTCATGTTTCTAGATATATGTTTATTAAGCTTTGTAAAATGAACCTATAAAGCAATCATAAGTTAAGAAAGTTATTTAATGGCTAAATGAATTAAATTTAGAAAAGAACTTATGGAATGTTAGATTAGGGTTTAGCAGGTTTGTTGTAATCGGTGTAATAATCCAAATTAATAATGAATTAATAACCTCCTTGGGGTATGTACATCATGATGAGGCATTTTCTGTAGGATGTTGGCACACACAAACCGCAAGACTATACCTTTGAGAATATTAGGATCTTCTCAAGGATACAACGTTGTAGTTGACGTGTGGCAACACCCTTCGCATTGATTATCTAGATCTACACACAAATAAAGATTTGAACTTATTTTCTCTCTTGGTCACGTTAGTGGCATGTTTAGGATAGTACTAGCTTTCAATGGATCAAGGTACCTTGCACATCCAGTTGACTTAGGTCAACCGAGTACGCCCATATACCCTAAGTCATTGTGATTTTCTTCCTATAATAAATTATGTTTCTAACCGTAGATAGGGTTAAACCTTGGACAAGTGGATTGATGGTAGTCGAAGAAAGACCATTCTTGATAATAGAGGAGTGAAGTGAAGTACGTATTCTAAAATGATGAGAATACCATCTAGGAATAGTGACATAAACAATATGTTGAAAATATTTGGCCAAAGTATCGCAAGCTACTGCTTGCGTTGTCCTATATCACCTAGTTTAAAGCAACGTGATATCAGATGTATATTGGTAAAAATATTCAGATATGTTCTTTAAATAGATCACTCAGTACTTAGTTTAGGGTAGGAAAACCAAGTATATGATAAGTATTCAATACTTAAAGTTAACATAAATAGGTCGGTGGATCACCAAGTTATGAAATAAATAGATTGGTAGATCACCAAGTTATGAAATGAATAGATCGGTGGATCACCGAATCATTTACAGATGCATATGGTTATCAGTTTGAGATTGATTGACATGGAATGTTTGTTCTAAATAATGCTTATTTAGAAAAGAAAACATTATGTAAAAAAAAATCCCTTGTTTCTAAAGTCTTAAAATGGGTATGCTACATGAAGATTTTTTTATGCGTAGAGGACTGCACATACACTTAGTGTGGGGTGGTTATTTATATCCAGGTACAAGACTATTGAAAATAAGTGCACATGAAACAAACTACTAGTGGTGTTATCCAAGTTGGAGAATTGTTTAAAAACAAGATATTACTTCTAGAAATGAGGACCATAGGTGGAAATAAATGAAGAAACAAGTATAACGTGAGGTAAGCAGGGGCCATGGGAACTACCAAGGGAATACGTAGTGGCGAGGTACTCGAGCACATGGAGGCGCATCAAGAGAAGTCCACAAATAGAAGGTAGGAAGGCATGCTAGAAGGTTATAGCTTGGGTGCGAAGATGTAGTGCGGAAAGAATGAAAAATGGTCCATTAATGAGAGGATTTTTTTAGGTGAAGGAGTAATAAATGCACTAGATTTTTGAAAATCTATATAAGGACGTGATGCAAGTTCATTCTTACCATTGAAATTGTGAAAAATTTAAAAGAGCTAAGTGCAAATGAAAAGTAATGGTTGTTGTTTCTTTGGCTTCATGATTATTATATATGAGATAAACTTCTCAATGTAGGTAGTCTGTCTTGGATATAAATATGTTTTTCTCAAAGTGTGGTAGTCACAATCTACCTTATCTATGATGAAGCTTAGGTGACAAGCATCTCAGAACTCGTGAATTGATGCATGGAAATAGCATGTTGTGAAGGCATATGGTAGTTTGTACAAATGGCTGCAAGCTCCATCCTTCATCACAAATCACGTGATGCAAAAATGCTGGTAGACTGCAAACTATACTACCTTACCCACCACCGAAGGAAAATCCTTTGGTATGCACCACTATTCTTCAAATGCTTTGCATGGATCCTATCATACCACATCTTTACCCTTTATTTAAATGGACCTCTCATGGTCCCTTCACATAAGTATTTACTAAATATTTCTGCCAGAGATATGTTCCGTGGGGTACTCCCAAATCTTCTCCTTTGGCCCATCGGGCACTCCAATCTCCATAAACACCAAAGATAATAAAATAGTGCCAAAAATAATTCTTTCACCTATACGCGCTTCTTCAATGATTGTCTTTGCTATGTGATCTACAATATTGTAGATCACTCCTTGAGACATCTTCCTTGCAATGTGTAACCACATTGTATTCACCTGCGACCACCTTTCTTGGTCATTCAACTTTTTACAAGATGGGTAGTTTCCTGTACTACTGGGTACTTATTCAATTTGTTGATGTATATGCCCTGTAGACCCTTGTTATATCCTAACTCCTTGCTTGTCACTAGGATTTCTTCTTTATATGTTAAGTCGCTCTCCAGATCTACTCCTGAGGCCCTTAGTCCTGTCAATGTTGAAATCAAGGTAGCTGTGATTCTAACCCTTTTCCCGATGAAGTATAAGAAGTCCTCATGGACTCTTCTCATCAACCATCAATACAATGTTTCATACTTTCCAAAGTATGGTATCTCATATAATTAGTAGACTCCAATCTACTTTAGTAAGTTCTCACTAGCGTCATTGTACACTGACATGTCTTCTTTTGTGTGCTTGTTCATTTTTATACTCAAAACGCATCTAGATACTTCTTATTATCAAATGCACGGTGGTTGTAATTTCTAATCTTACATTTATGGATGTGGGAATCCCATTCTTGTCCCATAATCATGCCCTCTGGATACTTCAATTCTGATAAAATGCTCTCGAGAGCAATTTATTCTTCCACTTTGACCTTCTTCTTTCCTTTTAATATTGTTACGGGTGATTTCTTTGGCACCATTTGAAAAATAAATCCTTTGTATCCTCTCGTAACAAGCAAGTGAAAACCCTAGTTTGAATATCTATTCCCTAGTGTAAATCATTTTCCATAGCTCTTTTTAACGTGTTTGCTTCACTCAAACCCTTCACCTACAAGGAGGAAAGCTTCTCCTATGCACAAATATTCTCTCCACAACCTACGTATACCATAGTGGTGGATTAAGAGGAAGAGGAACGAGAAGATATTAGTAGCCTAGAGCATAGAGGAAGAAGGAAGCCTATAGACAAGGTAGGAAATGACTACACGACTACACCACCTCATGTACAAGAAGGAGATGATGAGGACCTAGATGTAGTACAAGGAGAGTGTCATTTTAAAATGGTATTCAAGAACCAGATCCCAAGGTGCTACTCCAAAATCAAGGTGCATAGATCACCTTCACTCTTTCCACGAAGGAGATAACTGAGAAGAGAAGGAGAAAGTTGAAGCTATATGAGGAGGAGGAATATTTTTAGGAAAGTGTGCCCAAATCTCCTACACCTCCAAAGGATGTGGAAGAGCCAAAGGATGAAGAAATGAAGGATGGAGAAGAAGGAGAAAATGAGGTAGATGAGACAATGCAAGATACTTCTTAGGGTATAGTAAAACAAGCTCCAAATTTTGATGCTTAAGTTCCTAAGGGACCAAGATCGAAGAGGAAAAGTGGGGAGTATACTGCACATGTCTTGGGCTACAATGATGACACCAGATAAAATTGTGCATGTCTCTGCTTCCAAAGTATGATGGGCCTTAAGGAATTGTATGGATGGGAGCTGATGGATGAGAACATAGATATAGTGCGCCCAAGGAAACATATATCTTGGTCAATGCAGACACATATGGATGAACTAGAATTTGATTTCTATGAAGATTCTTATGTATCCAGAAGATTGAAGAAGGAACCACACGCTAGACACATAATAGTAAAGCCTATTGTTATGTCAGATGAATAGGTTAGTAATGCCTTGGTGAAGGTATCTATAGAGGTGGCAAGGAGGAATGTGGATAAAGATGCGACTATTAGGGAACTGAGGGAAGAGATCAAGGCTAAGGATGCAGAGATAGTGCACTTGAAACAAGAGAAGGACTTAGAGCATAAAAAGAATGGGGTTCTTATTGGCATGTTAGAGGATATCATGGATCATGTTCTCTAGGCGAGATTGCACTTAGAGCCCAAGGTGCCAAAAAAATTCCATTTGGCTATGCACTATGTACACACTTTGGTTGATATGGTGCTTGAAGAGGGACCAGTTAAAGTGCCAATGCCAAAAGACCTTGAATAAGAGGAAAAAGGGGAAAATGCTACAGTGATTAGGAAATTTTCATAGTATGACTCAAACCCTTCGAGAGGAGCTGAAGAAAGCGGATCAAGCATTGAACATTTGCACCACTCCGAAGCAGTCATCAAAATAAGAACAATGGTAGAGGAAAATGAAGTCCTAAAATCTATGAAGGATGAAACATTGGGGTGCACAGAGACAATGGAAGTAGTGAAGCAAAAGAGTGAGTCCCTTATAGTTGCACAAGAACCCCATAAGGAGCTATTGGAAGAACTAGGAAAGACTATAGCTCGTAAAATGAATATGTTGGAAGGAAGAATCTTTGCTATGGCTAACATTATGTTAGTATTACAAAATGAGAGGGGAGACATTACACAAGATGAGTTGGAGACTATTACAATTAATATCCCATAAAAGGCATAGGCTGCACTAAGTGAATGGAAAAACTTAGAGGCAGAAATAAAAGAATAATATATAAATCTCATCCTTCTAGTTGAAGTAGAGGATGATGCAGAGTAACAAACTATTCTTTGTAAAAAATTCTTTAACATTCTTTACATTACTTTATTCTTTATTGTTCGAGGAGTAACCATTTTTGGGTCAAGGTGGAAATGTAGTTAGTGTGGGGTAATGTTGAGAAGACCATGTATAACCCTTAGTAGAATTTGTACGCAATATTCGCACGAAAGGGCAGAGCGCATCAAAAGCGCCGAGTATCGAGAAGGAATCACGTGCGAGGATAAAGAAAGATTTGGGACTTAGCCATTTTCACAAGTATGATCTATTTTTGGAAGATGGTGTGTTGAGCACATAAACAAAATGAATACTTACGTGATATGTAAGTCTTCATTCCATGGAAGATAGAATCGCGATTGATAGTTAGGACTCGTGAGAGATCTATTATTAGCATTCTTACATGTAATCCTATTATTGTAAAGGCACATGGAAAATTTCAGCATGCGACCTATTTTGGGATTAGATAAGTGGTGAAGGGCAAGTACCCACCCTTATAAATATGTAATGAACTGCCTAGTAGATAATTGATATGTGAGAACTGAGTTATTGTGATGTTATGCTACCAAATCTAATGTTCACATAAATGATGGTATTATCTATTGTAATAAGCTTTTGTGTATTTATCATGTTTAATGAAATAGAGTTTATTGTATGAATCAGAGTATCAAATCCACGACTATAATTGGTTCTTGCATGTTTGATTTCATCATGGTTATCATTTAAGTATGTTATTCTCTAGATCTAGATCTAAACACGCATTGTAGAATGATATATTAGTTATGGTTGTGAATGCTTTAAGTCTTCATCGTGATAATATCCTCGCAATGGCAACCTTAAAGAGGGGCCTAGTACCTTTTTACACTTTGGGTGAGTGCTTAGTCTAGATTGAATGATGTGTCGCGTGCCTAGGCTTTCATTAGTAAACTTTAGGTTGCATCATAAATTCCCCTCGCAGTCAATAATGAACCATAGAACAAGAGTGTGTGATTAGGAAATGGATTGAATTGTGTGTTAGAAACATATGATTGACAAAGCATAGAGCATAGAGTGTGTGAATGTGATGAGGTTCATTTTGTATTTAGACCCTCAACAGTTGAGTATGAACCATGGAACTAGGGTGTGTCATCGGGAAGTGACGATGTGTGAGAATGTGATGCTAGAAATATATGTCGTGAATGCATCGATTGTGAAATGTGTCATGTGAGTTGAGGTTCATGAATATAGTATGCCCTCAATATTTGAGTGTGAACCTTAGGATGTGAGTGTTTCATACAAGAATATGTTGTGATTTATGTGTAATATCGTTTAAGATGCATAACGTTAAGTGGGTTTTTAAGCATCTTTCCTAGGAGAGTGACAAGGCAATAGATGTCACCCCCAAAATTTTTTTTGATGACATAAGGACCTAGCCAGTTAGGTTTGAATTTACCCTTGAGGGAAGCTTTAGAATTTGTGTTTTTCTAATTTTTTTGGTGCAAGGTCACTCACATTGAACTCATGAGGGAGAGTTTTTGATTGTATGATTTTTGATGTGAGATTGATATACTCAGAGATTTTAAAGAGCTTGGACATGGTGAAACTCAAGAATTTCAAGCTCATGTAGTTGGTTTTCACAATATTCATTATATTTTAGTATGCCTTTAAGTGAGACCCGTAAGGACAGTATTTCAATTTTTAGTGGAATGAAAGCCTCAGTACCATAAACCAATAAAAATGATGTAGCATTGGTGGGCATACATACACTAGTGTGGTAATCCCAAAAAGCATATAAAATTTGATTGTGCAAGTTGTCACCGCTAGTGTCCACAGTTTTGTGTAATATTTTGAAAATGGTTTTATTGGTAACTTCGCTTGGCCATTTCCTCAGTGGGTAATGAGTAGATAATGATTTCTTAATTTTGAATTTTTACAAAACCTTTTAACATCATTATTTTTAAATAAGACCCATTCTCGGTTATAATAGCGAGGGAAATCCAAAACGCGTAATGATGTGACTAGTGATGAAACAACATGTATCAACCAATGGTAGTCTATAATGAAGATACTTCAACCCATATAGTAAACTATTTTTGGTAGTAATAATATACTTGTGGCCATCATCTGATTTAGGATTTATCATGCCAATAAGATTGAAACCTCATAAAGAGAAGGACCATGACAAAGCAGTAAATTAAAGGTCATATGCAAGTGTATGGTGGAGATTGCCATATTTTTAGCATTTATCATAACACTTAGCATACGCTAGGAAATATTGCTCCATGGTAGGCTAATAGTATCCCTGACATAGGAGCTTGTGTGACATATCATTTCAGAGAAGTGGCCACCACATAGTTTATCATGCACCTGAGATATAGTGGTGGAGATGTTTACAAGTCTGAGACATCATAGCAAACAACCATAAAATGATCGTTTAAATAAATCTACACCAATGATGACATAACATATGGCTTCACAAAGTGTAGGCAATGAGCTTCATGAGGTTTAAGGCCATCGGGAATGGTTTTTTAATAAAGAAAATTGTAAATTGGAGTGAACCATTTAGGATGGTCATTACTACGTGTGATGGCACAAGCTTCAAGAAGTGAAGTATCAATAGAGGGATGTCGCAAGTGTCGGATGATGAACATGGCTTGCTCATCACTGATATCCTAAGGGATAAGTGATGTTGTACTAGCCATAGCATCTACATGACAATTATCTTTATGGGGGATGGTAGTGAGAGAGTAAGACTCGAATGTGGCTAAAAGATCCTTAACAAGATTATTATATGGTACTAGATGTTCCTCTTTTGTGTGATACTTATCATTTTGATTAATAATTAATTGTAAATCATTATATATGCATATATTTTAAATAAGAATCTTTTGAGCGGTGGTGAGGCCAAGAATGAGGGCTTCATACTCAGTAATGTTATTGGTGCATGAAAACCCTAAGTGATATGCAAAGGGGAGATGATCACCATATGGAGTAATAAAGACTATCCCAACCGTAGTGCCAGGAGTAGTAACTATAGACACCTAAATTTATCTTGAGAAATTTAAATACTTAAATTGTGCTAATTATACCCTTTCCTATAAATTGATGACATATCGTGAATATCACACATTTTATCGACTATCTTTGTTAATTAATTACATTACATTAGTTAATTCTTGGTATAAACTCAATTTTGATGGAGCATCTAAGGGTAACCCAAGTGCAGCCGTTTGTGGAGGAATAATTCAAGATCACAAAGGCTACTTAATTGCTACTTATGTTGCTAGAATGGGGAATGAGACCAATCACTATGTTGAAGCTTTATCAGCTTTATTTAGCCTAAAACTTGTTAAATATTGCAACATATAGAACATTATTATTAAATGAAATTCCTTGAATGTAATAAATCATCTAAATCAGATACATCCTCCAAGTAGACAATTAAGGATTTCATTTAGGAATCTATTAATATCTACCATACCTTCAATAATATTAAAATTGGCCACACATATAGAGAGGGAAACAGGGTGGTGGACACCTTAGCTAATTATGGTACCAGTAATAACTTCATCACTTAGAATAATGAGAATAACACCCCTATTGAAGTACAAAAATATATTACCAAAGATAAATATGAGAATTTACATCTCATGTAGAATCACTAATGGGATTTCATGGGATTTATTGGAAATGAAAGTTAGCACATGTGAGAGGAGTACCTATATTTATAATCATCTAAATTCACATGCTCCATGGATTTGTAAATGGATGGTTAAAAACTAGTTTAGGAAAGATAAAAACAACTTCTTTATGGGTGGTTTCAAGCGGGATAATTACGAGAGGAAGGAAAATGGGGGGAGCTCCATGTCGACAGAACCCAACTGTGATCCCACATGGAAAGATAATGTTGAGATGTGGAATTATCTTCAGATTGGGGGAGTCACCAATTTTATTGAGAAAATCCAAGGCCATGACCAGAACATCTTGGTGCATTTTGCTATAGATTGGAAAGAGCAGAAGGTAAAGTATGGTGGGAAAAAGTGTTGGTGAATGAGGAGCTTATTGTTGAGGTCACGGATCTAGCATTGGATGGAACCATATTTTTCAACAAAAGGGTGGATAAAAATGTAGAAGTGAAGAAGTTTGTTGAAACAGGGGAGGATCTCCTCTTTGTAATGGCTGACATTAAGGTAAGTTCCATACCGAAACCCTTTGATGAAATTTCCAAAATGATGGTTTGATTTATTTCTCTTGAAGGTAGGTACATCACTATCCCCACAAAACACTTGATTTTTCTAAATCATTTTAGGAGAAATATTTTTGTATGCTTCCTGCACTATCTTCTGAATTCAATGGAGTGATCCATTCTTGAATTTCAAAAACACACCAGGGCCATTCCCCTCCATCAGGGGCTTATCTTCCTCCTCCATAAACACTGTCTCACCAAATACCCTATCATTCCCATTACCCCCATCACCCCACCCATTCCCATTCACCCTATTCCCACTATCAACCCGATCACCATTTCCAGCCATAGAAATGTCAAGACAAAAAACCCTTCATTCTCCAAAGTGATCCCCTCTTCCTCCAGCTGAGTCCTCAAAAGCAACAAGGATATTGAAATTGCCCACAATCTGTTACATATCAGTAATGTAGGAAAAGACAATGTTACTTAGAAAGAGAAGGAGAATCTTCTTCACATAATGGAAATATTGGAAAAAGAGGTGGAAAATCTCAAAAATAAATGCATCAACTAACTAAGCAAAAGGGGAAAAGAAAGTTGAATGAGGATGCTGATATTGGGGCAGTCAAAAATGAAATTTACAAGAAACTGAATTCCTTGGACAATAGACTTGGGAAATCTAAGGATAGAAATGATCACAATATGGCCATTTTCAAGGCTATATGTGATTTTCTTGAACAACAGTCAGAAGCATTACTATGCTGAGTGGAGTCTCTGAGGACATTTGGGGCACAGAAATGAAAGGAACCAGATCATCTCACAGCTGGATGCAAATGACCCCACACATGTCACCACTCTAGCGTTATTTACCTCTTTGCAGATGGTTAAATCAAGAATCGATAGGGCTTCGAAGAAATAACTTCTTCAAAGCAGGCTGGTTGCGAACAAGTTTCTATTTTGTTGTTGATAGTATGTTGTTTTTATGTTGTTTCTTTGTAGTTTTATCCATGTCTTTCTTTTTCTTAGTAGTATTTTTTTACTACTGTCTGGCTTATTGTAATATCTGGATTCAGATCCTATTTTGCTACTTTATCATGTTTATCTAGTTGTTGAGCCTCTTTTGTATCAGGGTATAGTCCCTTCAAAACTATTTGCCATTAATTAAAAAAATTATTTTATCGAACAACGACACCAATTAACGACCTTCTTTTAATCATCTCCCCTTTTCATCTAGATTAATTAATTAAGCTCCCATTTCTATCTATATTAATTAATTAATTATCTCTTCTATTTAATCAATAAATTGTCATTTATTTGATTAAAATCCTCTCATAACATAAATCATACTAACTATTCCTCTAAAAAGCTTCTATAAGCTTCGCACACCTATTAATTAATCACTTTGGTTAATTAATAAACCCCCTCAATCCCCATGACTCAATAAAGGACAAACTAAACTCTCCTAAAGTAAACTCAACCACTTCTAAACCATGTTTATCCATAACTAATCTAGCTTTGTTATTATCCCACATACAATAGGATGCAAAGCTTATTCAAACCATTGGGTTATAAAATTAAACCTCCTCTAACCTTTATACTTACACCTAAATGAGCATAGAACCTATACTACAGCCATTTCATCATCCTAGGGAATTCTTCCTTTGAGTGGAGCTAGGCATCATTCATTTGCATTCAATCATCCAAGCTATTTTTTGAATATCAATGGAGTTAATCAAGAAAGGCCTTGTTGTCATGACTTGATGAACCTCCATCCTCAATCCTCTTGGATCAAGAAAAAACTATCAACCCTTTGATAGCTAAAGGATATACCTAGGTCCATTTCATTGATTTATCTTTCTAAAGAGTAGAGCAATAAGTGTTAGCATGTTAGCTTGAGGTTTATTTTCAAGGTTCTAATGCATAGTGTTGATGTTTATTACTTGTTTAGCTCTTAGCATGATGGTGCATAGATTTTAGTTTAGCATTGTATTGAGACTATTAGGTGTTAGTCTTGATTTTATTTGCATAGCTAACTAATTCTTACACAAAATTTGACACACCCACCAAACCGGTCCTTAGTCCCTTAGCATTGTAGTTCAATTTTTGTTGTTATTTCAATATTTAGCTAACCCTTGATATGCACATGTGTGAAATAATGTTAAATTTCTTATGATTTTTCTAACTTTGCATGTGTTGAGTGTTGTTTAGGGGTTTAATTTTGATGGGTTATTGTCAATTTTGAGCTAACATGTTAAAATTTTGAGATTTTTGAGCTTTCTTACATCATTGTGTTGTATTTTGACGTCATCACCAGGTACATTTTTGTAGGGGCACACAGCACATAAACCTCTAGCACATGAACTCATTCCCTAGTGCAGATCATTCTCACAAGATAAATGCACTGCTATAGTATCGCACCCCATTGTCTTTAAAAACTATCAGACTAGCACAGAAAACAAACCTAAGCGCAAGCACTCATTCCCTAGCACAGACATCATTCTTCTAGTGCACATGTATTTTTGCAATATTGTACCTTGTTGTCTACCAAAAACTATCAAACCATCGCAAAGCACCCAAACCGTAGCACATGCATCCTTATGATGGTGCACACATTTTGTCCTACATAGTTGCGCATATGCCCATTTCCTAGTGTAAATATCATTCATCATAGCACAAATGCACTGTCAAATTTGTTTGACTTTCTATTATTTTTCCCATGTTCACACATCTATCTGCTAGCATAGGATCCATGAGGTAGGAGTATACATCTCTTTGGTAGCGTAGGCACTCTCAGTAGCTCTACTATTCCACATAGAGGTGGACAGCACAATAACCCATCTATATATACCCTAGTCTCGAGTACAGTACCACAATCCAATTTTGAATATTAGTTTAAAATTTTCAAAATCTTGTGTTATTAAAATACTAACATTTTGCAAGTTTATTTTGATTAATTTTTGTTTTGCAGGGTGTATTTACATGCTTTTGTTTAAATTGTATTAAATTTGGATAAACATTACATGCTTAATCATAAGAGTAAAGTTGTGTATGCTCTTCCCTCACACCTTTTTGGGTGATCTTGGGAATCGAAATGATTCTTATCTCTTTCTTTTTCTTTGAAAAATGTTGAGAATGTCAAATTTGGTTAAGATGAACATATTTCACATTTGAATAAAGTATTTTCCACTTGTTGATTTCTTAGTTGGATTTTACGTCACGTATGCTCTTCTCTTACGTCTTAGGACAATCTTGAGAATCATAAATGGTGTTTTTCCTCTTTGTGTGTATGGAAAATTACTAATCCATTGTGCAGGACCTAAATGCTTGTCAAAGAAAGGTGAAATGAGACAAAACAAATACTAATACAATTTCCATGCAGGTTTCCAAAAGGTGTTCAAGCAAACCACATTAAGCTAAACAAGATAAAAAACACACCACAAACATCACACTGTATTTGCAGGTTTAAGAAAAGGGTACATCCCTATGCTCTCAACTAGAAGATAACCTCTTTGGCATAATTCCTTAATCTATAACAATCAGGGTGGTTCTTGAAACCTTTAAGTAATCCATGCAATAAGGAACATTGTAGACAAAATAGGAAGTGCTCCACCCAACCTACTTGACTAGTTTTACCATTTGTGATATTTAGCGTCAAATTTATCTGTATCACAACCCAAAGGTGAGATTACATAATGGATGAATTTATTGCCCACTGTACTTGAAGGGAGTAAAGTAAAGCCAAGATAACCCAAGACTAGTCAGTGTGAATTTCTTGGTAAATCAAGTTCACATCTAGATAACTTGTGACACTTAGTTGAGTGAACCACTTAGGAAGCTACATTTGTCCAGGAGCCAAATTTTACCATTTCAAAACCAATTTGAGTTGAGATCCATTATTCATCATGAAATGTGTGAAGCATTACTTTTATTAGTTTTTCACTCACCCTAAGGCGATGCAAAACTCTGCCAAGTGAGACCAACATTTTTCACCCCCAATTGATCTACTTCCTTCACTTTCTTTTGAAACTTTGTTAATTAGAAGAAGAGTGACTACCCTTGTGTTGGTAAATGATTTTATTTTCCACTTTTGTGTCCATTTACACTCATCCATGTTTTCGGATGAGTTGTTAAATGTCTAAAGTGTGTGGAGACGTTTTCATATCATTGGTAGCCTTTTTGATCTTAATACCAAAGTCAAGATCGTCATCATAGTTAGGTTGGATTCATCACCTTGAATCTCCTTTGAATTGTTATCTTGTTTATATCATGTCGCTAAAATTTTGGTATTTACGTCTTGTTTCTTGTAAAATATACCTAGACATTTATATTGTGATGTTACGTTATATACACTTTAACAATTCCTAGGTATACTCTAGCTTTATTTTGATTTTAATTACTACCTCGATTTTGAAAAGTGTTGAGTGTTACCACTTGTGCGTGTTATATCAATATCATCTTGATATTAATACCTTACTTTTGTACAAATCTTGGTTAACATATCTTGGTGGAATTGTTGTGTCGCTCACAATCGTAACTGACACTTTTTGGAATATAGGTATACTTTATTTGGGGATTGTGTTAACTCCTTATTATTACTTACATTTTGTTCATTTCTTTGAAATCGACATAAGTAGTGACATTTCGTTAATCATCTTAAAACACCAAATACCATTTTGGAAATAAACTTAGGAAGTATATCATTTGGTTGATTAGTTTTAGAACTAAGCATCGTGTGATTATATCTTATTTTTCACCTTTTTACTTATTTAGAACAATCACTTGGATATTATTTTTACGTTTCAACACACCTTAGTGAAACTCTCATACATCATGGCCCCTAAAACAAGATTGGGAGCCAAAAACAAGTATTTTAAATGAAACAAACACAATCAATCCCTTTATTGGACATGATCTCGGGCCTTTATTTTCCATAGAGAAAGAAGTGGAGGAGATGGTAGATCATATTGGTGATGAGTTAGGGTCACCACACATGGAATTTGACTTTGACCCCGCCTTATTAGATGAATTCCTTTATAGAAACAAAGATCGGGTGCTAGCACGAGTGGTGGAATTAGGAGCTATAATGCCTACAAAACATGAGACAATCCCACCCATGAATGAGGCTAATGAAGAGGAACAACCTCTCATTAACATGGAAGATATCCTAACACATGGGCATGCTTCCATGTCCAACATAGGAAATGATAATATGGTGGGTTATAAAATGCCCTTCATCAAGATGCCACATAGAG
Organism: Taxus wallichiana var. yunnanensis; assembly: GCA_018340775.1. NCBI lineage: Eukaryota > Viridiplantae > Streptophyta > Pinopsida > Cupressales > Taxaceae > Taxus > Taxus wallichiana. The sequence goes on along the minus strand of CM031235.1, from coordinate 74,185,663 downwards.
TTAGATTAGAACATGAAAATGTAGAACAACCTCCATGCAACAAAGAAGAAGAAGAACCTCTTGAGGAAGAAGTCACTATTCAACAACAAATCCAAAACCTTAGTTGATAATTAGCTTTACTAACATCTCATGTATAGAAGGAAAAAAATGGTGCATAAGGTGAAGCCTAAGGTCAAAACTAGTGAAATTCACATGGAAAACCAAGAAGGAGAAAATATGGAATATAGTCACATATATATTCTTGCTTCTCCTACTAAAGAGAAATTACTTACACAAGAAATGCAATCCATGAAATAAATGCTTACAAGCCTTCAAGAAAGTAATGTTGGGAATAGAAAAAATACCAATACAAAGAGTTATGCCCCCATCCATTTGATAAAGCTATGATGCTTCAACCCTTTCCTAAGAAGTTTGACATGCCAAAATTTGAAAAATATAGAGGGAAAGGTGACCCGTGAGATCATGTGAAATATTTTTACATGGCATGCCAAGAAGTGGCATATAGTGACAATTACCTCATACAACTCTTTCCAAAGATTCTAGGGGGACAAGCCTTGGAATGGTTCACTCGCTTACCTCATGGGTCTATCTTCACATGGCCTGAACTAGCAGAAAGGTTTGTTTGACATTTCTCATACAACATAGAAAGTGACATAACTATGGCAGACTTGTGTAGTACTAAACAACTCCCTAATGAAACATTCACTAGCTTCTTACAAAGATGGTGAGGGATAGCCAGCCGCTTCCCTTACATGTTTCCCAAAAATAGCTTGTGAGCATCTTTGTGCCTAATCTAAACTCGTACATCACTTTTCATTTGCAAATGCATTGTGTTCATACCTTTGAAGAGGTCATTGAAAATGGCATATAAATAGAAAAATCCCTCATTACAAAAGGAACAATCAAATCACCTTCTAAAGATAATCAAAAATACCAAACCAATGGAAAAGCCAAAGATCTTTAACAAAAACAAGAACATGGTGGGAGACGGAATCATAGATTCTAAATGAGTGCAAATAGTTCAAGTTGGTCAACCTTTTAAACTAACCAAAGGACCTATTCAACTACCACCTAAGCATAGGACATTCACTCCTCTTAATGAGTCTTTGTCTACAATATTGAAGCAATTAGATGCAGTCCACATGGTGACTTATCCTACAACACAACCTTTTGATGACAATTCTCCTAAACCATCATGGTATAAAGAGCATGAATATTGTGATTTTCATCATGTAAAAGGACACAAGATAAACAAGTTCCTAAGACTTTTCCACTACATCCAAGATCTCATTGACAATGGAGAGATAGAATTTGACACCCTGCATGCAAAATCAAATACCAAATAAAAATATGGGGATATTCAAAGAACCATTCCCTAAACATGGTGTTGGTATCCAAATTTTTTCTCCTTTTCAATATGAGAAACATCACAGATTTTACACAGACCTTAGAGACAAATAGATCATGATGTATGTCATTTTGTAGTCGGGGATGAGATCTAACTAGCCCTTTGTCACTCAGATTTGTGGAGAGATAGATAGCACCTTCAAGAGGATTTGACTTATCCTCACTACTTTAGGTCGTGCCTTTCGATCAGGGTGAGAGAACCCATAATGTAACTTCTATTTGATGAAGGATATGGAGATATCCTTCTTTTTCAAAAAAATTATGAAGAAACCTTGGGAAAGTATGGTCAATAATCCATAATTTAAGTCTCAAAAGTTGTCACTTATAAAAAGATGGAGATACTTTCAAAACAAGGCTAAGGTTATCAAGACACTATGGGATCCCCGATTATTCTCATATTTTAGTGAACAAATTTTGTTCCTTTGTAGATATACAAGGAAAACATGGGTAGTTTAGGATGGATTTAGTGTTTTTGAATTATTTTGGTGAGAGATTAAGCAGATAAAGTTGATTATACATGATCTCTCATAAACTTAACAACAATAGACAACTCAACAATAGAAAACTTCTGTAATAGTTAAGACGTCCGTTCAACGTAAGGTGTGCTTCAATGGAGTCCTAGATCAACACGTTTTCACACAATATTTGAGAATCTAGCACGAAAGCTCAAGTTAAAAGACTCAATTAAACAAAAAAATCTCTAATCAATCACGCCATAAGGTACACGCAAAGACTTACAAAAATTCTTTATCAAAAATGACAAAGTGGAATGATTTTAAATTTGTTTAACTCATCATAGGATGAAGGGTATTCCTGAAATGAAATTGCAAATGCCACTAATCTATCACAGGGATAGGATACTATGTGATTTCACAAATATTTCAATGTAAGAGTGCAATAGGAACAAGAAAAACTACTTGCAGACATTCTGAAACAAAGAAGACACTAATTGCTCCAAGATTGACACAAATTAATTTCAAAATTGCTTAAATTCATTAGTAGGGGAAATATTCCAAAGAAATCTCAATGCTCGTCAATGGCTATACATCTGTAACCAATTTGACATGATAGAAAATCTAACACAAAGGAAATTAACCAAGTATCTCAGATGGGTTTCTTAGAATACGGATTTTCTCAAATTTTTCTTATGAAATTTAATCCCTAACCCTTTGCAAGAGTATTCTCATTGCATTTATACATTTTACTCACTCAATTTTCCCCCAAAAGAGAAGAATATTTGAGGGACCTTTGCTTGTTACCAATTTGTCTCGGAAAGTGATATTTGACAAATTCACATCTGAATTTTTCCAGTGGAAAAATTATGAATTGATCACATTTCTCAAAACATTGACTAATGACTAGGATGCCATGCCACAACCTTTTTGATAGTCCCTTTAATCCACCTAATTATGTCATGCAAGAAATCCCCTTTTAATTATGTTTCAAAGGCTCTACATAGCCGGATCCGATAGGTGATCCTTTCCTCCTCGAGGCAACACATTTTTCATCCTTTGTGCTATAACCTCCATCATTTCATTCATTTCCCTCTCTTTCCTTTGCAATTCTTCCCCACATCCATCTTCTCTAGTAATTCTCATTTTTGCAAGTGCCTGAGCAATTATAACTTCAAAATATCAACCTTAACAAACCTTGGACTCACAAATTAAGTTCTAAATCCATTCAATGGCACTTCACAAACAAAAATGACAAGGAATTTCATTAAAAATGATGAAAAATAGTGCGTATTCACATCTCCAGGAGTCTTGGAGTAAAAATGGTAGAAAATTCAAGTAAAATGCACAACAACCATTGATTCTACCCCTTCTATAATTTATATTATAGTTGTTCACGTGTTTTCTTAGTGCAACCACAAAGGAGAAGTATAGGGGTGAGTTTCCAAACAAGCACAGGCCTTCTATGTGCCTTGGGCCCAAGAAAATGCCTTTTGGCCTTTGAAAATTTCTAAAAAAAAGGATCCAGTAGAAGCCTCCACGTGTTTCCTAGGCACACCTTTGGTATGGTCCTCAAAAGTGGAGACCCTAAACAAGCGTGGGTTCACCATGTGTCTTAGTTCGGAAAAGTTGTTAAAAAGGTTTAAGGATCAGTGGAAGGCACCATGTGTCCAGGGTCCACGACAATTTTCCTTGGCCATTGAAAAGTCTAAGCAAAGGAAGAGAGAGAAAAAGCCTCCAAGTGTCCTCTTGGTGCTTCTTCAAAATTAAAATTAGGGTCCGGTCCCCAAATAGGCGTGGTCCCTCCACGTTTCCCAGGTCTTAGAAATTTTATTTGAAAATTTTAAGTATAGAGCGAGTTAACGGAAGCCTCCACATGTCTCCCTGTCACAATTATTAAGGTGGGACCATGAGGTAAATCCTCAAATGAGCGTTGGCCCTCCACGTGTCCATGGTCTGCCAAAACTACACCGGCCACATGAAAAATTTGTCTAAGTCTGGGAAAGGCAGCGGAAACCTCCACATGTCTCCCTGGTGCAACTCCAAGGCCAAACTTAAAAGGGAATTTTCAAATGAGCGTTGACCCTCCATGTGGAAAAGTTTTTACTGTATAAGCCTTAAAGTTTTCAAAGTGCCCCACCAAGCTGCATCTAACTAGAAAGGGCCATGTTTCCATAGATGTTGAGATGTAAATTTGACGGGAAAAACACACCCGTCAAGCCGTAAAATGCAAGAAAATCACCATTTGAGCCCAGAAATGAATCCTTCTTCAAGGATAGAGAATTTGGAAATGATATAAGGCCCAAATATGATCCTCTGAGCTATATCCAATCAAATTTCCATAAATATTTGGGACAAAAAAGACAAGGACAACAAAATGTGATTGTGGAAAATAGAAGGAAAGGAAAAAACCTGAGTTTATGCCTAAGTTACCGACTCTTTCACACAGACAAAGGAATGAAAAAACAAATTCTAGACTTTTAAGTGATCCTTGACCAAGGAAGGAATTGATCATGGTAACCAAATAGAGGATAGTTTTTATGCATCAATACAGGGAGATAGAGAAGACAATAGATCCCACAAACTAAAGAACTTTAAGGACAAATGGGGTGAGACCAAATTGAGCACCAACATCAGCTTTGACTTGGGGATGGGCACTCGATGTGAGTGCCACAATAACAAATAGCAAACTATTTGCTACAAACAAATCATTGGGTAATGAAGTCAAATAATAAGCTTGCAGAGCAAAAGAAACCATAACCATCCTCCAAAAAAATAATGAAAACAAATAACTATACACTATAGAATGGAGTATACCTTGATTATGAATCAAGGAAATATTTCAAATGCCTGCCATTAATAGGAAATTCAAGCGAGCTCCCTATCTAAGTCTTTTAGGAAGAAGGTATTTTCACCAATTCAAAAGTCAATTGAATAAGTGCCCATCCACAATGCATCAAATTTACCATGCTTGCCCTTATCTTCATGCCTGCTATCCCATAATAGCACAAGATCCCCAATGGTGAAAGCTCTTGGAGTCACCTTTTTGTCAACTAAATTCTTCAAATTTTCTCTAAACTTCACATGCCTCTGATGGGATGCCCTTCTTTCTTCATCTAACTCAATAATCTGATTGATTTGAGCATCATATGGACTAAATTCTTGATCTTCAATTTGTTGAACAAATTGAAATTAAGACAATTGCAAATGAAGGGCCGAAAAAATCTTGAGTTCCATATACCAACTAAAATAGTCTCTTACCAATAGCTCTTTTGACAGTGATTATGTCAGCCTAAACAAAAACTTCAGCTTTCTTACCCCACTTCTTTTTGTTCAACTCCAAGGTTCTTCTAATGATCTTCAACAAGTTTTTATCATTGGACTCAACTTTTCCATTCGCTTAGGGGACTCGTACTTAGAAGCATATGTCAAACTAATTCTGTACTCTTTGCACATTACCACCAAAGGTTTGGATCTGAAACTCATGGCATTATTAGCAACAAACTTAACTAGCACTCCAAACCTGCATATGATTTGATTCAGCATGAAGTCTATGATAACTTGGTGTTTTGCTTTCTTGGTGGGGATTGCTTCCACCCACTTAGTGAAATAATTAGTGGCTACAAGAATCCATTTATGACCAGCACTAGAAGGATCAAAAATTTCCCCAATGAAATCCATTCCCCATTTTCTAAATGGGGCTTCAACTAACATAGGTTGCAAAGGAAGGGAGCCTGAAGCTTTCATTCTTCCAGAAAAACACTGACAACTTTCACATTTCCTAACCAATAGAGTTATATCTTTGAAGAGAGTTGGCCACCAATAACTAGCCCTCAATATTTTTTGTGTTGTAACTCTTCCAGCAAAATGTCCCCCATAAAATCCTAAAAGCATATCAGCAATTACCTTTGGGGCTTCATCCTCAATAATGCATCTTAAGAGCACTCCTTTGGGTTCTTCCAAGATAACCCAAAATTAGTAATGAGATATTTTTGAGAGGCTAACTTAAGAGATCTTTTTAATTTTTACTCAAATGTTCAGGGTAGCATAGATGTCTATGATAAAATATTATATCTTTGTACCATTTAGAGCTTACCAAATTTTCAAGGAAATCCACCCTTTCTCCTTCTACGTAATTCACCTCAATATTTTGCAAGTTACTCTCAGCCATAAGCTTAGCTATGCCCAAACCTCTTATCAATTTTGTGGTTTGGATATCCATTTTATATTCTTGTAACTTGTTTACCCATCTGCATATTTTTCTTGAGACCTCCATCTTTGATAAGATATCTTTCACCATAGTGTGGGAAACATAAGCAATAACTTTAGAGCTCAAGATTTAGGGTCTAAAAACCTTTTTTTATTTTACCAATACAAATGCTTGTTTCTCTATGATGGTGTACTCAAACTCAACTCCTTGCAATGCCTTACTGAAAAGGAAATTGGTCTCTCAGCCCCTTCATCATTCTTCTACAACAAAATAGATGCAATGGTGTTTTTTGAAGTAAAAGAAAACACTTGAAAAGGCTTCTTATAATTTGTATCTGCCAAAATAGGGGCATGTTTTAGTGCTTCCTTGATCCCATTGAAATCTTGAATGGAAGCTTCTCCCCATTTGATAACTTGGTCCTTTTTCAGCATGCTAGTAATGGGGATGGCCAACCAAAGCAGTTAGACACAAATATTCTGATAAAGTTTATTTCTCCAAAGAAGGATTGAACTCCCTTCTTAATTTTTTGAATTGGAACCTTTCGATGGCTTCCACTCTCTCAAGATCAATCATGACCTCTTCTTTTAATATAATGTGAGCAAGCATCTTTTCCTTTTTCACTCCAAAATGGCACTTCTTGGGATTCATTAATATGCCATACTCTCTACACCTCAATAGCATTCTCTCCAAGTGTTTCAAGTGATCATTTATTTTTCTAGAAAACACATTTACATCATCTTGATAAACAACAATGAAATCATTAATATAACTATCAAACGCTACATCCGTTACTCTTTGGAAATTTTCTCCAAAGATTCATAAAGCCAAAAGGCATCCTGACATAGACATAAGCTCCCCAAGGATTGGTAAAGGAAATCTCTATTCTTTCGACTCCTTCACAACAACTTGATTATAGCTAGAGAAACCATCTAAAGTGGATAAAAATTCAGAACCAATTACCAATTATAGCATATTCTCCATGTTTGGTAGAGGGTAATTATCTTTCAATGATGTTTTATTCAAGTTCCTAAAATCTACGTACAACCTTGTATCACCATTCTTTTTCCTCGACGTGCACTAAATTTGCAACCCAAGATGAGTACCTTGTGGGTGAATGACCCCTCCATCCCTCAACTTCTTCAATTCTTCTTAAATATTCAAAGAAAGGAGTGGATTTATAGGCCTCTATTTTTTCCTGAAAGGATTGGCATTAGATTCAAGAGGAATTTCATGTTGGAAAAAATCTTCCCTATATGCCTTCAACTCATAGTAAGACCAAGCTAGGAGGTCTTGATATTTCTTCAACAATTGAACATAGGACTACTTCTCTTCCTTGCTTGAGATTGCTTCCTAACTAGATTTTTCATGGTTTTTCCTTTATTCCCAAGCCATTCTCTTCCACATCTCTTAAAACTAACATACTTCTATTAATAATGCAATCAAAATTATCAAATTTCAATTCAAGTGCCACCAAACCTCTGGGAATCATCTTTTTCTTCATTGGATGATGTATTTTCCAAATAAAGTTTCCTTTCCTTCAGCAACACACACCATCGGTTCCCAATCTATATTTTGGTTAGCAAACTCACCTTGGTTCTGTAGAAACCGTTTCACCTAGGCATCATCATCAAACACTTGCCAATTTTTAACGTTGTTAGGGATAGATGGCCTTATTAGTATTTCAACATCATACTCACAAAATGGAGATACTATAAAATTCCCAAATCTAGATCCTAGCACTACTAACTTGTCTGCAAAAACATTAAACTTTCTATCATGGTGTACAATATTAAAAGATTCAAACATTTCAATCAAATCCTAGACTACATGTTTGTATTGTTTCATTCTTTGATTTTTAGTAGCATACGCTTTTCTAATTTACTTAACAATCATCTCTTAATCTCCTTTAACAATGATATCCTTTATATCATATTTCCATGTAATTCTCAAGCCTAATAATAGTGCTTCATATTCAACAATGTTTTTAGTGCATTCAAAGTTGAGTTTGAAAGAGAAAACAAACTCTTCCTGGCATGGAGAAATCAAATCAGTGCCAACACCATGTCCAAACTTGGAACAAGCTCCATCAAATAACAAGGTCCAAGGTAAACCTACTTGTTCAAGAAAATTTACATTGATCAATCTTATGATCTTTTCCATCAGAAAACCCAACAAATTTATCAACATCTACATCAACATACAACACTTCATAAGAGGTGTTATTAGGATCTTCAAGGAGGTGCAACATCTATTTCTCTCCATACAGCTTTACAAGGTTGCCTTCAATTGGAATGGTGGCAAAAGACATATCCATCCAAACACTTCCACCAACACTTGCAGCCCACTTTCTTGATAATAACATGCCCCATTTGGTAGGGAAATCAACAATAACAACATCAAGTTTCAAGTTCTTACCTAGATAAGCTGCAAGTTGTACCACCAAACCTTTTACACACCCTACAACTGGAACCTCTCTAGAATCCATTGCAGTACACTTGCCATAAGCTACTATCACTTTAATGTTCAATTCATTCATGACCTCTAGAGGCATAACATTACATGATGCTCCGGAATCAAACATACAATTGTGCAACAGTTTGTCTTTAATAATCAATGTTGTAAAAAATGGATCAACATTTAATTGAGACTCAACCAAAGATGTTCCCAAGTAAACTTCAGGTGGTTCACCTATCTCCTCCAATGCTGGTGGTTTTTCTAGGTTTGCAATGGTTAGAGGAGGAGTTCTTACATTATTTATATTTCTGCCTTGGGCACTCCTATATTTTTCTAATCCCAAATACTCAAAATCCCTCTTCTTGTGCTCAAGAATCCTAAGTAGTTCAACAATTGGGATAGAAATCTTGATCTGACTCAAGACTTGGGCAATGTCATAAGGAATGTATTTGGGAAAATCAAAATTTGGAGAAATATTGACAAACTCGTCGATGGCACAATATTTTTCACATTTTGGGCATGGGTGGGAACACCAGTTCTACTTGAGACAACAAGGCCTTTTCCAGATGCATCTTTCTTTGGAGTTTATTTCAGGACATTGGTGAGAACTAGGGTTTTGGTTTGGCTTGAGGCTCTAACCCTTTGACAAATTTAATTCTTGTGTTATACTATTTTTCTTGGGCAACAACAACATTCATTAACAGCTTGTCTATCCTCTTCTAATTAGATTCCTTCATCATAATTCTTAATCGTTAGAGATATTAGGTACTCAAAATCATTATTAGGAAGTTAAAAATATTGTACCATATCTAAAGTATGAGAGGGAGGAAGAAGAGGTACCTGGTGAATGCAATCCTATAAACTTGTAGCAGTTCTTGCACTTATTACTTCAATTGAAGTTGCTCCTTGTCGCGAGCTTGTAGAGCAATCCACCATGCATGCATCATCATCAGCTTCTTTAACTTTCTTGATCTACTTCACATGGCGGGTGGGGTAAGAAACATTTTTCACACCAATAAATTTCATTTGTCTCTTCAACAACAACAACTCTAGCATTTAGAGGATCAGGCACTACTCTATTCTCCCTAGCTTGGGGTTGTCTAGCTCCCATGGGTTCTTTACCTCTGTCATCATATCTCTGATCATTTCTAGGATGATTTGTAAATCTATCTTATCCTTTTTGCCTATGTTGACCTTGAGAACCTTTTCCAATTCTTTTCTCTTCCCTAGATAGCTTGTAAGAGATTTCTTTGATAGCTCCAGCCAAAGTCTTTACAACTTCCTCAAGATCCACATCCTTACTTGATTGATGCTTCTCTCGGGTTGACGAGTTTAACACCCTCCCTCTTATGAGGTTTCCTAATTGATTTAATTTTGTTCTCAATTGTAGATCCATGGTAAAGGCCTCGCCTCAAAGTTACAAGGTTCTTATCCTCAAATAGTAAGCAATTTTCTTATCTAATGCATATGAATACTTTATCGACATGATTCATCATAGGGCCTCAAATTAACAAGTAGTATCCTAAATGTTTTGTCAAATATTGTATTTAAATCATGCATTGATTCATTAGGATTCTTATTTATATTTTTAAATTCTAAAAAAGAAAACTAGGTCTGTTTTATCTCCATATTGTATTCTAAACGCATTCTTTATCTCTATCCAAGAATCAACGGAATTATCTAGAAAATATTTATACTGGTCCCTCACATATTCTGGTAGAGTATGGATAAACAATTTAATGTACACATCCTCAAATTCTATTTCAAATTCCTCTATCATATTGACAAAGAGCTTCAAGTATTGATCACTAGTGATTGCATTATTTCCTTGAAACTTAGGCAATATATTTCTTGCATCTTGTGGCACAACATCCGGATAGCCAACCATACCTCTAAAATTGATGGGACCAAAATTATTAACAAAAATGGAGGTCTGGGTGGAGGCTGAGCCATATTATTTTGAGGAGGTGACCTTAGAGGAGATGTAAACTGATGAGGCATGAGCGGTCTATGTGGTATAGGTATGAAATTATCAGAATGACTACCCTCTAAAGGCTCTGCTTTCTTGGAAAAATTTATCACTTTGGAGAATACAAGGACAAAATGAGAAGAAAATGTTTCAAATACAAAAGAAGGACCCTCTCCAGATGGAGAATTTAATTCAGCAAAGAGACTACTACGATTCGTAGCACTTGAGGAAGTATTTCAATCTTCAATCATAGGTGATTAGTTTCACCAATGGAGATCTCTTTTCTTGATGTTTGATCTCCTACAATCTTCTAAATTATTCTTCCTTCTAAATTACATTTTCCTAACTCTTGAAAAAACCTTCTACTAGGGTCCCTGCAAAGATAGATCTTCTTCCTCCATATTTTCAGAGATTAATGAAAAATATTACTTGATATATGTTAAGACAACTGGTATTTATTAAGAATTTAAATAGCATTAAGTCACCACTAAGTATTTTCACCTTAGTTTGTGAAAATTCACTATGAAAGACCTATAAAATGTCTCACAATACCATATTCATGTAAATATTACAAGATCTACTCTTCTTCTACCCAAATTTTTCAATGATGATACAAACTTTAGTGCCATAATTGTATAATCTAGAAATATTACACTCGTAACTTATAACTTCGAATAGTTCTTACAGGATCTAAATGATAATGATGTTTTAGCAATGTATTTACACTTAGATCATGTAAGAACCATTACCATGGTCTATAGGCATTGCTGATGGTGTTCAAAATTTGCACACAACTTCATTTCCCTGGTAACGGTGCCACGAGTGTTGGTATCCAAATTTTTTCTCCTTTTCAAGTTGAGTAGTATCATAGATTTTTCATAGAGCTTAGAGACAGATAGAACATGATTTATGTCATTTTTTAGCTAGGGATGAGATCTAACTGGCCCTTTTTCACTCAGATTTGTGGAGAGATGGATAGCACCTTCAAGAGGATTTGACCTATCCTCACTACTTTAGGTCGTGCCTTTTGACCAGGGTGAGAGGACCCGTAGTGTAACTTCTATTTGATGTAGGAGATGGAGATATCCTTCTTTTGCAAAATTTTTTTTGAAGAAAATCTTGGGAAATTATGGTCAATACTCCATAATTTAACTCTCAAGAGTTATCACTTCTAAAAGATGGATATACGTTCAAAACAAGGCTAAGGTTACTGAAGACACTATGGGATCCTGATTGTTCTAAATATTTTAGTGAATGGATTTTGTTCCTTTGTTGATATACAGGGAAAATAGGGGTAGTTAAGGATGGATTCAAGGTTTTTGAATAATTTTGGTGGGAGATTAAGTAGGATAAAGTTGATTATACATGATCTCTGAGACACTTCACAACAATGGATAACTCAATAATAGAAAACTTCAAAATAATTAAGACATTATTTTAACCAGAAGGTGTGATTCAATGGAGGCCCAGATCAACATGTTTTCACACAGTATTTGAGAATCTAGCAAGAAGGATTGAGTTAAAAGAATCAATTAAACACCAAAATCTATGATCAATCACGCCATAAGATACACCTAAAGACTTACAAACAATTATTTATCAAAAATGACAAAGTGGAATGATTTTAAATTTTTTCATCTCATCACATGATGCAAGCTCTTCCCGAAATGAAATTGTAAATGTCATTAAACTATCATAAGGATGAGATCATGTGTGATTTAACAAATATTTCAATGTAATATTACAATAGGAACAAGAAAAAGTACTTATAAGCATTCTCAAAAAAAAGCACACTAATTGCTCCAAGATTGAAAAAATTAATTTCAAAATTGCTAAAATTCATCAAAGAAGGGAAAGCTTCTAAAGAAATCTCGGTGATCATCAATGGCTACACATCTGTAACCATCTTTACATGATATAAAATCTAACACAAAGGAAATTAACTAGGTATCTCAAACGGGTTTCTCATATTACAACTTTTGTCAAATTTTTCTTATGAAATTTAATCCTCGACCCTTTTAAAGAGTATTCCCTCATCACCTAAACCTTACACAATTATTTATTAATTACCTTATAATTAATAAATCCACATCTCCAAACGTACCACCTCATTTTTCCACCTCATCATGACCTAGTCCTATTCCTAAACTAACCTAATTAAGACCTATAACTTGGTCTACATCCACACCCATGACTAATTACTCCTCACCCACACTAAAATCAACCTAATAATGACTTGACCAAGCCCACAACTAATTCCTCGGAGAAAAGGAGGGAAAGTTGGCTATTTTACTAAAAATAGCCCACTTTGACTTAACCGATATCGGTTCCTACTCGACCACCGCTTCTGCCGTTACGTAATCACCATCGCTTCCCCTATAAATGACCTCCCCCAACCAAAAACAAAGGGTTGGATTTTCATTGATTGGAACCGGGGAATTGATTGGAAGGATCGGGAATTCACTTGGCCGAGCAGAGACAAGTGAAGGAAAGAGAAGAGTTTGCAGAGGAGGACATCAAGCCCAAGACTGCAACCGAGTAACCGAGCCCAAAGCTGACACTCATCTCAGCATTGGGAGAGAAGATAGCTCATCTTTGATTGTCCGATCATCCTACCCGAGCCCCGCCTTCATTATCACAAATTCTTAACTCTGTATCTTCATCAGAACTAGTAAGTAGTGTCTTACACATTTTTTAATAACATTTCTTGATTTCAATCACAATAATTACAAGTCTATTCCTAGATCTACTACCCGGGAACACCCTCCATCTAACTACCATTCCTCTACCCCTACATTACCCCCAAGAATAGTCCCCATACTCTCTGAGTCTTCTCCATCACCCCATTACCTATCCCCAATCATTTACCAGCCTTATAAACACCATAGCCACCTTATTGCCAACCTTCACTAAAAGCCCCTAAACCACTGCCCCTACCGATATCGGTTAGTAGAAACCGGTACCGGTGACAGTGACCGGCATCGGTCACTGTGATTCAAAACCAAAACTAGCCCTTTCCTCTATTGTTTTAACAAGGCAATTAAATTGTAATTTGGCAATAGCTTCTTTGTTAGAATTTGTGTTAATTCATATTAGCAGGGAATCGACCACCTTCAAAGGAAGTTTAATACTTCCTGGCCCAGGCGTTCCCTCATTTATTGTCTAATTAGAATCTGTGGTCTTGTATTCTTACTTGTAGGTAGTCCTTCCCAGACAAAAAGGAGTTCTTTGCAATCGATCTGATCTCTCTCTACGGTACGCGCACACCCTCTCAACATTCAATAGGTATTCCTCCTAGCCCTAACCCTTATCTGTTTCTCAAAGGAATGAAAGGATAGAAGCAACTCTATTCCAGGAATGGAAGCATTTATGTGTGAAACATTTTGGCACGCCCGGTGGGACCCATTTTGGGTTTCTTTGTTTCTTGCTTGCTTTCACATAGGGAGCACACTTCCTATTTTCTTCTTCTAAAATATTCACAAGATATTTTGTTATCTTTTGGTAAAAGAATTTGTCTTGCTTTCACATTTTTTTTGCATTAGTGAAAGTCATCTTCTTTGTTTCATCGAATATCATCTTTGATTTGGGTTTAAAACACTTGCATCACATTCTTGCTTGTTGTTTTCAATTCTAGTGAACGTAGATTAAGTAACAGGTCATACATGTGGGGGTGATATCCATGGTATTGACAAGAAATTAATCTTACTTTCACTGCACAACACATACCGAATCACATCATAATTAACACAACAGCTCAAACATCCCCCCTTTTCCGCGGTATTCCTCCGCCCGATTGAGGTAACCTTATAAGCCAAAACAAACTTGACATTTCCCCTAAGTCTTCTATTTAGGATTGACATCATCTTGCATCTAAGGCATAAGCCCAAAGTGATTAAAACTAATCCTAGGGTTAGTCTGTTAATTTGCTTGTGCATCTTGCTTGTTTTTGGTTCTGTTTCTCTGTCATACACTGTTTTCTGTGATCACTTCACAACAGTTTGGTAGGCATACTAAGCACTGTTAACCCCAAATCAGCAACTTCCTACAGATTCTTACACCAGTCCTATTCTACCGACATCGGTTAACCTACCGACGTCGGCTATAGTCTAACCGACATCGGTTACCTGACCGATATCGGTTACTTTCTCACAGTTCCCAAAACCAGCAACCCACCAATTCCAACACTTTGTTGCTTCTTCTGTTCCTGATAGATTGCATCCTGTTGTGTACCCTTGTCCATGGTTGTTATCACTCAGAAACAAGCTGCAGCCATGGTTTCACATGCCTGCTCCGTGCCTTTTCCTGAATCACCCCCTTCATCCTATGGGGAATCCTACGGACACCAGCGAGGTTCCCAAAATCCCTGTAGGAGATAAGGAATTTGTGAAATTTTTGGACGCTAATCCTAAGGGCTACTGCATAATACTATTTGTCTCATGCCCCTGACCGTACACCCGATGGTCAACTCCTTGTTGGCATGCCTATTAGTATAGCTGCTCATTTAGCTCCCTCTCCACCTGATAATTCTGCCTTGCCTTCTTCATCCTTAGCCCCGTCACCCAACTCAGTAACTTCAGAGGTTCTTACGGCACAGATTGGCTTTCCTTTTGTTAATCTGGGGCCCCACGTATCATTACCGCCAACTGCTCCTACCTCGTCTCTCTCGCAGATTGCTCCTTTCATAACTTGCTCTCTGCCACCTATTCACACAAGCTTTCCTTCTCAAGCTCCGCCCACCTTTTCATTTCCACACACGTATCCAATGACTTCAACATCTTATATAGGACATCCCTATTCGGTCACCTCAACATATTCGTCCTCAATACCTTATCAACATTTAACCCCACCATTGTCTAGTGGTGGCCCTTGGCCCAATCCCCCTCCGTTTATGGCAACCACACCATCATCTCATCCAACCACTGATTTAATCAAACAAATGATGGACAAAATGCAAAATCTGAGGCTTCGCTTTTGTGAAGCCGTAGCACCCGACATACGAGAAAGTTTGTCGAGCCTATTCATCCTTCTATCCCCCTTCATTCATATCCTCCTCAATGGGAATTACCAAAATTCACTCGCTTTTAATAGTAAGGAGGATCCTCAACAACATTTGCGATCATTTAGACATTCTTTCTATTTGATTTCTCATGATGATGTCTTACTACTCCACACCTTTCCCATGTCGTTATCAGACCCACCTTGAGTGGTACAAAGCT
This sequence comes from Taxus wallichiana var. yunnanensis, assembly GCA_018340775.1. NCBI lineage: Eukaryota > Viridiplantae > Streptophyta > Pinopsida > Cupressales > Taxaceae > Taxus > Taxus wallichiana. Next base: position 74,169,955 of record CM031235.1, on the reverse strand, counting down.
TTAACCCAAAGCACTCAATCTTCTCTTTTAACCAATTAGCCCAATCTTTCTTGATCATTTCTCCATTAACATTGCTAAGAAAGTATCTATCACCGACCTCTATGCCATCCGACAATTTGAAGATGAATCTATCACAGATTTCGTTAGACGATGGCGGGGCCTTATCAACCAACTTACTTATGCCTTGCCTCAGGCCAAACTTATCAAACTCTTTACGCGGGCCTGCGCTAAGCACATTTCTCCTACCCTCCAAATTCAAACTTTCCACACATTTGATGAGGCCTTTACTATGGCTCAAAACTAGAGATTCGAGCCTTAGAGGAAGAGAAATTGTGGTTGCACAACAAAAACCCCAATTTCTAAACCCAAGACTCCACCAACAAACCTAACACCACCAATTCTCACACATCAACTACTTCGAAATCAAAAGGAGCTGTCCATGCGGTGATGGTCAAATCCCAAGCACCATCTAATACTCCGCCAAAAACCACCTATAAGTATAAAGCCGAGCCCATCAATTACACTCCCTTGGGAGAAACTTATGGTGTGATATTGGAAAAATTGCTCAAGGCAGGAGCTATTACCTTACCTCCTATTAAACCTCACTCCGGGTTTGATTCCACTCACGCTATACCTTCTTGGTACAAAGAAAATGACTTCTCAAATTCCACCGCGTGAAGGGACACAGTCATGAAAACTGCAAGATGTTGAAAAACATAGTGCAGGAAATGGTTGATGCAGGGGATATAACCCTCGATAATCCTAACGCCCCTACTAACCAAAATTTGAAAATCTTCAACAAACCATTCCCGAACCACTCATCTAATAGTAACATAAACCAAGATATCTTAGCCGAGGAGAGTGTTCATGAAATCCATGCAGTCTTCGACTCCCAGCCAAAAGCCTCTATCGAGAAAATTCTGAATCAAGCCTCTTCACTAACGCAGAACCCGAACCCCTTCACCACCATCAAACAAGATGAAATCCTTGCCATTCCTTTACCCATAAAGGAATTAACCACCCAGAGTTCTCTTCTCACAGAGGAGCCTTCTTACACCACATCTTTACAAGACTATGAGCGGATGTTATCTAGCTTATCTATTTCCCAAACATCTCCTTCTACCACTATTGCTGTACAAGAGGAAGACTCGCCACTTTTTTCATCATCCTTAAATGAGAAACCCCTCAAACCGACATCACCAAATTCTTTAATCATGATGATCCTCTCAAACATGCCCTCCTACCTATTAGTTCTTCATCACCTAAATCTTTTCAACGACCGGTTGACCTCTTAACGCCCATTGATACAGTGCCTCATTTACCCCCTGTATCACACCCACAGTGGACCGGAATCACAACCCACCTTTCTTCCATACAAAAGTTCCTATTCACACGTGAGGATTGTCACCCCTCAGAAGATAGACGAGTCCTATGGGAACGTTTGAGTACACCATATTCTACTCAAATGCAGATGACCGATCCAGACACCTCTACCATATACCCAAAGTGTTTACAAAAGCTTAAAATGCCTATGTCCTCATCTTCACCCCCCTCATCTCTACCAAATACCTCATCCACCTCTATTGACCTAACCAAACCTTCCCCTACACTTGGGACCTCACCAATACCCAGTCTAACACACCCACCTAAACGGTTAGATTTATCCAAAAGTAAAGCCGTCCATCCACCTACGAGACAAACTCGAGCCCCTAAAACCCAAGTCCAATCTATGCCTCTGTCACAACTAAAACCCTCGCCGTCACACCTACCTTCTATATTGGGACCTCATCCCTCCACCTTGCATCAATACATCATACCTCCTGCGTTTTCTTTAAAATGACCTACACCTTCTACACCCATACAAAGATCCAAGGGTATATCAACACCGTCACCCCAAGTATCCGGTCCACCTATCAACCCTAAACAAACTCCATCATCAAAGGATTTGTTTGTTGTCACTCCTCTTTCTCCGTGGTTGTTTTCTTGCTACCACGTCATCTGACCAGCTAAACATAACTTCTGCGCCGAAGAAGTCACGTGTAGTTAAATCCAATTATCAAAACCCTGGCTAAGCCACCACCTGCATACAAATCAACCATACCTAAATATTACCGAAACCTACCTACCAATAGCCTCATCTTCCTCTGACTTTGACCCGCTCAAAGGGTCTTACGCCAAAATCCTTGCTATGTTGGTGGAGAATGCGACCATTTCCCTACCCCCACTTAGACCCTATGATCCATCTAAACCTCAACCTATAGGTTATGATGAGTCTAAAATCTGCGCTTACCACCGCACACCAGGACATGATGTAGAGGGATGCAAAGCTTTAAAAGCCATACTTCGTCACCACCTCTCTCGATAAAAAAGTTAAGAAAGACAACTTACAAAGGGAGAGACCTCTAGCTTCAATCCCTCTCCTATACCACCTGTCCCCGCCTCACCAAGATCTATCATTATTACAACCCCACCACTCAAGACCATGACTTATCCCTACCGTCTTCCTCTCTCATGTTCACGAGATCAACATGATTAGTGTTGCTACTGAGGGCGTAAAAACAATGGGAAAGCTAAAGAAAGCACACCGCGCCTCTCTTTCTCCATCCACCATCCCGATCGCACCACCACCTAAAGTGGTTATTCATGGACCTACCTACCCCATCTCTAATGGAGTTTCCCACCGAACCATGATCAAACAGCTTCACCAATCACCTATAAAAATGACACTGTATGATCTCATTCGCCTCTCAATCTCATCGACAAGCCTCATTGAAATCCTTCAAGGGATAGAGGTCTTACCTAACGAAACCTTTCCCATTGCCTCCATTTTAACACCCAATCATGTTGCTTCACTCACCAAACAACCTATCTCCCCACCACTTCGTCCCTCGTATAAAAACCGTCGTCATGCTGGCCCCGAAGACAAAATTGTTGACTTTGGTGCAGAAGATCCTGACCCCACTCTTTTCATCTCAGCTTACATCCGGGACATCCGCGTACGTCAGTGTTATGATTGACGGAGGTGCTAGCCTAAACATCATCTCTTCCAAATCCTTTCAACAAATGAATATCCCCTCTAGCTGCATGTGTGCCAACCCCACCATGTTGCGTTCATTCAACGATGCTATTACTTCTACCTTAGGCACCGTGATCCTTAACATTCGTGTAGGGCCACGTACCTTACCCGAACTCTTCTATGTCCTTGAGGGAGAATTCCAATACAACATGTTGTTAGGCCGCCCTTGGATCCGGCTATGGGATGCGTTCCCTCTACCTTACATAGATGCATAAAATTTGAGTACGAGGGGAAGTCCTACACCGTAAAAGCTGATCCTCCCCCCTTCAAAACCTGCAATATGTTATATCGCCCTAATGATGTGCTTGTACCAGTCAAGACACCCATTCATCCAACCCAACCATCCACTTCAACTACACCTCTACCATCCACCTCAACCACACCTACACCTTCAACCAATGAAACCGCCATCGCAAATACCACTTCCTTTCCCGTAGACAACATCCCAACCTCAGACCCATTAGTAGATGTTTTTCAACACCTTACGCTGGGGGAGTATCACCTATATAACGTTAGCTCTTTCCATACCCCACAGGAGTACGGACAGTTACATGCGCATCCTACCTACGACCGTCGTGTGGGGGAGGTAATCTCCTACGACCACCTAATTGCCGCACCAACCTAACGTATGGGGGTGTCGACGCATCCTCCATTACCCCTGAACCTCCCCTTGGTGTGGTTCCCTTCCAATCTGATTTTCAATACCTGACAAATCATCGTTTCGCTCTCACCTTCTTGACTCGTTGTGCTTGGAAAGGTTTTGGTTTTGGTCTTTATGAACAAGGCCGACATACAATCATTCCCATGACTACACGCAAACACAAAGATCGTAGTGGTCTTGGATTTCCTGAAACACTTACACCAAAGAAACCTCGTGTCAGTTGTATCCGGGAAGATGACAACGTCACCCCTTCCGAACCATCATCACCCATTTTTCCATCGTCACCCACAGAGTCGATAGACCCTGAATCTATCCCTCCTAACTTTTTTTTTTTCATAAACGCTATCTTCCTGGGTCCTCTCACTTATCAACGTGATAATGAGGACCCATCTTCTCTTCCCCTTCTGTATCCAGACATGATCGAAGAGGATTCACCTTCAATTAATGTTGTTGAGTGCCAGGATGACGACTCCATCCTCACTTACCTTGGTGCGGATGACTCTTATATTCAACGCGCCTTACCATCTGAAACTCAAACCATGTTGAATGAGTCGACTATAGAAATCAACATCCACACCAAGGATGATCCTCACATTGTGAAGATCGAAACAATCTCTTACCGCATCAGAACAAGCCACCTTTACTACCTTTCTCCATGCCCGCAACCAAGCTTTCGCTTGGTCCTACGCTGACATGCCAGAATAGATCCTGACATTGCTGTCCATAACATTACCCCAAACCCGATTCCAAACCAGCTAAACAAAACCGAGAAAAATGCATCCACGCATTGCCTCTTGGTCAAAGAAGAGCTTCAATGACTCCTTTCTCGCTTTCCTTCATCTTACCTATCGACTATCCTCAATGGATTTCTAACATCGCACTGCTTACTAAAGCAACTGGGGGACTTCGGATATGCACGGATTTCTAAGACCTTAACCTCACTTGCCCGAAGGATGACTTCCCCTCCCAAGTATTGATCAACTTGTTGATCTCACTGCGGGCCATGAGATGCTTTCTCTCATGGATGGCTTCTCGGGATACAATCAAATTTTGGTAGCCCCACCGATCAACATAAAACTACCTTCATAACTCCTTGGGAACCTTCATTATCGTGTCATGCCGCTTTGGCCTTAAGAATGCTAGGCGACCTATCAAGGCTGGGCTATGACTTACATTTTTCATGACATTATGCACACTATCCTCGAGGATTATGTCGATGATCTTCTTGGCAAATCTAAACATCGCAGCAAGACACATCTCGATGTTTTAACCATTATTTTCGATCACCTGCAATATATGTGTTCATCTTCAACCCAAGAAATGTGTCTTTGTGTCCTTTCGGGAAAACTTCTTGGTTTTATCGCTCTTTATGGGCATCGAGGTCGATCCAGCTAAAGTCAAAGCTATCCTAGAAATGCCCCCACCTACTAACCTCAAACAATTACGTAGTTTGCAAGGTAAACTCCAATCTATCCGGCATTTCATCTCCCAACTCTCGATCGATGTCAACCTTTCCATCATCTCCTTAAAAAGGACATTGCCTTTCAATGGAGCGAAGAGTGCCACCAAGCCTTTGAGGCTCTTAAAGCCTATCTCTTGCAGCCACCTGTGCTTATCCCACCTCAGGACGATCGCCCTTTTTACCTTTACCTTTCTACCACCGACCATGTTGTAGGAGCCATGCTCGCACATCGTGACTCCGAGCATCGAGAACAAGTCATTTATTACATAAGTCGTACTCTCGTGGATTACGAGACTAGGTATACACATGTAGAAAAGTTGTGCCTAGCCTTATCATTCGTAGCCACCAAACTCCGACACTACCTCCTGAATCACAAAACTTTTGTCATCACCAACGCGGACCCCATTCAGTATATGTACGCCAAACCACATCTAAACCAACGCATCACCCGATGGCTTATGCTCCTCACTGACCTCGACCTTGAATTTATACACCAGAAGTCAATCAAAGGACAAACTATCGCAGACCAACTCGCGGAAGCCCCTTTACCTGGGGAGAAATTTACCAATTTTAATTTCCCCGACGAACTCATCGCCACTCTTTCACTCAGTGAGGAGTCGTATCCAATGACCCTCTTCTTCGATGGATCCAAATGCCAACGCGGTGGAGGAGCCGCGTTGTTCTCATTCCTCTTGACATGCTGAGCCTATGCCTCTTTCATTCCGGCTTGATTTCCCCTGCACTAATAATACAGCGGAATACGAGGCCCTTGTTTTGGGTCTCCAGGTTGCGTTACACTTAGGTGTCAAATCTATCAATATTTTCGGTGACTCTCAATTAGTAGTCAATCAAGTTCTGGGCATTTACCAATGTAAAAATGAGGAACTTCAAAAGTACAAACATTACGTGGATTCACTTTTGACCTCATTTACTCATTATTCTATCCAAACCATTCCCCGCTCCACTAACAAATTTACGGATACTATGGCTTGCTTAGCTTCACAAATTCCTACCTCACCAACTGACTCTGACATATTCATCTTGGTCCAACAACTCTTTGCCCCATCTTACTCAACCCCGGTTGTTTGTATGATAAATAATGTGTCTGCTAATTCAGGATACCTGGTATCACCAATTTCACGACTATCTTACAACCTCTGTTCTCCCACCTGACCTTACTAGTAATGGCAAACGTGCTTTTCTTAAAAGTGTTTCTCGTTATGTCATCATGGGGGACTCTCTATAAACGTGGCTTTGATGGCATCCTCCTTCGATGTCTAACCGCGCAGAGTCACCTATACCATCCAACAAGTCCACGATGGTATTTGTGGTGGACATTTTAGTGGCTCCCTGCCGTGGCAAACGAATCCTTCACCTAGGCTATTATTGGCCTACTTAATAACGACCGCTACAAATATGTTAAGCATTGTGTTATGTGTCAACAACATGCCAACCTTCAACATACTCCTAGCCATCCGCTACAGGTCGCACGAGATCTTTGGCCTTTCTCACAATGGGGTTTAGACCTTATCGGTGAGATTCACCCGCCCTCTTCGCAACGTCACCGTTGGATAATCACAACAACCGAATATTACACTAAATGGGTGGAAGCCATTCCACTCATTTCAACCAAAAAAGAAAAAATCATCGAATTCATTAACCATCACATTATCTGTCGTTTTGGCATTCCTCATCGCCTGATAATAGATAATGGAAAATCCTTCAAAAATAAGTTGTTACAAGACCTTTGTGACAACTTTGGTATCAAACTTAGCTTCTCATCACCTTACTATCCACAAGAAAATGGTCAAGCCGAATCTTCTAATAAAACCCTAACCAAAATCCTCATGAAAGTTGTTAACGATTCTAGAAGCAATTGGCCTGATCACATCCCCTTTGCCCTTTGGGCTTATCGACTAGCATTCGCACCTCCACTAATGCCACCCCATTTTCTTTGGTATATGGTACCGAGGCTGTCTTGCCTCTCAAATACAAATACCCTCCCTAAGAATATCTCTTCAGGATATTCTCACCAATGATGATTTCCGCCAAGAGCGGTTAGCCCAATTGGAGCTTCTTGACGAGCGTCATCTTACAACTCTTGACCACCTTCAAATCTATCAAAAATGCATCAAGCGTGCTTATGATAAATGACTTCATGAGCGTACCTTTAAGGTTGGTGATCTTGTCCTCAAAGAGAATCAACATGTAACCAAACTAGAAAAGAGCAAACGTGGAAAATTTGCTCCTAATTGGATTGGGCCCTACATTATCACTCATACTTACGGATCAGGCACTTACCGTTTAGCTTCACTTAATGGTAAACCTGAGCTTGAACCCCTTAATGCCTTGCATATCCGACCATTCTACTATTGAATTTAGTGTTACATCACTTCTTATCTACCTTGCGCTCGTCCCTTGAGCTCATTTACCACCTCATACATTTTTGTTCCATGCATCTCAAAATAGAATCAAGCTCACGTGGTTTGGTCATTACCTCCTCTTAAAGATGCCTTCCCCTTTTTAGTCTGGTCCATGACTTAAAAGTATCAAAATAACATGTTCTCAATTGTACACTTATGGGATATTCTTGAGTCAAACTTCCTACAAAACTAGATGCTTCATGCCAAACGACATCTAGACCTCTAAAGTTATAAATAGACTACTCCCTCGAAGGACAACTATGTGCAAAGCCACTTCTACTATTATAAATAGACTGCTCCCTCAAGGACAGCTATACACAAAAACCACATCTGACTACTATAAATAGACTGCTCCCTCGAAGGACAACTATACAAAGTCAGCCTTTATCAGAAGCTTCTCACATTGATCAGCTTCATGAAGACCTCAAGAACAACAAAATACATATCCCCTATGGACTTCCCGCATCGATCAGTCTATATCCAGAAAAATAAAAGTAGTATTCCAAAGCACTTTTGAGTCATGGACTTGTCTATTTAGGTTTGGTTTTCTTTCATCAGAATAATCACCTTATAATAAGCTCTCTGCACCCCAGCTATACCAGCCACCTCACCTCACCATTCGTCAACGCAACAAAACTCAAGGGACGTGACGTATATCCGATATATTGTGATTATACGACTCTTTTCACCTATCGACTTCTCGCCTATGCAAGGCACCTAGGGATTCAAGCCCATCCTATGTTAATATGTGGTTTGTTTAGCTCTTCTCAACTACGGGACAATTTTGCCTCTTTTACTCGACTCTAGGATTGTGTGTTGACCTTAATTAGGACACGATTCCCTACTACTTGGGTAAGCTAACTTTCGTTTCACCTATACCTACACCAACATCGCCAGTCCCTTACCAACACCAACAACGTTACCCTACCAATATCAATATTTTTACCAACCAAAAAATTGCCTAACTATAACCAAATTGCCTGAATTCACCTCTCCCTGGTCCTAAGGGAGAACTACATCGGTCTGAGGCCCCTCCTTGCTTTGTGCAATGGGCTATGTAGGCAGCACTTAGAGACATGGGGTCTCCCAAGGTTAGCTCGACCATCCCCTACCATAACCTATCGTGTGTTGTAAATATAAATATTTTTGTGTATTTCTATTTTGACAACATTCATCTTTATCCTTTTTTCAAAACAACATAAAACATTCAAAACACAACCATTCTTATTATTATCATAACTCAAATCAACATACATATTTAGTTTTATTTAGATGTTAAACAAATACATCTTCTCTATCATCGACGCGCAGGTCGGCATCCTTATTTATTCTTATACTCTTATGAAATTCACTTAGACCCTTGCGCCTCCTCCCGAATCAGGTGGTGATCATGATCGTCGATGCCACTCACTTGGCCTCTCCATCCTCAAAGGTGCCACTACTATTGGTTCCTCCCACTGATCCGCCAACATCTCCTGTAACATACAAATACATCCTCTTGCGTGGAGGAATCTTGCCTCTAGTCTCTCCACTCGTGACTCTGCAACCGCTAACAATCCCGTTGTCTCATTCACCCGCGTTTGGAGCTGATGAACTAAACCCTGCAGATGATCTCTCTCCACTGTAATCACAGCTATGTCGTCGATGATCACGTACACCTCGCAGCAGCTCGCTACCCACCATAATCTATAGGCCTCTGCGCTCCTGCATCCATTACCCTACGATCGGCTGCTATCTCCTCTGGCCCTTCTGGAGGTGTTGGCCGGGAGGTGAGAATGCTGCCTCGGCGTCGATCCTCATGTATGGTCTATAAGCCATAGGTATATCTTGAACAAATCCAAATTGTCGCCGCACGCGATCTAGAGGAATCCTCTCATACTCACTGGCCTCGTGCCCCGCGATCCACCTCCACCTCAATCGCTCTACACCCCTCAACTCCTCAGCTATGTGCTCCGTCACCATATAGTTCCCGTAAGGTCTCCAACAAATATCCGCAATCGTCACCATCTCCCATACCTGCCTATAATACTCGATGTCATCTATCACGGCCTGGGATCTCACCTCTTGTTCTGTCTGGACCCATCGTCTGAATCCCAACCTCTGCACTCCTGTCTCTCCCGACTGGATGGGTCGGCCTATCGGTCACACACAAACAATGTGCTCATAGGCCCAACAATGTAATAAGTATGAACAATCCAGTGTCATCCTGTGTTTTCACCTGCAGGCCCATAAACCCCTGTATAACTCCGCCAGATATGCGGGTGCCCATGCGAAAGTCACGCTCCTTTCTATCATTTCCCAAATAACACTCATCAATGCTTTTGGAAATCTTCCCCCCTCCACCCTCGGTAATGCATAATACCCCACCGCTATCATTAATACCACTGCCAACCTTGTTTCCTCAGGGTGTGTTGCATACATTGTACCATAAGTGAATGTCAAACCTCGCTGTGTCAAATCTCGCAGCTGAACCAAATACTGTTGTTATCACTCCCCGCCCCGCGCTAGGCAACGCCTGATACACTGGTCTTCCTGTAATTGGGAGCCTCAAAATTCTAAACACATCTTCCAACGTCACTATCATCTCCCCCTGTTGCAGTATAGAAGGTATTCTTTTCTGATTCCACCTCTCAATCAACACCTCGCAACATAGCATGATTGCATGCGATTCATGAATGAATAATAGCGGATCCCACTTAACCCCACATGGTTTATCAATGCCCATTCAGCTTGGTGTTACATCCGCTCGGATTCGTGACAACAAAGCTGGCACACTATCATTCATCCTCAACCCCGCTCTCGCCTGCATACATCAAAACGACACACAACCATTCAATAAATTAAATCCCCAAGTGTTTTTTCTCACATTCTAGAAATTCCTACAAAGAATCGGTATCGGTTATAGATAACCGATACTGTTTACTAACCGATACCGTTATCTCTAAACGATATCGGTCATCGCAAATCCTATACACCTACTTAAAACCACCACCTATGATAATATTTTTGCTCGTTACTCCTCTCTATACCTATAAACATACATGAACACCCTGCTTACCTACCCCATAACATTCACTCTATCCCAAACCCTTTCCTATCACCTTTTCTTTCTCATCTCTACCCTCTTACCTTCTCTCAGCCTATTCATCAAAACATGCAAGAATTAAAATACAACCAAATAGTTTACCTCTCGGGATGCAACAGCTTGGGGTGGAACTTGTCTTCCCTCTCATCCCTGCCTGTTGGATGTTTCTCCTCGTCCAGCCATGTTCATCACCCTCTTCAAATATAACTTGCCTTTCTACCTTCTTAATCTCATCCCACACTCACTTTACTTGTCTCTTTCCTCCTTATCACTCAATTCTTTCATGCAATTACCTGTATCAGTCATCAAACAATGTCGCATTCATGTATTTAACTTGTTGCATGACTCTAAAAATAAGAACTCTAAAAATAAGACCTTAAGTTGCCACCCAAGCTTTTCTATTTTTAGAAAAGCTCGTTTTGGCATAACCGGTATCGGTTACATAACCGATATCGGTCAACATGCTACCGACGTCGGTTAGCTAACCGATATCGGTCACATGCCTCCTTTTTCTTAAACCTGGGCCTTTTCTTTATTTTTTGCAAATTTTTGTGGCGCCCGCCTCTTTTTCCTGCAAAACGACAGCATTATCAATATTTGTCATCAAAATCACATCAATATATCATCACAATTTCATCAACATCATCTATCTACAATAAAACAAACATCAACAAAATGCATACGACATTGCAATATCTACATCAAACCCATCAAGATATACACCATTTGGATCTAACTCATCATCTATACACTTTAAATTTCAAAACCATCGACAAAACACATAAAACATTTTATACACAAAGATGTGGATCAAAATCATCATCTCTATATATATCAATATTTCAAATATACAACTTTCCCTCGCATGGGGGGCTCTCGTGATCTCAAAATAATACAAAGCCGCACGCAGCCGCAATCACATCAAAATCTCGACTCGCTCACAGCCGGTCTCTCATGTCAAAATATACTCGGCTCGCAGCCGGTATCAACTATACAACTCAGTACTCGCTCGCAGCCGGTATATACAACAAGAATGAATAAATGAATCATATGTGGGCACAGCAGCCTCTATATACATACCCGGCTCACAGACCGGTGTCTATATCCAAAATCCAAAACCCTCTCTCTCGCTCTGGGATATCTCAGCTCTCCCCACCACCCTCCCCTCTCCCCTCGCTGGTCCCCGTGTGCCGGCTCTCCGCCGCTCCCTCGCCACCGACCCACCGGCCGTGGGCTGCGCCCCTGGGATCTCTATCCCGAGAGGTCTCGGCCTCGGTGCCGCATATGGCCGATATGGCAGCCACCTGCACCATCAAGGACATCCTGATAATACCGGGCCTCCGCTCACCTCCATATAACGGGCCCGTGCCACCATGGCTGCTGGGGCTGGTCCCCGACTCCTAATAACAATGGCCCCCTACCCTCGGTACACCTCGTGCCTCGTGGTGGCCCTTGCCCCGCCGGTACACCCCGTGCTGTGGTGTGGTGGCCCCTCCCCGTACTCCTATGCCCGTGTGCTCGCACTGTGTGCTGCATGGCTGCAGTCGTGCTCGTGCTCGCTCGTGGCTGCTGGCTGTGCCTGTGGTCAGACCGTGCTCGGGCTGTGCTCGAGCTCGTGCTCAAGCAATCGCCTCGTAATACCCCCGATTCGTGCTCGTGCAGCAGCAAGCCGCCTCGTAATAACCGCACTGTCCTAGAGGCGGTCCTCTCTCTCGCTGTAAAAATCACCAAATCTGGCCGTGGGGGTCAGCTATCTCTAGCTGCTTCTCTCGACTCTACCACCAAACCAAAAATGAACCTGTACACCCGGCGTCATCCATCAGTATCGTCTCCCAAATCTCTCGCTACCCAATCTAGGTCAACGGGTTGGGAGTGCAGTAGTGGGGCCTCTACATCATCCCTCCGATCTTGGGGAGGGAGGTGGCTCATCCTGCCAGCCCCAATCGCCGCCGCACCTCTCTAGGGGTATCCGCTCATACTCTCCGGCCTCCGTCCAACTATCCAGAAAAGTATACTGGATCCAGCCGCATCTATGCTCTGCCTCCTCGGGCCGATGGCCTCTCGTAGGGCCTCCATACAATGTCTAGCTGCAATCAAGCCCTCTAACATATGTCGGTAGTAGGCTACATCCCATCCTGCGAGCACCGCTCGTGGCTGGCCCACGACCCCCAACCACCTCTGAAAGCCATATACTCATATAACTCGTGGCCCTCGGCTATCGGGGCAGCCCTACTGGTCGTATACATATGATGTGCTCATATGCCCAGCAGTGTAACAAAAATGTGGAGCAAATCCCAAATCGCCTCATCCGGCGATAACCCCACAGCCTCCTCAGAGATAGCCGCACTGTATATACCGTGCCTGTGCATAACACGTATGCTCCTCTACCATCTCGTGCAGTACTCCCATCAAAGCCCATGGGAAGCGGCCTCCCTCTGAGTCCGGGAGGGCGAAGCAGGTGATACCTATCATCATCAACACGGCAAGCCATGTCTCATGTCTGTGGGCGCGATACATGTCCCCATAGGCAATGCTCACACTGTGATAAGTCAATAATGCGGCTGCATCCCCAAATACCTGCAGAATGCTATCCATAGCCATCTCCGCATCTACCTAGAATACTGCCTCCCCTACGATCGGTAGTCTCAGGATGCGATACACATCCTCCAGGGTAATAGTCATCTCTCCAGTCGGGAGATGGAAAACATTGGTTGCCGGATCCCATCTCTCGATGAGGGCAACCATAAGGCTGTGGTCCCTCTCCACAGCCCTATACCGCTGGACTCCGCCGAGTCCCACCTCGCGCATAATGGCCCAATGCGCTGCGGACACATGTGGCCGCATCCGTCTCAATAGCGGGGGCATCCGATCCCGCATCGTCAGCTGCTGACGTGCCTGCAAAACCAACCCACTTCATTAGACCTACCCTTTACAAAAACAACTACTTTAACCCTCTATACCCCCTTTTTACCCACCCGACCACACCCCGACTCTATAACACACATCTACACCCACCTATCTTACCCTAAAACATCTACGATATCCCCTTTCCTATCAACCCTACCCCCTCCCTCTTCACCCCAACCAACAACAACAACCAAACAACCAAACAACAAAACAACAAACAACAACAAAACAACAAAACAACAACCAAACAACAACAACAACAAAAAACAACAACCAAAACAAACAACAACAAACAACAAAACAACAACCAAACAACAACAACAAAACAACAACAACAAAACAACAACAAACAAACAACAACCCAAACAACAACAAACAACAAAAAAACAAACAACAACAAACAAACACAACAAACAACATCAAACAAACACAACACACACACAACAAATAAAAACAACCAAAAACCTAAAACAACAAAAAAAAAAAAAACAAAAAATAAATAATCCTAACTAATGACCGGTACCGTCACCCCTTGACCGCCACCGGTCCCCTACAGCACATGCTATACACCGGCGCCGGTCGACATACGACCGACGCCGGTCTACCAACAACCCACTATGCCCGAAAATTTTGTGACCGATGTCGGTCGCCTAGTGACCGACATCGGTCACTGTCCATGGCCGAGCCAAACCCGACGCGCCCCCAAAACCCATTTTTGACTATTTCTACCCTTTACCCATGGAAAACCCTAAAACCTACCCACCCTACCGTTTTAGCCTAACTAACCCACCTACCCTCTCCATTTTTCAAACAACTTCAATTTATTCATTATTTTATTAAAAACTTGGATTCCTACCCAAAACCCAAATCTAGCTTAAAAACATTAAATTCACATAATTAGAGGTTTAGAGCCTACCGGTACGATGACACGTCATCGTGGTGGGATAGGTGGTGGTGGTCCAGCTGGTCCAGCACCTCCTGCTCCTCCTGGCTGTGCCATGGCTCCAAATCTCCTCAACTAGGTTCTCCACCAATCAAATTCTGCCTCCTACTCACTGGGGTCTACCAATCACTCACTTCTCCACTCAAATAATGCCACCTCAGCTCGACAAACTCACCAATATCACTAAAACACCTCAGACAACTAAATTTGGTTTTCAAATTGACAATGTGACAATGACAGGCCGTATTTTTCTTTTTATAGGTTTTTGACCTATAACCGATATCGGTTATATTGTGCCCTAAACCACCGGTATCGGTCATCTAACCGATACCGGTCATAGCTAACCGATATCGGTTTAATACCTTTTTCACCACAATTTCTGCCCTTATTCACCAATCTCCCTTTCTCACCACATCGCCTAAACCCTCCTTTGCTACATAGCCTTTTTTGACTTCATTGGCCACATTCACGGCCGCACCCAACCAACCAGGCCCGACCCAAGGCCGCAACCAACCATTTGCCCGACCCAAGGCCGCAACCAACCAATTTGGCCCGACCCAAGGCCGCAACCAACCATTTGCCCGACCCAAGGCCGCAACCAACCATTTGGCCCGACCCAAGGCCGCAACCAACCAATCGGCCCGACCGACCTAAGGCCGCAACCAACCATTCGGCCCGACCCAAGGCCGCAACCAACCAATCAGGCCCGACCCAAGGCCGCAACCAACCATTTGGCCCGACCCAAGGCCGCAACCAACCATCAGGCCCGACCCAAGGCCGCAACCAACCAATCAGGCCCAACCCAAGGCCGCAACCACCAATTAGGCCCGACCCAAGGCCGCAACCAACCATTTGGCCGACCCAAGGCCGCAACTAACCAATCAGCCCGACCTAAGGCCGCACCACTTAAATACCTCACCCAAAACCCACAAATTACAATTTTATCCACCCATCATGTAGCTTTTTGTTCAATCGAGCTCACCTATTTGTGTTTTAGCATGATTAGGGTACTTGATTTGATCAGTCGACCAACTTTGCCTAGACCGAGACCGTGATGTTTATCTCAACCAAACCAACCATTTGGTACTACCGAACATGCCTAAACGTTCCTGTACCTTACCCGTTATATCCCCTGGAGCTACTTCCTATGCCTTGGATACCAGGATTATATCACCCTTGTTTGGATAAACTATCGACCTTTGCCTATGAATTGCTTGTTTGCTCTTCAAATCATGTACCCTGGTCGCACTACTACATTTCAACGTGCGTCTACTTCCTTGGACCTACCCCACCATCTTACCATCATCTCAACACCATTTACCCTTTATCAACCCTATCCCTGATTTCACGCTACCTCAATCTGTGATAGATTTGAGGGGGATTACCTATACCCTTAACAGGAGTAACCACTTCTTATTATTGTCAGTGCAGCTTTACAAGACAAGCTACACGACAACAAGGGGCTAATGTAGACACCAAATTTGTGTCTTACGACCCCCGTGCCCCGCATCTTATTTCGCAACCTAGCCTCATCACCTAAACCTTACACAATTATTTATTAATTACCTTATAATTAATAAATCCACATCTCCAAACCTGCCACCTCATTTCACCACCTCATCATGACCTAGTCCTATTCCTAAACTAACCTAATTAAGACCTATAACTTGGTCTACATCCACACCCATGACTAATTACTCCTCACCCGCACTAAAATCAACCTAATAATGACTTGACCAAGCCCACAACTAATTCCTCGGAGAAAAGGAGGGAAAGTTGGCTATTTTACTAAAAATAGCCCACTTTGACTTAACCGATATCGGTTCCTACTCGACCGCCGTCGGTTACGTAATCCGCCATCGGTTCCTTGTAAATGACCTCCCCCAACCAAAAAAAAGGGTTGGATTTTCATTGATCGAACCGGGAATTGATTGGAAGGATCGGGAATTCACTTGGCCGAGCAGAGACAAGTGAAGGAAAGAGAAGAGTTTGCAGAGGAGGACATCAAGCCCAAGACTGCAACTGAGTAACCAGAGCCCAGTGACACTCATCTCAGCATTGGGAGAGAAGATAGCTCATCTTTGATTGTCCGATCATCCTACCTGAGCCCTGCCTTCGTTATCACAGTCCTTGAACCTGTATCTTCATCAGGAACTAGTAAGTAGTGTCTTACACGTTCTTTTAATAACATTTCTTGGATTTCTGAATCACAGTAATTACAAGTCTATTCTTAGATCTACTACCCGGTAACACCCTCCATCTAACTGCCATTCCTCTACCCCTACATTGCCCCAAGAACAGCCCCCATACTCTCTGAGTCTTCTCCATCACCCCATTACCTATCCCCAATCATTTACCAGCCTTATAAACACCATAGCCACCTTATTGCCAACCTTCACTAAAAGCCCCTAAACCACTACCCCTACCGATATCGGTTAGCAGAAACCGGTACCGGTGATAGTGACCGGCATCGGTCACTGTGATTCAAAACCAAAACTAGCCCTTTCCTCTATTGTTTTAACAAGGCAATTAAATTGTAATTTGGCAATAGCTTCTTTGTTAGAATTTGTGTTAATTCATATTAGCAGGGGAACTGACCACCTTCGAAAGGAAGTTTAATACTTCCTGGCCCAAGGCGCCCCTCATTTATTGTCTAATTAAACGAAAAGGAATTTCATCAAAAATGATGAAAAATAGTGCGTATTCACATCTCCGAGAGTCTTAGAGTAAAAACGGTGGAAAAAATAGGTAAAATGCACAACAATCATTGATTCTACCCCTTATCTACTTTATATTATAGCCATCCACATTTTTCCTTGGCATAACCACAAAGGAGAAATACAGGGGAAAGTTTCCAAACAAGCGGGGCCTTCCACGTGCCCCGAGCCCAAGAAAAATGCCTTTTGGCCTTTGAACAAGTCTCAACAAAAAGGAGCCAGCAGAAGCCTCAATGTGTTGTCGTGGCACACCTTTTGTATGGTCCTCAAAAGTAGAGACCCTAAACAAGCACAGTCTCACCACGTGTCTCAGTTTGAGAGAGTTGTTAAAAAAGTTAAAGGATCAGTGGAAGGTGCCATGTGTCTAGGGTCCGCGATAGTTTTCCTTGGCCGTTGAAAAGTCCAAGAAGAGGAAGAGTGAGAAGAAACCTCCAAGTGCCCTCCCGGAAGTTCTTCAAAATGAAAATTAGGTGTCAGTCCCCAAACAATCTTGGTTCCTCCACGTGTCCAAGGCCTTAGAAAATTTCTTTGAAAAGTTTAAGTATAGAGCGGAGACGACAAAATCCTCCACATGTCTCCCTGTTGCAATTGTTAAGGTGGGACCCTGAGGTAGATCCTTAAATGAGCTCCGACCCTCCACATGTTCGTGGTCTGCCAAAGCTTCACCGGCTACATGAAAATTTTGTCTAAGTATGGGAAAGGCAATGGAAACCTTCACATGTCTCCCTGGCGCAACTCCAAGTCCAAACCAAAAGGCAAATTTTTAGGTGAGTGTCGGCCTTCCACGTGGACAATTTTTGAGTTAAAGTTAGCCTTAGATTTTTCAAAGTGTCCCACCAAGCCGCATCCAACTAGAAAGGGCCACATTTGAATAAATGCTAAGATGTAAATTTGAGAGGGAAAAACACACCCGTCAAGCCATAAAATGCAAGAAAATCACCATTTGAGCTCGAAAATGAATCCTTATTCAAGGACAGAGAATTTGGAAATGATATAAGGCCAAAATATGATCCTCTGAGCCATATCCAATCACATTTTTACATATATTTGGGACAAAAAAGATAGGGACAACAAAATGTGGCTTTATAAAATGGAAGGAAAGAAAAAAACCGAGTTTACGCCTGTTATAGACTCTTTCACACGAAAGAGGAATGAAAAACAAATTCTAGAATTTTTAGTGATCCTCGACCAAGGAAGGGACTAATCATGGCAACCAAATGGAGGACAGAGTTTTTATGTATTAATACGGGAGATAGAGAAGACGGCAGCAGATCCCACAAACCGAAGAACTTTAACGAAAACGGGCGAGACCAAATTAAGCACTAACACATGGAAAATTAGATGAGAAAATGTTGGATCAAGGAGAGCCATCCCAAATTTACAAAGTTTTAAACTATCTATAGACCAAAAGTGACAATAATCATTATGACTCACTCATTATATATGTCCACTCTTCTAATGAACATGTGAATACCATTAGGGTCAAAGGAAAATATTACACTACAATAACAAGGTGCAGCCATCTCATGATCTCATAACCTCTATGCCAACCCCTCGGGAGGGTCATTACAACCTATTAGAATAATTGGAGAAGATTTCTCGCCAAGATTTCCATCTTATATCTTCTTAATATATCAAATGTACATAAAGACGTCTTATACAAAACCCTACAAGGGTCAATTGTTCCAATGGAAGTAGACCCTTCACATTTACAAGCTACAAAGTGGAAAACATTACACTAACTTAATACATCTCCTTTAATCATAAGGAAATCCCCAAAAAGGATCGGACACATAATATCCCCTATATATAGAGGTATTTCTTACCTACCAAAAGATAAAACAGTGCTTTTGGACAATGGGTCGAGATTGAATATATGCACTTTGAACACTTACAAAAACATGGAGTGGGGGCTAGGTGGAACAATCACATTGTCAATGGAGGTAGGACCAACCTATCACAATACAAAGTTTCACGTCTTAGACTTGGAAATTCCATATAATATGCTTCTTGGCTACCCATGGATTCATGCCATGTAGGCCATACCATCAACATTCCATTAGTGCATCAAGTTAAAACATGAGGGACACATTGTTATAATACAAGGAGATCCAGAACCTTTCACTCACTACAGAGCTCTCAATAGCTTTTCTCATAAGGGTACATATGCATGTCCTTATGCTGATATAGTTGTTCCCCTTCAATCAAAAGCTATGGAATCACGGGTAGATTCAAAATCCCTAATTTCTTGCACTTATGAAGCTTCTACATCTACTTATCCTTTTGATTCATGGGAGATGAAATTTCTAGAGTATGGTTGTGGAGAATACAATGTGCAACAAGATCTCCTAGTTTCAAACCTATCTTTGTCACCTAAAATAAGAGGCCAACCCAACTATCATTTCAAATGGCCTAGAGATGAACAAAATATTGGGACATTCTTACCTAGGGGATTACTTTCAGAAGATAAATAGATGGACCCACCTACAAGTTGGATCCCATAGGACACTTAGCCAACGTGCTACCAAATCCCCGACTATGAAAAGTTTATCCGAATGATATGCTACCAAGAGAACTAGTTTCACTTCCACATTTAAAAATTGAAAGATATGGTATCAAACTTCGACCCTATGGATCACACCCCAATGATCAAGATGTTACCTTTTCTGAGCGTGAGGATAGCTATGATTATTTGTATAGCAACACATATTCCTAGTGTAGCTAATATGAAGATCTTGCCTCCACAAACCTTTTTATGGATACCATTTTCCTTACCTTAACCCCCACTAAGCCTAAAATTGAACTTTTCTACCCTTCCCTTGTTGATTGGGACCAACAACATCATGTACCATTGGACCTTTTTTAGAATGATGAGGCCATTGTAGAGTTTATGGGCATACGAGATACAATTCCAATTGGAGACCATAAGAAAGGTTTCTACATTGAATTAGATACCTGTGCCTATTTTGGAGAGGAAGCTGAGCTTTGTGGTTAGCAAAACTTAAGAAAAAGTGAGGGAAAATGTTCCAACAAAAATTCTCAAAAAAATCCAAAACCAAGTCACATAGTGAAAACCACTTTGAACCGGGTGACAAATAAGTACAAAAATCAATGGACAAGAAAATTGACCATGAAAAGGGTGAAAATATCATAGAGACACCCTTGGAAGAAGATCTCAACCTTCCTCTTGATCTTATGTGTATGGAGGATATGTCAAAAATGTTGGTAGAAGAAACCATTGACGTAAATATTGGAATAGAAGAAGACCCAAAGATAGTCAAGCTTTGGGAGCTTCGCTTTCAACACAAGAACAAAAGACATTCACCTTATTTCTCAAATAATTTGTGGACATATTCACATGGTCTTATAAGGATATGCCAGGATTAGATCCAACTTTGGTGGTGCACAACTTAGTAGTGCATCCAAACGCAAAGCCTATTAAATAGAAGCTAAGGAAAATGCATCCACAAGTGGCCCTTCTAGTTAAAGAGGAGTTAGAGAGACTATTAGTAGCAAGGTTCATCAGACCCATTGACTACTCTGAGTGGATATCAAACATAGTTCTAGTACAAAAGAAACTGGTTGGCATCAGAATTTACACAAACTTTTGGGACATCAACAAGGCATGTCTGAAAGATGATTTTCCTTTTCCCAATATCGACATGATTATCGATTCAACTACAGGATATGAAATGCTATCTCTTATGGATGGATTTTTAGGATACAAAAAAATCAAGATAGCAGAAGAAAATTAGTATAAGATGGTATTTACAACCCTTAGGAAACATCTTTTACTAGGTAATGCCCTTCGCCATAAATATTCCAATACAACTTGTCAATGGGCCATGATAGTAATATTCCATGATATGTTATATGACATCATAAATGACTACATAGATGATATCCTTGGAAATTATAAGACAAGAGAAGCCCACCATGAATTTTTGTGACATATATTTGAACATTTATGGTAATATAAGGTTAGGTTTAATCCAAAGAAATGTGTGTTTGGAGCATTATCAGGGAAGCTACTAGGCTTCATTGTATCAAGGAGAGGGATTGAATTGGATCTAGCCAAATTCACTTCCATTATTGAAATGCATCCTCCCAAGAATATCAAATAGTTATGTAAAATAAAAGGAAAAATAAAATGCATTCACCACTTCATTTCGTAGTTTGGTGATAAATGTCATTCCTTTACTCATCTGCTTAAGAAGGGTATTGATTTCATTTGGGGACCAGAGAAACAAAAAGAATTTTCCTTGCTTAAAAATACCTATGCTTGTTCTCATGCCTCCAACCCTTGACGAGCCATTTTTTCTATACATATCCACTACCCAATTTTCTATTGGCACTTTTCTTACACAATATGACCTAAGCCAAAAAGATAAATCCATGTACTACCTTAGTCATACCTTGATTTCCTATGAGCTCAACTATCCCAAAATTGAAAATGCTTAATAGGATGTTGTTTTTTCTTTTCAAAAACTCTTCCATTACCTATTAAACAATAAAACCAATCTTATATCTAAATTTGACCCACTTAAATACCTATTGTCAAAACCTGCCCTTATAGGTAGAATGGCTAATTGGATCATTCTCGGTGAATTTGACATTGAATACATACACCAAAAATTAGTTAAAGGACAAGTACTTGTCAACCAATTAGCAGAAGCACCTTTACCTAGAATAGAGCCTATAAGTCTGGAGCTTCCAGATTCATCACTAATGTATATTGAAGAATCTGTCATGTGGCAGATCCACTTTGACAGATCATTCACTTTCCATGGTTCAGGGGTAGGAGTAGTACTAATCACTCCTTCAGGAGACCCCATACCTCAATCTTTTCATGTCGAGTTTTCTTTACACAATATGAGGTGCTCATCACTGGGTTGAAGCTGGCAATCAAGTGGAATATCCACCATGTCAAGGTCGTTGGTGACTCACAACTAATTATCAAACAATTCAATGATGAGTACAAGGTCAAGGATGAAAATCTCATCCCATACAAGAAACTGGTGGAAACTCTGAAATAATACTTTGTGCATATTACCTTTGAGAAAATTCCAAGGGCACAAAATCAATCTGTAGATGTAATGGTGATAGTGGGTTCTATGTTGTGGATTCTACTAGAAAATAATGATATGCCATTTTTGTTGAAAATATACGTCAACCTACATATGATATACCAGAATCATGTTTGGAATTGAATTTTTTTGGTCCCTAATCCCCTTATTATGCACCTATCTCAGAATCGCCTTAAAATTTTTACCTTCCTTATTGACATTTCATGATTTGACAAACAAAGCCTTATCCACCAAATAGCTCGTTACACCCTCCTAGGAGGTACACTCTATCATTGTGGTATGATCGGAATATGTTTTGTTGTTAAGATGTAGTAGAGTCAGTCCAAGTGATCAAAGAAGTACATGAAGGGGTGTGTGGTGCCCATACAAATGGAATGGTCCTAGCAAAGAAGTTGTTATGAGTAGGCTATTACTCACCTATTATGAAGAAATTCTTTTGCAACCATGTTAGGAAATATGCTCTCTATTAGAATTATAGAAATTTCATCCATGCATCATCATAGCCATTGTAACTAATCACAACACCATGGCCATTTTCCAAATGGGGACTGTATTTAATAGGGAATCTCACCCCTACCTCATTTGATGGTCATACCCACATCATCATAGCCACAAAATATTTCACTAAGTGGGTGGAGGTTGTTCCATTAACCTACATTACAGGTGCTCAGATATCAAATTTTATCATGAATCACCTCATTTTCTGGTATGGCATCCCTCTGTCATTGTTATTGATAACAGAAAATCATTTAAGAACAAGACAATGAAATATCTTTGTCATTGATTTCAAATAAGATTAAAGTGGTCTACGCCATATTACCCTCAAGGTAATGGGAAAGCGAAATCACTAACAAAACATTGGTTCGAGATCATGGAAAATATGGTGAGTAAGATATATCACAACTAGCATTTGTAAATTCACCCAACCCTCTAGGATTATAGGACATTCATTCACACTCATACTAATGTGGCACCCTACTCCCTAGTGCTTGGAACAAAATCTATCATCCCATTAGAAATAGAGCTTCCTTCCCTAAGGATATATCTTAGGGATTATCTAGACAAAGATGAGGATTACAGATTTTTCAGGCTAATAGAATTGGAACTCCTAGATGAAAAGTGAATCCATGCCCTTAACCATCTCAAGGTATATCAAAATAGAGTCTCCCATAACTACAATAAAATGATCATACCTCATCATTTTGAGTTTGGTGATTTGGTCATGAAAGAGAATCCGTTCAACACAAGGGCAGAAAGAGAAAAGAAAGGTAAGTTCAAACCACACTGGTTATGACCTTATGTCATTGTGTCAAAATATGGAACAGGAGCATATAAACTTTCCCATCCTAATGGAGATGAGATCCATGATCCAATGAATGTCATGCACCTTAAGCGGTTCTATGCTTAAACATGGCACAAAAACAAAAAACAAACAAAAAAGTAAAAAAGGATCAAAATACAAAAAGTCAAAAAGAGAAAAATAAAAAGAGAAAGTAGGTCATCCATATGTGAAAACCACACAATTGTGGCACTTTGGATAGATCCCTTGGTGAAAACCAGATTCTAACACCTTGGGAAGATTCATTGTTCACAAACATCTTATATCTAGGGGTACTTTTACTTAGCTCTAGGGCTAGTTCCACACCTATGTCCGTGATTCCTTGTGATCTCGTCCTATCAAGTCTTGATCCAGTTGTTTCTCCTCTTGTAAATTGTGAAGGTATTTCCATTGTATATTCCTCATCTAATGTTGGGGAACCTTTACACTTTCACTTTCCTGTATATATCATGTGGCACCTACCCTTGTATATTCCCATCTAATGTTGGGGGCATCCATGTTTCTCTCTTTACCATACATAGCTTTTGGAAACCTTAGAAAATCCAAAAACATTCAAATATGTTCAAACTCTCTAAAAAAATTCACATAACGTGTTGGGCCCCTAATTTATCTTCCAAATCTTTAGGGCGCGTAGGCGTGCATGGCTGGAGGAAGTGCGCAAGTGTAGGCGTGCAAGGAAGAGTTCAAAAGGCTTCTTGAAGAACCTAAGATGCATGCGCGCCGTGCAAAGAACAATTCAAGACTTAGCCATTTTTGGCCTTTGGGACAGGAAACACATGAAGAACATGTTCCATTTGGATAAGGTTCCAGCCTGGTGACAGGGTGTCCTAGAGGAATATACCTTGCGATAGAAAGATCCAAAATGTTAATCATGACATGGAGAGGCATGCACTTGGGGCAACCCACACCTTGACACTTGGGGCCAGATCTGAGGCTGCAGAGGAGTTTGTTAGAGCTCAGAGGCATATTTATATGTGTGCCCTTGGTAAAGAAAGGGAGATAAAAGGGAGGTAGTAGAGCCCTATAAAATTACTGCAAGAACTATGAGATGAAAATGGGTACAAAATTCTAGTAAGGATGTAATGGGAAAATGGGGAATGAAATTTTTGTCTTGTGAGAATACATGTATGTATCCACACATGGAGCATGACTATCGTCCATTTCTATAGAATTTTATAAGTAAACACTATGAATGAATGTGATTATAAGGTTGTCATGACAAATGTATCAAGACTCTTTCTTTGTATTATCTACATATTACTATTGCACTTCAGTTCTTATATAATCGTGAATCTTTCTTAAATGGTTAAGTATAGTAGTAGATGTACAACTCTTAGTTCTATTATTTCAGTTGTGTGCTTTGGTTCTATTATGACTGAAGGGGTATAAAATCCATCCTAAGCTCTATAGCCCTTCATGTCTGTTAAATCACTAAGTCAGAATCATGAGCTATGCCTTCCACTAGACTCACATAAAAGAGAGACTCATCTTCCTCTCACGCGCCTCGGGTGAGCACCCAACACCCACTGGCTGATAGGTCGGCACGCATTAGGTCCCCTTGTTCTTAGTGGGTGCAAAAGTGACTACATCTTGGTTCCATTTCCGGGACCTCTTTTCAAAGTTGTAGGGGAACATGACATATATCATGATCTCTGTAAAAAGTGATGGTGGAGCACTTAACACTTGAAGGTGTTGAAGATTGGTTTAAGATCATGGAGGATGAATTTTCTCAGAGATTTAGTACCGGATCTAGGTTCGATACATGAAGATGGGTGGAAGACACTCTTTATCATGAGTTATACGAAACCTTCTTCTGATGTTTCCTAGTAGAGTTATTCAAATGGCTCTCGACTTATACATCTAGATCGGGGTGGCATTATAGATCATACCCTTGGACCCAAGAAACATATCAGAACCTACAAGATGCTGATCTAACATGGACTGTGCTATAGATCATTGGTGGAAGGGAGTATTGGCTAGCTACACTCTAGAATACGCCATTTCCACATATTCATGTATAAAATTTGTTGAGTTTGAGTTCTTGAGAGCCCATGGGATCATATTTGCATGTTATTCCGTTTGTGATAAAAATCTTGATGGTAACCATGGGTTTAGAGAAATTCCCTATGGTCGGCTAAACCACCCTAAGCACTAGGTGAGGAAGCCAAGTTGGGGAAGGATGGATGATCTGATGACTAAACAGGAAAGGGAGGAGAGGTGGCTCAAGTATAATGAAGCACGTGAAAAGGAGATCGATAGACAGCGTGGGATTACAAGTGGGTTATGGAGCCAAACATGGTGGAAAGGAGTTGAGGTTCATGTGGAGGATGTCAAACCCAAACAGTTTGTGGTACCCCATCTTGGTAAGCATGGAAGAGAAAACCTTGCGACTTCTAATGAGAGTCCATTACGTAGAGAGAGAAGATTCATTGGTGCGCATCTGACCCCACCTAGCGACTTGGAGTTTTGTGCTTATCTTGTTTGAATGAGGGAAGAGTAAAATTGATCCATTTGATATCAGTGGAAGCAACCGATCGGTGCCTAGAACATAAAATTTATTATTTGGGACTTCTATGGCTTCACACACTATTCCGGTATTTGGTGGAATGTTTGGACAAGGCACATATACAGTTGGTTTTGGAAGCACGTTAGGAGGTGGTGGAGGAAATATGACTGGGAGTGATACTAGTTCACAAACTATTGGCACGCATTTCAGCGGGATGACAGGAGCACTCGGCATGAAAAACATAGGCCCTGTACCTAATACAGGAGGATCTAGAGGTGGAAGTGGTGGAGCCGATGGCTCAGGATCTAATGGATCCGGTGGAGGAGGAAACACCGGAGGAAACTAAGGGACTAGATCGAGAGGGCAAGGGCCTCAGCCACCAGCTCAAGTCTTTTTCAAAATTTCTCTACACTTGCCAGATTACAGTGGGATAGAAGATGCCACGGAGCATGTGCATAAGTGCGAGCTGTTATGGCATGCAAAGGGAATCACGACCCAAGATCGAAAGGCCAGTCAATTTGCGATGACCTTGCAAGGATGCGTGCATAGTTGGTATAGAAAGTATGACCCTCATCAGACTATTATGGATTATACCACATTAAGAAATGCATTCTTGGTGGAATTAGCTTTAGCTCTCTCAAAGAAATCCAATAGGGAATGGTAGAGAGCATGTGAGAATATGATGCACACTTTAAAACTCTTTTATCTAAACTATCTTATGATATCCACCCTTCACAACATGCTCAGTGGTTTGTTAGAGGGTTGATCACACCCTTTAGGAGGGCCTTATCTCATAAAACATTCATGGACCCGCGAAGCATTGGAAGATGCTTTATGCACTGAAGTAGTTGGTAGTGTTGACACTGGTGTTAGCCAATTTCTGGAGGCTCAAATTGCTGCCATGGCTAAGCAATTGGAGAAATTATCTACCAACATAGTTCCAGAGATTCACGAAGGAATGTGGTGCATGGATTGTAATGTGGAAGGAAACACAAGGGATAATGGTGGGATATGTACTTGGAAGGTGGTACACACCATGGCGATGGCTGTGAAATATGTCACGAGGACCATGATGCAAGTAGGTGCCCCATATTACAGTGCGCGATCCATAAAAATGTATCTTGTTATTACAAAATATGTACCTCAACCACACATGACACCAAGGATTGTAGATTGATTGACTAGATTCATGAGGCAATTCATCTTGGTGTGCACCAAACTGGCATTACCAGCAGTCCCAAAGGAGATGAACATCGGTATGAGGAGGACCGTAGAGATGGAGATGCATGTGTAAGAGGGTTTCGTGGAGGATTTTATGGACTTGGTGACCGCGGAGGAAGAAGTGAGTTCCTGCATGGGATATGTTTTAATTATGGAGCCACAAACCATTATAAACATGATTTTCCGATCTTCTAAAATGCTCCCGTGTGGAAAAAAACATAAGCATGAAGAATGTCCGAGTTGTACGAACATATGAGTTAGCAGCACCGAAAGGATAAGGGAACTACCACGGTGACTATTAAGAAGGATGACGCGCAATGGCTTCTATGAGTAATATGAGAATCAGAACTAGATCCTGTTATGGTAACAATGAGGGCAGAATCCACGTGCGCAAGGGAAGTGCCTAGGCAGAGACCTCTGGTTTCGAGAGAAGAAGTAGTACATAGGAAGTATCCAAACCTAGCTCACTAGAAAGAAGTTTACCAGGAAACCATGGATGTAATTCAAAGTTTACAAGGGGAGATCCAATGCTTAAAAGAGCAGACTAGAAAAGATGAGCAAAGGAGACTAGTAGAAGCACCAAGGGATGAATTGGATGAGGTTAAGGAGGTGTGTAAACTATTGAGGCAGGAGAATATTATTCCCTGCTAGGGGCATGGTTGAGAAAAATGCTACGTGCAGGGAAGAACATGAAAGGCAAATCCTACATGCAAACCTCCCACCTCACAACCTTGATTATGACAAAGAGATTACCCTAAACGCAGTAGTGGATGGATGGTTACTTAGCAACATCCTCATTGACATAGGTGCGGAGGTTAATGTTCTCACTCTGGATGCCTGACATCAAATGGGAAGACCTGCATTACAGCCATCTTCAAATGTGTTGTATATGGTGAATAAGACAAAGTTGATGCCCATAGGTGTCTTGAAGGATGCAACCATTATAATTCAGGGGACTAGGTTCACTGGGGATTTTTAAGTCTTGGCACTTGCCGAGGTGGATAATTTCCCAGCTCTACTTGGGTGCCCGTGGTGTTATAAGAATAATGCAGATCTCCGGTTTAACAAGGGGTACATAAGCTTTGAAAAAGGGAAGAGCAGTAGTTATAAAACTAGTTGATGGGAAGTCCACCCCTATAGTGAACCATTTGGGGAGGAAGTCCTGCATAGAATATATGTGTGCTCCATAAGAGATCCAGAGAGCATCCACCCTATAGAAGGAGTCATCTAGTTTGATGATGCTCAATATGTCAGTGATACTACCAATATAGCATGTGATAATTGGGTGTGTGGGACTTATGAATTGATTGGGTGACATCTGAAAGGATCAATAACCAAGGTAAAAACAATGCATATAGTTTGGCACCTAGGAGGGAAGACAATAACAAAGTATTCTAGGGATGCATACCCTGAGGTCTTTTTGAGAGAAATGGAAGCTCGCTAGAGGGAGGACGAGTGATAAAGTATGCTAGGTTATGTTTTGATAGGCACAATAGCAAGGTGGTGGGCCGCGCATAGTGAGAAATTGTTGGAATGGCACGAAGTTCAAATTTCACTCACTGTCTGATTCTTGAAAAGTAACATACCCACCACTATTAAGGATTACAATGGCAATGGACCCACCTCTTCCCACATCCAAGCATGTGAGAGGGTTTGGGGAGAAGGCGCGGAAGCTTTACCACCCTCTCTTTGGGTGCATAAGTTGTATTTGACACTCCAAGGTTGTGCACATGCATGGTATATCCATTCTGAAACATGCCGCCAAACGGGAAGTTGGCAGGAATTAATGGCTGACTTGGTCCACACATTTAAGTACCGAAGTACCAAGCAACTAGTTGATGAGGCATTGCAGACTATCAAGCACCTCACTCTGGGGGATTGCACCATGGCAGAAGATAGGTTAGTAAAATTACTCAATGGACCTAGTTTAGAAGCATGGTTTGAAGAGGAGGAACCAGAAGACATACAATTCGAGCGTGCGTGTGCTGAAAAGGAGAAAGGAAAGATGGTATACCTTATTAATGGAGAGGAGATAGAGAGCCTGAATATTGACCTTATGCATGTGCGCACACGTATCATGAACCACTCAAAACCAAGAAAGTTAACATCAGCTCGGAAGAGGAGCCCAAGGAGGCTATCATTGGGGACTACTTGGTCAGAAAAGGAAGTATCAAAGATCATCGATCTCTTACATGAATTTGAGGATTTATTCCCACACGGATACCATGAGTTAAAAGGCATCCACCATTCATTGGGGAAAATAAGGATAAGGTTGAAATATGGTGTGTGCCTAGTCAGGAAAATGCCTTACAGGATGAATCCCAACATGCGCGTAAGGGTTAAGGAAGAACTAGACAAGATGATAGCATCCGGTATCATTGAGGCTGATGGAGGAATCAAAGTGGATAATTATATTGGTGATCGTATAAAGAAGGATGGGTAAATTAGGATATAAGTGGATTACAGGGAATTAAATGTTGTTTGTATAATAGATCCTTTTCCCACCCCCTTTACTGAAGAGATTTTGGAAGGAGTTGTTGGGCACGAGGTCTATTCCTTTACAGATGGATTCTCGGGATATCACCAAGTAAGGATTTCCAAGGAAGACCAAGGTAAGAAAAATTTCACCACCGAGTGGGGAAGCTTTGCATATACAGTCATGCCCTTTGGGCTAAAGAATGTGCCCGCTATATTTTTGCACATAGTGGTACAAGCATTTAAGGACTTCATCCACAAGTTCCTTCAGGTATATTTGGATGATTGGATGGTGTATGGATTAGTAAGGGACCATTTTGATAACTTAAGGTTGATTTTTGAAAGATGCTAGTAGGCGAGGATCTCCCTCAACATCAAGAAATGTATCTTTGCAACTCCTTTTGGAACATTGTTGGGGCATATCATATGTAAAGAGGGCTTACTGGTAGATCTCGCAAAGGTTGTAGTTATTATGGGATTAGGGGAGCCTACTAGCCAAAGCACCATGCACATGCATTTCTTGGACACACTGGATACTACAGAAAGTTCATTAACGGATATGCCAAGATCGCCGTGCCTTTGGAAATATTGCTTAGACACAAGAGTGCCTTTCAGTGGGGAGAGGCGCAGCAGAGGGAATTTGACACTCTAAAAGAAAGGCTTATCACCACACCTATTCTATGATTCCCATCATGGGATAAACCTTTCCATGTCCACATGGATGCCTCTGGTACAACAATAGGATCCATTCTTGCTCAACCAGGAGAGGGGATTGTTGATCATCCTTTGTGTTTTGTAAGTAGAAAGTTGACACTAGCATAACAGAATTATACAACGACCAAGCATGAGGCATTATCAATGATCTACGTGCTCCAAAAATTTAGGCAATATCTATTGGAAACTCCTTTCATATTCTACACTGACCATATGGCCTTGAAGTATTTGGTAAAAAAATCAGTGTTGCAAGGGCGCATATGCCGTTGGGTTCTTCTATTTCAGGAGTTTGAATTCAAAGTGGTGGTAAAATCGAGAAAGAACAATTGTGGGCTAGATCATTTATCAAGGATTGATTTGGGAGAGGATGCATAGAGTATCAAGGAAACCATGCCGGATGCACAACTGTTTAGGTTGCAGGCACACCCTCAGAACTAGAAGACATTGTTATCTTTCTCAAGGAAGGTGTGGTGCCCGAAGGGATGAATGCTCTGGAAAGGAAAAGGTTAGCCATACATGCAATGCCCTTCATGTTGATCAATGGGGATTTGTATAAAATGGGCCGTGATGAGGTTTTGTGCTGGTGTGTACTAGAACATGAATGCGTAGCTATAATAGAAGAGGCCCATGGTGGGATTGCTGGAGGACACTATGTAGGGAATGCAACTACGTGCAAGATCCTAGTCGCTGGACTATGGTGGGAGATGATTCACCAGGATTGTATTGAGTTTTGTAAGGCCTGTGACCACTGCCAACACCTTGGAAAACTTGGAAAAAGGGACGAGATGCCCTTGCACCCCATCGCCAATGACGGAACCTTTTGAAAAGTGGGAAATAGATTTTTTTAGACCAATCTCACCAGCTGCATGAAGCACTAACTCACATTATATTATTACATGTACTGATTATCTCGACAAGATGGGCGAGGTCGCATCCACTAGGGATTGCACCAAGCCACAACTACTAGATTTTTATGGGAGAACATTATCAACGTATGGGTGCCCATTAAGTTTAGTAAGTGATAGTGGCACTCACTTCTTAAATGAAACAATCATGATTATTTTAGTAGAATTTATGGTGGCCCATCACAAAACTACCCCTTATCACCCTCAGGCAAATGGGACTGCAGAGGCATTCAACAAAATACTTAGTCACACATTGAATAAGATATGTGACATGGGTAGGAAGGATTGAGATGAAAAGGTGTCAACATTCCTTTAGGCATACAGAACAACATATAAAAGGTTAAACAAGGCCACACCATTTTAACTAGTGTTTCACGCAGAGGCTATTTTTCTGGTTGAATTTATGCTACCGTCACACTACGTATAGCTTGCGCATGAGCATTGGACGATGAACAAGTGCTGGAAGTAAGAATTGATGAATTAATAAAGTTGGATGAAAGGAACTCACTAGTAAGATGGAGCCAAACAACTGAAAAAGCTAAACAAAAGGCATGGCATGACTGCGACATTAAAAACAAACAGTTTTAGGTTGGCTAGATGGTATTGTTTTATGATTCTAAATTTCTACTCCATCCTGAAAGTTGAAGGTGCATTGGTTGGGTCCTTATGTAATTTCATACATCCTTGATTTGGGTGCATGCCAGCTACAAGCACTGGATGGAACAAAATTACTTGGACACTTTAATGGGAGTAGGCTGAAGCCCTACTATAAATAATGCTTCTTGGTGTTTGTAAATAAGGTAGTTCTGCCAGTTAGTTTAGAGTTTCCTTTTATGCTTTTCCTTTCTTGTTTTTCCCTTTCACGTTGTTGTCTTGTTTTACACCTTGGGCACTGGAAACCTTATTACTTTTTAAAATTATGATTGCACAAAGGACCACGCATCAATTTAGTGTGGGGTGAGGTGATTAAGAGATACATGAAGTTATTCTACAGAAGATTGAGTTGGTAAGACCGTTCAAATTAGCCCTATTGAAAAGAAGCATTAAGAAGGCAGATGGATGAAAAATAGAGTTCCATTGAAATCCACGTAAAAAGGAGGAAAAACTACAAAAACATGAGGTAGGTGAAATTAATAATCATGAGGATGGTAGAGATTCCTTTAGTGCTTTGGTAACACGTGCGTAAAAGTCTTCTATCAAGATGGATTGTCTGTGTGCCAGAAGGTTGAAAAACGTTTCACGCAAGGATTGGGTGCGGTGAAAAATGTTTCACGCAAGGATTGGGCGTGCGAGGAAAAGTGCTGAAGTTGGGTTTGTTTGAAAATGCCACATTAAATATTGTCATACGGTGGTAGGTAGCCTAGCCTTTAATGCATAAAAGTGGGAAAATCTATAAATACAAGGATGGTAAGTTCATTATTTTACTTTGCAAAAACAAGGAAAACAATTTTCTTTCAAGAGCTAGGGTTTGAGAGCTAATTTGTGCAAAGGAGAATCTCAAAAACTCACGTGCAATCAGTTTGGTTGATCTATAAACTAGAGTAGAAGTGATTCATGGGTGTGAGGAACATTGGGAAAGTGTGTCGTGATTTAAGGAGAAAGTTAGAAATTAGGGTTTGTACCCTAGGGCACAGGGCGTGTGAAGAAAACTCTCAGACAACCCGAAGGCAACCAAGGAATGAAAGAAAAGCATAAAATGATGGCCATGAAACCAGTTGATAATCCTATAGTACAATCAAAAAAGGGAAAGGGGAAGGAACAAGAAAGAAGAAAGAAGATGAAATCCCCTTGGATACCAATGAGGAATGGTACTCAGAGATGTAATACCCGATGGGTTTTTCTAGGGCAAGAGTGGGAGTCCCACATCAGACAGATGACAGTAATTGATTACAATCACTGGTCAAGCATAATTGTGAAGGAAATGGTGTTGGAGCTGGTGTGCCCCACAAATAAATGAACACCTAACGGGATGTTTATTTATAATGATGTAGTCAAGGTGAAAATGGAGAAGGCAGGGATTCTCCAACTTTACAAGTTTCCCTACTTCGGGAAGCCTGAGTTCCTGTACCAATGGTTAATGATGCACGTGCATGAATAATTATTCTAATTTGTAGGGTGCAAGATGCACATAATCCCACAATTAATCTCACACTTTACAGGCCTAAGCTGTAAAGAGGACGCGATCCTAGATGACCTCTAGGATGACGAGGAAATTAAGGAAACCATCGCATCCCAAGATTATAAGAAGGGATCGAGGTACTACGACATTGCAGATATCAGTGATCTTGTGATGAAAATGGCCATGCACCTCGTTTCCAAGCTAAATGGACAAGATAGGTGGACCCAGGTGAGCAATCCTCAGTTGAATGTATGTAGAAAGGTCATGGAAGGCACCATGTACAATATCTCCTAGTACATAGCAGACAAGATTAAAAGTAGCACGGAGGATGGAGGAAAGATATTGTTTGGGAACATTCTACTAACCATTGTGTTCTCATAAATTGGGGTGCCAGATGCATCTGATAAGTTCGTATGGGTGCACCTCGATGAAGACCCTTCACCCATAGATAGGTTCCAAAAGTATACTTGTGATTCAATGACAAGGGTACACAAGGCACGCTTGGATAAATGTGTGCCTTAGGAATGCATTCGGGGTAGAATGGTGGATCCCAGAGTAACTCCCTATGGTGAATGAAGGAGAAGCAAACTTCACGGTGTACCAGCACTTCTACATTGGTAAATTTATCTTAGTGGATGACAGTTGGAGTCCCTGGTGTAAAATCCCCTTCTCATTTACTGCCCAATTCTTCCAAGCAAGGGTAAACAGATATAAGGAGTCAAAGAAGTTAATAATCAACCTATCCACCCTCAACAGTGAACACAAAGAGATGAGGAAGAAGTTGGTCTATCTAGGAAAGTGCACGTACATTGAAAGGTACGTGTCGCAGGATGTGCACATCGTAAGGCCGATGACCTTACCGATTGCTGAGAGTGCTGCTGCC
Organism: Taxus wallichiana var. yunnanensis; assembly: GCA_018340775.1. Classification (NCBI taxonomy): domain Eukaryota; kingdom Viridiplantae; phylum Streptophyta; class Pinopsida; order Cupressales; family Taxaceae; genus Taxus; species Taxus wallichiana. The sequence continues at coordinate 74,135,432 of CM031235.1, read as the reverse complement.
AGAATTTACTGCGCATAAGACCAAAGTTCAAGAAGGGCGCGTATGTAGAGAATGAAATATCCATCCCAGATGACCCCATGGGAAGGAAGAAGCCAATGCTAAAGTGCAAGGAGAAAGAAGAAGAAGAGGAAGAACAAGGGGTGGTGGGAAGGCAGGATGTAGGTACCATGGGGCCGAGTACCTATGTCCGGAAGAAGAGAAGGATGGTGGTCAAGGAAAAGACCCCGAGAGCCTACGAAGCCACCATCCCCTAAAGAACCTTTAGATGAAGAAAAGATAGCATCCCCCACTCCAAAATTTTCTGCCAGAGAAGAAGAACAAGGAACGGAGGAACAAGGGTCTGGAGATATGAACGACCTAAACACCTATGTAGGCGAAAGGGATGATGATGAAGGGGAAGAGATGGAGGTGGATCAAGAGCCAATTGATATCCATGACTCGGAAGGAGAGGAGGCTGAGAATGCAAATGATGCCTTCATATTTGTAAGGAGGAAAGGCACCCGAAGGGAGGAAGGCATGCGTGAATGAAGAGGGGAGTGAAGGGGCTAGTACCAAGGAACCTAATATGCCCAAGCTCACTCAGGAGGAGGTGGATGAAAAGGAAATGAGGGAGGCAGAGAATATAATTGATGCCTTGGTCAATGAAGAGTTAGGGCACAGCGCGGAGCTCGTGCTTGGTGAGTTCAAGAAGGAGCAGAGGGAGAAGAGTGGAAGTAGCACGAAAGGACCAACTCTCTCGATAACTGTTCCCAAGGGCGTGCACATGGGAAGTAAATGTGTAGAAGGGGAAGAACAATGATGAGTTACATTGATGACCCCAACAAAGTTTTTGTGCACGTTTCCAAAGTACCGTGCCCACTAAGGAGCTCACCGCCATGGAGTCCTTTGACCCTGAGGGTGGATACCTGTGAACAAGGAAGATGTTATCTTGGGCATTTGACTCCCACCTCGATGAGCCTAAATTTGAGATTAACCAAGGAGTGGTATTAAAGCTATCCAAAGGAAAGGGGAAAACCCCATTATAAACATGCAGCAACTATCAGACGAGCAAGTGTGCAACACATTAAACAAAGTCTCTATGGAAATTGAGGCTAGGCTCTTCAGTAGAAATGACAGGGTTAGAGTCCTGGAGGACCTGTTGGAGAAGAGGAAGGAAGAAGTGGTGAAGCTGACGAAGGATCTCAGCCTAGAGAAATTAATCAGCACTCAACTGTAGAGGGAGCTTTAGGAGGAAAAGGCTAGGGTACATAAAGTTTCCAAGAAGGTGGAGCTCATCTCCCAATCAATTATCACAAAGCACCCAGGACCTTAACCCTCCTACACAAAAGTATAGATCCTCCCTGGAGTTCCTAGAGGACTTGACTTGGATCCTCACCATGGAGAGGAAGCCCTTGGCATTAGATTCGGTAGAAGAGGTAGCAACGTGCTTGGAGAAAGAAGACAAGTTGAAGGTTGTTGCGCTCGTGGCTGATTACAACAAGGTGCTCACCGACGTAAGATCAGCTACAAAACCATGGGTGTTGCTTATGTCCACCGCACGAGACCAAGAAAAAGTGACAAGCATACCGCTTGCTTGCGAAATGAGACCGAGTTGAAGGAATTCAGAGAGAAGAATAAGGGAAATAGAGCCGAGTGGGAAAGGATCATAGCCAAGGTAGAAAATAAATCTAAAGCCATTGAGAACTGGTGAGTCTCAATCAAAACCCAGCTAAAAGAGCTCTACAAGGTCATCACAAGGAAGATGGATGCCCTGGAAGACCACGCTAAAGAATTGGAGACTGTGGTGGAAACCATTACCACATAGGGGGAAGGGCTAACTTACGATGAGGTGAGCACCTTGGTTGGCGACATCTGCACTAAAGCGTAGAAGGAAGTCAGCACTTGGAGTACACTGGAGGCCTACCTCCGAAAAACTTTCCTTCCTCCTTTAATAAATTTTCCCCTATTCTTTCTTTTCCCCTTTCTTTATTCTTTCCCGCCATTCTTTTCCAAGGCAAGGCCTTGCATTCTTTTTGTACTACATTCTTTGAGAAGGTTCCCGAGGGCGAGAGAATAGGTGAAGTGTGGGGTAATGTTGGGCCCCTAATTTAGCTTCCAAATCTTAAGGGTGCATAGGCGTGCATGGCCGGAGGAAGCGCGCAAGTGTAGGCATGCAAGGAAGAGTTCAAAAGGCTTCTTGAAGAACCCAGGATGCGCATGCTATGCGAAGAACAATTTAGGACTTAGCCATTTTTGGCCTTTGGGACAAAACACATGAAGAACATGTTCCATTTGGATAAGGTTCTAGCTCAGGTGACAAGGTGTCCTGGAGGGAATATACCTTGCGATAGAAAGATCCAAAAAGTTAATCATGACATGGAGAGGCATGCACCCGGGGCAACCCACACCTTGACACTTGGGGCCAGATCTGAGGCTGTAGAGGAGTTTGTTAGAGCTCAAAGGCCTATTTATATGCACCCTTGGCAAAGAAAGGGAGACAAAAGTGAGGTAGTGGAGCTCTGTAGAATTACTGCGAGAACTATGGGATGAAAATGGGTACATAATTCTAGTAAGGATGTAATGGGAAAATGGGGAATGAAATTTTTGTCTTGTGAGAATACATGTATGGATCCACATATGGCGCATGACTACGGTCTGCCTTCTGTAATCTTTTATAAGTAAACACTATGAATGAATGTGATAAGGTTTCCATGACAAATGTATCAAGACTCTTTCTCTATATTATCTACATATTACTATTGCACTTCAGTTCTTATATAATCGTGAATCTTGCTTAAATGGTTAAGTATAGTAGTAGATGTACAACTCTTAGTTCTATTATTTTTGTTGCGTGCTTTGGTTCTATTATGACTGAAGGGGTGTAGAAGCCATCCTGAGCTCTATAGCCCTTCATGTCTATTAAATCACTAAGTTAGAATCATGAGCTATGCCTTCCACTAGACTCACATAAAAGAGAGACTTGACTCCCTCTCGCGCACCTCGGGTGAGCGCCCAACCCGCTGGGTGATAGGCCGGCGCGCATGAGGTTCCCTTGTTTTTAGTGGGTGTAAAAGTGACTACATAACACTTGACAAACCCGAACAATAGAAAAATCAGAAAATACAAAAACAATAGAAAATTGTTTAACAAACTTTCCAAAACAACGCAAAACGCATTGAAAAATAGTACCACAAAAACATAGCTTTAGTTTACTTGTTTGTCTTGTTTCTTGCTTTGTTTGTTAGTTTGTGTACATTGATTACTTGTATAGTTTCTGCTTGCTTGTACATTTGTATAGTTTGTCACTTAAACATACTTTGTTAGATTCATCTTTTCTTTCTTAGATTAGATTCATTCTTACTTGTACATATGAAGTGTGTTTTTACATGCTTGTAAATAATTGTACATAGTTGTGTTAATTCATGTTGTTTGGAAATGTATATTTGATAGGTTTGTTAACATTTTTGGGTGTTTTCTTGTTGCATTTGCATGTTTTTGTTATCACATCATCATATCTCCATCTATATCATCACATCTAACATCATTTATACATCATATATAAGTAAAAAGCTAAGTGTACATCATACATGAATGCTAAGCTAATCATCACATACCATATCATCAAATGGGGGCAAGAGGGATCATAAATATCAAAATCTATCCCCCCGCACCAATATCATCATATCATCCCATACCCAACAAAGAAAAATAAAGTATCTCATAAACCACAACATTTGATATCATCTAAGGATATATCATGCATCTAACATATGGGAAATGTCATCATCAATATCCATCATGGTACATACATAAGAAATAAAATCAAGACAACATCATGATCCAATCCTCATCCATAACCATAGTAATCATCATGAATCATATAAATATGTGGCATGTCTAAATGCTAATTAATGCTAGTAAATATGAAATTAAATGTGTAAAAAGACCAAGAAGGGTTGGGGTACTCACAAATGGTCCATTGTCATCGTTTTGGATGTACTCTCGAATGGTATCAATGCGTCTATGGCGATTCTGCACCCTATCCATCTCGCTTGTCGCTTGTGGTAACTCACGGTAAAAATTTGGTAGGGTTTGGTAGCAAATGTACTGATCACGATGATTTACCCCCTGGAGGGGTATATTTGGCTATTTTAACCCGTCATGATGCCCTAGGGGCATGTTTTGACCGTCGTGATCACTCTAACACTTCTTCTATCCACCGTAATGATTTTTTTATTAAATAATCATTTTTAACTCCTTTTCACCACGTCGAGGCGTGTTTTTGCTACTTAGCACCTATTTCTTCTCCTTAGGAAATTTTCTTGCTTTCAGGTGATCTCCTATTTTCTCATTTCTTCTAAAAATTAAAATCCCTAAACATTACAAAATAAAAAAAAATCAAAACACATAATGTAGTGCCCACTTCCCTATGACACTTTTTTATGCTTATTTTGATATTGTTGTTTACGTTATGGGTATTATTATGTTTTGATTTAGTATGTTGTTAGAAATTTGATCGTGGATTATTGCTAACTTTGATTTGGATATGATACACGATGATTATTAGAGACACTCATATGTGGATGATGATATATTATTTGACATGGATGTTGTTCGGACATATGATTTTTTGGATATTATGAGTAGATCTAGAAAATGGATATTTTATGATGATGATATAGTTGTTGATTAAAAATGCAAATGATGTAGTTGTTACTTCGATGTTGTTGTAATTCATTTATATAATTGGTTTTGTGATTTCATTTATATCATGTTGGATGTTCTGATATGGCCATGAGGTCAAGGAGGTATTTATATTTTGCAGGTTAAAAATATCACAACAAAACATCGGGGATTGGAGACCAACCACAATGGAATTCTAGGTGAATTCGACAAGGTCACCATGGCAACTTGTTTTGTGTGTGTGTGTTGTATTTTTAGGGATTCCCATGGGGGATTACCTTTATATGTGACCATGGGTATTGTGTATTTTATTAATGTGGTTAATTTTTATTATTGTTGTATGTATTTTATTAGTAATGTGTTCCCTTTCTTTTAATTAATTAAAATGTGGTAGATTAATGTGAGAAATCATATGGTTAAAATTTAAATAAATTAAATTGGGATATGGGAAAGTAATAATGGAAGTTGTTGGTTGTTTGTATTAAATATGTAAGGGATGTGTAAGTTGTGTAAGAGTTTGTGTAAGTCTGATTTTGGAGTATGAAATACTCCACCTCCATGGAAATTCGAATTTGTCCTTGGGGGCTATTTTTAGAGGCTTGTGGGACAAGTAAAACTTGTCCCATGCCTCTAAATTTAATTTACCAACCATACTTATGGTTGGAGAAGTGATTTGTGAATTTTATAATGAATTTTATTAATCATGTTTCTTTTTTTTTATTGCACTCTCTTACATTTTACTTATTTTTCTGTCGCTTGAGGTGTGGGCTTTTTGGAGTGTGCAAGTAACTTGTCATATTTTCACCTACCTCTTTATTGTGCTTGGGAGAATGAAATTTTGTCTTTTGTGTTTGAAATTTGAGGATGTGTGATGTGGAATCCTACATGGATCCACATCATCCTCTCATCTTCCCTCTTCTATAAAATTCAAACTCTATGCGTGTTTTGGGTTGTTGAATCATTTTTGCAACTTCTTTGGGGTGCATTTTCTTGTGTTGGAGCTTTTTTTTGGAGAAAATTTTGGAGAAAGCTTTGCATGCTTGGGAGATTGCTATTTTGGACTATGTTTTTGGCATTTGAAGCTTGTTGTTTGGAAACAAAAGTTACCATGGAGAGGTAGGAATTTAACTCTCTTTTCATGTTGTTATTTTCTTGTTGTGTTGTATGAATGGTGCATGTTTTGATTTATTTGTTGGCTGGTTGGGTAGACTACCATAGGAATGGTGTAGGAGAAGGCTATGGGGAATCCATGTGGGGGGCATAAGGAAATGCCATTGGCATCAAAATTTTGTGGAGGGAGTTTGGGTTTGGGATCCACCATGGAAAAGAAATAGCTTGCATTTCTTACTTTGTGGGGGCATAAGGATATCTATGGGGGACATAAGGATATGTATGGTGAAATTTATTGGTGGTTTGTTACTGGTGGATGCCCAATTCCCAATTGGGAGGCATAAGTAGCTTCCCCCATAGACCTTGCTCCTTTGGCTTGCATGATCAAGCCTGAGTTCTATTTTAAAATGTCTTTAAATGTAGTTGTGAACTGTTGTTTTGTGTTGAATTGTGTTTTAAAATGAAATGTGTATGTTGAAATAATGTTGTGTGTTGTGGAAGCCAGTTGTTTCCATGGGTTGAATCACACCTCTTATTGTGTTTTGGTTGGGGCTCGGGGGCCAATGATGAAGGAAGGATTCTCCTTTCATTGGATGTCTTGGTTGGGTGGAGAGCGTTGCCTTTCCCCCTTTTTTGTTGTGATCAACTTGGTGAAAAAGGAAACTTGCATGTTTTTGTTCTGGAGAAAAGGAAAATATAATTTTGATAGTCCCTTGTGAATTATACTTCATTTGTAACCTTTCCCACATGAAGTGGATGAAATTTCAATGTATACTTGTGAAGAAATGATGTTGTAATTGATTATGGATATATATATTCAAATTGTGAAAGACATTTACATTCTACTCTGTACAATGGAAAGAAATAAATAGAATGTTGTTACTGATTTCAAACATTGAAGTATATAAAGTATATAATTAGGAATTAATAAATAATTGAAATATCTTCTCTCTTATGCATCATTGGATCGAATTCAATGTTTTATTGTATGGCAAAAGAGATAGTTAGATCTCTATTTTTTTAAAATGTACGTGGAATTAATGCTGCATTTTTGTATCCTTGGAAACATATTAAAATTGGAAATCAGACTTTGCAAGTTAGTTTGAAATGGTTTGTCTATAAACAACTGAATGTATTGGAGTAGTTTAGAAATGAAATGCCACACTTGAATGATAAAAGTGATATACAGATTTAAAAGAAATAGATCTCTGTTATAAACTTTAAACTGGCAATAAATTTAAATAAAATGCACAGTTCAGACCTGCACTTAATAATCAAATTGGAAAGGATATAATTTAGCATGCTAAGACATCAAGGAACTCAAATTGACAAAGAAAACTTAAGAAAACTATTTATAACATTGCAAAATCAAGCCAATCCTTTCCTTAGACGTTTTTCTATCAAATGTTGGAAAAATACAAATTGAAATCAATTGAGTGAATTGACCTTCCTAAAACATTCTAAATCCTCCCTAGAGAAATCCTCCATGTCTATTTGGCATGTTGAGTGAAGGAGGAGATCCAATTTAATCAAATTTAAAAGTTAGAGATTACCAATTGGCTTTTTAAAATCTTGCAGATCCTTTTTGCAAACTTTACCCCTTAAAATTTATCAAAATGTAAAATTTATGTTTCTTAAAGAGGGCATCAAGATCTTTCCAAAATTCATCGTTTCCCCAAAACTAATCTTTCTAGAAGAAGTTATGGCACTTTGAATTTTTTTCTCTCATGCGAAAAATTTGGGAAAATTTTCCACTGGCGTGCTGCGGCCCGAAAAGCTCTCGTTAAAATCCTTAGGAAAATTTTAAATTTTTGTTCGGGAAATTTTTGAATTTTCCTCCACTGCCCACATCCAATCATAGGCTACCACATGTCCTCATGAGGCAGCGGTGGAGGTACGGTATCATTTTTGCCCTTAGACCTTAAAAAACAAATTTGGAAAATTTTTTGATTTCTCCCCCCCGCCCATGAGCCTATCACAGGCTGCCATGTGGTAGATTTGGGTGCTAGCAGAGGGGGGAACCCTCATGACCCCCTTTTTCCTTTGAAAATTTTGATTTGGAAAATTTTTGTGTTTCCTCCCGCGGCTCTACACTCCCGCCCTCACCATGGGAAAATCCATCCGCGGCGCGCGAGACCCACACATCCAACCTTCCCTTATCTCCCCTTTGGCGAAATTCACCATATCTCCCCGTAACTCTGCTTGTCTCCCTCTCCTTTCTCCCCGAGGTGAATCAGGAGCACCACATGTCCTTAGCAGAAATGTGGGTGCATGGATGCCAAATTGGCTTTTCTTCCCCTTTGGTGAAATTGCCACAAGACTCTTGCCACTCCGCCCTTCCCTTGTTTTCCTGGCAATGAATTTGAGGCCACCACGTTTCCTGGAGGACCTACAGAGGCATGGGTGCAAATGGGAATTTTATCCCATGTAAGGAAAAATTCCAAATGCCGCCCCATGACCCACCAACCCAAAATTTTCTCTTCACCCTGCTTGACACGTGTCCCCTTGGGGAAAATTTGATCCCTAAAGTCCGCCTGTCCATATCTTGAGTTTCTGAAGGAGTTAGGAGGACTTCTTTATATCACCAGAAAGGTGAGAAAATTTCCTATCCAATGGGAATGATTTAGGGAAATTTTGGAAGCTTTAAGAGTGAGAAAAATAAAGTTGAAACTCTGAGCCTGTTAGAGAGTGGGTATGATGATATTTTACCCCCTGAACCTAACTGAAACTTCTAACCCTAAAAGTTGGACCATGTGACCTTTGATAATTTTTAATGAAGGAAAAGTATGTTCTAGTATTTTATATTTGTTCTGGAACCTATTAGTGTCAATTGTTGTCTTACAACTTGGTTGTGGACACTTCTAATCAAAAAAATTATTCCATAATTTTCTAACTAACCCTAGGTTGTTTCTTGGGTCTCAAGTGGGTTGTTTTAACTAGGAATCACACATAAAATTTCAAAAAAATAAAAATCCTAAAAAATATAAAATGTACAAAATTAGGTAAACAACTCATAGCGGTGAAACTCGTGTCTTGTATATGGTATTCATTCCATATCTTACTGGTATTTTCACATTTTTTTGAATCAAATGACTCACTAATCATCTGATTTAAAACCATTTACAAACCTAGCATGTTTGCTTCATCGGTACTTTGGGGCACATCTAGTTGCCTGATATTGTTTCATTACATACAATGCTTTATCATTGGACTCGCATCCTTCATCATTTTCCCTTGCATGTATCCTTTCTAAGGGCATCATTTTTAACCCTTGTCATCAATCATGAACATTTTGGGATCTTCAGCTTGATAACAAAACATTTTTGCAACTATCTTGACCATTGTTGGTTTGAGTATATGTGTTTGTACTTGTTTCCCTGTTAAATGAGCTTTTTTCTTCTCGTATTGCATTTCTTTTTATATGTTGCATTGAGTTGGTGTTTTCAGCAATGGACAATTATTCATAGTATGAATTTTCATGTCATTCTATTTTTTCATATGCTTATATTTTTAATAAGGACCGATGACGTAGATCTTTGGCAATATGATGACACTAAAGTTGTTTCAATACAATTTGGATGAAAGCTTTCTCTTTTCTTTCCATCTTCATTCCTCTTCTACATCATTCTCCTATCAACACTATTCTTCTAATTCACCTGGGGCATCTTGCCCCTACCCATTCTTCTATCCATTTCTCTCACCTTTTTCGATCGTTGATCGCCTTCTTTCATCACCCCATCAACACTTGAGGGTGCATATCTCACTTTTACTGATTTTTCTTCAACCCCTTCAAAATGTTATATGTCTACTATCTTTGAAGTGGTGTCACTTATGCCACCCCAAAGAGGCAAAAATGTATACACCTATAATATAAATTGATCAAATTAAATACTTAAATTATGATAATTATACCCTTTCCCACAAATTGAAGACATATTGTCAATATCACACATTTTCTCTGCTATCATCATTAATTAATTACATTATGTTAGTTAATTAACTCTTCTATCTAATAACAATGCCAATTAACAACCTTCCATTAATCGGTTCCCCTTTCTATCTAAATTAATTAATTAATTCTCTCTTCTATTTAATCAATAAATCATTATTTATTCGATTAAAATCCTCTCATAACATAAATTATACTAACTATTCCTCTAAAAAGCTTCTATAAACTTGCACACCTATTAATTAGTCACTTTGGTTAATTAATAAACCCCTCAATCCCCATGACTCGCTAGAGGACAAACTAAACTCTCTTAAAGTAAAATCAACCACTTCTAAACCATGCTTATCCATAACTAACCTAGCTTTATTATTATCCCACATAAAATAGGATGAAAATCTTCTTCAAATGATTGGGTTATAAAATTAACCCTCCTCTAACTTTTCTACTTACACCTAAATAGCACGAACCTATAATATAGCCATTTCATCATCCTAGGGCATTCTTCCTTAGAGTGGAGCTAGGAATAATCCATTTACATTCAATCATCCAAGCTATTTTTGGAATATCAATGGAGTTAATCAAGAAAGGCATTGTTCCATGACTTGATGAACCTCCATCCTCAATCCTTTTGGATCAAGAAACAACTATCAACCCTTTTATAGCTAAAGGATCTACTTATGTCCATTTCATTGATTTAGCTTTCTCAAGAGTAGAGAAATAATTGTTAGTATGTTAGCTTGATGTTTATTTTCAAGGTCCTAATGTATAGTGTTGATGCTTATTACTTGTTTAGCTCTTAGCATGATGATGCATAGATTTTATTTCAGCATTGTATTGAGACTATTAGGTGTTAGTCTTGATTTTATTTACATAGATAACTAATTATTGCACCAAATAAAGGATATCCATCAAAATAAATGATCCAAGTGTCATTATCAATGGTTGAAGTAGTGAAATCATCATGAAAATAATCACAAATAGGTGATGCATCCATAGAGGTGCCTCAGCTAGTTGATCAACAATAACTTGGCCTTTGATTTCTTTTTGTGGAATGAATTTTAATTCAAACTCTGTGAGTAGTATGACCCATCATTCCTAGCATCCCAAGAGAAGTGTATGAGATAAGAGATAGCGTAGAGGATCTACCTTGGTGATTATATGAACCTCATTATTAAGAAGGTAGTGGTGCAACTTGTCTACCACAAAGACTAGGCCAAGGCATAATTTTTGATGTAACTATAGTTGCATTCATATGAGAGTAAAGTTTGACTGATGTAATAGACAACCCTCTCACATTGAGAATCATCATGTTGCGCTAGAAGGGCTTAAAGAGCATGAAATGTGGTGGAAATGTATAACAAGAAAGGTCACTCAGCCATGGGAGGTATGAGGATAGGTGGATTTAAGAGGTATGTTTTAATAGCATTGAATGCTCTTTGACAATGATCATCCTAGACAAATTTAGTGTCTTTATTCATCAAGCATGTGAATGGTTGGGTTTTATCAAGTAATTTACGTAATAAAATGACAGATGGCCTAGATTTTTCCTGTAATGATTGTAAATGATGCAAATTACGAGGTGGAGGCATGTCAATAATAGCACGGATTTTATTGGGATCTATTTCAATTCCACATTGTGAGATAATGTACCTAAGGAGCTTGCTAGTTGTAACTCCAAAAACACACTTTTTTGGATTTAAGCGTACTTTATATTGTCGTAAACATTCAAAGAGTGTGCGGAGATCTTGAGCATATGTATAATGATGTTATGATTTGGAAATTATATCGTCAACATAAAATTTGAGGATCTTATGAATATAGTCATGAAACATGTGCGTAATTACTCATTGGTAAGTGGCCCCAGTGTTTTTTAAGGCTAAAGGGAATGAAAATGTAACAAAATGTTCCCCAAGGCATAGTAAATGAAGTTTTTCTTGGTTTAGTGGGTTGTTTTTGATTGTTCGCAACCAAAAATCCAATCATGAAAGAAAGTATATCATATCCAGTAGTGGAATCAACAATAGCATCAATGTGTAGAAGTGGAAACCTATCTTTAGGAGAGGCCTGATTGAGATCCTAAAAATCAATGCATCAATGAACACCACCATCCGCTTCATAACTGGCATGATATTAGATACCCACTTAGGACAATACATAGTGTGAATAAATCCAAATTATAGTAAGAATTGTACTTCTTCTTTGTGAGTAGTGTGACCTTCAAATACATTTCTGATTTTTGTAACGGGTTTTGCACCGGTGAAGAATAATGTTTTGCATGGCTACAAAAGGATCGATACTAGGCATATCATTATAGTCCCATGTAAATATATCAAAGAATTCATGAATAAATTTTTTGATATCTTTTTTCTCATCAATCATGAGAGAAGTAGCTAACAAACCAATTTATGGGTTGGTAGAAGTGTTGAGGTTATATTGAATGGTATCCTCATTAAGAAGAGTTGATCGATCCTCTATGTATGGGTTAGTAGGAATAGTATCAAGAGCATCGACACTTTCAATAAGCATATCGAACTCTCCAAAGTAGGTGGTAGCATTAAGAAGTGATGGAGAGCACTTCTTATGATGAAAATAAGGGAGGTGATCATAAACTCCCATGTATTCTAAAAGAGAGTCATCAGTAGAAAAAGTGTCTAAATTATCCCAAGTAGTAGAAGTAGAATCACTGATGAGGTTTGGATATACCAAAGGAAGTGAGGAAGTATGCAGAGTATTATAAGCTTCTGAAGAAGGTATAGAGGGAAGATGGTATCCCAAACCAAACTTGTAGATTGAGTGGGGAGAGCCCATGGTTCTATGACTCCTTGACCATACAGGCCTAAGCCATTACCGAGAAACCATAACAAAGAAAATATTTATATCCAAGACCATATTTGGAGAAATCTTGACTAGATGCAGAAGAACTAGGAGTTTTGGTGGAATTATCAATAGAATAAAAATATGCAAATGGTGATGGATATGTTATAAAATCATAGAAAAATTTGTGATAAAGGAATTTAATATGTGTATGAACAATAGAAGGAACTACTTGCATGGCATGGATCCAAGGCCGCCCAAGAAGAGTATTTTAATTAATATTTTTGGGAATTACTTAGCATGGAATGGGTAGCATACATGGCTTGACAAGTAATGGCGAGATTGAAAATACCCAAGACAAGCTTGGGGAAATTGTCAAATCCACAAATAGAAACAGATGGAAGAGCTAAAGAGGCCTCGAAAGACCCAATTAGTGGAGGAATGCAATACTACAAATATTGATCCCTGAGCCATTATCAACTAAGGCATGCTTAACCCCCACATTATTGATATAACCCTAGATATATAGGGTGGGTCATGCTCTAGCATATCTTGAGAAGGAAACTCATCTGATGTGAAAGTAATGTGATATTCATTGAGAGATAGAGTGGAAGTAAACTTATGATACACATACTCAGGTGAGGTATGAGGATGAATATAAGTGTTATCTAGATAAGACCTAAGTTTATTGATACAATCTGATCGGGATGATTATGCAAAAAGGCATGGTGGGGACATCTATGATGAGAGGATCCTAGGGAAATGAGTGAAACAATAATATGAGGACTCAAAAGTGTTTGAATGAGATGGGTTCACCAAATTATTTAACAAATATTTATTTTTTGTGAAATCCTAATTTCATAATCTCAAAACAATATCAAGGAATGAGGTATAGATTTCACCTGGGAAATAAGCTAGATATAATTGAAACCCTAGGTCCAAGAGAGGGAATAAGAGACTTAGTTGATTTCGCAATAATCCCAAAGATGTACTAAGATAGAAAACTGTTGAAACATGAGGAGGGACTGTCATAATAATGAACCCAAATAATAATCAAACTATTAGAAATGTTGAGATTGGGGTGCATGGACTGGGTCACGGGTGCCTAAGAATTGTAGACTACTATTGGGAATCTGTGACTACACGAACCTCATAAACTAATTTTGTAATTTCAAAAACGTTTGGTAATATTCATTTTTGGTCACATGTGTGTTGCACTATGCCCACAAAGTTTTCTTCTAAGCTGCAACACAAATGACCTCCTACAAAACCCCAAAACACATCAAATCCTAAAAATAAATATGTAAATGGGGAGTCGATCGACCCTTAAGGTCACCCAAAAAAGTGAACTTATGAGCAAATTTGCACTACATCTCAGACTCCATGTAGTTCTATGTGTTTGTGTAGAATTGTTCCCTAGGTGGCTCTTATGCAAGATGTACTTGATAGCGAGAAATAACTAGATATAGTAGTATAAATAGATGTGTTGATGTCAAAATGAACTTCTCGTCCTATGTTTGTATCAATAAAATTCAGTCCCTTGTCCCTTGAATGAAGCTAGATGGATGTTTTTATGATCTTAAAGTGCCTTTGGATGCAACCTTAGGTGATAGTAGTAGATGCTTAGAGCTTGGTCCTTTAATATGGTCACATAGATTTTTATTTATATGATTCCCTTGTTTGAATTTAATAATTGGAAACTAAAATGTTGACCCATAAGAAAAAAAGATTCCCAAAAGATAAAATATTCCTAAAAGGTATGAGTACGATACAAATATGTCGAGGGTACTGGAGGGGATGAGGGCACTTCGCACTAACATCCTGGCTGGGCATTGGTGTCTAAAGCCAAGAAAGATAAAGCAAAGGTGAAAGTATGATCGAGCGGTGACGTATGCAAGACCACATAGAAAGCAAGAAAGAAATCAAAGAGGCCAAAGATAGATGTCGATTACTATTTTTCTCTCTTATGAATCATACGAATAGTAGTATGTGATTATGACCTAGAAATGTAGCCAAGTGTGTGATTTAGTGTCTACAGGATTTTGTTTGTATATTTTTATTTTTATTTTTTATTTTTCTTTTTCTTATATATATATATATATAATTTTTGAATTTTAATTATTCTACAAGTGTGATACTTCTTCAATTGTGCTCCATTTACATAGCTAGGAGTACTTTCTCCTACATGGTTTGTATTTTGTTGGCTAATGATGATAAAATATATTTTTAAATGTATGGGCCTAACCATTGAATTTTTAATTTTCCTAGTATTTTCCATTGTCTATCATAAAGTAGGACTTGATCTCCTATATTAAATTCTTTTTGTTTAATGTTTCTATCATGCTATGGCTTTTGCCTGCATTTTCTTGTGCTTGATTATAGGTGGCTATGAATATTTTTTCATCCCATTTCTCTAATTCAATTAGCCTTTCATGCACCGATGGATATTACTTCATTTTGAAGGCTATGACCACCTTATGGCTTGGGAGTATGAATTCTATTGGTACTGTAGCTTCTAGTCTATACACCAATTGGAAAGGAAAGTATTTTTTCAGCCTTTTTAGGTTTTTTGGTATGCCCATAGTGTTGTGGGTATTTTCAAGTCCTATTCTACTTTCTATAATGAACATATCTTTGTGAGTACCTTTTCTAGCACTTTATTGAAGGAATATACTATGTCATTTGCTTAAGGGTGCTATGGTGTACTTCTATTATGATTTATCATAAAGTGTTCCAGAAGATCTTTTATTTTAGTATTGAAAAAAAAATCCCTTGGTCACTTGTGATGCTTAATGGGCATCCAAATCTAGTGATGATATTTTCATATATAAACTTAGGCATGGTTCTTGTAGTGTAGTAACTTTTAAGTATGTCTTTTGGCCATCTTGTTAGATATTGTGTTCCTATAATGATAAATATTGCTTGTGAATGTCTAGCGGCAGCCTTTATTGGTCCAATGAATTCTATCACCTATTTCTCAAATGGGGCTAATGTAATTACGGCCTTAGAGGCAACTCATCTCTAGCGTTGAGTTTTCTTACATGCTGATAAATATCACATGATCTAGCATGCTTGTGTGCATCTCGAATAATGTGGGCCACCATAATCCTGCCATCATTATCTTTCTAGTTTTTGTATCTCCTCCATTGTGGTCTCCTGCTATTCCATCATGGGATTCTCTTAAAATATTCTTTCTTTCATGTTCTAGTACCACCCGTATAAGAGCTTCACCTTGTCCCTTTTTGTATAGTTTCCTTTGAATTAAGGTAAATGGGAAAGAGAGGCTTAGTAAATTTATGTTTTGTTGTTTGTATATTTTGTGGGAAATTCTCTAGTTGTCAACGGTTGTGCTATATCATCCTATTCCTTAGAAATATCTTATATTCTAAATAGATGTGCTCCTAGAAATTTATCATCTATGGGGCTGCATCTTCTCTTGTTTCAATTCTTGATAGATAGTCTAGTCCATTTTTTAGCTTCCCTAGTTTTACTGATATGGTGAAGTCAAATTCTTGAAATAATATCATCCATCTGCATATTCTTCCTTGTATAACTGGTATATTCAGGTTGTACTTGAGAGGTTCATGGTCTATATAGAACATAAATGGTGTTGCCAATAGATAATGTCTAAATTTTTGTAGTGCATACACCATACTTAGGGATTCTCTTCATTGTGGAATAATTATTTTCAGCTTTAGCTAATTTGCAGCTTGTAAATGCTATTGGATGATCCACTTTTTCTTGCGGTTGTGTTAATCTTTGCTCTGATTTCTATGCTTGATGTGTCCACATGAATATTAAATGGGACCTTCCAATTTGGTAGTATGAGAATAGGTGCATGTAGAATATTATCTTTGAGTATTTCAAAAGCATCTAAACATGTAACATTCCCAATTTAAGACTTTAGAAACAAGGGAAAAAAAATTCACACAATGTTCTCTGTTCTAAATAAAACATAATTTAGAATACACATTCTATGCCAATCAATCTCATAATAGATAACCATATGTAGCTGTAAATGACTTGGTGAATAACCGATCTCTATTGTTTATCTTTAAGTATTGAATACTTTTATGTATACTACATATACTTGGTTTTCTTACCCTATTATGGGTACTAAGTGATCTATTTAAAGAACCTATCTGAATATTTGTTACCAATATTCATCTGAAATCACGTTCCTTAAACTAGGTGACATAGGACAATGCAATCGAAGCTTGCAATACTTTGGCCAAAGATTTCCAACATACTATTCATGTTACTATTCCTAGATGAAATATTCGTCAAAACGAAATACATCCTTCACCTCACTCTTCTATTATCTAGGATGGTCTTTACTAACTTCTATCAGTCCACTTGTCCTAGGTTTGACCCTAACCCAGGTTAGTGATATAATTTGGTATAGGGAACCGCTCATGATGACTTAGGGCATAGGGGCATGCTCAACCAACCTAAGTCGATCGAATGTGCCTAGTTACCCTAAGTCATAGAGAGCTACTTCCTATTCTAATTCATACTGCTAACTTGTCCTAGAGAGAAACTAAGTTCAAGTCCAGATGTGTGTAGATCTAGATGAACTAATACGGAAGGGTGTTGCAACATGTCAACTGCAACACTGTATCCTCGTGAAGACCCTAGTCTTCACAAAGGTACAGTTATGTAGTTGGCGTGTGCCAACATCTGACCAAACTACTTCATCACGATGTACATACCTCTAGGAGGTCATTAAAACATAATTATTTTAGGTTTAAGATTCAAATTACAACAACCTTGTAAAACCCTAAATCCAACACTCCTTAAGTTCTTCATCCATATTTGGTTTAATTAATATTAAAGAACTTCGTTAACTCATAATTGCTTTTATGTTTATTAACTTTGGCTTGGAAAGAAGTTATCCAAAAATAGAACAACATACATCATAAGGTTAATTTTAATGTAACTCAGTTATTCCAAGAAGGTGTATCAACCACACAGGTTCTACTAGAGTAGACTTCATAGAAAATGAAGTCTAAATGATTAACAATCATAAACACCATTCTTTTGCTTTACATTCCTTTGAGAGAGAAGAATCTTCCTCTTTATGGTTAAGTGTTTAGGGTTTATCATACCCTTTTATCTTTCACACCTTCTATAATTTAATTGTATGTTCATTTTACATCCCATTACTATATTATATTTGTTTAGATAAAGAACATCATCTTATGAAACTTAGCAAGTTGCATCCTAGTAAGGGAGATTGAACTATTTCCCTTCATCCAACTTATTAAATGACAACAGAAATAAGGATACAAACAGATATGAAAAATATCAACAAGATAGTATTCCAATTTCCTTCATAAAATGTTCAAGAGAAATTACACAAAAATTTGTAGTAAATCTCTAAACTTTTTAATTCATCATGATAGAAATACACAATTTACAAGACTATGCATTTCATACATACTTTGCATGTCAAATAGCATAAAGATCATTAAAGAATACAACTTTTCTTTTTCAATACAACTCAAGAATGAATCGAATTCTTCTATAAAAGAGCCATACTTTAAATCAACCAATACATCATACAAGTTATTGCCTTCCTTTATCACTTACAAAGTCCATCTATAAAAATTGCTAGCATGGGTCAACTCATTGAACTGAGCATGATAAGCACTAAGCATTAAAACGAAGTGCCTTCAACTAATTGTTTCATTAAAGCAACTCTACTTTTACGAAACAATAGGTGAAATCATACAAATAAATCATAAGTAATAACAACCATAAAAGAAGCACAATAATAAATCTGAATTCACTTTATAGGAAAAGATCATAATATAATCAGCAAACTATTGCATTATATCAGATAAGTATTGTCCCAAACAATTACTTATTTATATCAAATAATAGTTCCTATCAATTAATTATTTCATAATTCTTTCTGAATTTGAAATACATAATCAACTTCACTATATAAACAAAAGAGTTACTTTTAGAAACAAAGACCTTCTTATTCATCTTTACAAAGTTTCAAGAAAACATGTACAATCAAGTTCATTCCAGCATCGTAATGTTTATAGGATGAATCATCCAACAACTTAAATAAATAAGAGATTCACAATTCAGATGTGGCAGCCTAATTCTAGGTCAAAATTATATAGCCTAGGTTCTTAGATTAGGCCTCTTATTAACATTAGAAAAGTATTTCCCAACCACAATGTTTTACTTCAATTAACTGAAACAATTATTATTTTCCTTCAATACAATTTAAGTGGAGAAGTAAGTAGTAACAATTACTACTCAATTACTTTAATAAAAGTAATGCAATTGATTCAATTAAACCTATAATAGGGTTTATATAAATAAAGGAAGATCAAACTGAAGAGTAAACAATTTACAACTTCCTCATCATTCGGTTAAACCGAATTCCCATATGCATCTTCAGAAAAGAAGAATCAACATCCTACCCTATAGTTTCCAAAAATGACAATGGAGAGCTTATCACTGAGAGTGGAAGAGGAAGGAGTTATACTAGAAGAGGTTTTTATTATTCATTCAAAATAAATAAGGTAGTAAAATAACCAGTAGAGACCATTCACCATACCCCCAATTCTTTTAAGAGATAGAAATCAAGTACAGAAGATACAGAACCGATTACATACATAATTGTATCTTCAAATAAACCTTCAAAGAGATTCACCATTTAAAGAAACAACAACCGTTAATCGATACTTATTTCATTCCAAGAAGGATGTGAGAAACAAAAATAGTTATCAACTCACTACAACCTTAGTGAATGATTCTACATCATTGAATATTCTAGTCAGTGATCCACAACCATTCGTTCCTTAAAGAAAAGTAAGACTACAAAAAGATCATCTCATATTTGTAACCATTCAAAGAACGAAGGAGCCATCCTTTGAGTGAACACAGATCAAAAAAAATACAACGAAAATGATTTGGTTCATTAAACACCCAAAATAAACTATCAAAGAGTTGTATTATCCATTCAATGAATCCCATGAATTTACAACAATCATATCTTACATGATACATTAAAAATTACCGTGTAGTTTCCCAACTCGACGAGTAAGTTTACAAACCAAATCAAAGTCCTAAAAGTGTTAAGGATGGAAAGATCAAACTTAAGAAATTTGAACAGAGCTAAGAATGATAATAATGGTATCGACTTGGAGAAGACCTACTAATGTATTTTCAAACAACATAACTTCAACTATCTACCAACAGATCAACTTCAAAAATTTAAAGGAACACTCAAACGAAATGAACTACATAGAAGACTTCATCACTACTATTTCGACACTTAAATTCCAAGAGCATTTAAAATCCAGATGTCCTTTCAAGAGTTTCAAAATAGAATAATAAAACCTCATTCACCCCATTATATGGAATATGGAATTGTCTATATAGAATAGAATAATGGTGAGTGAGGTTAAGTTTAGAGTACATAATATAGACAATTCCATAAACCTCATTCACCCATTAACCTTCTTTTTAACACGAGTTTGATTTCATACTGCAGATCAAAGTATACAAATACATCCGAAAAGGAGTATTTAAAATTCTACAAAAAAAGATACGACATAGGAGAGTATTCTTCTACCTTCCAAAAATAAACAAAGGCATTTAGTTTAAACAATGTAGGTTTATCAAAACAAATGAAACAAGATATCCATTCCTTACCTTCATACAAGTTCGTGTTCAAGCAATGATTTGAAATATATACCCATACAAACCACAAAGGAGTAATACAACTTTAATAACTCAAGGATGCATTAGAGAAGAGTATTCATTTACCTTCTAATTTCAAAAGAGACTTCCAATTTGAAGCTCAAGGAAAAAATAACTTACTTAAACCCTTTTTGAGAAAACAAACTAGAATACAGATTCAATCAAAAACACTCAAGTCTCAAACAACCCCAAGTGTATTTCACCATCAACTCATTCAGAGAAAGCACCCAATGATAAAATTATCATGCAAAGGTTCCATAAACCAAGAAAATAGAGGTTCCTTCAACAAGAAAAAAATAACCCAGAATAAAAATAGAAACCCATTTATCTCATGAGAGTAGAGTTGTTTTAATGGAACATTTTGAGAAAAGCAAGAAATATTAATGGATAGATCCTATCATGCCTGATAGTGCTTTTTTCGATTCGAAGAAGACTTCCAACTAAGCCTCCAAAACTTCTTCTTCTCCAAGCAAGATCAACAACCAAAAACTTCTTTCTCAAATGTCTCATATACTTCCTTGAATCGAAAATAGACCAATGGAATCAAAAATAGCAACAAATTGAAAATAGAACTATTGGTTTGAAGAACCAGATAGCTCCATGTAGAGCCAAAATTAGAAAGCATGAATGACAAAACAACCTCCAAAAATCTTCCCGCATGGTTTTGAAGGCAATTTGATTTCCAAAAACGAGGTTCATAAATGCCATTAATTCCCAAACTCTCACATATCTAACCACACCACCGCCATCCAAAATTGGTGAGACCCAATTCAAATTTTGCATGCATAACTAAATCTTTTTGATGACTCCACGTAGACTCCCACTAAATTTACATGCCTTTGCCTAAACTGGCAGTACATTATCCATTTATTTCACAAATCAAATCAAATTAATAACTTAGGAACCATCGCCAAGCTTCCAACTTTCCATACGACCCTTAGGTCCCCTTCCAATACTTCATTAGTTTAGGATAGATACCATTAGCTTAGAATATGACCATAGGATAGTTTAGAAGTATTTACCATAGGTTTACAAACATTACAATAGGTAAAGATATAGATATCTCTCTATATCTCTATATATATATATATATATATCTATATCCCTCTCTATATCTCTCTCTCTATCTAATTTCCATCCTAGGATAGGTCATACTTCACAACAATTTAGTATTAGGTATTAGGTTAGAAATAGACCTAGCATCACCTTAGGTTATTCCCCACATCCCAACTTAGAACATGCAACTTAGGATAGGATGTTATCCCAAATAAAGTAGACATAGAAAATAGGTACATTTACCTTAGTTTAGAATCCCGTTAGGATAGATCTCATAGGTCTAGGACTTATATTTTTCCTCAATAGTCCTGAAGTAGGCCTTGTTCCACTTAATGTCGTTAAGCATCCTGAAGAGATCAATCAAAAAGATCTGAGCACATAACATACAACAGAATGCAGGCATGATCCTTCAAGAAGATAAAAGAATTTGTAAACATACAAGAGTTCAGTCCATTATGTCTTTAAACCTCTGAATGTTAGTTTACCATTCAGATCAGGTAAGAATATTTAAAACATACCTTGGATCAATGGAATTGATCCAAGGATGTGATAATAAATAGAGATAAGTTTGCAACCATCATTACCATATTACAACTTATCTATCTCGAAACAAAAATGGATTCTTTGCAAGCAACAACATTTTAACCTAATGAATCCAAGAGCATAAATGACTTATCCATGGCAAGCATGATTTCCAACAATCAAAGGAACACACCTTATCAAGAAAAATCACATGTCAACGCTTGCAATGCAAAAGAGGAAAGATAACAATTTTTCAAAGGTGTTACATACTTCCCTCCTAAAAAGAATCATCGTCCCGATGATTATCTTATTTTAACAATTTGCATCAAGGAAAATCAATTTATTCACTTTCTTTTCATATGTTCATAACATATCAAAATTTTAAAGTTCCAAAAATCAGCATTTACATAGTTGTTTATTTTTTTAAATAAAGAAATATCTACCCATAACTGGTAGATTTATTGTCATAATAGGATAAAATCACAAATTTTTATCAGTTATCAAAATCAATTCTGTTCAAATAAATATGGAAAAGCAGTTTTCATATCTTCTAGATTTTCTCAGGTTGCACTTTCTTCGTTAAAATGATCCCATTGGACCTTACATTGACTTATTTCACTATTTCTTAAATGTAACTAGCAAGTTTCTAGAACTCGTATGGGTTTAACCACGATTATTCTGGGTTTTGGACCTACAAGGAATTCCAATTTAACACATGTGATAAATCTAAAACATATTTCTTAAGCAAATAAATATGGAAAACATCATGCATTCGTGAAAAGTAGGAGGTAATGTTAAATGATAAGCTACCGATTTTATTAATTCAACTATTTCAAAGGGTCCCACATAATGAAGTGATAATTTGGCAGCCCCGCCAAAATTTATAGAACTCATTTTTCGTTTTAACTCGAAGAAATACCTTCTCGCCGCATTCAAATTTCCTATCAAGCTGATTCAAGTCGACATAACTATTTTTCCTATCTGTTTCTTCTTTCAAGTGTTCACAAATCATTTTAACTTGTTCCATTTCCGTAAGGATTTCAGGTCCAATTACCTCTCTATCCTCAATGTTGTCCCAACTAACATGGGTTTTGCATTTTCTTTCGTATAATGCTTCGAAAGGTGCCATCTTAAGAGAGGCATGATATGTATTATTGTATGTGAATTCAACTAATGGAAGGTATTCTTCCCATTTATACTGCTTGATCCATGTAATACATTCGTAACATATCTTCTAAAACTTGATTAACTCTTTTAGTCTATCCATCCATTTTTGGATGATATGCAGAACTAAAATTTAGCTTAGTTCCTAGAGTTGAGTTAAGTGTTTTCCAAAACCTTGAATTCATTCTAGGATCTCTATCAGATATGATTAATTTAGGTACTCCATGTAATATGAAAATCTCATGTACAAACATTTTTGCCAAAACAGGAGAATCATCCTTAAGATTTTTTTAATATTGGTAAATAGTTTTTTGAAAGGGACTATACCCTTGTGTACAAAAGAAGGCCTAAAAGCCGGAATAAGAGAGAGGAGCAGAGAAGTCAGTGGCTTAAAGCACAAAAGCTACAAAGAAGAACAACGAAGCCCAGAACAGCTACACAAACGAGACTTAACAGCAAAACAAATGGCAAAAAAACAGCAAGCCTACAGCCAAGAAGCAGTAAAAAACAATAAGGACCAGCAAAAGTAGTCGGGACTACTTCTTGGCCGCTTGATCAATACTCATCTTTACTCTTTTCCAAGCATGATACATGCCCAGCGTGGTCATATGAGCAGCATCCGTCTTATCGAGCTCCTCTCTGGTTCTTTTGCTCTCTTTCTCATTGCCCCAAAGTGTAGCCGGGACACCGCTAAGCTGTGAAACACTTCTTGCATGACCTTCGATGAACTCCTCGATGGCCCTGAAGGCTGCAATATTATACTCATGCCTAGTCTTCATCTTCCCTAGGCGGGAGTCTAAGGAGGTCAGTTTTTTATATATGTCATCAATCTGGCTATTGCCAATGCTCCCTTCCCCCTCAATGCTTTGTTTGCCTTTTTGCTTAGCAAGGTTTTTAACCTCATCCTTCAGCAAATTGAGCTCAGCCTCTAAGGCCTCCAATCTCCTAGAAGGGTTGTCCGTTGGTGCCGCCTGGGGACTGGCACTACTAATGTTCGGCGAGATCACAAGAAACGTCCTCCAAAGGTTCAACCCTCAGCAATAGACTCAAGGTTGAGTCTCCTAGAAGCCCCGTGACACGTTTAGAGGTAGAGACGGGGTGGGTGGCGAGGCAGCAACGGGAGAGAGAAGAAGGAGAAGCATGAGCAGCCGGCATGGGTGTAGCGGCACCGAAGGCGGGGGCAGCGGGGGGGTAGCGGGAGACAGGGTCGACGAGGCGGAACCCAACAAATCCGGGCCGGGAGAGGAAGGGAGACCGGGGAATTTAATAAGGCAGTGCTTGTGAATAAGCAAAATAAGCCCTTGGTGTAAGGGAACCGCCCGGGTATGCTTCTGGAACTCCATAATGGAGCGTTCAAGAGAATTTAACAGATAGTGAGGGAAGCAAACCAACCTACTCCTACGAAAGTGATTCAAAAAGACAAGGTGCTTGGCAGGGACAGTAACAAACCTGCCTTCTAAGGATATGAAGCGAATCATCATGCGGGTGACTTCGTCATACGGGGGTGGAATTGAGTTAACAAGCAGACCCGCGGTGTTGAATATGAGCTTCTCCTCCTCCTCCACAAATCTTCTCTCTTCAACCTCTTTGATAACCCTCTTGTTGAAGAAGCGGTATCCTTCCAAGCTGAGGCCAGTCGCTTCGGCTATGAGTTCCTCATTAATAAGAATTTTCTGCCCTCCATAGTCGACCGTCCTCTCATTCCACTCCTTGGCAAAGTGAACAGAGATGCTTTGATCATGTCCTTGCACTCTTTCCACAAAGTTGGTGAATCCGCCGATGCTAAGAATGTTCCAGAGCTCAGTGTTTTCTTTCCAGTCAGGGTCCGCGCACGGCTCAATCTGGCAGGGAGGCCCTCCCATCTTCACAATGATGTGCTGGTTACAACAATTTTCAGAATACCTTTGGGCGTTGAGAGTGGTTCGTTTCTTACTGTTGCGGGTCGCATAAAAATGGGAACTGTAGCCGTTGGTCCTCCCACGAACGGCTGTATGATTGCCGATCTGAGCCTGCGTGGAGTCGCGCGTGAAAACCCTTTCCCTGTCAGCTTTCACCTTGTAGTTATCTTCGGTTTTCGCGGAGCTTGGCATCCGACTATCAACAGCTATTGTACCTCCCGCGTGCGCTGTTTTTAAATTTAGACATCTCCACTTGAAGTTCCTAAACAAAATCTTGCTATCATTTGAAGTAGATATCATTTGCCACGCCAAATAAATTAAAACAGCACATGTGGAAGAATTTATGGATTTCCTCCAAAGATTAAGGCATGTCTCTAGAGATTGTTTGCGTGTGAAGGTCCGCATGTATGCTGTTGTGAAGCTGATTAGGGATACTATCATTATCCCAAATAGTGAAATTTATATTAATGCCGTAATTGGCCAATGCATCGGCCAGCTTATTTCCCTCCCTGTAAGAATGTATTATTCTGATGCTGTTGAAGGTATGACTGATGCTTATGGATTCAGAGATAAAATCTTTGATATTCCAGCTAGGAGAAGAGGACTGATTAAGCAGTTTAATAATATTAAGGGAGTCCCCTTCAACAATGAGGTTCTGGATATTTTGGGTCCGTGCAACTCTCAATCCCCATAGAGCAGATAAAGCTTCTGCAAAATGATTGGTTTGGATTCCCATTTTTCCAGCATATGCAGCAATCAAATTACCTTTATGGTCCCGTATTGCTCCTCCTCCAGCTGCTGTTCCAGGGTTCCCCTTAGAGGCTCCATCAAAGTTCAGCTTGAACCAATTTGATTCAGGGGGATGCCATTTAACCAAAGATCTATCCACACTATTCCCGGGGTTGCTCCAATATCCGATCTGCCAATTTGATAAGATGTGCTTTTCATTTTCAGGGTAACAATTGTTCTTGGGTGGTTTAAATCTGGCCATGTCCTCTTTGATGCCTTGGGAGATCTTGCCAGTAGTGAATTTAAAATTCTGCTTCTTATTTCTAAAAACGATGTTATTTCTATCCTTCCAGATCCTCCAAATTAAATGCGGGATGGCTAATTTCCAGATTCTTTTGATAGCACAATGTCTGAATGGTGGGTTCCATTGATTCCATAGCTGAATAAGATCCTCCGGCATCACCCAGAGAGCTTCAAATTTGGAAAGGACAAAGTTCCAAGTTCTAAAGGCATAATCACAATGTATGAACAGATGGCTAATGTCTTCATAGTTATTCCTGCAAAGGTGGCACCAATTGGGAATGATAAATCCTCTTTTCATCAAATTGTCAGTGGTGAGAATTTTGCCTCTGATGGCCAGCCAAAGAAAAAAATTTATTTTGGGGGTTAACTCAGGCATCCAGATCGAGTTCCAGTTAAAATCTGATTGGTTACTGTGGAAAAGACTGGTATAACCAGATTTGACTGAGTATTTACCATCGTGTGAATTGCTCCAGATCAGCTCATCCTTGGAATCCAACTGACACAAAGGGAAGAGATCTAAAAGGTCTTGGAGGGAGGAGATAATTTGTTTCAGTTCAATACGCTCCATAGTAAGTCTTTTCCACTTCTTGTTGGTGCCATTTCCATCAATGTAGTCCTTGACTTTGGTTCCATACTTTCTTATAAGGCTGTCCTTAGCACTCCCAAATCTCTCCAAGAGATTATCATTGGACCAGTTATCCTCCCAGAAGTTTATGTCGCTGCCATCCCCAACTTTCCATTTGCTTCCCTTCTTAATGAAGTTTCTACTCTTAACCAGATTATTCCAAAAAATGGAACCATTGGGGAGTTGCTCATCATGCAGATAGGAGTAAACAGTTTGCTGATTCAAGTATTTTGTTTTAATAACATCAATCCAGGGTTGTTTCTCCGAAAGCAATCTCCAGCCCATCTTAGCAATGAGTGCCTCGTTCATTTTCTCAATATCTTTTATTCCCAGCCCTCCCCTAGATTTTGGGGTGCAGACTTTATCCCAGGCCACAAGGTGAAATCTGAACTTTTCTTCCATGCCTTGCCATAAATTTTTTTCTGAATCCTTTCCACTTTCTCTCTGAAGGAGGAAGGAATTTTGAATAGTGACATGATATATATGGGCAAACTTTGGAGTGTGCTTTTAATTAGAAGGCACTTACCAGCACTAGAGAGAGTGGTCCCTTTCCAACCGGCCATTTTTTTCTGAAATCTCGTCAATAAATCATCCCACACCGTGTGAGAGACTTTCTTCGTGCCAAGAGGGAGGCCTAAGTATGTTGCTGGAAGAGTACCAATTTTACAGCCCAGAATTTTAGCAATCTTGAGCTGTCTTTCCCCAGGGGTGTTAAAGAAAAAAAGGATGCTTTTGTCGTAATTGATCTCTTGCCCGGAAGCAGATTCATATAGCTGCAGAAGAGCCTTGATAGCTTTAGCTTCTACAACTGAGGCCAGAAGAAGAAGGATGGTGTCGTCTGCAAACTGTTGATGAGAGACAGCTTGGCTGAGAGAAGTGGGTTTAGAACCATTTAAAAGGCCGACTTCCACCGCTCTGTTAATTGTTCTACTAAGGCTGTCAGCCAGAAGGATGAAGAGAAGGGGGGAGATGGGGTCTCCCTGCCTTAGACCTCTACTGCTGGTGAAGAATCCCACAGGCTCTCCATTAACAACCACAGAGAACCTGGCTGTAGATATACAAGACTTAACAATTTTTCTAAACTTTTCTGTGAACCCAAATTTAGATAAAATCCTGTCAAGGAAGACCCAAGAAACTTTGTCAAAAGCTTTATTCATATCAAGCTTAAGGATCATGTTTGCCTTTTTGTTATTTTCCATAGAATGCATAGTTTCGTGCACCATAATCACACCGTCTTGTATTATCCTGCCTTTAATGAATCCACTCTGCTGCCTTGAGATGAGATCCTTCATTATGAGCTGCAGCCTAGAAGCAATAATTTTGGTAAAGATTCGAAAAATAGCATTAACAAGACTGATAGGTCTGAAATCCTTGAAATCTTTTGCATCCATTTTCTTAGGTGCCAGCACAATGTGTGTGTTATTGAGTTCTTTTAGAAGATTTCCCGATCTATAAAATTCATTAACCGCTTTGAGTAGATCCTCCGAGCATATTTCCCAGAATTTCTGAAAAAAATTAATGGAGAATCCATCCGGTCCAGGAGCCTTATCCCCCTCAAGAGAAAAAACAGCCTTTTTTAGCTCATCAAGCGTGACCGCTTTAGTGATATCTCTGAATTTCTGGTCCTCAATATCATTCTGAGGGATGGCTTCTAGCATGAAGGAAATAGCTTCCGGATTGCTGACATTACTCTCTCTAAGAAGATTTTTGTAGAATTCAAGTGCTTGTTTCTTAATGCTGTTTGGATCTTTAGTGATACTTCCGTTGCTTTTAGAAACCTCTAGGATCCTATTACTGGCTCTGTGCTTTAGAGTGGTCATGTGAAAGAACTTGGTGTTCCTGTCCCCCTCTTTAAGCCAGATAGCCCTAGATTTAAGGCGCCAAAAGGATTCTTCTCTACTGCAGATCGTGTGCAACTCAGAAAGAATTTTCTTTTCATTTACTTCATCTTCAACTGATCTCCCCATAGTATCCATCTTTAACTCAAGATCCTGAAGCTTCTGTTTTAACTCTTTCTTTTTTCCGAAGATGTTTCCAAAAACATTTTTGTTCCAAAGTTTGACTTGTTTTTTGACATTTTTGAGTTTTTGGACCAATCTGTACTGGGCAGTGCCTTCCCCATTCCAATCCCACCATTCCTTAAGATTACCAAAGCAATAAAGTGTCATACTTTTGTTAGTTTATCCACAACAACCAAAATAACATCATGTTTAATTCTTGACATAGACAACCCTTGTACAAAATCCATGCTTATTACTTGCCATTTGTCTTGAGGTATGTTGTGCGGATACAATAAACCGGTTGGGTGTATATTTTTAGATTTTACACATTGACATTCCAAACAATGTGTCACAAACTCAATAACTTATTTTTTCATCCCTTCTAAGAAATATTGTTGTTTTATATCAGAAAACATCTTTGTAATCCCATGGTGTCCAAAACGGTGAGTTGTGAAATTCAACTAATAATTTATTTCTTAAATCATTTAGCAAAGTTATGTATACTCTATTTTCAAATCGTAATATTCCTTCGTTATCAAAGTGAAAACCTTTATATGTCACATCATTTGATTAACGCAACAAGTGTTGCATTTACTTGCTGAAAATAAGAATCGATTCCATAACGCTTTTACTTCATCCTTAAACTGAGTACTCAACGTTATAAGAGCATAAATGTGCTTCCTATGACTTAGAGCATCAACTACCCTATTTTCCTTGCCTTTAATGTAACTTATGTCAAAATCATATTGAGACAAAAAATATAACCATCTTCGTTGTCTTGCATTTAGATTTGGTTGAGTGAAAATATACTTCAGCCCAAGATGATTAGTTTTTAATTCAAAAGGTTTACCAAGTAGATAATGCCTCCAAACTTGAAGTGCATGAACAATGGCAACAAGATCTAAATCATGTGGAGCATAATTCAACTCATGTAACTTAATTTTTCTACTTTCGTAAGCTATGACATGATCATTTTGTAACAAAATACCTCCAAGACCTTCCCTGGATGCATCTATTACAACAATAAAGTCTCCATTAGGGTCTGGTATAGCTAAAATAGGTGTTGAAGTTAATTGATCCTTCAAAGTTTTAAAAGAAGATTCACATTTCTCATTCCAAAAAAATTCTTATCCTTTTTCTACAATGAAGTTATTGGAGCAGTAACTTTGGAAACATATTTTACAAATTTACTATAGTAATGAGAAAGACCCATGAAGCTTCTAACTTCATGTACATTCTTTAGTACAGGCCACATAGTTATAGCTATAATTTTAGAAGGATCTACAACAATTATATTCTTACTTATAACATGACCCAAATAGTGCACTTCGTATTATAGAATGAACATTTAGATAGCTTACCAAATAATCGTCTCTTTCTCAAAATTTCCAAAACTATATTCAAATGCTCATGGTGTTCTTCAATACTTTTAGAATATATGAGAATGTCGTCCAAGAATTCAAGCACAAACTTGTCCAATTAATCTTGAAAAATATTTTTCATCAAATTCATAAAGCTACGAGTTCATTTGTTAATCCAAAAGGTAAAAGCTGTGAACTCATAACGTCCATACCTTGTTCTAAAATTTGTTTTATGAATGTTCTCATCCTTAATCCATAATTGATGATATCCAGATCGAAGATCTATCTTAGAATATACTGATGCTCCACACATCTGATCAAATAGATCATCAATTCTAGGGAGTAGATATCTATTCTTGATTGTTTCTTTGTTTAACATTTTGTAATCAATGCATAATCTAAGTGTCCCATCCTTATTTTTCGCAAAATTACCAAAGGTGCTCCCCAAGTTGAAACACTCAGGTCTAATCAAACCTTTAGACAAAATTTCTTGCAATTGTGCCTTAAGATCTACCAATTCTATAGTAGTCATTCGATATGGTTCCTTAGAAATAGCCTCGGTGCCTGTTTGATTTGAACTATGAATTCAAATTCACTTTTGGGTGGAAGACCTGGTAACTCTTCCGAACCACATCACCGTGGTTTCGTAACAACGGATAACGTTCCATGAAATCACTATTTTCTTCATAAAATTATGAATTTTTACTACATATAAGGTAAAACCTTTTTTTTGGCCTTTTTAAGTTACATAGCTGATAATTTCTTAATTGAAATTTCACATTTCGCACCCTAAATCTCTTCTTTTTTTGTAGGTCATCTAAACAAGTAATATATTTTTCAAAACAATCCACTTTTACTTTATGATCAGCTAACCAATTAACACCTATGATTACATCATATGATCCCAAAGGTGCAACATAAAGATCAAATTCAGTGGAAAAACTAAGTCAAGGACTGCCCCAAAAAGACACATACTAATTGTATGAACAACATTGTTCCCATAATGTACAGTCCATGTTTTATCCATTTTTCTATCTTTTCTTTTTATTTTCGATGCTAATTTACTAGAAATAAAACATTCAATAGCTCCTGTATCAAAAATAATAGTTACAGGTATGCCAAATAACTTACTCGTAACTTCTATGGGTGTGACTTGTTTTTTAGTCTGCTTGTTATCTCTTGCAACGTGTATCTGTATTGCTGATTACAATCATCCTTCTTCAAAGGAAATTGGTTTGCATAATGATCCTTGCCATAGTTATAACAGCTTCCTACAAGTCCCTTTTTAGGCTCAAATTTATTTCCAGCCCTAAATTTATCATTCTGACCTCCATAGGACTTCTATCTGTTATTATTATTCTTGACAAAGTTGTTTCGTACATTTCCAACAGAATTATTTGTTGTTTTTTTCTTATTATTATCAGTGGAAAACTTACTTTTCATACCAAACGTTTTCCATGTTCCTTTCTTAGGTGCAAGAGATGATGAAGAGGAGTTGGTAACTTTCTTTCTTACTTCCTCCTTATTAGTAGAAATTGCCTTTAATTTATGTTCCTGCCTTATGGATTTTTCAACAACCCCTTCCATAGTGGTTGGGCTGTGAACATCCACCTCTCCTCCTATAATGGGATTCAATCCCATGATGAATTTATGTATCCTGAACTTCTCATCAGTTTGATATTGAGGTACATACCTAACGATTTTAGTAAATTGCTCCTAATACTCAATTACAGTTAGCTTTCCTTGGGATAAGTTTTGAAATTCAGTCATTTTCTGATCATAATAAAGTTTTGGCAGCCAACATTGCCTAAAGTAAATTTTAAATTGATCCCAAGTAATATTAGTTTCATCAATATTCAACTCAGCCTTACGGTTGTCCCACCATGAAGATGCTTCATGGGAAAGCTGATATGCTCCCCATATTGCCTTTGTTTCTTTTAAGAAATTCCTTATTACAAATTGCTTCTCCATTTTGCTGAGCCAATTCTCATCTCCTTCACCTAATATGTTGCCATCTAACTTATGTGGACTTATCCTTTTTATATCATTAGTGAGTTCTGCTACCATCCTAGCCTTTTTGTTTTCCAGCTGATCAGGTATGTTCACATTGTTATTATCAACACCTAAATTGGAGTTGTCCTCAGGAGGTGGATGATTATTATTACCAACATCTTCTTCCTCCTCATTTCCAATCATTTGTTGTTCAAGTACAGCTAAATGATCCTTGTGTCTAATAGGGCAGCAAAGATCTCATTGAGTTTTTGGGAAGTTGCTACTCCTTCACCAGGTGGTGGATTATTTGCAACATTTCCTCTTGTTCTAACCATTTTTTGTTAACAAGAAATTTAAGTTTTATCAAATTATGGACACAATAGGTCCAAGAGCTACAACCTTCAACTCTGATACCAAGATGTAACATTCCCATTTTAAGACTTTAGAAACAAGGGAAAAAAATTACACAATGTTCTCTGTTCTAAATAAAACATAATTTAGAACACACATTCCATGCCAATCAATCTCATAACAAATAACCATATGCAACTGTAAATGACTTGGTGAATTACCGATCTCTCATGTTTGTCTTTAAGTATTGAATACTTTTATGTATACTACGTATACTTGGTTTTCTTACCCTATTCTAGGTACTGAGTGATTTGTTTAAAGAACCTATCTAAATATTTGTTACCAATATTCATTTGAAATCACGTTCCTTTAACTAGGTGTAGACACCAAAATTAGGTCACACTCCCCTTTGGTCCACCGACAAATAAATACCTTCATCAAATTCACCAAGTCATGACCCCCTTCACCCCACTAATATTAATTTAATTAATTTAATTAAATTAATTCATTATCCTCACCATATTTATTATTTAAATATCTTAATTTAGATAATGCCCACACTTACACCTCACCTAGACACCTCACCAAGCCAACTCACCCTAAGACCTATTCTTAGTAAGTTGCCATAACTAACTAAGACTTACCAAAACCCTAAAAATCAATGCTTGCATTCCTTTAACCACATTCTGCATGTTTACGGGAAGCTTCCAATCTAATCCGTGAGTTAATGACACGAGATCCTAGAAAATCAATGGGATTTGTCTAGTTTAGTAAACCTAGGAAATCCCACCTTAACCAATGTTGGCTACCCCTAACCATCACCAATTAAGCCGGAACCACCGTCAGTCACCTTTTAATCCCAAAACCACCTTATTTTCGAGGTTAGAAAAAATGTTGGCACATCCCTAAGAGATAACACATCTTTTGAGAACCAATTTCCGTGAGAACACACATGCAAGGAAAGAGATCAAGCATTTTCTCTAGCCCAGACATCTAGCATTCACCCGGAAACCATATAGCAATCACCTAACACGATCTGATTCAACCAAGAAAAAGGAATGCACATGCAGCCCATGTAGGAGCTTTCCAATGTTTGGTGATCCTCAACAGCATTCAACCTCTTACCAACACCTTCATCCATCACCCATAGGAACCCGAACTAGATTTCAAGTAATTAGAACCATTTACTCCTCTCGGTTCATTTATTTAATAATTGTATCTTCATTCTTTGTTCTCCTAGTCACCCATTGACCGCCTTTAGTACTCACCCCTCCACATACCCATTAAAACCTCACCAAATCCCATCCAAACAACCTAATACCTTGTTCTAACCAACCAAGTCCTTTACGTAATCATAAGGGAGATTCAGATCTCATTTTGTGGTATTCCTAGTTTTCCGAGTAACCGGCATTGGTTCTCCCCAACCGGCATCAGTCACCCTTAACCAGCATCGGTCTCTGTATTTACCAATACATCCCAAAATAGTAACCTACCCCACCTATTCTCACATCACCCTTAATCACCTGTGACTTGCCTAAGACCTCTGTCAGGACACATAGAGAACCAGAACCAACTACTTGACCTTCGGATCTTATTTTAACCTAGCCTATTAGATTAGATCTTTCTTATTGTGTTTTTAATGAGATACCTAAATTATTTTAATTACAATAGGATTTACTTCTTTACCAGCATAAAATTGTTTTAAACAGTGGACTGACAACCGTCTAAGAAGTATCACACTTCTCGTATCTAGCACACGCTACGTAGTTCACTTTGCACATACTATTTAACTTTATTTGGTGGTCTTTTTTTCCATTTCGTAGTTCCTCCCAACCAAAAGAAGCTCTCACTATTAGCTATGGATTCAAAATTCATACACGCGTAACAAACCAACAACTAGCATTTCAATAGGTATTCCTCCTACACCCATTACCCTATCTGTTTCATCACTTTCAAAGAAGTGTATAAGAATTAGGTGAAACATTTTGGCATGCCCGGTGGGACCCATTTGAGGTTCCTTGCATTTTATTCATTCCTAGGAAAATTTATGTGTTTGTTTCCCTTCTGAAAAGCATACACATTAATTTTCTTCCTTGGTAACCCTCTTTTTCTTTCTATTTGCTCTAAAAGAAACCTTTCTTTTGGTGTACTTAAAAAGAATCATTTCTTCTTGTTTTCTACATTTTAGTGAAAGAGCATCCCTCTTCCTATTCATCCATTTGTGTCATCAAACTTCATATTTTGATTTGGGCTTAAAAATCATTGCATTTCATTCTAATTTATCGCATTAGCTCACATTAATTGAGGGCAACCTATACATTGGAAGTCATTCCCAGCTAATGGTTGACAAATGAATCATAGAAAGAACATCTCTCTCTCTCTCTCTCTCTCTCTCTCGAAGTCTTGCCAAATTACACAAATTCAAAACAAATACATATTCTTAAACAACATCTTTCCTAGGAATGCCTGTCAATGATCACACTAATCTAAGGATTGGCAGGTACTCCCCAACTCACTGCTCTGTTGAGTCATACTTTAGAGTGAAGCCCACCCCCACCATAACATACCTGAAACCTCACCTCTCAGATCTCCTTCTTTTTCTTAAGCCATCCTCACCAAAAAACTCTATTTTATAGTTCATGTGTTAGTCCTTAAATAGCATAAGCTAAACAAACATAATCAAAAAATCACTCTTAGGATCACATTTTTCTTAGTGTTTTTACTTGGCTTGCATTTTGAGGTGAGAGGTCATGTTCTTCATTCTTCTTGTTTCTCCTTGCACACTCCTCATCATAGTTGGTGTATTCTAGCTTCTTCTGAGTGTGCCTAGACCACATTCTCATCATTCTTAGAATTTTGGGTTTGATTCCACATCAAATTTTAATTCACAACCATTTTCTTTCATCACTGTTTTAATTTCATAGTGACTAGTGTCACCCAATGATCACATTAGTTACCCCCTTCCCATCGTTGCTTATACCCAATCAAGGCGTCGTTTCACTTGCCATTTTGGTTAACCTACCCAAAAGGACATTTATTCACCTTCTTCAAATTTTTAGAGTCCCTATCACTACTATCATTCCCATTGACCTTGTAAAACTCATCAGGTTTGGCATACCTATCAGATTTGACCTTATACCTTGTTTTTGACTCACTGTCCATTTCCCACAGTGACTGGTAGTGGTTACCCCTAACTGGTGTCGGTTTACCCCGACCGACATCGGTTATCCTGTGCCACTTTCTAACCAACATTTGGTACCTAATCCACTTTTTACCACTTGTTTCACCTATTCCTACTATTTTTCTGTGTCATTTATAGAGAAGCGGCCTAACCTGATCAATATTGGTTCACATGGTGCTGACCCAAAGATAAGCAAGCACACTTGTATTCCACGCCAGTTGTCAACCACTCCCACCTAGTCCTTCACCGCCTTCCATTTTATCACCCACCATGGATCTTATCTAACCTATAACTATCACTACCGAAGATGAAGAGTTCATATGAATCCTTGACCAAAACCCTACCACCTTGTAGTTTTATCTTTCCCACTCGTCCACCCGAGATGCCTCGGGTCAGTTGATATATTGCATGCCCGTATCTATCCCTCTGACTCTTGCTCCCACTCCTGCATAAGCCCCATCTAGCTCCATGCTTCCTACATCTTCATTACCCCCACTCGTTTCACGCTTAGGTCCTATACCCATTATGAATGTGGCATCTGCTACACCCGTTACACCCACCACATCCACCATAGCTTCAAAAACAACCCAAAATGTAACCTCATCTTCCCCTATTACCTCGCATATACCCATAGCTACACTACCACCTCCGAAGTGTCGGTGACCCCTACCCCTTTTCAAAATGTGGTCCTTTCCATTCCATAGTTGTTAGCCCCCATTGCCACTAGGGTTACCACAACCCTTCCACCTCCATATATGTACTATCAACAGCCTCATGTTTCATCTATTATTCACTTTGGGTACGTACCCCCTATTTCACTGCCTTCTTCTCAATCAACCTACATGGCAATGCCATATATTGGAATGCCACCCCCATTATATGCCCAAAACCAACCCTCTCATGCTACATGAGGCACCTAATCATCACAACCTACCAACAACCTAATCAAATTGATGATGGACAAGATGCAAACATTAGAGGCATCGGTTTACATGCTTAACATTCTTTATACTCTCACCTATGATGAGATTTGTAATAAGCCTATCCACCCATCCACTCCTATCCATCCATATCTTGTGCATTGGGTGATACCTAAATTCAACGGTTTCAATAGCAAAGAAGACATGAAATAGAATTTTTGGTCATTCAAAATGGGTGCTACCTAATTGCCCATGATGATGCTTTACTCTTAAGGACCTTTAACATGTCTCTGATTTGGACCTATATTAGATTGGTATAGTGGGTTACCTAGACACTATATTTTCATTTAATCAGGTAGCCCAATCCTTCTTGGATCACTTATCCATAAATATCATCAAGAAGGTTACCATGAATGACCTATACTCCACACATCAGTATGAGGACGAATCTATCATAGATTTTGTCACTCATGGCGTAGCTTTGATCAATCAATTCACCTTCCAACTACCACAAACAAAACTCATCGAGCTCTTCACATAGGCTTGTACTAGACATATCTCACCGAACCTACAGGTCCAAACCTTTCAAACATTCGATGAAGCATTCACCATGGCATGAAAGCTAGAGATTCGAGCCATCAAAGAGAAGCAAATCCAATTATGCGTGTAAGAATTCAACATTCAAGTTGAATGATACCTCTTCTTCTTCCAAATTACGTAGAACAATTATTCAAAGGCCAAGGGCACCACTAACGCATTGGTACTCAAAGCCAGCCTAGCTCATCCATCAAATTAGGCTACCCCCTCATCTAATCTCTCACCCATCCAGGACTTTTCACTTCAGATGAGAACAATGGAAATACACCCCAATTGGGAAGCCTTACTCTTCTGTCTTAGAAAATCTTATCAAAGTTGGGGCCATCACCCTTCCACATATAAAACCACACACTGGTTTTGACCATGCTCACCCCATGCCCACATGGCATAAAGAACATGACTTCTATAACTATCATCGAGTAAAGGGTCATAGTGACGACAATTGCATCACTTTCAAAAAAATTGTCCAAGAAATGCCCGAGAAAGGTGAGTTAACCATGGATGACCCTAACGCCCTTGCTAATAAAAACCTACATATCCTTAAGAAACCATTTCCCAATCATGCCCCTTCATCTCGATAAAACCGGTGAGACCCCAAGTTACAATAGCCATACCCCTATTTTCAGTGATGCCCCTGTTGCTTCCCAATTACCCCATATTCCTTCCATAGAGGAGATTCTAGCTCAAAACCCTCCTTCTGCATTGGAACCTACCTAGCCTATTACTCCACCCATAGAGGAACACCTTTCACCTCCTTCCTCACATGTGGAGGAGCCTTTCGTTAATATCAAGACCATTTCACCTTTGGCTTCTCCACCTAGAGAATTGTCACCTATGGTACTTCTTCAGTCCATGGAGGATACTTGTTTATCTCCTCTACCCATAGAGGAGTACCTATCATCTCCTTCACCCATAAAGGAGTACCTATCATCTCCTTCACCCATAGAGGAGCACCTACCATCTCCTCCACCCATAGAGGAGCACCCGTCATCTCCTCCACCTATCCAAGACCCAGTAGAGATACCTTTGCCTCTAGGTAAACATTCTCCATCAGCTACCCAAGATCCCGCAGACCTACTTTCGACTCTCTTACCCACGGAAGTTGAAGCTAATGAATTTCCCATCTCTAAGACACATTTTATAGGAATAGCCATTGGGTCCTCATCAACATCACCTATAGACATGTCGTTCTCATGTTTGGCCAATCACCTAGATTATGTGGACAGAGCCTTATTGTGGGGGCATCTTCTGCTTCCTGTTTCAACACAAATGTAGATGTCACTTGCTGATACTTCCACTATCTACCTAAAAATATTCCAACCAATTGAACCAAGCACAACTTCTTCCATAACCCTCCGTCTTGCTCAACATACTCCCTTACCCATAACCCAACATACATCTAAATCCAAACCTGCACCTTCATCATCTTCCTCAACTAAACCTATTACTACCTTAGGGGTCACCCCAACCACTAGCCTTACTCATCCACCTATCAAACTGGATTTAACTACATCCTCCAAAGTCAACACCACACCTACTCTAGCACCCAAACAGAAGAACCAAATGCATAGAACTCATACCCCAACTATGCCAATCACACCTACACCTATCCCATCCACCTTAGGACCTTAGATTCCCATCACAATTAAGAAACCTCCACTCATCAATAAACCAAAAAAACAACAGCTTCGCTCCTTCCTCACAAACCTCTAACCTACCCAAGCACCCGACATGACTTACACCTACACCTACAACATCTTTACCACCCATACCTCCAATACCCTTAGCAAATTCTTCATTACCCACTACACTTTAGTCTCTTTCCCTCACACCCCTACACGAACCACATCATCTACCTTCACAACACCTCCACTATCCCCACGGGTAAATTTCCCTCTTTCCCCATCCACTTTTCCCTCTAGATCTCGTAATCCATATCACCTTTACCCAAGAAGGTGCAACCCAAAGACAAAAAATTGATACCCTCCAATAAGGTAGTCCAAACAACCATACACCCTCCTCCTACCCATTCATCTACCATACCCCCGCCCAAACAAACATGACCAACACCTAAGACTACTCCAGCACCCAAAACCATGGCTTAGCCCATTCCCCCTCCTAGAAGGACCGTTCCTCAACAATCAACCACACCTACACCCAAACCCACTTTCACTTCCCATTGTGATCCACTAGCAGGGTCCTATGCCAAAATATTAACCAACCTCCTTGAGACTTCTGTTATCACATTACTGCCACTCAGACCTTATGACCCCCTCAAACCCAAGCCAAAAGGGTTTGATGACACTAAAATTTGTGCCTACCATCATGTGCTAGGGCACAATGTGGAGAAATACAAGGCTTTGAAAACCATCCTTATCTAGTTGTGTCCTCCTAAGCCAACTTTGACAATGATGACCTTCTTGATGAGGACACTACTTCACTGACACCCATTCCCATAGTCCTTCCCTCACTACCCACTCAACAACCACAACCTCCACCACCACAACTCCTAGAGCCACCTCCAAGATTTGAAATTAACATGGTTCACATCAAATAACTTGCCACACCATCACCTAAATGTCTTTGTGCTCGATCACTTCACAAGGCTTTTCTCCCCGATAGGTTTTTTTCCGTCATGTCGTTATACCACTCACCCTACACCTTCTACATTTTCCAATTCCCCTCAGATCAACATGATCCATATTACTACCCGTGCTCGAAAGATAAAGGTAATGAAAAAATAATGACCCACCTACCAATCCTATACCCAACATACCATCTGCACCCACACCTAAGATTACTATCCGTGGACCCACATAACCTATTTATAATGGGGTCACACATCGCACCATGCTCAAACAATTACACCTATCTTCCCTCAAAATGTCCCTATATGACCTCATCCAAACCTCAGAATCCCATCGTCAAGCTCTTATGGAGGTTCTTTAATATATTGAAGTTTTACCCAATGACCCTACACCTATAGCCTCCATTATCACACCCCATCATGTAGCCTCTCTCACCAAATTTCCACCTTTATCCACACCTCACCCTACTCACCAAATAGCCTCCCTTAGCTTCTCAGAGGAAGAGATCGCACCGCACCAAATAGATGACCCAGAACTCAACCCTCTTCATCTCTATCCACATCGATGATATACGTGTATGATGTGTAATGATTGATGGGGTATTAGCATTAACATCATTTCATCCCATGCATTCACTCAAATGTGCATACCTGAAAATTACATGCATAAACATCTTGTCATGTTGCATTCATTCAATGACGCTATCACCTCTACACTAGGCACCGTCATCCTCCACATTCGCATGGGCCCCCACACTATCCCAAAATTATTTTATGTTTTGGAGGGGGAATTTCAATATAACTTGTTGCTTGGTAGACCCTGGATTCGTGTCATGGGTTGCATTCCTTCCACTTTGCATCATTGTGTAAATTTCAAGCATGAAGGACACACCTATACCATTCCATCTAATCCATCACCTTTTAAAACATGCAACATGATTTACCAACCTAATGATGTGCTCATACCCATTAAGGCGTCTACCTCCATAACCACTACCACTTCACCTACACCTCCGCTTACCAGTACAGTCGCCACCTCCACCGCACATGCCTCTTTCACTCCTATTTCCACCATAACCTCCACGGACAACCCATAAGTCTCCCAATCAATTAAATCCACCTCCACATCGACCTATGACACATCATCGATTCCCACTACCCACATACCAACCACTGATCCCTTGGAAGGAATTTTTTAGCACCTCACTCTAGGGGAGTATTGGCTATATAGTGTTAACACATTCCTTACTCCACAAGAGTATGGAAGCCTTTGCCAACACCCTCGCTATGATCACCACATAGAAGAATGCCTCCTTTATGGTCCTCCTCATCTTCGTACTAGTATCACCTATGGGGGAATTGATACTACCACTTACACACCCAAACCACCGTCACAAACCCACCCATTTTATGCTACTTCCAATCTCTCACCAATCACGATTTTTCCCACACCTTCCTGCACTAATGTGCATGGAAGGGTTTTGGTTTTGGATTTTATGAGAAAGGCCACCATACTTTCATTCCATGTACCACCCGTAAACATAATGACCATAGTGGTATTGGTTTTCCTGAACCACCTACTAAGCAAGCCTACATTGAACTCACCAAGAACATCATCCCTTCTCCAACCCCTTCACCCGCTCCACCTTCATCACCGCCTTCATTGACGAAGTCAATAGATCCTGAATCTATCCCTCCTAAAATTTTTTTCATAAAAACCATTTTCTTGGGGCCATTGACTTAGCAACGTGAGGACAAGGCTCCTTCCTCTCTTCCCTTCCCCGTATCCTAAAATGGTCGATGATGATACACATTTAATTAACATCGTTCAATGTTAGGATGATGAATATATACTCACCTACTTTGGTGTAGAAGAATCATATATTCATCGCTCGTTACCCTCTGAGACACAAACCATGTTGAATGAATCGACTATTGAAATCAACATTCATACTCGGATTTACCCGCACATCCTAAAGATCACCAATCTTTGGATGATGCTAAACAAGAAGCCATCACTTCTTTTCTCAAAGATCATAACCATGCTTTTGCATGGTATTACATGGACATGCACAGGTATTGACCCCACCACAAAGGTGGTCCATAATATCATAACCATTCCCGATGCCAAACCCATCAAACAAAAGCTGAGGAAAATGCACCATCGCATTTCCCTTCTCTTCAAAGAAGAACTTCAACACCCTCTTTCCGTTTCCTTCATATTACCCATTGATTATCCTCATTGGATATCTAACATTGTCCCTGTCAATAAGGTGATGGGGAGACTCCTCATTTACACAGACTTCCATTACCTCAACCTCACTTTCCCAAAAGATGACTTCCTCTACTGCCGGTATTGACCAATTGGTTGATCTTACCGCTGGTCACAATATGTTATCACTCATGGATGGATTCTCGGGTTATAACCAAATCCTACTTGCCCCAAAGGATCAACACAAAACCACGTTCATCACCCCTTGGGGGACCTTCTACTACTGAGTCATGCCTTTTGGCCTTAAAAACATTGGTGCCACATATCAGTGGGATATGACTTACATCTTCCATGATATCATGCATTTTATATTGGAAGATTACGTGGATGATCTCCTGGAAAAATTTAAATGCCACTCCAAGCATCTTGTCATTCTCAAAACCATTTTTGACCATCTCATTGAATATTGTGTTCACCTTTAGCCTGAGAAGTGCATGTTTTCGGTCCTCTCAGGAAAACTCTTGGGCTTTATCATTTCCCTACATGGTATAGAAGTTAACCCTACTAAAGTCAAGGCCATTCTTGAAATGCCTCCGCCCACTAACCTTAGACAACTTTGTAGCCTGTAAGGTAAGTTGCGGTCTATTTTCCATTTCATTTCACAATTATTTGATCAATTTCAACCATTTCATCATCTACTCAAGGAGGATGTCTCCTTTAAACGGGAGGATGATTGCCATAAAGCTTTTGAGGCCCTAACCACCTATACTCATTCCACCTAAAGATGATCAACCTTTCTACCTATATGTCTCAAATACCGATCACTCTTTGGGGCCATTCTCACTCATCATGATGAACAACACACGGGAGTAGGTAGTTTATTACATAAGTTGTACTCTTTTGGACTATGAAACCTGATACACCCATCTTGAAAAACTTTTCTTATCCTTATTTTTTGTTGCCACCAAACTCTGCCATTACCTACTCAACCACAAAACCTATGTTGTGACCAACACCGACCCCATACACTTCATGTATGCCAAGCCTTATCAAAATAAATGTGTTGCACAATGGCTTATGCTTTTAGCTAACCTCGACCTCAAATTCATTCATCAAAAGTCCATCAAGGGCCAAGCTATCACTAACCAATTGGCCGACACACCTATTTCCGGATCAACCCTCTAATTTTGACTTTATAGATGAGTCCATTCTTTACCCTTTCCTTCACAAACCCCCTTACCAAATTACACTCTTCTTTGATGGTTCCAAGTGTCGGGCGGGGTGGGGCTGGTGTTATCCTCATTCAACTTTATGGTGAATGCATTCCTTTGTCTTTCAAACTAGATTTTTATTGTACAAACAATATTGCCGAATACAAAGCACTTGTATTAGGTCTCCAAGCCACCTATGCCCTATATGTCAAATCAATCAACATCTTTGGTGATTCTCAATTGGTCGTAAACCAAGTCAATGGTATATACCAATGTTGTAATGAGATACTTCAAAAGTATAAACATCATATAGACATACTTTTGACCACATTTAACCGCTACACCCTGCAAACCATCCCTCGTTCAACCAAAAATTTGCGAGATACCATGGCACGCTTGGCTTCTCAAATAAACACTTTGCCTACGATTCTAAAATATTTGTCACCATATGGTGACTCTAATCACCTTCTTATTTACCTCACAAATTTTACTCTATCGAACCACTACATCTCGACCCGAGTGACCTTTGGTACAAGCAATACTCGAATATCTTTCTCTCTCTATCTTACCTCAGTGATCTCACCCATAACGAATAATGCTCTTTCCTTAAAAAGGTCTCTCATTATTTCATTATGGGGGGCCTCCTCTATAAGTGGGGCTTTGATGGTATTCTCTTATGATGCCTCACAAGTTCTGAAATTCCTTATACCATTAAGGAAGTTCATGATGGCATATGTGGAGGTCACTTTAGTGGCCTTGCTGTTGCTAAGCATATTCTTTGTCTAGGCTATTACTGGCTGACCCTTAACCATGATTTTTGTGACTATGTCAAGCATTGTGTAAAATACAAATAACATACCAACCTTCATCATATACCCAGTCATTCCTTACAGGTAACCCGTGACCTTAGGCCCTTCTCTCAATGGGGTTTGGATCTTGTCGGAGAGATCAACCCCCATTCTTCCCAGTGCCATCAATGGATCATCACTACTACCGAATACTACACAAAATGGGTGGAATCCATACCA
Source organism: Taxus wallichiana var. yunnanensis (assembly GCA_018340775.1). NCBI lineage: Eukaryota > Viridiplantae > Streptophyta > Pinopsida > Cupressales > Taxaceae > Taxus > Taxus wallichiana. The sequence continues at coordinate 74,091,432 of CM031235.1, read as the reverse complement.
CTCATCTCCATGAAAGCCAAGAAAATATGTGAGTTCATCAATCATCACATCATTTTTCACTTTGGTGTTCCTCATCGCCTCATCACTGACAATGGAAAACAATTCAAAATCAAAATATTGTGAAAAATTTGTGACACCTTCAGACATTCAGCTAAGTTTCTCATCACATTATTACCCACAAACCAACGGCCAAGCCAAGTTCACTAACAAAACCCTAAAAAAATTCTCATGAAAGTGGTTAATGATACTTTGGGAAGGATTGGTATACACACATTCCTTTTTCCCTATGGGCATATTGCACTAGTATTTACACTTCCACTACCACCACACCTTTTTCTCTGGTCTACAATATAGAGGTTGTTCTATATCTCAAATTCTAGATTCCCTCACTCTGAATTTCTCTCCATGACATGCTTAATGATAATGACTTTCGCTTAGGACCATTTAACACAACTAGATTTATTAGATGAACGTCGTCTTAACGCTCTTGACCACCTTCAAGTTTACCAAAAATGTATCAAACGTGCCTATGAAAAACGTGTCCATGAATGAACCTTCCAAGTAAGTGACCTTGTCCTAAAATAAAATCAACATGTAACCAAAGTAGAAAAAAGTTAAACGGGAAAATTTTTCTCCTAATTGGCTTGGACCATACATTGTGACTCATACTTATAGATCAAGTGCTTATCATTTATCTTCACTTGATGGTAAACCTAAACCTGAACCCCTCAACACCTTGTATCTTCGACCATTCTATTGTTGAATTTTAGTCCTACCTCACCTTTTTCTTCTTTCCATGCTCATCCCTTGAGTGCTAACCACTTCATACACCTCACCAATGATTAAACAAGAATCATGTGAGTACCTGTCACTTGTCATCTTCTCTTGAATATGTGTACCACAATGCTACACATAGCATGATTCTCATGGATACTTTTCATCCACCTTTAGATGAGATCCCATGGTTGTTTCACCCTAATTTTTGAACAAGAGTCCTATTCTTCCCCTTTGTTTTGTCCATGACTTCAAATCCCTCACATGGGACCCAACTCCTTGAGTCAAACTTCTAACAAAAAGATGACTCCCTCAAAAGGACATCTTCATCTCGGTAATCATTGCTATAAATAGACCCTCGAAAGGACAACTATGTAAATCTCTTAAAAAGTGGAAGCTTCCCGCATCGATCAACTTCACGAATACCTCAAGGAGTTAAATTCCTTATCCCATATAGACTTCTTGCATCGATAAGTCTATCTCAAATACAAATCAAAGCAGAAAACTTTCTAAGTCATGGACTTGCCCATTGTGACCTTGGATCTCTTGCCCAAAAAGCATACTACCTCATACCATATAAATTTAACCACCTTTCACTTTTCTCACCATTCCCACTCCCATTTCCTACCGCCTCAAGAGACCTCTTGGAAACCAAGACATTTGGTGATCATGTGACTACTTTTCACCTTAGAATAATCAATCAAGCCATGTCTTTAGGGTGTTACATTCATCACTTCCTCCAAGGTATGATCTACTTGGTATGATCCTAACCAATCAGGTGGCTTTATTACCTCCTCTTATCTTTTAAACGTCGTTATTTACGTTTTGATTACCTTATATAGGACTTGGTCCTCGACACTTACCTTTGGGGTAATCTTCTTCTTTTTCCACAATCAACATCACCTATACCAATTTGCCTATAACCCACACACCTAACAGACCTAAACCCACAACATGCCTAAAACCTACCAACTCATTTTCATACCCCCTCATATTCTTCCCTAGCTTATGGGAGAACTACATCGGCCTGAGGTCCCTTTTCATTGGGACTATGTAGGCAACACTCCAAGGGCATGGGGCCCTTGGAGGTTAGCTCGGCCACTCTCTACCCTAACCAATCCATCTTTCATCTTCCTAAAATACATTCTACCCCACTTAGTTTCCTCTTTATATCAACAATTGAAAATCAAACCAAATAGACAACAAGTTTCTTAACATTTTTATCATCATCACAACATACATTTCTTATGACTACTATTTCTCTACCATCATCATACATATATTATAAAGCATCTTAACAATATCCCATATTATCATTCATTATAAAAATTAATGAATCACAACCCCAACCACTTTAAAAATCAATCACGCCTTAACCAACCCGACTCCACCATGCTTAAACTAACTCCGACTCAACTAAGCCTAAGACCTAACTCAATTCACGCCTAAACCAACTCCGACTCCACCATTCCTAAACCAACCTGACTCAACCATGCCTAAACCAACTTGACTCGATCCATGCCTAAACCAACCTGACTCCACCATGCATAAACCGACCTGACTCAACCATGCCTAAGACCTAACTCGATCCATGCCTAAAATAACCTGACTTGATCCATACCTAAGACCTGACTCGATCCATGCCTAAACCGACTTGACTCCATCATGCCTAACTCACCTAATTTCCATCCATATCACAACAACAAATCAAAAGTCTCATCAAAACACCAACAAATCAAGCATCTCATGTATCTCATCATATAAATAAATATGTGTCTCAATACAATGTACATATGATATCCAATCATGTCCATCATCTCAAAATTGTTGGCACGTAGGCCGATACTCAATACAAAATGTCATCGACACACAGAAAATATCATATACATTGCAACAATAAACCAATACAAAATCTCTTGAAGACGCAGTTTGGTATATGCTCAAAATATAAAAAAACTCTCATGCATCCTCATTATATTTGGCATACAAGCCGGTATATATCAAAAAATGACTATAATACATCAAAAATTAGGAGTCGTATATCAGGCATCTCGGTAGATATCCTCCATATATGTGTCTCATATACCCTCTCGCCACCTCATTCCGGTCTAGGTCCTCGCCGGAGCCTCACCTAGAGCTGGTCTCTATGAGCTGGTGGCCTCTCCATGATCTAGCCTCGGAGCTCGATGGCCCCTTGTGCTCTCTACACTATGAGTGCGAGATCTAGTCCTCTCACTCGAGGTCTGTTGTGCCCAGTACTCTCCATACAATAGAAAGTATATCCCAACCACCATCACCGGTCCTAGTAGTATCTCGGCCTCACCTAGGGCATCCCATAACCTCGATATATGCATGGTCTCATGGTGGCCCCATAGGCCTTGGCACATGTGTTGGTGTCCATTTTGATCCTTTGTTATTTTCCCACCTTTCCCCTTTCTTCTACGTGCTCAAAAATGTTTTTCTTCAACTTTGGTGGTCTGAAAGTTTCCCCATCTAGATTGAATGCTCTAAATGGCTCATAAACCTATTATTTTCCCCAACTTGAAAGAAAAATACATGCAGCTCTGTTTTATGCCCTAAATTTCCAAATCCATGGGCCTCTATCATTTTTTCCATTTTTCCTAGCTTGTGGAGCTCAAATTTGCTCGTTTTATACTTATTTTCCCTCAAAAATCCTTCCCCATGGTCAAAAATTTCTTAAAACCACTTCCCATATGTTTTTTGACCAAAAAATCCTTTACCCATGAGAAAAATCAAATTCGGGCATCCTTAGAAATTTCTTTGTTTTTTTACGGTCATACGGATGTCATTTGGTATCACAAAATTAATCTCAAGTGCCATCTCCTACATGGTCGATTCTTTTGGACAAGGATTGGTGGGGTCTCTTTCTGCAAACTTAATGTTTTTGGCTTTGGGAAAAATTTCAAAATTACCCTGCCGAACTCTGCGGGAGGACACGTGTCATGTTCTTATGCCAGGCGTAGAATGGAAGGTGAGCGGAAAATCGAGGCATTTTTGCCTTTTTTGGTGAAGGGAAAAAATGGTAAAGAAAGGCCCACACATCCACCAAGCCAATCAAGAGTGGATTCATGGTAGGGAGGGGTCGAAGGAAGTGGGGACCGGTGGAAGACTTAGGAATTTTTACCTTGTTTAGTGAAAACGGAGAAAGGTGTGGAAAAGCCCATGGATTTACAATAGAGCGGGGGTGGACATGTGGCAGCGTGGTGGTAGAGTAAGGAAGTGTGCCATTGAGGAAAAGGGAATTTTTTCCCATTTAGAAAAAGGGGTTAGAGTGCAATTTAGAACTGCAGCTCCGCAATAACACAAAAGGAGACACGTGGCGAGTTCAGAAGGTAGGAGGGAGTGCGAGCTGCTGGGGGCAAAAGAATTTTTTTTCCCTTCTTGCAAAAATGAGTTAAAGTGAAAACTTGAGGTGTGGCTCTACGAAAAATCAAGAGACACGTGGCAAGGAAGGAACATGAGGCGCGGCCCGCGAAGGTAAAATTGAATATTTTCCTTGCAAAAAAGGGGTTAAAACATGAAATAAGCCCATGGATTTTTAGCGATAGAGAGGATGACACATGTCAAGGATAGAGGTGGAGGTGCGGGCCCACGGGAAAAAAGTGAAAATTTTCCAAATTCTAAAAAGGTCAAAATGTGAAGAATGGAGCCCCAATTTCAATAGGACCCACCATATGCCACGTGTCATCACCAAAATTTAAGGGCAGAGGGGCGGAGAAAAAATTCAAAATTTTCCATTTTTCCAAAAATGTTAAAAAGTCAAAAAGTGAGCCCGAATTCATTCCCAATCATATTTTGACATGTGGAGGGCCCAGATTGAAGGAGAAAGAGCAGATCAAGGGTAACTATACATTTTCATTTTTGGCCGCCATTTTTGCTCCAAGAAGTGTGGAAATGTGAATTTTGCATCATTTTTCATCAAATTTTTGGTGAATTTGTGTCCTTTGTGCCTACAAAGATCAATGCAAGTGGTTTTAGGGATTAATTTGCAGATTTGAGGTGTTTTTGAAATAAATTTTTACTCAGGCCCGTGTAAAATGTGAAATATCAAATTATAAAGTTGCAGAATCAAATTTTGGAATGATAAGGATGAAATGATGAAATGAAAGGGGTCTGCATGCTTGGAGAATGAAAAACGTGCCTCCACAATGGATAATGATGAAGGATTTGTAATGATTCACCATTTTAGAAACACCTGGCAACTCTTGTTGCAAATTTGTTAAATGTCCCTATCTGTGAATCATGTTGGAATTTTGTAACAAACTTGATGTTGGGCATATTCTTTTCTTGGGAAAGAAGGATCAAATGTAATTGAAAGTTATATAATGCATGTTTTGAGACATGCAAAAGGTTAGAGAAACTTAGAATTTCACAGAAAAATATGGGAAGAAGCCCATTCTCTGAGAAACCACCTGAGAACCATTTATAATTCTTTTTGCATCAGATTTGTATCATGTTGAGTTGGTTTCAATTGTAAAGCCATCAACAAGCTCTAATATTTTTCTTATAACATTCCCCTACTGATAAATTTGGTCATTCTAGATTATTTTGTGTTGTCTCTTGGAAAAATTTACATGCACTTATGTTTCAGAATGTTTTCAATTTGTGTTTCTTGCTCCTGTTGTAGTCTTGTGTTTAAAATCTCTCTTGATCATACATGGTCTCATTTATTGTTGATAGTTTAGTGGCATCTGTAGTCTCACATTCAAAAGAGCTTTCATCTGATAAAGAGATAAACATATTTAAAATCACTTTACCTTCCTTGAATTCTGAGATTGTTTGTAAACCTTTGGGTGCACCTTAGGTCATGATAAAATAGAGATTTCTGGATACTTTGTTGGTTCATTTGCTTCAATATTTTGTGGCAGGTTGTCAAAGATTATGTGGAAGAGTGCATATCTAGGCCTCCATTTGGTGCACATATCCTGGTTGAAGGAGTACCTTAACCCCTTTGAAGCATTTCTATTGTTTAGGTGTTACAAATTTCTTGCAAAGGTCCTCAAAGAATCTAGAAAATTCTAGTTAGTCTTGTCTAAAATATCCCACCAAAAAATTCATTCAAAATAACTAATCCTACCCCATACTACCCCTACATTGCATTGTGTGTCAACAAAGAACACAATCCATTTACATAAAATGCAAAAATAAAATCAAGATCATACCATGTATCTAGTAGCCTCAACCTTATCTTGAAAGCATTTCTATCATTTAGTAGTGACAGATCTATTGAGTTTGAATAATATAAAATTGATCTTGTTTTCCTAAGGCCATCTCCATATAATATGCATTGTATAAGGATATATCCACCTCCTTCACAAAATAGAGGTTGCAATATAGGTTCTCTTACCTTGGTTGAAAGGCACAACCTAAAATAGTGAGGATTAGATCAAAATCCTTTCAAGGTGCTACCCACTTATTCAAAGCCTAAGTGCTAACAAGTTAGATAAATTGCTTCCCCAGCTAAAAAATGACATATAAATAATTTATCTACCTCTGATTGTCTTGTAAAATCCATGATGTTTCTCAAGTTGTGAAGGAGATCAAATTTGGGTACCAACACCCAAATGGTGCCACTATCAGGTATCTGTTTTGAATTCCTGGGAAATAATTTGTATTGCTGAGATTGATTTCTTGATTTCATTTTCCAGTCCATGTCTATTTAGCCCATCAACAACACCTTTCTAGTGTCATTCTTTGAGGACATTATTCAAGATTTCCGTATTTCAAATCCCTGTAATACTTCTTACGTGATTTATGTGTAATTACAAAATCGAGTATCATCTTCCGATCGATTTATAAGATTGGAATGAAGAGTAGAGTTCTAAGTTTGATATTCTCTTAGTTCAATATGATCCATGTGCATCCATATTTGAGATATTTGAATGCATATCAAACCCTAGTAAAGTCCCTTGTAAATTCTGCATGCAAATACATTGTTGAAGCATCATTTTATAATCAAACTTGTAAGGATTAAGTGAAGATATAAGTTCTACCTACAATTTTATCAGTTTCCAGTAGTATTTACACTTCATTTGCATTTGTGATTGATAAATTCAAAGAAAGGAAGGTCTGATGTATAAATTTTGGCAAGATTTTCGGTCTTGATGGGTATTTGACAAAGTATTTTAGTGTAATTTGCACAACTAGGGTGAAATTCCTTAGTGGCGACTCCATGTTGCTCTAATCTTGATAAGTACGAGTGTCTTAACCTTTATATCATTTACTTTGGTGTTGTTAATCTCTACAAAATTGGAAGGAAGAATATATTTCTTCATTAGAGACTCCGCTAAGAAGTTGTTTACAGATTCAAGAAACTCAAAGTTGGAAGGGAGAAGAGTTTGGAAGGTTGTTAAAGGTCAGACATCAGGAAAAGATATATCCATTAGTGAGAGATATCAGCCTTTGGTAGAGGATTATCACTCTTCTTCAAGTGATTCTGATTCAAGAAATCCTCTCATAAACTTGTTTACCTCAGCTAGTGAAGGTCCTTCTCTTTATATACTAGGTAAGTGCACCTCATGCTTCAATTCAAATAAAACTTTCCAAGAAAATAATTACTTAGAGAATACCAGTCTTGTGAATCACATTCTTGAGCCCCGAGACCTTGCACTCTTCATCAGCTTGTGTCACCCCCAAGATCACCTCCACCAAACAATATGGCTCAGCCTAGACCTCCATTTTTTGTTAACACCTTTAGTCCTATAGACTTTAGAGGAATGGATGGTTACCCAAATGCTGTCCCACAAGATGTTAGAAATAGATTGCCAAAATTCCAAGGTAATAATGCAATAACTGGTGATCAGCATCTCAAACTTTTTGTTAACATGATGGAATATTTTGAGATAGAGTTTGAAGATGTGTATATTAAATTGTTCATTCATACACTAGAAGAGGATGCTATGGATTGGTACAAGGATCTACCTGATAATTCAATTGATTCTTGGACTGAGATGAAGAATGCATTTAGGTTGCAATATGGTGACAAGACTGATCCTATATTTATATTGTTTGAATTTGAAAATATCAAGAAGAACCCCAATGAATCAGTCCATGACTTTAACACAAGGTTTAACAAAACTTTGAGAAGGCTGCCTATTAGTCTAAGGCCTTGTGATGAGTCTTGTTTAATCAAATATGCAGATGCATTTGATAAAAAGGCAGCCTATTACCTAAGAGATAAGAACCCTACCAATCTAAGACAAGATTTCACCATGGCACTTCAAATTGAAAACAATATCAAAGAAATTGGGAAACCTCTCAAGAGAGATGGTGTAAAGTTGATAAACCTTGAAAAACCTCAAGCTAGCAAGGGTGTTGATTTAGAGGAGGTTGTGAAAACTTTGGCAGGGGTAGTCAAAGAAATCTCATATAAGTTGGCAAGAGCTGAGAAAGGAATTGGGAAAACTTCACAAGGTCAGCAAAAAGCACAGAACCATGACATATTTTCCAATCATCCTAGGGGTGATCAGAGATTTGATGACAAAGGAAAAGGGCCTATTGGATTTGGAAATAGACAATCTCAGGCCAAGGAAAATAAGGTAGTGCCTGATCCCCTAACTACTAGGGTGGCTGTTGTTGATGATGTAAATCAGATTTATTGGTGTGACAGATGTTTTTTACCCCATCCTCCATGTGGAACAGATCAGCAAATTGAAGAGGAAGTTGATGATGAAATTGATGATGATGCCTACATGATGGAGATCCCTACAGGTTCACCAAGGGAAGCAACTTCAACGGATGTCATAAGTGCTAGGACTGCTGCTATTTTTTTGGATTGTATCCAATGGGTACATCTTCTTCCTCCTTCTCATGTTTTAGAAATTGATAATGTACAAGCCTTTGAGCTGCCCAATAATGATTTTGAATACTTAAGAGCTTTGATGATTGAGAAGTATGATGGTGGTATCCCTTCGGAGGAGGATAGGCAGCTGCTTATGAATGTTGTAGTTGCCCAAGAGAAGGAGCACAATACCAGAAGTAAAGTTTCTAGGGGATAACAAGCCAAGTCAAAATTTCCATTTCTTACTAAAGAAACTCCAAAGAAAAATACATCTGGTAAAGGCCCTATTCCCCCAAGAAAACTTGTGATCCTCCCCATGCCCAAACTGAAAAGACTGCCATACCATCTAATGAATCTGCTTGTCTCCCTTCCAATGCTACCTTGCCCAAGAATGCTCCATATGATATTTCCCAAGTCTTGAGTCAGATCAAGATTCCTGTCCCAATTGCTGAGTTGCTTAGGATTCCTGAGCACAAGAAGAGGGATTTTGAATATTTAGGATTCAAAGAGGAAGAGAGTACCCAAAGCAGAGTTGGAAGCAAGGTTGAAGTTCCTATTTCCATTGCAGAATTGGAATAACCACAAGTGTTAGAAGAGTTGGGGGAACCACCTGAGGTTTACTTAGGAACTTCTTTGGTTAAATCTCAGCTGAACGTGGATCCATTTTTCACTACCTTGGTTATCAAAGACAAGTTGTTACATAATTGTATGTTTGACTCCGGGGCATCATGTAATGTCATGCCTTTGGAGGTCATGAATGAATTGGGAATCAAAGTGACAGAAACCTATGGAAAATGTACTACCATGGACTCAAGAGAAGTGCCGGTAGTTGGTTGTGTCAAATATCTAGTGGTGTAGCTTGCATCTTATCCCGGAGGAATTTGAAATTGGATGTTGTGATTGTTGACTACCCTGCCAAATGGGGTATGTTATTATCAAGGAAATGGGCTACAAGTGTTAGTGGGAGTGTCCAAATGGACATGTCTTATGCCACTATCCCCATTGAAGGAAAATTAGTGAAGTTATGTGGAGAGAAGAAGATGATGTACCTTATTGAAGACCCAAGCAATGCATCTTATGAAGTTTTGTAGGCAGATGCTAGTACTGATCACTTTGTGAGTTTTGTGGATTTCAGGGAGTATGAAGTTGTTGAAAACATATCTCCTAAGTATGTTGTTTTTTTTGGAGATTTGGTCCTTGATTCAACCTTGAAAAATGCTAAAAGGTTTGACTTGAGCACAATGGAGGAGCTTTAAAGAAACTGGATGGTTTACAAATTAAACAATGAATAATGTAGTCAATTTTACTCCAACTATAAAATGAAGGAATCCCATGCACACCGGCCTATCACCCGGATGAAGCTAAGCACTCACTTGAGGCACGTGCGGGTGTCGAGTCTCTCTTTTATGTGGGTTTTAGTGGGAAGCCTTTATCTATGATTAGTGTAAGAGTATTCAGGGAATGAAGTTTATACATACAAGAATTATAGGGCTCAAAACAGCCTCCAGATACTTATAGCTTCTTCAAACCAGATGTTTTAACAGACTCCATAACATATATTATAATAGAGAGGAAGATACAATCATTCATTCATAGTATGCAAGGAAAGAGAACTCCTATGAATGAAATATACATTAAAGCTATTGATATCCGTGTCTATCTGCAATAGGTAACCTCATTATATTCATTGTTTCATTACAAAGAGCCATAGAGGGTAGAACGTAGTCATGCGCATCACTAGGCTTGTATAACTATGCCAAAAGAAAAGAAATTACAATACTGGGCCTAGTACATTCCTATCTGAATCAAAGTTTCACTCACAAAGCAATCTGCAGAGCTTCACCCATGTTAACTCTCTATGTGTATATCCCCTTCCTCTATCTCTTATCTCTCTATCTCCATCTATATGTTATATCGGTCTCATTTTCTATTCCACAAGAACTTGTATTTATCATCTTTCCACACTTTCTAACTCGCCTTACAATGCCCTCGGATCCATCGCCAAGTGTCGAATGCGGTTCTCCAAGAGAACATGTTCCTTCGTGCCCGAGCTCTCCACTCCATCTCATGATGATCTTCTCTAATATTCCATCATTGGCATGCTCTTTCCTGGACCACTGTTGTTAGGTTGACATCTTATCCGCACACAACCAATCACACTTTTCACGTGTTCTACCTTTGTTGCATAAATTGGCTAAGTCTCAAACCTCCTTTTGCATGCCACACGAACCATGTGCCTTCTTAACTCTTCCTCCTACGCATTTTTTCCTTGTGTACCCTTCTATAACTGGGATCCCGCGTGCCCACGTGCCTTCATACTTGGCCAATATTCTAGGGGCCCAACATCACCCCACACTACGCCTGTTCTCTATCCTCGGAAACATTCTACTTGACCAAGGTGCAAGTTGGTTCAATGGAACCAAGATGTAGACATATATTACAAAATGAATAAGGAATGAAAGAATAGGGAAAGAATGAAGAATGGGGGGACATTAATTCAAAAGGCTGGGAAAGTCCTCATCATAGATCTACCTCTAGCTTGTTCCACACTTTTACCTCACCCTTTTCCTTCTGGCATAGGTTGCCCACTAGTGTGCTCACTTCATCAAAGCTTAGGCTAGCTCCCTAGGTGCCCAAAGTGTCCATAATTTGTTCCATTTCCTTACCTAAGTCTCGTGAGCTTGTCCATTCTCCTGGTAATCTGGGTTATAGTTCCTTTAGCTGGGCCTTAATTGAGCTTCTCTAAGCCTCAATTACCTTTGATTTCTTTTCTACCTCGGCCAGAACCTTGTCCCTCTCTACCCTATTCCCCTTGTTCTTTTCCTAGAACTCTTTCAACTCTACTTCAAGTGTGGCAACCAAGGAGCTTGCCACCTTATCTTGATCCGCACATGTGTCGTATGCGGCTTCTGCAGACTGGGCAGCGACCTTGATCTCCGTGAGTACTTGGAAACAAGTGCTATCACCTTTAACTAGTCCTCCTCCTTCAGTACGTGGCCACTTCCTCCATAGATTCCAATGCCAAGGGTCATCTCTCCATGGTGAGGATGTGCATTAAGTCTTCTAGGAATTCCAGCGTCGATGCGTACCTCTGGGGGATTGGCATTAGATCTAGGTGTTTTAAAATGATGGTGCTTTTTATTGATTCTACCTTTTTGTAGACCTCATGCACCTTTTCCTTTTCCTCCTTGAGCTCGCGCTTTAGTTGCACGCTAATTAATTCCTCCTATTTTAAGTTTCTGGCCACCTTAGCCAACTCTTCTTCCTTCTTGGCCAACTTTCCCTCTAGGGCCCTTATATTGTCATTCCGCACAAATAGCCTTGCCTTTGTTTCCACTGTGACCTTGTTTAGAGCATTGCACACTTGCTCATCTAAGAGCTCCTGAGCATTTACTAAGGGGTTATCTCCCTTAGACTTTGGCAACATGATAAGTGCCTTTTGGTAGACTTCAAAGTCCAGCTCATCAACGTGGGACTCAAATTCCCAAGAAAGCATCTTCTTGGTCCTGGGGTACATGCCCTCCTTCTCAAACAATCCCATGGCTATAATTATTTCAATGGGTATCATGCTCTAGAACCTTACGCATAGCACCTTTCTTGAATCATCCACATAGCCCATTATTTGCCTTTGTTCTGCATCCAGAGTTCTTCTACCCAAGCGTGCACCTTTGGGAAGCTAACTATTAGAGCGGGGCCTCCTAGGTTGTCATGTCCCTTTTCAATGCTCTCCTCCTTCCCTTCCTTAAGTACTATGTTTGCACTACGCTCTAACTCCTGGTCTATAAGGGCCTCGAGCATCTTCTTCGCTTCTCACTCTACCACTTCGGTTATCTACTCCTTGGTAAAACTTATGTCTCCCTACTTCTCCATGGCATCCTTCTCATCCATCTTTGTATCTTCAGTGCCTTCATCACCTTGTGCACCTTTTCATCGTGTAAATACGAACTCTTGCTTTTCATCCCCACTCTCTTCCTCTCGAGTCATAGACACTAAATACATGAGGTTCCAAAGGTTCCTTTTCTTTCTCTGGCTCTTCCTCCTCGTCACCACCTCCTTCACTCTCATCCTCTCCTTCTCCTAGATATCTCTCCAAGCTGTCGGTTGCCTCCGAGTTAGCTTCTTCATCCACCCTCTACTTCTTCCTAAGAGGTGTCCTCTAGTCAGGATATTCTACCTTCTCTTCTTCCTCTGGAAACTCCTCCATGGTGGTGGGTTGTTCAGGTGCCTCTACTTCTAGCATCTTCTCCTTTATTGGAGACTTCTTTCTCTAAACATAGGTGCTTGGCAGGCGCAGAGAAGGCAAACTCACTGTTTGAGAAATTGGCACACTTGGTGCTCCTTCCTCTCCTCTGCCTCTCTTCTTAGATGCTGGCTTCTTCTTTCCCAAGGGGTCCTTAGGTATTGAGATCTCATCCACCAAGTATGTGCCCTTTTCAAATTTTAGCCTTATGCGCATGTATATGCGTGCTGCGATCCTCCAACGATGGGAAGCATTATTGGCCTAGTCATATGGATTTCATGCAACACATACTTCTCCATGTACATGCACTTACCTCTGGGGTAGTTTAGTTTCTTCCTCATATCCCTATGCTCTCGGTCCAACTTTCCTAGCTCCAGCCTTAGCTTCTTTGATTCTTTAAATTTGTTCACTCCCGACTTGGAAGTATTGGGAAGTGAACATGAAAGGTAATTTGCACCAAGGGCTCCATGATTCGTCAATAAGTTTGAACTTGCCCAAGCAGTAGTGATGGTACACCGTGAACTGAACTTCTCCCTGTGTGGCTACTTGGAGTTGTTCAGGGATCCTCTACTCCACCCCGAATGCATTTCTTAAACGTGTATACCATTTTTCAAGCCATGCTTTGTGGGGAACTGTTGTCGCCAAATCACTGCACCCCCCGAATATCCAGGATGTGAATAGGACGTTCGGTGTGATTGGGACACATGGGATCACCTCTCAAGCTGTGGGACTTGGGCTCGAGGTGAACCTCCGGAGAAGGCCGGCTTCCTCTTCCTAAACTAAGTGCTGTACTACTCCTAGTGTAACAAAAATGATTATCTAGTCCTAGGCTAACATTTTCATGGGGTTTTAGGGAAAGAGATTTACAGAAATGAAACTATACTAGGGATGGTGATGCACCGAATGAAGGGTGTCTTCAGATTCAGGAAGGGTTAATTTGAAGAGGGTGTGTGCACCACAGGTCAACTTCACCTACTGCAACTTAGAGAGGGTACAAGATACCACAGGCTAAGAGACACGCGTTCCTTTTGTTAAACTTTATCGACCAGAAATATACCAGTTTCCTAGTGAAGAAGGATTAACTCAAGAAGGGTGAACAGACACCATAACTCAACTGCATGCAATACTTCACCACTCGATAAACACAGAACTCCAAGAACCTGCAATAGAAACTTAAACTTGCACAGTGTACCTGCAAGTATGAGAAAGGCACAAAGAAGCATAGAAGGATGAAAGGACCGAGATTAGTCACAAAACACACACTTTTATTGCTTTAATAACATGCACAATGCATCATACATTCAGAAGAGGCAATATTTGCCATTACAGTCTTGAAGAGGAGGCTTGAAAGTTCTCTCAACACACAAGAACAACTTGTAGAAGAGAGAGGATTCTTGAAAAGTATACACTCGCCTTGAGATATCTAACTATCAACTTATGCAACTATTTGGAACCCTTTGAAATGAGCTTCCAACTTACATTTATAGAAGAATATGTGAAAAAGAAGAGGAAATGGTCATAATTACATTCCTAAAATGAAGGCCCATGATGTATTTATTGCAGTTAGTTGAACTACCTGAGAAGGTTCCATCATGGGTCATTAATTGCCTGATGACCAAGTCTTCTCAATTAATTAAAAGAATATTTAAATAAAATATTTAAATAATAATAATAAATATTATTATTAAAATATTTAAATAAAAATATTAATTTAATTAACATAATGTTGGGACCCCCCGTTGACCCGTTTGACTTGAAGAGGAGGGGGGTCCATGTGGATAGAATCTGCACATAGCCAAATTTGATGAGCTTCGAATCCTCTAACTCGGTATTGCACTCGATTTTTGACCCCGCACCAACTCTTTCCTCGTCTTGGCAATCGGGCCCTTTTGCATTGAGTCCTCCGAATGGTGGACTATCAAACTTGATTCTTATCATTTCGCTCTGTTAACTCGAAACCATTTATGCATTCCTCGTTCAAACTTCATGAAACATCACCACGAGCTCCCAACTGATTCGACCTGGCTTTGTTTTGCATATCAACCCGAGCACCCGGTCTCAACTCGGACTCTCACATGTCTATGTACCGAGCTCATATTTACCATCCTGCACATCTGATTTCCTTACTCCCTGAACAACAATGGGTCTATGCTCATTGGTTATAAACTCAAGCACTAGCTCATGCATTGAGCTCTTCTTTGATTCGGTCGATCTCTTGAGCTATTCTGTGCTTTGTATCTGCGGGAAATATCAAGATTTGTTCGATCATGTTCACATTTTCACGCCTCTAAGAATGGTTTTACCACAATGCTCACGGTTCTTCCTTATCATATAACACTTGTAGTAAGAATGTTTAGCTTTGCCATAATAAGCACAATTTGTACCTTCCAAACGATGAGAAAATGCCATTATTAATAAAGACCTAATGCTGCCATGATGATGACACAGTCTCATGCCCATAACATGTCTGATAGACACCCTAAGACTGATTTTTTGGCCAAAGAGCCCCTTGGTATTTTGGCAGTGCACCCGGAAATCTCAGCTCCAATCGACAATTATGCTACTATTGGAACCTATGGCATAGGTAGCCGTGAGCTATACAATATACTCATTTTTTCAGAAACTAAAAAGATCTTTTATGTTACAATTTGCAACACGTGAAATAAGCTCTTCAAAAAATACATTGAACAACTGGGGCAGCCAAGAGGACCTTAAAAAAATGTACAGTAACAACCATATGAATTCTTCCTTAGTCGCGGATCAAAGCTAATAGAAATAAAGCTAGATAAAACTAGCTTGAAACTGCAGTATATCGTCCATTGTTTAAAAACAAGCTTCTCTGAATCTGGTAAAAGAATACTTTTATTGTCTGATTGGACGTATCTAATGGAAGGGTATAAATATTGCCTGCTGCACACAGAGTTTCTCAAAGAGACCATTTACGAGTAACAAGGATGTAGCAGGAAAAACGGCTGACCGGGTATCTTCAGAGTTGACCTTCGCATTCAATTCGTTTCTAGGGGAAAACAATGCCGAGCAATATGAATCGTTTCGCTCTGCACGTAATAAACCTTCATCTCCTGGTTCATGGAAATTCTATGAAGCCTCGAACAGCGTGACTCCAATCTATCATACACGGCAGTGAATGTTTGTTTCCTGCAACTGCCCGCTGGAGGCGCTGAAAACGGCTTCTACTGTATTGCAACATGCATGCTGCCTGTGATCTCCATGCACTCGCCGCTCCACTCGGCATTTGACTCGTTCCTCCTGGCGACCCGCACAAAGACTCGGACCTGTTTAAACGGCCTGTGCGGAAATCTCATGACGGATTGCCATTGTAATATTTCCGCTTGGCAATTGATCCGATTTCTCCCCTACGTGGAGGTTTGATCATGGTTTGCCAAACCAATATTTCCACGCTTGGCAGTTTGACCGGATTTCTCCCCTTTTTTGGCAGTTTGATCCAATTTCTCCCCTACGCGGAGTGAACAGCATGGCTCTCCATCCCGAAATTTCCACTTGGCGGTGCTGCTCCTTATTTCCCACGTCCGGAATCGGCCAAATTACTTCACGGGCCCCGGCCTTAGCTTTGCCACGCAACCTTGGCAAGATAGTAAAATATTTCCCATTTGCGGGATTACCTACTCAGTCTGCCATGATCGTGCTCCCGATTTTTCCTCCTGCCGAGTTTTGATTCATCAGATTTGAGGATAACATTAACTCTCACTGCAAACATTTAAGCTGTAGCTTGTAAGGTGTGATAATTTCAACAGAATCATTTATGCCTGCCAACTTAGTGACTTGTTGAAGATGCTCATATAATTGCAAAGCAAATTGTGCCTCATGAATATTCTGATATGAAACAGTTATACCTCTATGAGATCCGCTTCCATGAACTACATCGTAAAACGAGTAAGATCTCGATAGAGAATTTTTGTAATAAATTTCCTCAGGTTTCCTGGTAACACTCTCACTGTCACTTAATCGATTTTCATAAAAATATCTTGAAGGAAAATCCCGAATTTGAGGATGCATTCGATGCTGATCAGATAAATACATAGTTGGATGACCCGCTTGTTGGAAGCGCTCAAAAAGGCTTCTGCTATACTGCAACATGTCAACTGCCTGTGCACCAAATGCTTGGCCGAGGAAGGTCTGAACACCATTATAATTCACAGCTCTTTTTAAGATGTCGGTTTGACTCAATTTTACATTGGTATTCGATGGTGCTTATACTTTCTTCCTGGGTTGATAGAAGTCCTTCCATTATGTAATTACAAACCCGAGATTCAATGATGTTGAACCTCCCATATCTGCATAATTTCATATCATCTCGGTCAAACAAGATAATTCTCCCAAGTGGTTGGTCGAGCACTGTCTCAATGGATTAAACCTGGCATCATGTTGACTTTGACTCTCCCTGACTTGGCCTTCAGAGCTTTTTGCATCGATCTCCACCGAGATCCTTGTACAGTTCCTTTCATTCGTCAATTTTCAACGAGCTATATTTTGCATTAACAAGACCATCGTCGAGCTCTTACAACTGAGAGTCTCCACTGAGATGATTTCTGAGATGACTATCAATTTGACACCGGGTTCTTTATCAACTCGACCCTGAACTCTTCACTGAGTCGAGATCAACTGGGTGCCTTTCGATGCTAGGTGATCTCTTCATATGCAATTTAGGAATTATTTTTAATTATTGCATCTCGATAATAACCGAAGGTGGGTTCCTGGGACTATTATTTTATTTTGAACGTGATAGGACCCCGTTGTCCAATCTTGCCAGGTGTGCAAAATTGGATAACAGAACCGTCATTGTATCACATGCATATTTTTCAAACTTCTTTATGGGTGAAGGTCTTCGGTTGGGTACTCCCACACAAACTTGTCTGGTGCATCTAGCACTCTAATTTTTGCAAACACTATGGTGAGTAGGACATTGCCAAAGAGGATCATGTCCCCTTCCTTCGTGCACTTTACAATTTCCTCAAAAATGTATGTGGATAAGTTATATATAGTCCCCTCTGTAATCTTCCTGCAGACATGTAGCCATGGATTGTTGACTTGTGTCAATATTTCTTGGCCATTCAGCTTCATTACCAGGTGTGCGACCATCTTCATAATAGTGTCCTTAATGTATGAGATGTCATAGTACTGTGACCCTTTCTTGCAGGCATACTTTGTGACGGTCTCTTAAATAGCCTCCTTGTCACCAAGGTCATCTTCCAGGCTATCTCCCTCGTATATGAGGCCTATAAACTATAAAATCAACTGGGGAGTCATGTGTATCTTATGCCCAAAAAAGTGGAAGTAGTCCTCGTGCACCTGAGACATCAACCACTAGTACAAGCGATCCAGCTTCCCAAAAAAAGCAACTCATAGAGTTGCAGTAACCCTACCTTTGCCAGCTTGACCTTTATGTCATCATTGTAGATAGGAAAACCTTCAGGTGTTTACTTGTTGGTTAGGCGTACCAATTATAATGCCATTTCTTTCTCTATAGTGTTTTTATGGTGATTATAGTCATTGACTGGTATGCTTCTCAAATGGGATTCCCATTCCTTCCCCATCATTACTCAATCTAAGTACTGCATCTCTGTATATGATTCTTTGTTTGTATCTACCTCAGGTTCTGGTTGTTTAGCCTTAGATTTGCCCTTTCCTTTCTTGGGTGCCATGGTCGAGGTAATTTTATCACTCCAATCCTCTCCTTATTACTCTACTTTCCTTCTCCCAACCTTTGATCTCAGATCGTGATACAATTCTTCTAAACCTGTGCCCTAGTTTTCTGAACCCTAACTTTGATAAATTCTTCACAAGACAACGTCTTTTCACTTCTTTCCACACCCGTGTAATTCCTTCCTTCTGGTTCGTAATCTCAAACTAGCTCTTCATGTTTTTAATCACACAAATCTTCCACTTGATTGAATCTGAAAAACCCTAGCTGATAACACTCACTTATATCTCCAACTCTTCATTTTCACAAAGTAAAATGAGAGTGCCCCGACCCTCTATTTATAGTTTTTCCTTTTCTGGTCATTAAAGGCTACTTTACCTACCCCCGTACTTTGTTCATTTAATGCAGATTTTTAAAAAAATCTTGTCTTCAATGCCTTCACTCACATGCCCTTCCTACGTGAAAACCCTCTTTAACTTGCGTGCCCTTCCTGCATGAAAATGCCTCCAACCTTCTGGTGTGCAAACCAACCTGACAGGAGACTCTTATGTGTGCTCAACACATGCCAAAGGCACTTCTTCTATTCATATTCATGCTTTCTCCTACGTCGTGTTGCTTTAACTGTGCTTCCTTTTCCTTTGTGCATGGGATCTACAAGTAGCTTTATCCTGGACACCAACCATTCTATCTTTTCTCTTCATCTCTCTTTCAACTGGGCTACTCAACAAGGCTCTTTAACATAACTTCCTTGTTACTTTTAATCATGTGCTTCTTCACTTTTCTCCACCCCACACTTAAACAATGCACAATCCTTTGCACACTCACAAATTCTCTAAAAATAGCAATAAGGTTACCGATGCCCAAGGCACAAAACAAAACAACAACGTGAAAGGGAAACACAAGGAAAGGAAAATGCATAAAGGAAAATTTCTAAACTAACTAGAAAAACTACCTTATTTACAAACACTAAGAAGACTTATTTATAGTAGGGCTTCAACCTACTACCATTCAAGTTTCCATGCAACTTCTTTCCATCTAGCACTTGTAGCGGCATGCGCCAATCAAGGATGTACAAGATTGTGTAAGGACCTAACTAATGGAATTTCAACTTTCCAGATGGCACAAAAATCTAGAATCATATAGTAATACCATCTTGCCCAACCTCAAACTTCTTGTTTCTAATATGTCAATCATGCCAAGCCTTTTTCTTTTCCTTTTCCATTGTTTGGCTCCAACAGAAAGTGATCATCTCTCATCCAAAGTGTCATTATTTCATCAATTCTTTCTTCCAAAGCACTTGTTCATCAGCTTAATCCTCCCAGTACGCGCTATTCGCAGAGAAGGTAACATAAATTCAACTAGCAAAAAAATCTTTTGAACCAAATGCCAATTAAAAGGCATGGCTTTATTTAGTATTTTATACATAGGCCTCGTAAGCCCATAAAACTACCGATACCTTGTCATCCCAATCTGTCTTCCAACATCACAAATTTTGGTCAAGGTATGACTCGCAGTATTTTGTTGAATACTTCTACGAACATCTGCTTGTGGGTGATAGGGCATAGTCTTATGATGAACCACCATGAACTCGGATAGTAGGATCCTCATGGTGTAACATCCTCATTTATACATTAGAACAAGTCATTTTTTTTTTTTTGATAAATGCTTCTTGGTTCTAAATACATAATTTAGAACTCACAAATCAAATAACCATTCTTATATAGATAACCATATGCAATCAGTAATGACTCAGAGTACCTCCAATCTATTCATTCCTTGACTCGGAAATCTACCGATCTATTCATGAGTAATAAGAGTTAGCGTTTTTATTTAACACATCACTCTTGTGGTTCTCTTCCCTATTCTGGGATTCAGAATGCTCTGTCCAAGGAACCTAACTGAATAATTGTTACCATTATTCATCGGCATCTCATCCCTTAGACCAGGTGACTCAGGACAATGCAATCAGCAGCTTGCGATACTTTGGCCAAAGATTTGAAACATAATGCTTATGTCTCGTATTCCTTAACGACATACTCATCAATCTGGAATACGTCCTTCACCCCATTCTTATGTTATATAGAATGTCTTATACCGACTTCTGTCAGTCCTTCTTATCCCAAGTTATTCACTCGGAAACGGATTAGTAAGGTGACAACGTTATATGGATGCACTCGAGGACTAGGGATAAGATGACATACTGGGTCAACCCTAGTTGAACCAGTGTGTCAAGATACCCCGAGTCTCCTAGGCAGCCATATAATGTGACCACATTCCTAATCGGTCCCAGAGTAACTTGTTCGAGTTAAAGGTGTAAATCTTAACGATCAATGCAAAGGGTGTCGTCATAAGTCACCTGCATTGTTGTATCTTTGAGAAGATCCTAATCTTCTCGAAGGTACAACCCTGCAGTTGACTTGTGCCGTCAACCTTTAAATCCGCCTCGAAAAGGTCTACTTATTAATAAGCGTTATGCACATTGAGTTTAAATTATATTAACAGACGTTCCCCTAAGGTTAGCCTTTCCCGATCCCTAGGTTCCTCACCTTAGAATGACCTTTCTTAATAAAACCCTTAGCACATAGATGTCTTTAAGACTAAGGTCCCATCAAGGAGTTCATAGAATTTACTTAATTCTATATCAATGAAATTGGACAATAACCCAAAATCTTCACATGAGATTGCCATCTGAACCCTATTTAGGTTTAATTCAGTTCTCAAATTGAATTTATATCTTACCTATAAGTATCGAGATATAGTGATTAAGATTCCAATTACACGTTGTCCTAGTGTAATCAAGACTAGGAATTAATAATTTAATTCAGCTTGTTTAGCATTCTGCTTAGGTTTATTTTAACCCTAGTTTCCAGTAAGACAGTGATCCATATTTCAATTTAGCTTTAGATAGAACACACTAGAATTGCTAAACAATCATAAGTAATCAGTCACATATTCTTGCAAGCTTACATTGATAATCACAAAAGTCTCCAATATAAACAATAATAACAATGCTCTCTAGATCATTTGAACCAAGAAGGTCAAACTATCAAGATACTGGATGCAAAAATATAAGTATCAATTATCTATTTCCATTTCCTTCAGAACTAATCAAATACATTTTATGCATTCAGCATACTTGATACAATGCTCAACGGAAAAAGAACATCTTTCCTCATATAGTACATTTAGAAAATTAAGCTGTAATTCAACATAAAATCAAATTTAAACAATCTGATCATCCTATCAGATTTGCGTGCTTTTACCACTTACGGCATCCATCTGCAAAAATTGTCAACATGGGTCAGTTCGATGAACTGAGCATGATAAGCACTAACTCTTAAAACAATTGCAATCCATCAATTGTTTTCATTAAACACCCTGTTTAAATGAGATCAAATCACCAAACAAGTAAACATATTTCAGACTATGCTTTTGTAAAACAACATGACTATAAACGCATAGCTCATATTATAGTCACTAAATAGTCTCAGATACTTTTCAATTATTTCATCAAAACGTTAGTGACCAAGAAGACAAGTGCATCTAACCAACTATCCATCTGAATCCCAAGGACAACAACATCAGATGGATTATATATTCAACATAATAAATAAATAACCTTTCATGATTCCATCAGCATGATAGAACAATTCCAAAAGTTAGATAAACAATTATATCAACCTATACTTTATAACAGAAGAGAAATAAACGAATCATACATATTTCCTTCAGAACTAGCTCATGACTGTACCGTCTTTCCAAGAGCAAGGCATTCACCTTAAACACATGCAAATAAATCAGACGAGACCATCAAAAGCACCACAGATTTGTTAAAGATCAAATATAACAAACTACTGTAGTTATCCAGCAGTACAGTAGCTCTCACGCTAAACAGTGATGACCCTCTACCAAAAGGCTCCACATGAAGCGGCAAACAAGAAGATATTCACCACATCGCCTGTCGAGGTGCAGTCGATGGCTCTAAGTTCAGTCAAGCTCAAGGCAGGATTGTCATGCTACAGAATACATAAACACGACTACAATCCCTCATATCAACCTACAGCCCCCTTCTAGTCCCTAATAAACACTGCAAGGCTTTCGGACCCAAGGTCGAAATCAAAGAGCTTCAATTTAATCGCAGTCAACAATAAACTCCTCGACATTAAGCAATTGATGTTTCCCTAAGACTATGCCGAGATAATCACACAGAATTCCCGCAACATGCACAACCTTATCTAACTAGAATAATCAGAAAGGAAACATGACATATCGTATTCTCATCTGGATGCATTCAAGATTTGAAGTGTGGTATTCACAACCCACTTTTACAGAGCCAAGTTACATGATATCTAACTATACTCAAGGAATCCAACAGTGCCAAAAACAACAAGTGTACCAATCAGGTTAAATAGAGGCAGATACTATAGTTACCTGTCAAGGATTCAACTGAAACCGAGTAACAGTATACAAGATAAATAATAATTAATGATTCCCAACTATGCCAACAATGGTAAACATTCAAAATCAGGCTTATACAAAAGCTAATTACTGATTTCGTGACAAAGAATCCAACTGAGCCTCTTCAATATTTTCGCACAAGCTTACGCAGAAGGAAACGTAAGTACACTCAAGAGTCTGTACCAAAAATTCATTACAAAATAACATAGGTCGATATACCAGTTACTCCTTCAGGACTCCAACAAAATCAAATTACCAATACTCAAATATATATGTATATATAGCTTCAACAGTGGTCCATAATACACGAATCATTCAATGGATTCCACAGAGTCGTTTCGAATACAATAAATATATATATTGCATACTATCAACGGGTTGCATCCCATAACCACAATGCAAGGGAAAAACAACTTCAACAAGGTCGCAATGAAACATCAGAACACAAAAGAGTTATCCATTCACAAATAACTTTAAAAATCAAGCGAAACCCAACAAGATTCAGTAACCACTACCTTAATAACCTCGACAGAAGTTACAAAGAAGTCCAATTAAACTGAACAAAATGTCCATCAGTATTCTTTCCAACGAGTATCAACAACAAGCATCAACAGTAAGCATTAACAACAAGTTTCGACAGTAAACATTGACAACAAGTATCAACAGTAGCCTGTTCCCATCAAGAGAACAATTCATGGGCTCTCACAGAGCAAGCCTAGTACACATTCTTGCATATATATTCGCAAATTAAAGC
The DNA here is from genome assembly GCA_018340775.1 of Taxus wallichiana var. yunnanensis. Classification (NCBI taxonomy): domain Eukaryota; kingdom Viridiplantae; phylum Streptophyta; class Pinopsida; order Cupressales; family Taxaceae; genus Taxus; species Taxus wallichiana. The sequence continues at coordinate 74,067,725 of CM031235.1, read as the reverse complement.
CGGAATGCAAAACACCAAGAAATATTGCAACAGTTCGAAAAATAAAATACACCCATCAAGGTTTAAATTGAAAAATCGAACCAGCAAGAAGATACAGTGACAAAATCACACAAGGCTACCATATAAATCATCTAATTCCAAAAATCATCTGAACAGAGTTGTTCTAATGAAATCATTTGAAAGAGAGCAAGATTTTTAAAGGTTAGGGCCTAACATGCCTGGTTATTTGCTTAAAATTTTGAAGCAGACCAATGAAAGAGCTCGAACCTTCTCCTCCTTTTCCAAGTTAGAGCCACCAACAAAAATTTGCTATTTCCATGACTTATATATTTTCCTTGCCAGAGGAAAGAGCTAGTTACGCTCATACTTGCCATGCAACTCCAAGAAGACTGGTGCGAAGAACCAGTGAACAGACAGAAGGAAAACCGGAGCGCATGCAAAACCCAATAAACTACTAACTTTCCATTTTGCCTGCCTTCCCGTGAAACTCGAGCTCGACTACCGAGTTCATTAATTGCATTTACTCCCAATTTCCCGCTCAATCTCCACTGCCACCGACCGCCATAGTTGGCGATGGACAATGCACATCAAAGACCATTTCCAACTTTGGCGACCTGCCACGTCGGCTCTAGTTAGCCGTTTTAAAACCTCCACCAAATTACCTATCCCTCATGCTTATCCATGCATTTAATAACATAGAAACTGCCGCCCATGGTTCGCACCCTTCCAAAGGTCCCCTTCCTCCTTGTTCAATAGTTAGGTTAGTAACTTAGGTTAGGATTTAGGATAACACCTAGTCTAACCACTTTGCACATAGATACTAACTTAGAACATTAGCTCTTAGCCTAGGTCTAGGTTAGATTAACACTAATCTAACCCCTAGGTTAGGTTTAGTTTTAGGTTACTAACCTTAACAAATCCAGTTAGGTCTAATATTTCAAATGCTCAAAAAATAACCTTCAACATACATTCACGAAGTGGTTCACTCTGTCTCGCCAATAGGCTAGTGAATTAAATGTAACTGAATTATTACCTGGTCCACGATCAAGACCTTCCAGATATATTACGATATTTGGCACCAGTTCATTTAACATGATCAGCCTGAGTTATACTCCAGACTAGCTTATTCAATGCATCTAGACCTTGCAACTTGCTTAAGGTCTATAATTTTAATTCATCACGAATAAACTTAAAGCACCACTTGGATCAATACCACTGATCCAAGGCTAGGTCTTATAGATGGATAACTCCATAATTCATTCCAAAATCAGATTAAACTCAGGTGTAAAATGAAAGAAATAAAAGAGTCCAATCACATTCCGACTCAGTCAAAGATCTGCAATCTGCAAAGAAGATACAGTACATATCAAGCATGACTTCTCAATCAAAGGAACACATCCTTTTTACAAAAGAAATCACATATCAACACTTGTATGCTCAGGAGGAAGTAACAACAGTTCAGGGTGTTACATGCTTCCCTCCTAAAAAGATTCATCATCCCGATGATTACATATTCAATTAACCTTCAGGTCAACCAATTTATTAGTTCACAAAACAATGCGACTATTTTCCAACTTGCATAGTTCCAGAAATCAATGTCACAACACATTTTATTCAACCTGAATAATGTTTGCCTTCATCTGGCTTTCATAATTACTTAAAAAAATAAGTCCATAAAAGAAATGTTTTGTCAACAGATTTCATTCTGTTGAAAAAGAGAAGGAAAAGCAATCTTCATCTCTTCAAGATTTTCCCAAGTTGCACTTTCTTCGTTAAACTGGTCCCACTGGACCTTACATTGCCGTATTTCACGATTTCTCAAATGCACTTGGTGAGTTTCCAAGACTCGTGTGGGTTTAACCATGATTATTCCCGGTCTTGGACCTGCAAGGAATTCCAATTTAAAACATGTGACAGATCAAAACGTATTTCTTAAGCAAAGAAATATGGAAAACATCATGCATGTGAGATAAAGCGGTGGTAATGTTAATCGATAAGCTACAGGATTGATTATTTCGACAATTTCGAAAGGTCCCACGAATCGAGGTGACAACTTGCAGCCTTGCCAAAAGTTATAGAACTCTTTCTAGGTTTAACACGAAGAAAACCTTCTCACCAAGCTCAAACCTCGCGATCAATCCGCTTAAGGTCAAGATAGCTCTTTTGTCTATCCGCCGCTTTCCTTTAATCGTTCTCGAATCGCCTTAACTTGTTGTTCCATTTCTATGAGAATCTCTCGGTCCAATTACCACTCGATCCTCAACACTATCCCAGTAACAGAGTTCTACACTTTCTTCCATAAAGTGCTTCAAATGGTGCCATTTTAAGAGATGAGTGATAAGTGTTGTTGTATACGAATTCAACTAATGGAAGATACTCTTCCCATTTATACTGTTGATCCATGCAATACATTCGCAACATGTCCTCCAACACTTGATTTACCCTCTCAGTTTGTCCATCCATTTCCGGATGATATGCAGAACTGAAGTTTAGTTTCGTTCCAAGAGCTGCATTAAGCGTTTGCCAAAATCTTGACGTCATTCTTGGATCCCTGTTAGATATAATCAATTCTGGTACACCATGTAATCTGAAAATTTTGTGTACGAATATTTTGGCCAGCACTGGTGAATCATCCTTTAGATTTCCAGCAATGAAATGAGCTACCTTAGTCATTTTATCTACAACTACTAGGATAACATCATGTTTATTCCTGGACATGGGTAATCCTTGTACAAAATCCATGGTTATTACTTTCCATTTGTACTGCGGTATGCTATGAGGATATAACAGTCCAGCAGGGTGCATATGTTCTGCCTTAACCCGCTGACACTCCAAACAATGGGTCACAAAATTTATGACATCCTTTTTCATACCTTTCCAAAAGTATTGTTGTTTTAGATCAGCAAGCATCTTTTTGATACCTGGTGTCCAGAGAAAGGTGAATTATGAAATTCAACTAAGAACTTCTTCCTCAAGTCGTTCAACATAGGTACATATACCCTATTTTCATAACGCAAGATTCCTTCATTATCAAAATGAAAACCTTTATACCTTTCATTATTAGGTTCTGCAGCAAGCGCTGCTTTTACTTGCTGAAAGTATTCATCTGATTCTCGAGGCACTTTTTACCTCATCTTTAAACTGAGTTCTTAATGTTATAAGAGCAGAAATGTGCCTCCTATGACTTAGAGCATCAGCTACTCTATTCTCCTTCCCTTTGATATAGCTAATATCAAAGTCATATTGTGATAAAAATTCTAACCATCTTCTCTGTCTGGCATTAAGATTAGGCTGAGTAAAAATATATTTCAGTCCTAAGTGATCAGTTTTCAACTCAAAAGGTTTCCCAAGTAAGTAGTGTCTCCAGACTTGAAGTGCATGAACAATGGCAGCAAGCTCCAAATCATGAGGGGCATAATTCAGCTCATGTAATTTAAGTTTTCTACTTTCATATGCTATGACTTGATCATTTTGAAGCAAAACACCTCCAAGGCCTTCCCTGCAAGCATCCGTTACAACAAAGAAAAACTCCCATTAGGGTCTGGGTACAATAATATAGGTGCGAGAAGTCAACTAGTCTTTCAGAACTTTTGAAAGCCGCTTCGCACTTATCATTCCATATGAATTTCTTATCCTTCTTTTGCAATGAAGTTATTGGTGCAGCTACTTTAGAAAAATCCTTTACAAATTTTCTATAGTAACCAACAAGACCCATGAAGCTTCTTACTTCGTGCACATTCTTTGGTGCAGGCCACTCAGTTATTGCCACTATTTTTGAAGGATCTATAGCAATTCCTTCTTTACTTATGACATGACCCAAATAGTGAACTTCTGAATCAAAGAAAGAACATTTGGATAACTTACCATACAACTTTCTTTTTCTCAGAATTCCCAAAACTATCTTCAAATGCTCATTGTGCTCCTCAACACTTTTAGAATAAATGAGAATATCGTCCAAGAATACAAGTACAAACTTGTCCAGATATTCTTGAAAAATATTGTTCATTAAGTTCATAAAGGTCATGGGTGCCTTAGTTAATCCAAAGGGTAGAACCGTGAATTCATAATGTCCGTACCTTGTTCGGAAAGTCATTTTTGAATAATATTCTTCTTCTCTAATCCTTAATTGATGATAACCAGATTGAAGGTCTATCTTAGAATAAACCGCTGCTCCACGCATCTGATCAAATAGATCGTCGATCCTAGGAAGTGGATATCTGTTCTTGATTGTTGCCTTGTTCAACATTCGATAATCGATACACAGCCTAAGCATTCCATCCTTCTTTTTCACAAATATCACGGGCGCTCCCCAAGGTGAAACACTTGGTCTGATCAAACCTTTAGACAAAAGTTCCTGTAACTGTGCCTTAAGCTCGACCAACTCTGTAGTAGTCATCCGATAAGGTGCTTTGGAAATAGGTTTTGTTCCTGGTTTGATTTCGATGGTGAAGTCAAATTCTCTCTTGGGTGGTAACCCTGGTAATTCCTCAGGAAAAACATCCCTGAAACTTTGTAGCAGAGGAAATCGTTTCATGGAATCATCATCTTCTTCTGAAGATTCAGATATCTTTACTGCATAAAGGGTACATCCTTTGTTTTTAGCCTTTTTAAGTTGCATAGCTGACAACTTTCTAATTGAAATTTCCTATTTCACCCCTTGAATCTCTACTGATTCCAGCTGATCATCTAGACATTTTATGTTCTTTTCATAGCAGTCTACTTTTGCTTTATGGTCAGCTAACCAATTGACACCGATGACAATGTCATACGATCCCAAGGGTGTAACATAGAGGTCAAATTCCATGGAAAAGTTAGGTAAGTCAAGGACTGCCCCAAAAAGACACATACTCACTGTATGAACAGAGTTATTACCATACTATACAGTCCAAGGTTTATCCATTTTTCCAGCTTTTCTCTTAAGTTTAGAAGCAAGTTTATTAGAAATAAAACATTCAGTAGCTCCTGTATCAAAAAGAATAGTGACAGGTATGCCAAATAACTTACCCGAACTTCTATAGGTGTCACTTGCTTTTCAGCTTGCTTGTCTGCTACTGCAGCATGTATCTTATGCACTGATTACGATCATCCTTCTTCAAAGGGCATTGATTTGCGTAGTGGTCTTTGCCACAATTGTAGCAGCCTCCTACAGGTCCCTTTTTAGGCTCAAAATTGCCTCCAACCTTGTAATTGTCACGTTGTCCTCCATAGGGCTTCTGCCCATTGTTATAATTTTTGGCAAAATTATCTCTTATATTTCCAGCAGGCTTATTTACTACTGCTTTCTTACTGTTATCACCTGGAAACTTACTCTTGTTTCCAAACTTTTTCCATGGTCCTTTTCTGGGTGCAAGAGAGGTTGAAGAAGGGTTTGCAGTCTTCTTCCGCACTTCCTCTTTATGAGCAGAAATAGCCTTTAATTTCTGTTCTTGCCTTATGGCCTTTTCAACAACTCCTTCCATAGTGGTTGGACTGTGAACATCGACCTCTCCCCCTATCACGGGATTCAATCCCATGATGAATTTCCGTATTCTGAACTTCTCGTCAGTTTGATACTGCGGTACATACTTGAGGAGTTTTGTAAACCGCTCCCAGTATTCAGTTACCATTAGCTTCCCTTGAGCTAAGTTCTGAAATTCTGTCATTTTCTGATCATAGAAAAGTTGTGGCAGCCAACGTTGCCTAAAATAGCCTTTAAATTGATCCCAAGTAATATTGGTCTCATCAATGTTTAGTTCAGCTTTTCGGCTATCCCACCATGAAGATGCTTCGTGGGAAAGCTGATAGGATCCCCAAATAGCTTTGGTTTCCTCTGAGAAGTTCCTTATTACAAAGTACTTCTCCATTTCATTGAGCGAGTTCTCAGCTCCATCTCCTAATGTGGTGCCATCATACTTAGGTGGGCTTATCCTTTTTATATCATTAGTGAGTTCTACTGCCAACCTGGCCTTTTTGTTTTCTAGTTAGACAGGTGCATTTCCAGCATTAACATCAACTCCCATGTCGGGGTTGTCCTCAGGAGGTTGCTGATTGTTATTATCAACTTCTTCATCCTCCTCATTTCCCATCACCTGCTGTTCAAGTACAGCTAAGCGATCTCTTGTGTCCAACAGGGCAGCAAGGATCTCATCAAGTTTCTGGGTTGTTGCCGCTCCTCCTTCAGGTGGAGCATTATTCGCAACATTCCCCCTTGTTCTAACCATTTTCTATTACAAGAAAATTTAGGTTTTATCAGATTATGGACACAATAGGCCCAAGAGCTGCAACCTTCAGCTCTGATACCAAGATGTAACATCCTCATTTTATACATTAGAACAAGTCAATTTTTTTTTTTTTTTTTGATAAATGCTTCCTGGTTCTAAATACATAATTTAGAACTCACAAATCAAATAACCATTCTTATACAGATAACCATATGCAGCTGTAATGACTCGGAGTACCTCCGATCTATTCATTCCATGACTCGGCAATCTACCGATCTATTCATGAGTAATAAGAGTTAGCATTTTTATTTAACACATCACTCTTGCGGTTCTCTTCCCTATTCTGGGATTCAGAATGCTCTGTCCAAGGAACCTAACTGAATAATTGTTACCATTATTCATCGGCATCTCATCCCTTAGACCAGGTGACTCAGGACAACGCAATCGATTGGCTTACGATACTTTGGCCAAAGATTTGAAACATCTTATGCTTATGTCTCGTATTCCTTAATCGCATACTGCACTCGAGACTAGGGATAAGATGACATCTTTGGGTCAACCCTAGTTGAACCAAAGGTGTCAAGATACCCCGAGTCTCCTAGAAGCCATATAATGTGACCACATTCCTAATCGGTCCCAAAGTAACTTGTTTGAGTTAAAGGTATAAATATTAACGATCAATGCAAAGGGTGTCGTCATAATTCACCTGCATTGTTGTATCTTTGAGAAGATCCTAATCTTCTCAAAGGTATAACTCTGCAGTTGACTTGTGCCGTCAACCTTTAAATCTACCTCGAAAAGGTCTACTTATTAATAAGTGTTATGCACATTGAGTTTAAATTATATTAACAGACGTTCCCCTAAGGTTAGCCTTTCCCGATCCCTGGGTTCCTCACCTTAGAATGACCTTTCTTAATAAAACCCTTTGCACAGAGATGTCTTTAAGACTAAGGTCCCATCAAGGAGTTCATAGAATTTACTTAATTCTATATCAATGAAATTGGACAATAACCCAAAATCTTCACATGAGATTGCCATCTGAACCCTATTTAGGTTTAATTCAGTTCTCAAATTGAATTTATATCTTACCTATAAGTATCGAGATATAGTGATTAAGATTCCAATTACACGTTGTCCTGGTTTAATCAAGACTAGGAATTAATAATTTAATTCAGCTTGTTTAGCGTTCTGCTTAGGTTTATTTTAACCCTAGTTTCCAGTAAGACAGTGATCCATATTTCAATTTAGCTTTAGATAGAACACACTAGAATTGCTAAACAATCATAAGTAATCAGTCACATATTCTTGCAAGCTTACATTGATAATCACAAAAGTCTCCAATATAAACAATAATAACAATGCTCTTTAGATCATTTGAACCGAAGAAGGTCAAACTATCAAGATACGGATGCAAACATATAAGTATCAATTATCTATTTCCATTTCCTTCAGAACTAATCAAATACATTTTATGCATTCAGCATACTTGATACAATGCTCAACGGAAAAAGAACATCTTTCCTCATATAGTACATTTAGAAAATTAAGCTGTAATTCAACATAAAATCAAATTTAAACAATCTGATCATCCTATCAGATTTGCGTGCTTTTACCACTTACGGCATCCATCTGCAAAAATTGTCAACATGGGTCAGTTCGATGAACTGAGCATGATAAGCACTAACTCTTAAAACAATTGCAATCCATCAATTGTTTTCATTAATCAACTTTTAAATTGAAAAGTATCTCGAGACTATTTAGTGACTATAATATGAGCTACGCATTTATAGTCATGTTGTTTTACAAAAGCATAATCCAATCCCAAGGATAGTAACATCGGACATATTATATATTCAACATAATAAATAAATAACCTTTCATGATTCCATCAGCATGATAGAACAATTCCAAAAGTTAGATAAACAATTATATCAACCTATACTTTATAACAGAAGAGAAATAAACGAATCATACATATTTCCTTCAGAACTAGCTCATGACTGTACCGTCTTTCCAAGAGCAAGGCATTCACCTTAAACACATGCAAATAAATCAGACGAGACCATCAAAAGCACCACAGATTTGTTAAAGATCAAATATAACAACCTACTGTAGTTATCCAGCAGTACAGTAGCTCTCACGCTAAACAGTGATGACCCTCTACCAACAGACTCCACAAGACCTTCCACATGAAGCGGCAAACAAGAAGATATTCACCACATCGCCTGTCGAGGTGCAGTCGACGGCTCTAAGTTCAGTCAAGCTCAAGGCAGGATTGTCATGCTACAGAATACATAAACACGACTACAATCCCTCATATCAACCTACAACCCCCTTCTAGTCCCTAATAAACACTGCAAGGCTTTCGGACCCAAGGTCGAAATCAAAGAGCTTCAATTTTATCGCAGTCAACAATAGACTCCTTGACATTAAGCAATTGATGTTTCCCTAAGACTATGCCGAGATAATCACACAGAATTCCCGTAACATGCACAGCCTTATCTAACTGGAATAATCAGAAAGGAAACATGACATATCGTATTCTCATCTGGACGCATTCAGGATTTGAAGTGTGGTATTCACAACCCACTTTTACAGAGCCAAGTTACATGATATCTAACTATACTCAAGGAATCCAACAGTGCCAAAAACAACAAGTGTACCAATCAGGTTAAATAGAGGCAGATACTATAGTTACCTGTCAAGGATTCAACTGAACCCGAGTAACAGTATACAAGATAAATAATAATTAATGATTCCCAACTGTGCCAACAATGGTAAACATTCAAAATCAGGCTTATACAAAAGCTAATTACTGATTTCGTGACAAAGAATCCAACTGAGCCTCTTCAATATTTTCGCACAAGCTTACGCAGAAAGGAAACGTAAGTACACTCAAGAGTCTGTACCAAAAATTCATTACAAAATAACATAGGTCGTATACCTGTTACTCCTTCAGGACTCCAACAAAATCAAATTACCAATACTCAAATATATATGTATATATAGCTTCAACAGTGGTCCATAATACACGAATCATTCAATGGATTCCACAGAGTCGTTTCGAATACAATAAATATATATATTGCATACTATCAACGGGTTGCATCCCATAACCACAATGCAAGGGAAAAACAACTTCAACAAGGTCGCAATGAAATACTGTAACACAACAAGTTATCCATTCACAAATAACTTTAAAAATCAAGCGAAACCCAACAAGATTCAGTAACCACTACCTTAATAACCTCGACAGAAGTTACAAAGAAGTCCAATTAAACTGAACAAAATGTCCATTAGTATTCTTTCCAATGAGTAACAACAACAAGCATCAACAGTAAGCGTTAACAACAAGTTTCGACAGTAAACGTTGACAACAAGAATCAACAGTATCCTATTCCCATCAAGAGAACAATTCATGGGCTCTCACAGAGCAAGCCCAGTACACATTCTTGCATATATATTCACAAATTATATCCGGAATGCAAAACACCAAGAAATATTGCAACAGTTCAAAAATAAAATACACCCATCAAGGTTTAAATTGAAAAATCGAACCAACAAGAAGATACAGTGACAAAATCACACAAGGCTACCATATAAATCATCTAATTCCCAAAAATCATCTGAACAGAGTTGTTCTAATGAAATCATTTGAAAGAGAGCAAGATTTTTAAAGGTTAGGGCCTAACATGCCTGGTTATTTTCTTAAAATTTTGAAGCAGACCAATGAAAGAGCTCGAACCTTCTCCTCCTTTTCCAAGTTAGAGCCACCAACAAAAATTTGCTATTTCCATGACTTATATATTTTCCTTGCCAGAGGAAAGAGCTAGTTACGCTCGTACTTGCCATACAACTCCAAGACTGGTGCGAAGAACTAGTGAACAGACAGAAGGAAAACCGAAGCACATGGAAAACCCAATAAACTACTAACTTTCCATTTTACCTGTCTTCCCATGAAACTCGAGCTTGACTACCGAGTTCCTTAATTGCATTTAATCCCAATTTCCCGCTCAATCTCCACTGCTACTGACCGCCATAGTTGGCGATGGACAATGCACATCAAAGACCATTTCCAGCTTTGGCGACCTACCATGTCGGCTCTAGTTAGTTGTTTTAAAACCTCCACCAAATTACCTGTCCCTCATGCTTATCCATGCATTTAATAACATAGAAACTACCGCCCATGGTTCACACCCTTCCAAAGGTCCCCTTCCTCCTTGTTCAATAGTTAGGTTAGTAACTTAGGTTAGGATTTAGGATAACACCTAGTCTAACCACTTTGCACATAGATACTAACTTAGAACATTAGCTCTTAGCCTAGGTCTAGGTTAGATTAATACTAATCTAACCCCTAGGTTAGGTTTAGTTTTAGGTTACTAACCTTAACAAATCCAGTTGGGTCTAATATTTCAAATGCTCAGAAAAAGAACCTTCAACATACATTCACGAACAGGGTTCACTCCTGTACTGCCAATAGGCTAGTGAATTAAATGTAACTGAATTATTACCTGGTCCACGATCAAGACCTTCCAGATATATTACGATATCTGGCACCAGTTCATTTAACATGATCAGCCTGAGTTATACTCCGGACTAGCTTATTCAATGCATCCAGACCTTGCAACCTGCTTAAGGTCTATAATTTTAATTCATCACGAATAAACTTAAAGCACCACTTGGATCAATACCACTGATCCAAGGCTAGGTCTTATAGATGGATAACTCCATAATTCATTCCAAAATCAGATTAAACTCAGGTGTAAAATGAAAGAAATAAAAGAGTCCAATCACATTCCGACTCAGTCAAAGATCTGCAATCTGCAAAGAAGATACAATACATATCAAGCATGACTTCTCAATCAAAGGAACACATCCTTTTTACAAAAGAAATCACATATCAACACTTGTATGCTCAGGAGGAAGTAACAACAGTTCAGGGTGTTACACATGGTCTCATTCAAAAAATGTGTACCCCTACCATTGGTCAAACTCAAAGGGCATCCATACCTTGTGATAATGTTCTCACATAGGAACCATGCCACTGTTGCTACTATGTAATCTTTAGTTGGGGCTGCCTCTACCCACCTTGTGAGATAATACATGTAAGTGATGACATAACGTGACCCATTCCTACACGTTTATGTGCAATAGGTCCTAAAAAGTCTATCACCCATTTTTCAAAAGGCTCCACGCTAGGGATAGGATGCAAAGGCATTTAATCTCTTCTTCCTGGTTTTCCAATGCATTGACAATGGTTACATGATTTACAATAATCCCTAAAATCTCTATATAAGGTTTCCCACCATAAACTTACCATTAACATATTGCATGTGGTGGCATCACCTATGTAATCCCCACTGCACTCCCTCCGTGTGCTTCCTCCATGATGGCCAAGGCACTCATGCTCTAACACACATCTACGTAAAACTTCATCATGTCCCAATTTGTATAATTCTCCACTAATCAACATGTAGGGCATGATGCGTATTGTCAATTGATTCTTTTCCAATGCCTTCATTCCATATGGAACCACACCTTCTTTTAAAAACACAACAATATATTTCAAATATGAGGGTGTGCGCTACAATCTAAATAGTTACACATCTAGAATTACTTACTCAATACTTTGCATGTCCTCTCTTGAATCAATTCTCGACAGATGATCAGGTCTACAATTTCTTTTTCTAGGACTCAATACAATGGTGAATTCAAACTCTTGAAACAACAACACCCATCGAAATATACACCCTCGAAGAATGGGCTTGTTCACTAAATAATTTAATGCCATATGGTCGGTGTAGAATACAAAGGGTGTCGCCATTAGATACTGTCTAAATTTGAAAAGAACATAGATCATTAACAATGCCTCGCACTCGTTTTGGTATAATTATACTATGCTTGGTGTTAACTTCCTACTCATAAAATAGAGAGGATGATCAACAATCCCCTCACCTGGTTGTGCAAGTACTACTCCAATGGCGGTTCCTGAGGCATCTACATGGACATGGAAGGGCTTGTCCCAAGAGGGAAATCGTAAAATAGGTGCGGTAATAATCCTATCTTTTAATGTATCAAACACCCTCATTGTGAATTTCCCCAATGGAAGGTACTTTTGTGTCTAAGTAGTTCCTCTAAAGGCACGGTGATCTTGGCATACCCCTTAATGAATTTTTAGTAATACCCTGTATGCCCAAGGAATCCATGCACTATGCTCTAGCTAGTAGGCTCCTTATCCCCACAATAACAACTTTAGTGGGATCTACCAACAAGCACTCCTTACATATGATATGCCCCAATAAAGTCCCAAAGGGTGTAGAAAACACACACTTCTTAATGTTGAGGGATATCCTCAACTACCTACACCTTTCAAACATTAATCTTAAGTTGTCATAGTGGTCCTTAACTAGACCATATATTGTCCAATCATCCAAATAAACCTAGAGAAACTTATGAATGAAGTCCTGGAATGCTTGCAAAACTATGCGTGAAAAGATAGTAGGCACATTCTTCAACCCAAAGGGCATGAACGTATATGCAAAAATTCCCCACTCAGTAGTAGAAGTTGTCTTCTCTTGGTCGTCCTTTATAATCCAGACTTGGTGGTATCCTAAAATCCATCTCAGAAAGGAATAGATTTCATTCCCAATGAATCCTTCCAAAATTTCTTCAGTGAAGGGGGTCGAAAATGGATCAATGACACAAACTACATTCAATTCCCTATAATCCACACAAATTCTAATCCACCCATCCTTCTTGATGTTGATTACCATCATACTTATCCATTCTAATTCTTCCACTACCTCAATGATCCCAAAATCTATCATCTTGTCTATCTCCTCCTTAACCTTCACACATAAATTACGATTCATCTGGTAGGGCCTTCACGCCTTCTTTCCAGGACATGTTCATATTCCTAGATATGGAAAGAGGTGGGCTCCTTCCCATGGTACTCCCTGATGATGGTGGGTATATTACTTCTAGAAAATATGACAGAGAGAGCAATTCTTACCTCGTGCCACTCTAAAAGGCTCTCCTGATGCGTGGCCCACCAATGAGCTACTATGCCGAGAAATATGTAACTCAACATCTCCCTTTGTTCCTTCTCATTCTTCCACTAAGCTTCTATCTCCTGCAGAAATATCTCAGGGAAGGCTCCTCTAGAGTACTTGGGTAGTTCTTTTCCTCCAAGGCACCAAACCGTGTGTGCCTTTGTTACCTTGGTCACCGATCCTCTCAACTACCATCCCATTAATTCATAAGTCCCATGTGCCCAATTATCACATGCCAGAATGGTGGTATCATTCACTGATTGAGAATCTTCAAACTAGATAACCCCGTTAATAGGGTGTACCATCCCAAGGTCTCTGATTGAGTGCACATAAATCTTGTCTAGAACTTCTTCTCCCAATGGTTCACTTTGTAGGGTGTTGAATTCCCATCAACTAGGGTGTAATGACCCACTCCTCTTTTTCTCAAAACTAATGTACCCTTTGTTGAACTCAAGGTCCGAATTGTTCTTGTAACACCAAGGGTGCCCAAATAATCTTTGGGAAATTGTTCACCTCGGTGAGCGCCAAGACTTTGAAGTCCACTGGTAAACTTGGCTCCCTGAATCGTAATAGTTGTATCCTTTAAGACACCGATGGTCATTACCTTAGTCTTGTTTTCCATATATAGCACATTTGAAGATGGCTGTAATGTAGGTCTCCCCATATGATTCCATGCATCCAAAGTCAAAACATTAACCTCCGCACTAGTGTCAATGAGTATATTGCTGAGGAGCCATCCATCCACAACTACATTCAATGTAATCTCTTTGTCATAGTCGAGGCTATGAGGGGGAAGGTTCATGTGCAAGACATGTCTCTCATGCTCTTCTCTAGTGTGTGGTACCTTCTCTCTCAACTAGGATCCTAGAAAAGGAATGATGTTCTCATACCTTAGCATTTTGCACATCTCCTTGACCTCACCTAGGTCATCTTCCTGTGCCTTGATTCTCCTTCCTTATTCCTCCCTCCTAGATTTCTCCTTTAGACGCTAGATCTCCCTTTGCAAGATTTGAATAACATCCATGGTGTGCTGATATATCTCTTTTTTATGTGCAAGGTCTGGATACTTTCCATGAACAACCTCTTCTCTTGAAACCAGGTTCTTCTATCTTGGTACTTCCCTTACGTGCACAACTTCTGCCCTTGTTGTTACCAAGACAGGATCCAAGCCTTCATCCCATGTTACCTGAGTCATCCATTATATGTCTTCCTTCTTGATGCTGACCATCGTAACGCCTTTTTCCTTCCAGGTCTTTGTTGATTCATATGCTCAAATAATTAAGGGCACTCCTCATATTTATGCTTCTTTCCGCACCATGAGCACTATAATAAGTTTGGGCACTCACACTTGTAATGTTCTATAAATCAACATTTAAACCATGTTCCTCTCAGAACTCACTCTTTCCTCTATGGTTACCTTGTCCATGGAATCCTCCTGAAAACATCTTCCACATGCGCCTCCATCTGTGCGCTCTTCATAATAGCGATCATCATTTTTAGAACCACTGGAAATGTTGGTTTGGCACACCCCATGATCAATGGCCTCATGTATCTGATCAATGAGCCTATAGTATTTAGTATCATGGGTCATGGAGGTGAAAATATTACAATAACAAGATACATTCTTCCTAATCATGTGCTACAACAAGGGACATCTACTTGCATCATGGTCCCCATGAAAGATTTCACGATCTAACATCATAGTGCGTCTGTCCTTCGGGGAAATTGTCCTTAACATGCCCTCTATTTCACAATATATGCACCACAAACCACTATGAGTCTCATGGACCAAGTTTGCAAATATATTTTCCAACTGCTTAGCCATAGCAGCAATCTGAGCCTCCAAGAATGGGCTAACACCAGTATCAATACTACCAACAACTTCAGTGCGCAAGGAAGCCTCCAATGCTTCGCACGGATCTGTAAAATTTTTATGAGACAAGGCCCTTCTAAAAGGGGTGATGAATCCTCCAACAAACCACTATGCATGCTAAGAAGGATGTGTATCATATGATAATTTAGACAAGAGAGTCTTAAAGCATACATCATACTCCTACACACTCCCTGCCATTCGTTGTTGTATCTCCTTCAAAGCGCTAATGCTTTTTTGCTCAAACTCAGGACTATGGAACTCTACTAGGAATGCATTCTTTAAGGTAGTGTAATCCACCACCATTTGATGAGGGTCATACTTTTTATACCAGATATGTGCACGCCCATGCAATGTGGTTGTAAATTGACTAGCCTTTCGTTATGGGGTTGTGATACCTTTTGTACGCCATAGTAGTTCACACTTGTGAACATGTTCTGTAGCATCCTCAATGCCCCTGTAATTTGGTAAATGTAGAGACATCTCAAAGAAAACCTAAGGTGGTGGTTGGGGTCCTTGTCTTGAACTAGAGCCTTGGTTCCCTCCAGTGTTTCCTCCACCACCTGATCCACCAAGTCCACTGGGTCCTGTACCTCTAGAGCCACCAGATCCACTAAACTTTTCATTGATGGTCTATGATAGTGCCCCACTACCGCTAATTTGTCCCACACCACTCCCTGATGTGAGACCAAAAGTTTGTACACTTTCCTTTGTCCAAAAACTCCTCCAAATATTGGAATATGTGCAGCCATAGAAGAAGGAACTAAAAATTATACCTCCTAGGCATGGATCTATCTCTTCCACTAGTTTCAATTGGGTCAATACTTCCTCTGGATCGGAAAACCAAGTGCCAGGGCTCGTCATTGGGTGGGTTCAGATATGTGCCAATGAATCTCCTTTCTCCATGTGATGAACTCTCACCAAAATCAAAGGGTCTCCCTCACGTGCTTGCCAAGATGGGGTAGCACATACTGCTCAGGTTCCACATCTTCCATGTGAACCTCAACTCCTTCCCACAACATCTGTCTCTATAAATCCATCACACTAGTAGCCTCACATCACCTAGTAATCTCCCTTTCACATGCTTTGCCATACTTGAGCCATCTTTCTTCCCTCTCCCTTTCTATCGTATCATCTACCATCTTCCTCCACCCGAGCTTCCTTACCTAGCACTTAGAATGGTTTAGCCAGCCATTGGGAGTGCCTCTAAACTCATGGTAACCATCAATATCTTCATAGCTAGAGAAATAACACATAGCAATGTTCTTCTAGGTTCTCGTACAAACTCAAATTCAGCAATATCTAGGAAACAATACATGGAAATGGCATATTCCAAAGTGTAGCTAGCTAGTACTCCACTCTAGTGATCTACAATAGGTCTATGTCGATCTACATCCTGCAACCTCCTCGGTAGTCTTCTTCATCCATATCCATGATCCATAACACCAACTTGATCTAGATGCATAGGATGACAACATCCATATAAATCTCTTGAAGCGTGCAGAAAAAAAAGTCTCATACAGATCATGGTAGAGATTCTCTTCTACCCATCTACATGTATTAAACTCAGGTCCAGTGTTGAATCTTTGGGAAAATTCATCTTCCATGCTCTTGAACCATGACTCAACATTTTCCAATGTTAACTGATCCATCATTACTCTTTACATAGATCATGATGCATGTTATATCCCACTACAACTTTGAAAAGAGGTCCCAAAATAGAACCAAGATGTAGTCAATTTTACTCCCACTATAAAAGGAAGGAATCCCATGCGCGCCAGCCTATCACCTAGCAGAAGCTGAGTGCTCACCCGAGGCACACGTGGGTGTCGAGTCTCTCTTTTATGTGAGTTTTAGTGGGAAGAATTTATCTATGATTAGTGTAAGAGTATTTAGGAAAGAAGTTTAGACATATAAGAATCATAGGGCTCAAAATGGCCTCCAGATCCTTATAGCTTCTTTAGACTGGATGTTTTAACAGACTCCATAACATATATTATAACAGAAAGAAAGATACAATCATTCATTCATAGCATGCAAGGAAAGAGAACTCCTATGAATGAAATATACATTAAAGCTACTGATATCCATGTCTATTTGCAACAGGTAACCTCATTATATTCATTTTTTCATTACAAAGATCCATAGAAGCAAGACTACAATCATGTGCATCACTAGGCTTGTATAACTATGCCAAAAGAAAAATAAATTACAATATTGGGCCTAGTACATTCCTATCTGAATCAAAGTTCCACTTGCAACAATCCTGCAGATCTTCACCCATGTTAACTCTCTATGTGTATATCCCCCTTCTTCTATCTCCTATCTCTATATCTCCATTTGTATGTTATCTCGGTCTCTTTTTCTGTTCTACAGAAATTGTATTTATCATCTTCCCACACTACCAACTCACCTTGTCGTGCCCTCAAATCCATTTCCAAGTGTCGAATGTGGTCCTCCAAGTGAGCATGTTCCTTCAGGCCTAAGCTCTCCACTCCATCTCATGATGATCTTCTAGAAGATTCCATCGTTGGCATGCTCTTTCTGGGCCACCTGTTGTCAGGTTGGCATCTTATCCACACGCAACCAATCACACTTTTCACGTGTTCTACCTTTGTTGCATAAATTGGCTAAGTCCCAAACCTCCTTTTGCATGCCGTGTGAACCATGTGCCTTCTTAACTCTTCCTCTTGTGCACTTTTTCCTTACGTGCCCTTTTATAACTAGGATCCCGCACGCCCACATGCCTTCATACTTGGCCAATATTCCATGGGCCCAAAAAAGAAGAAGAGGTATATTTCTAATTACTAAAAACATATCAGAACCTCTTGGCATGGTCATATCTAGCATGGAGGACATTTGGGGTTTACCCTTGATTTGTTTTCTTTGAATCAAGATTTTCTTACTAGCTTGTACGAGTGTATAGTGTTTGGATTTTGCTTTATTTTTGTTGTTTTGGTGGTTCTTCATTTGTTTTGGTGGTTCTTCGTTTGGTTTTGGCTCATGACTCCATTTTCCCAATGGATTATTTTTACACTTGGTCTACTTATTGTTCTTGTGGCACTCACTGGGAGTGCCCATCCCCGAGCACGAGCTGATGTTGGTGTCCATTTTAATCCTCTATTATTTTTCCACCTTTCCCCTTCCTTCTACGTGCTCAATAAATGTTTTTCTTTGAGTTTGGTGGTCTACAAGTTTCCCCATCTAGATCGAATGCTCTAAATGGCTTATAAACCTATTATTTTGCCCGAACTTTAAAGAAAAATACATGCAGGCTCTGTTTTATGCCCTAAATTTCCAAATCCATGGGCCTCTATCATTTTTTCCATTTTTCCCAGCCTGTGGAGCTTGAATTTGCTCATTTTGTACTTATTTTCCCTCAAAAATCCTTCCCCATGGTCAAAAATTTCTTGAAACCACTTCTCATATGTTTTTTGACCAAAAAATCCTTTACCCACGAGAAAAATTGAATTTGGGCGTCCTTAGCAATTTCTATGTTTTTGACGGTCATACGGGTGTCATTTGACCATCAAAATTAAGCTCAAGCGACATCTCCTATGTGGCCGCTTCTAGTTGGACAAGGATCGACGGGGTTTCTTTGCAAAACTTAGCATTTTTGGCTTTGGGAAAAAATTCAAAATTACCCCCGTAACTCCACAGGAGGACATGTGTCATGTTCTTATGCCAAGGTGGAATGGAAGGTGAGCGGAAAACTTAGGCATTTTTGCCTTTTTTGGCAAAGGGAAAAAATGGTAAAGAAAGGCCCACATGTCCACCAAGCCAATTAGGGGTGGACACGTGGCAGGGTGAGGTCAGAAGGAAGTGTGGACCAGTGGAAGACTTGGGCATTTTTTTCCTTTTTTGGCGAAAAGGGAGAAAGGTTGTGGAAAATCCCATTAGTAGGCAATGGAGCAGGGGTGGACACATGGCAAAGCACGGTGGTAGAGTAGGGAAGTGTGGGCCATGGAGGAAAAGATAATTTTTTCCCTTTTAGCAAAAGGAGTTAGAGTGCAAATTAGAACCACGGGTCCGATAATGGCGCAAAAGGAAACACGTGGCGGGTTTAGAAGGTAGGAGGGAGTGTAGGCCACCGGGGGTAGAAGTAAAATTTTTCCCTTTTTGCAAAAATGAGTTAAAGTGAAAATTTGAGGCATGGATCGACAAAAAATTAGAAGGATACACATGGCAAGGAAGGAACCAGAGGTGCAAACCCATGGAGGCAAAATTGAAAATTCTCCCTTGATGAAAAATGGGGTTCAAACATGAAATAAGCCCATATATTTTTAGCAATAGAGAGGATGACACGTGTCGAGGATAGAGACAGGACATGCGGGCCCATGAGGAAAAAAGTGAAAAATTTCCAAATTCTAAAAAAGGTCAAAATGCACAGAATGGAGCCACGATTTCAATGGGACCCACCATATGCCACGTGTCATCACCAAAATTCAAGGGCAGAGGGGAGAAAAAAGTCAAATTTTTCCATTTTTCCAAAAATGTTAAAAAGTCAAAAAGTGAGCCCGAATTCATTCCCAATCATATTTTGACACGTGGAGGGCCCAGATTGAAGGAGAAAGAGCAAATCAAGGGTAACTATACATTTTCATTTTTTTGCCATTTTTCTCCAAGAAGTGTGGAAATGTGAATTTTGCATCATTTTTCATCAAATTTTTGGTGAATTTGTGTCCTTTGTGCCTACAAAGATCAATGCAAGTGGTTTTAGGGATTAATTTGCAGATTTGAGGTGTTTTTGAAATAAATTTTTACTCAAGCCCGTGTAAAACGTGAAATATCAAATTATAAAGTTACAGAATCAAATTTTGGAATGATAAGGATGAAATGATGAAATGAAAGGGGTCTGCATGCTTAGAGATTGAAAAACGTGCCTCCATAATGGATAATGCTGAAGGATTTGTAATTATTCACCATTTTAGAAACACTTGGCAACTCTTGTTACAAATTTGTTAAATGTCCCTATCTACGAATCATGTTGGAATTTTGTAACAAACTTGATGCTAGCCATATTCTTTTCTTGAGAAATAAGGATCAAATGTAATTAAAAGTTATATAATGCATGTTTTGAGACATGCAAAAGGTCGGAGAAACTTAGAATTTCACGGGAAAAATCTGGGAAGAATCCCATTCTCTGAGAAACCTCCTAAAAACCATTTCTAATTCATTTTACATCAGATTTGTATCATGTTGAGTTGGTTTCAGTTGTAAAGCCATTAGAAAGCTCTGAGATTGTTCTTATAACATTCCCCTACTGATAAATTTGGTCATTCTGGATTATTTTGTGTTGTCTCTTGGCAAAATTTGCATGCACTTATGTTTCATAATGTTTTCAATTTGTGTTTCTTTCTCCTGTTGCAGTCTTGTGTTTAAAATATCTCTTGATCATGCATGGTGTCATTTCTTGTTGATAGTTTAGTGGCATCTACGGTCTCACATTCAAAAGAGATTTCATCGATAAAGAGATAAATAGATTTAAAATCACTTGTATCTTCCTTGAATTCTAAGATTATTTGTAAACCTTTGGGTGCACCTTAGGTCATGATAAATTAGAAATTTATGGATACTTTGTTGGTTCATCTGCTTCAAGATTTTGTGGCAGGTTGTCAAATATTGTGTGGAAGAGTGTAGATCTGGGCCTCCATTTGGTGCACATATCCGAGTTGAAAGAGTACCTTAACCCCTTTGAAGCATTTTTGTTGTTTAGGTGTTACAAATTTCTTACAAAGGTCCTCAAAGAATCTGCAAATTCTGGTTAGTCTTTTCTAAAATCTCCCACCAAAAATTCATTCAGAATAACTAATCCTACCCCATACTACCCCTGCATTGCATTGTGTGTCAACAAAAGAACACAATCCATTTACAAAAATGCACAAAGCAAATCAGGATCATACCATGTCTCTAACAGCCTCAGCCTTGTCTTGAAAACATTTCCATCATTTAGTAGTGACAACTCTGTTGAGTTTGAATAATGGAAAATTGATCATGTTTTCCCAAGGCCATCTCCATACAATATGCACAGTATAAGGATATCTCCACCTCCTTCACAAAATAGAGGCTGCAATATAGGTTCTCTTACCTTGGTTGAAAGGAACAACCTAAAATAGTGAGGATTAGATCAAAATCCTTTCAAGGTGCTACCCACTTCTTCAAAGCCTGAGTGCTAACAAGTCAGATAAATTGCTTCCCTAGCTACAAAATGACATATAAATAATTTATTTTCCTCTGAGTGTCTTGTAAAATCCATGATGTTTCTCAAGTTGTGAAGGAGATTAAATCTCGGTATCAACACCCAAGATATATATCTTTGCGGGACTATGTCCCACTACTTCCTATGAACCGGGACCCTGTCTCGGTGGATGTGGTGGTGCCCTCTACCCTTGTGCTCGTATCTAGGCTTGTAAGGTCCCAATCTATGCCTCGAGCTATGGCCAACTAGCCCCGCAACCACATTACCTATTCCTATAAGGAAACCACACGACCATCATCTCCATACCCATCTCCATCCCCACCTGGGCCATATAGGCATGAAGAATGGCCACTGTACATGTGGCTCCACTTCCTCCATCTTTGAGCTTGCCAACTATGTCAACACCATACCCAACCGGGTAATCGGTAGTAGCCACACCTTTTGTAGTGCATCCTCTACACTATGATGGTGGCTAGATCCGGCTACCCGGCCTAGGTGGTATGGCTCATAAATGAGCCGCCCACCACTTTATATACCTTTTGGTGACCCCAACATCATCAATCTTCGGTCTACTACCTACGCTTCCTACCCTATGGGCACTGTAGGCTATGGTAGAGGTAAGGGCCTCTCCATGTCGTTTCTCTTAAACTGTGGGAAGGGTGGAGGTATGTCCTGTGTAACCCAAAATACTACCTAACTTTGTCAACCAAGATCATCTCGTGCTCCCGGAATGGCGACCCTATATCCATCTTAGTAGCTATAGCTCAACTAACTCATCATGCATCTACCTATATGATAGGAAGTCCACATATGGCCTCTAAATGATGTCCACTCCAGACCCCTCCAATAAACACCGAAAATAGGCCACATCATGTGTGGGCCTATTTGATCTCTGCTCTCCAATAACATGCACCCATCACCTATACCCCACTCGTACATAGCCTGGTGGAAATGCATCTACTCGAGGCATCCCTACTAGCCACACACAAACTATGTGCTCATAAGCCCAACAATGAAGTATAAAAGTACAACAAAAGCTAAACCTGCATAGCCGTCCATATGCCCATAACTCCCTGTACAATTGTAACCATAAATGCTCACACCAGGGAAAAGCATGTCTAATCTATCATCATGTCATTGAGTACCCCCATTAATGATTAGGGAAATCATCCACCCTATGCATCTGGGAGTGCAAAGCAGCACACTGCTTTCCACCAATAGAATTAATAGCCTCGTCTCCTCTGGATGGGATAGGTACATCTCTCCATAGTGAATGCCGGCACTATAGAGATAGAGTAGACCTATGTACCCAATATGGGTAGCCGCAGAATCCTGAACATGTCCTCCAGGGTGACTGTGATCTCACCCGCTCGGTAAGTGGAACATGTGGTCACAAAATCCCATCTATTGATGAGCACAACCATTAGACTAGGCTACCGGCTACATGCGATGCAATCGCCGACCCCACTTGGGCCTACCGCCTCCACATGTCACGGCTCCTCGGCGGTCATTACACCGTGCACTATCATGAGCAGGGGTGGAACCCTATCCTACATATGTAGTTGATCTCTCAACTTCATCTAATATAAACAACACATTAATCTACATTTATCACACCCATACTTACCCCCTATCATTTTCCAACACCCTATTTTACCGCTACCCATCTCAATCACCCAACCTGTGCCACTTTTGACCCCATGCTCTCTAAAACCTAACCGGTGCGAGTTCTTCTAACTAATCCTGATCCACCCCTAAAATGGCATCGAGTCCACTGTTTCATGACCGATACCGTTTAACCCTATCGACGCGTCGTCTCATCTGAATGACACCGGTCACTATCATGGTGAAAACCTACAACCCCCAAACCCCCATTTCTCTAAAACTTCCCACCTTGCCCCTTTTTCCCACATCAACCTATTTACACCAACCCTTACACCTCATCCCCTCCCATCCTCTCCCACTTATCTCTCTCCCCATTCTTATTTTACCCACTTTACCCTCCCATTTCCAAATTTTATTTTTTCCCCACCCAAAAAAACCAAAAAAACCAATTTGCAAATCACCTAATCTATCTAACCAAATACAACTAGAGTTAGATGCTTACCTCATCGTGTTTTCATCATCATGGTGACACGTCTGTTCTTACACGCACCAGTGGCCCGCCCGATCCCTCTCTGGCCTCTACCATCACAAAATCTCTACCCGCATCTCCAACCAATCAAATCACACACACCGATCTTGTGGACCTACCTCTCACCAACCAATCACCGACCATTCGGTCGCTAACTCAACACTCCGTTCTGTCTAGAAAATTTTCCCTCTTTTCTCTCTCTTTTGTTGTTTTCTCAATTTGCTAAATGACAAATGAATAACAAAAAACATGGATTTTTTATTTTTATAACAACCTCGACCTAACCGACATCGGTTTTACCTTCACCAAGATCTATCATGTGTCCTACCTTACCGTAGTCGATTTACACTATACCGACATCGGTTACCCCGACTGACATTGGTCACCCTCTCTTGCAAAAAAACCTAAAATTTTACCCTATTACCCCGCCTATCCCTCATTTTTTCCATGCCTACCCTTTACCCTAACCATTTACCTCACCCAACTGTACCCGACCATTTACCTCACCCTCCTAACCTCATCATTTACTACCTACCTTTTTCCTCCTTTGGGGACTCATTATTTTACCCATACCCCACCTTACCTGCAACGTGACCTAGATATTTGGACTTGGACCATTGCTAGTGATCCTTGACCTCATGTGTTTTTATAACTTGTGGCATCATTACCTATGTTGATTGACCTAATGACCTTACCTTGCCTCTTGCCATGACCATTTATCTGACCCTACCTTGGGTGTCTTCTAACATACCTAAACATTCCTACACCTAACCTACGTTGTGCTTCTTGACCATATCCTATACCTTGATACTGGAATCACTTCTACCTTGTTTGGATGAACCTCTCAAACTTAGACAATTTAGAGTTTACTCTCTCTTCAAACTAGTATTTTGTTGTATTTTATACATGTGCATGCATTTGACTTATTACTACCTTTGACCCTGACCCATTACCTAGATTACCCGAGTAGACATGGCTCCTTTTTTCCCCCGTTACCCACCTTCCTTTTCATCACATTTACCTTTTATCAAACCACTCACTGATTCTTCCTTCTACCTCATTAGTTCCTGGTTTGAGGGGGATCACCTTCACCCACACATGGGGTAACCACATCTTATTTTTGTTAGCGTCACTTACCAATACAAGCTATGCAACAAAAAGGCACAAAACGTAGACACCAAAATTAGGTCACACTCCCCTTTGCTCCATTGATAAATAAATACCTTCATCACATTCACCTAGTCATGGCCCCCTTTACCCCACTAATATTAGTTTAATTAGTTTAATAAAATTAATTCATTATCCTCACCATATTTATTATTTAAATATCTTAATTTAGATAATGCCCACACTTACACCTCACCAAGCCAACTAACCCTAAGACCTATTCTTAGTAAGTTGCCATAACTAACTAAGACTTATGTAAACCCTAAAAATCAATGCCTGCATTCCCTCTAACCACATTCCTACATGCTTACAGGAAGCTTCCAGTCTAATATGTGAGTTAACGACATGAGATCGTAGAAAATCAAGGGGATTTGCCTAGTTTAGTAAACCTAGGAAATCCCACCTTGACCGATGCCAACTACCCCTAATCGTCACCGGTTAAGCCAGAACTATCGTCAGTCACCTTTTAAGCCCTAAAACCACCTTATTTTTGAGGTTAGCAAAAACGTTGGCACATCCCTGAGATATAAATATCTTTTGAGAACCAATTTCTGTGAGAACATGCATGCAAGGAAAGAGATCAAGCATTTTCTCTAGCCCAAACATCCAACATTCACCCAACAACCATCCAACAATCACCCAACATAGATCTAATTCAACCAGGCAAAAGGGAATGCACATGCAGCCCATGCAAGAGCTTTCCAACATTTGGTGATCCTCAACAACATTCAACCTCTTACCAGCACCTTCATCCATCACTCACAGGCACCCAAAACCATATTTCAAGTAAGTAGAATAGTTTACTCCTCTGGTTCATTCATTTAATCATTGTATCTTCATCCTTTATTCTCCTAGCCACCCATTGACCTCCTTTAGTACTCACCCCTCCACATACCCATTAAAACCTCACCAAATCCCATCCAAATAGCCTAATACCTCGTTCCGGCCAACCAAGTCCTTTGTGCAATCATAAGGGAGATCCAAAGCTCATTCTATGGTATTCCCAATTTTCCACAGTAACCAGCACTGGTTCTCCCCAACTAGTGTCAATCACCCTTAATCGGTGTCAATCTCTATACTTACCAATACAACCCCGACACGAATAACCTAGCCCACAAATTCTCACATCACTCTTAATCACCTGTGACCTTCCTGAGACCTCTGTCAGATCCGTAGAGAACTAGAACCAACCACTTGACCTTCGGATCTTATTTTAACCTAGCCTGTTAGATTATATCTTTCTTATTGTGTTTTTAATGAGATACCTAAATCATTTAAATTATAATAGGATTTACTTCTTTACCATCATACAATTGTTTAAAACAGTGGACTGACAACCATCTAGGAAGTATTACACTTCACGGATCTAGCACATGCTAGGCGAGTTCACTTTGCACATATTGTTTAACTTTATTTGGTGGTCTTGTGTTCCATTTTAGGCGTTCCTCCCACCAAAAGGAATCTCTCACGATTAGTTATGGATTCGAAAGCCATACACATGCAAGAACCCAACAACCAACATTTCAACGGTATTCCTCCTACGCCCATTACCCTATCTGTTTTGTCACTTACAAAGAAGCGTCTAAGAATTACATGAAACATTTTGCACACCCGATGGTACTCATTTAGGGTTCCTTGCATTTTATTCATTCCTATGAAAAGTTGTGTGTGTTTTTCCCTTACGAAAAGCATACACATTAATTTTCTTCCTTGGTAACCCTCTTTTTCTTTCTATTTGCTCTAAAAGAAACCTTTCTTTTGGTGTACTTAAAAAGAATCATCTCTTCTTATTTTCTACATTTTAGCGATATAATTTGGTATAGGGAACCACTCATGATGACTTGGGGCATAGGGGCATGCTCAATCGACCTAAGTCGATCGAATGTGCCTAGTTACCCTAAGTCATAGAGAGCTACTTCCTATTCCAATTCATACTGCTAACTTTTCCTAGAGAGAAACTAAGTTCAAGTCCAGATGTGTGTAGATCTAGATGAACTAATACGGAAGGGTGTTGTAATATGTCAATTGCAACATTTTATCCTTGTGAAGACCCTAGTCTTCATGAAGGTACAATTCTGAAGTTGGTGTGTGCCAACAACCTTGTAAAACCCTCAATCTAACACTCCTTAAGTTCTTCATCCATATTTGGTTTAATTAGTATTAAAGAACTTTATTAACTCATAATTGATTTTATGTTTATTAACTTTGGCTTGGCAAGCAGTTATCCAAAAACAGAACAACATACATCATAAGGTTAATTTTAATGTAACTCAGTTGTTCCAAGAAGGTGTATCAACCACACAGGTTCTACTAGAGTAGACTTCATAGAAAATTAAGTCTAAATGATTAACGATCATAAACACCATTCTTTTTCTTTACATTCCTTTGAGAGAGAAGAATATTCCTCTTTATGGTTAAGTGTTTAGGGTTTATCATACCCTTTTATCTTTCACACCTTCTATAATTTAATTGTATGTTCATTTTACATCCCATTACTATATTATATTTGTTTAGATAAAGAACATCATCTTATGCAACTTAGAAAGTTGCATCCTAGTAAGGGAGATTGAACTATTTCCCTTCATCCAACTTATTAAATGACAACAGAAATAAGGATACAAACAGATATGAAAAATATCAACAAGATAGTATTCCAATTTCCTTCATAAAATGTACAAGAGAAATTACACAAAAATTTGTAGTAAATCTCCAAAATTTTCAATTCATCATGATAGAAATACACAATTTACAAGACTATGCATTTCAGACATACTACATGTCAAATAGCATAAAGATCATTAAAGAATACAACTTTTCTTTTTCAATACAACTCAAGAATGAATCGGAGTTCTTCTATAAAAGAGCCAAACTTTAAATCAACCAATACATCATACAAGTTATTGCCTTCCTTTATCACTTACGAATTCCATCTGTAAAAATTGCTAGCACGGGTCAATTCATTGAACTGAGCATGATAAGCACTAAGCATTAAAATGAAGTGCCTTCAACTAATTGTTTCATTAAAGCAACCTGCTTTTACAAAACAGCAGGTGAAATCATACAAATAAATCATAAGTAATAACAACCATAAAAGAAGCACAATAATAAATCTGAATTCACTTTATAGGAAGAGATCATAATATAATCAGCATATTACTGCATTATATCATATAGGTATTAACCCAAAAATTACTTATTTATATCAAATAACAGTTCCTATCAATTAATTATTTCATAATTCTTTCTGAATTTGAAATACAGAATCAACTTCACTATATAAACAAAAGAGTTACTTTCAAAAACAAATACCTTCTTGTTCATATTTACAAATTTTCTAGAAAACATGTACGGTCAAGTTCATTCCAAAGATCGTAACATTTATAAGATGAATCTTCCAAGAACTTAAGTAAATAAGATATTCACAATTCAAATGTGGCAACCTAATTCTAGGTCAAAAATATATAGCCCAGGTTCTTAGATTAGGCCTCTTATTAACATTAGAAAAGTATTTCCCAACCACAATGTTTTACTTCAATTAACTAAAACAATTATTAATTTCCTTCAATACAATTTAAGTGGAGAAGTAAGTAGTAACAATTACTACTCAATTACTTTAATAAAAGTAGTAATTGATTCAATTAAACCTATAACAAGGTTTATATAAAGAAAGGAAGATCAAACTAAAGAGTAAACAATTTACAACTTCCTCATCATTCAGTTAAACCGAATTCCCATATGCATCTTCAGAAAAGAAGAATCAACATCCTACCCTACAGTTTCCAAAAATGAAAATGGAGAGCTTATCACTGAGAGTGGAAGAGGAAGGAGTTATGCCAGAAGAGGTTTCTATTGTTCATTCAAAATAAATAAGGTAGTAAAAGAACCAGTAAGAGACCGTTCACCATACCCCTAATTATTTTAAGAGATAGAAATCAGGTACAGAAGATACATAACCGATTACATACATAATTGTATCTTCAAATAAACCTTCCAAGAGATTCACCATTTAAAGAAACAACAACCATTAATCATATACTTATTTCATTCCAAGAAGGATGCAAGAAACAAAAATAGTTATCAACTCACTACAACCTTAGTGAATTGTTCTACATCATTGAAGATTCTAGTCAGTGATCCACAACCATTCGTTCCTTCAAGAAAAGTAAGTCTACAAAAATATCATCTCATATTTGTAACCATTCAGAGAAGGAAGGAACCATCCTTTGAGTGAACAGAGATCAAGAAATCTTACAAAAGAAATGATTTGGTTCATTCAACACCCAAAACAAACAATCAAAGAGTTGAATTATCCATTCAACGAATCCCATGAAGTTACAATAGTCATATCTTACATGATACATTAACAAATTACTAGGTAGTTTCCCAGCTCTGGACGAGTAAGTTTACCAACCACATCCAAGTCCTAAAAGTGTTAAGGATGGAAATATCAAACTTAAGAAATTCAAATAGAGCTAAGAATGATAATAATGGTATCGACTTGGAGAAGACCATCTACCAATGTATTTTCAAACAACATAACTTCAACTATCTACCGACAACTCAACTTCCAAAATTTTAAAGGAAGACTCAAACAGAAATGAACTACATAGAAGACTTCATCACTACTATTTCCATAGTTAAATTCCAAGACCATTTAAAACCTAGAAGTCCTTTCAAGAGTTTTGAAAGAGAATACTAAAACCAAACAACAAAGTTTTAAGTCAAACTTTCCTTCTATTTCCCTCACGAGCTCAAACTAAAACCGTTAATCAAAATACCATAACTTACTCAGCTCCCATCAATTTTAAGGTTCGAAGTAGTAGAGATCAATATAGAAATAGATAATTTTATTCCTTGATGAATTTTATACAATTTTAGAGTACATAATACAGACAATTCCATAAACCTCATTCACCCATTAACCTTTTTTAACATGAGTTCAAGTTCATACTACAGATCAAAGTATACAAATACAGTCCCAAAAAGGAGTATTTAAACTTCTACAAAACAAGATATGACATAGGAGAGTATTATTCTACCTTCTAAAAACAATCAAAGGCATTCAATTTGAACAATGTAGGTTTACCCAGAATAGATGAAACAAGATATCCATTCCTTACCTTCATACAAGTTTGTGTTCAAGAAATGATTTGAAATATATACCCATACAGACCAAAAAGGAGTAATACAACTTTAATAACTCAAGGATGCATCAGAGAAGAGTATTCATTTACCTTCTAATTTCAAAAGAGACTTCTAGTTCAAAGCTCAAGGCAAAAACAACTTACTTAAACCCTTTTTCAAGCAAACAAACCAGAATACAAATTCAATAAAAACACTCAAGTCTCAAACAACCCCAAGTGTATTTCTCCATTGACTCATTCAGAGAAAGCACCCAATGATAAAATTATCATGCAAAGGTTCCATAAACCAAGAAAACAAAGGTTCCTTCAGCAAGAAAAAAAATAACTAGAATAAAAATAGAAATCCATTTATCTCATGAGAGCAGAGTTGCTTTAATGGAACATTTTGAGAAAAGCAAGAAATCTTAATGGATAGAGCCTATCATGCCTGATAGTGCTTCTGTCGATTTGAAGAATACTTCCAGCCAAGCCTCCAAAACTTCTTCTTCTCCAAGCAAGATCAACAACCAAAAACTTCTTTCTCAAATGTCTCATATACTTCCCTTGAATCGAAAATAGACCAAGGGAATCAAAAATAGCCACAAATTGAAAATAGAATTGTTGGTTTGAAGAACCAGATAGCTCCATGCAAATAAAAATCAGAAATCATGAATGACCAAACAACTTCCAACAAATCTACCTGCATGGTTTCCAATTTGGTTTTCTTTCCAAAAATGAGGTTCATAAATGCCATTAATTCCCAAACTCCCACCTATCTCTCCATGCCACCACCATCCAAAATTGGTGAGACCCAATTCAACTTCTAGCATGCATCACTAAATCTTTGTGATGACTCCACATAGACTCCCACTAAATTTACATGCCTCTACCTAAACTGGTAGTACGTTGTCCATTTATTTCAAAAATCAAATCAAATTAATAACTTAGGAACCATCACCAAGCTTCCAACTTGCCATATGACCCTTAGGTCCCCTTCCAATACTTCATTAGTTTAGGATAGATACCATTAGCTTAGAATATGACCATAGGATAGTTTAGAAGTATTTACCATAGGTTTACAAACATTACAATAGGTAAATTTCCATCCTAGGATAGGTCATACTTCACAACAATTTAGTATTAGGTATTAGGTTAGAAATAGACCTAGCATCACCTTAGGTTATTCCCCACATCCCAACTTAGAACATGCAACTTAGGATAGGATGCTATCCCTGAATAAAGTAGACATAGATAGAAAATAGGTACATTTACCTTAGTTTAGAATCCCATTAGGATAGATCTCATAGGTCTAGGACTTAGATTTTTCCTCAATAGTCCTGAAGCAGGCCTCATTCCACTTAACATTTTAAGCATCCTGAAGAGATCAATCAAAAAGATCTGAGCACATAACATACAATAGAATGCAGGCATGATCTTTCAAGAAGATAAAATAATTTGTAAACATACAAGAGTTCATTCCATTATGTCTTTAAACCTTTGAATGTCAGTTTACCATTCAGATCAGGTAAGAAGATTTAAAACATACCTTGGATCAATGGAATTGATCCAAGGATGTGATAATAAATAGAGATAAGTTTGCAACCATCATTACCAGATTACAACTTATCTACCTGAAATTAAAATGGATCATTTGCAAGCAAAAACATTTCAGCCTAATGAATCCAAGAGAAGAAATGACTTATCCATGGCAAGCATGATTTCCAACAATCAAAGGAACACACCTTATCAAAAAAATTCACATGTCAACGCTTGCAATGCAAAAGAGGAAAGATAACAATTTGTCAAAGGTGTTACAAAACATGCCTTAGTCCATTCTATCTACTTGTTATTTATTTTCTTCAATAATTGTTCTAGTGTTGCACTGATTTAAGTATAATTTCTTATGAATTTTGTGATGCCCGCTTCAAACAACCACTTAAGACCAAGAAACAAACTAGGTTTAGCTAGGAAAATTTATGGAATAATTTTTATTGATGTTAACAACGAAGGTTGCAAGATCATAGTTATCACAAACTAGGTTTAGGATAACAAATAAGATTGGCCTACAGAAATGATTCTACAACATTTCACAACAAACACAAGGTCAAAACAAGGGATAAAATTCATCACTTAGGTTAGGAGAGTAAATTCTCACTCCTCCCTACCCTAACAGCTTATAGGATTCAACTTGATTTTTCACACACTTAGAGTCATCAAAACTTTCCTAAATCATGCTCATTAGATAGGAAATTCTCTCACCTTTCCAACCATATAAATAAGTCCTTCTAACTCCCTGTAAACCTCAAGTTATGGGGTGGTCGATTTTCAGGAGAAATTTTCTCTTCCTTAGGCGCAAGGCACAAAACACCTCCGTGTGCCAGCGGCTGATGAAATGGGACACATGGCACCTTATGATTGGCACAGAAAGATGTAGACCAATGGGGTATAATATAATTTAGGAATGTTTAGGCAAAAATCCCAATGGCAAAAATTGACGCGCGCCTCTACCAAGGAAACCCTATGCCAGTGTCAAGCGCTTATTGGTCATGGGGAAGAATTGGGAATTTTTCCAAAAATCTAAACCCAAAAATTTACAAGGGAAATTTTATCTCCAAACCCCCGCCCTTGCAAAAATTTCCATGTGGCATCCTTTGATTGGACACGGGTTGGCGAGGAGGTGGGAAAAAGTTACAATTTAAGCATAAAAGTTTAAAAATCCAAAGTGACTTGCGTGGGTCCATGCTTTCATGACAACACATGTCAGCAACCCATTAGTTACACCCGCTTAAGCCACGTGTCGGCACGTGATAGGTCATGTGGGGAATGCGCGATTCTGGGAAAAATTGGAAAATTTTCCCAAGGCCAAAATTTTCGAAAAGTTAAGTTTTGAAAAGGCCCACCCCTCCCAAGTACCACATGGCATGATATGATTGGATGAGAGGGTGGCGGGGCCGTGGAATTTTTGAGGAAATTTTTCCAAAGTTTAAAATTTAAATTTTTACATAGATTAATTTTGGATGGCCATTTTTGAAGTAAAACTTCAAATGGCCATAACTTTTGATAGGAAACTCCATTTTGGGAAAACAAGGACTTTTTGTAAATCCCTCAGTACTATTTGCACAAAAATCATTAATTTAGGATTTTGATGAATTTTGGTGGTCAATTTTAAGAAATAGATCTGTAGGGTTTCACATTTAAAACTGCAATTTTTCCACTTGTAAGATTTTGTCCAATTTTGATTTTTATTCTTCTCAACACGTAAACTGAACATGAAGAAATGGTCTTGGGTACATATTAAGGTCGTTTTCAAGTTCAATTTGTGGATTGAGTTGCAATTTATATGTTTTGCATCTTTTAATAGATAATGGTTGAGTAAGTTCATAAAATGATTGTGTTGGAATTTTAAAGTGTCTTTCTTAAATGTGAAAGTCAAATTGAGTTCATTAGGAATTATTACATCTAAATTGTATTGTTTCCTTTCTCAATTTGAGTTGTAGATCAGAACTATACATTTATTAGATAAAATTCAAATGCCAGAATTATAAAAAGAAATAGAGTTCATTCATTGACAATTTTAATAATCCATTTGCCACTTCCAAACATGGAAAGCTTATCAAATCTGGTCTAAATGATTAATTGATTCATATAATAATTTCAAGAGCACAACTACAATTGATATTTCAAATTTTAAATAAATGCAGAGAAATGATTGCTAACTTTTCCTTCCATACGCATTTTCTTTTCCATAGAGATATCTTTTCAGATAACTCCAATATAATACAACATTACAATTGAATCTAAATCAAACACTGCAATTGAGGAAGGAATTCATCTCTTTCATTGATTTCTAACAATGCTTACAAATTATTTCTTCATTTGGATTTCATTATTTAATCTACAATCAGTTATATGAGTTTTCCAATACAGAGAGTAGATTGTTTCATCTTTACATTTCTCAATTAAATTTCAGACTTCCATTTACAATACAGTGGCTTCACATTACAACATTATGCAGCTCATCCATGCAAAGTGGGAAAGCATTACAATAATTTTATCAAAGGAAAAGATCACAAACCGCACTCTTCTTTCTCCAAACAGCAGCATGCTGATTTCTTCTCTGTAACTTTGATCACAACAAGGAAGGGGGAAAGGCAACGCTCTCCACCCAACCAAGACATCCAATGGGAAAGGAGAAGCCATCCTTCCCCATTGGCCCCTGATCCCCAACCATATTGAAATGGAGCACGAATAACAACACATGGCAACATGGGCTTCTTTCACATACAAGCACATTTTCACATTCACATAAAAACATAAATCAAACAAGATGTAGTTCACAACTACCTCAAACAATCACAATCAAAACAAAGGCTTATTCAAGCAAGCCAAACAAGAGAAAGGACTATGGGTAATCTCCTTATGCCTCCCAATTTAGAATTGGGCATCCACCAAATGCATACCACCAATAACATGTCATACCCATAAACCTTATATCTCCCAACCCCTCCTTATGCCCCCACAATGTATCCCTTATGCCCCCAATAGTAAGAAATGCAAGCGAGTTTCTTTTCCCAGTGGATCCCAATCCAAAACTCCTCAAAAATAAAACAAGTGCCATTGTAAATCCCTTATGCCCCCATATGAAATTCCCATAGCCTTCTCCTACACCATGCCCTAAGCATTCCACCCAACCAGCCAAAAAGTAATCACAAACACATTTCAACAATGCATGCAAGCAAAAAGGAAAACAAAATGTCATATAAGAAGGACAAATCCTACCTCTCCATACTAGAGATTATTTTCCCAGCAGACAGCGGTTCCTTCAATGCATAAAATGTATTCCAAACAGCAATGTACACGAGCATGCAAAAGAATTTCCAAAACTCCTTCCACAAAGCAAGCTCCAACAGCAATAAGAATAAGAATTCAACCCAAGGATGGGAGAAAAAAATTTCAACAACAACAAACAAGAGGATAAATTTGAATTTCAAAGAGGATGGAGTGTTCTACACTCCAAAATATGACTTACTCAACCTACACATCACTTACACATCTATTACATCCTCTTACACATTCTTACAACATGCATTAATACCTATGACTCCATTTATTACATACTTTTTGGAGATAATGATTTATTTATTTAACATATGGTTATACATGATATAAATCCAATCTAATTATTAACTAAGAAAAAATAATTATTTCTTACATTCCACATCCCAATTAATTTAATTAAATTTAGCTATATGACTCTCACATTAAACTATCACCTTTAAACTAATTAAAAGAAGAAAAACATTACAAATAAAATACATACAACAATAATAAAAGGGAACACATAATTAAAACACATATCCCATGGTCACATATAATAGAAATCCCCCATGGGAATTTCTAACATGACACAACACCCAAACACATAACACAGTTTGTCATGGTGACCTTGTTGATTTCACTCGGAATTTCAATATGGTTAGTCTCCAATCCACCAACATTTCTATAATTTTTAACCTACAAAATGCAAATACCTCCTTCAGCCTTATGGCCATATCGTAACATGCAAATGATATAAGAAACATATAAATATTAAATCCAAATCACAACAATATTAAGAATTCAAAATTAGCATTTTAAATTTAATTTTACCACTATATCATCATCCCATGAATCACTATACTAGAGCTATTCATAATATCAATGTCACATGTCAAAAATCAACATAAAAAATCTTTCCATGTCAATAATTATATCATCATCCATACATAACAATGTCTCCATAATTATCAATCATAATAGTTGAATCTAGATCAATACTAGTTCATGATCTAACATCTAATCATCATACTAAAATAAACATAATAGTTCCCATAACATGATTGGTAGTATCAAAATCAATATCAAAAGTGTCAAGGAAAGTGGGCACTACATCCCCTCCCCTTAAAATCGACTTCCTCCTATAAGTCACTAGAAAAAATGTGGAAACTACACTCATAACATAGTAGCATCCTCCCAAGTGGTGTAGTCTCATCATATCTAACCCACTTTGCACTCGTGCACGATCAATCTCTCTACCTCGAAGTTCCGGGGTCTTGCGATCTATGATACGAGACGAGGCTCCACTATCACCTACCCCTGATCCTACACCTGTAATGATGTCCAGTACAACACATGAGAAGGATCTGCAATGTACCTCCTAAGGACAGAAACATGAAACACATCATGTATGTGAGACAAGCTGGGTGGCAATGCTAGATGGTAGGACAAAGGTTTGATATACTTTAAGATCTCAAAAGGACCAACGAATCTAAGAGCTAACTTAGAACCTTTTCCATAGCGGATAGGGCTCTTGTGTGGTCTAACACGAAGGAACACCTTCATGCCCACATCAAAGCTACAATCAATCCTATGTTGATCCACATACTTCTTCTACCTATCCTGTGCCTCCTGCAATCTCTGCCTGATCAACACTACCTGTTGTTCCATGTCCTACAAAAGAGCTGGTCCAAGAGATACTCTATCCTCCAACTTGTCCTAGCTAAGGGGTGTCCTGCACTCTCTACCATATAAAGCCTAGAAAGGAGCCATGCCTATAGAACTTTGAAAACTATTATTGTAGGAAAAATCCACTAAGTACAGGTACTCGTCCCACTTAGACTGTTGATCCATCACGTACATCCTAAGCATATCCTCCAAAATATGATTCACTCGCTTAGTCTTCCCATCTGTCTTAGGATGATATGCTATTCTGAAATTAATCCTCATCCCGAGGACATACTACATGGTAGTCCAGAAATGTGAAGTGTACAAAGGATCGCGGTCACAAATGATCTTCCGCGGAATCCCATGTAACCTAACAATCACATCCAAATATACTCGTGCCACTGCTCTAGCTATATAAGTGGTCTTTACCATAGAAACGTGAGCTACTTTTTTCAATTTATCAACCATGACCATAATGGCATCATGGTGATATCTCGACATGGGTAGCCCAATAATGAAATCCATGGAAATGGTGTCCCACTCTCATTCAAGTATCGCATGAGGATAAAGAAGACCGGTTGGATGCGATGCTTGGCCTTAACCTTCTAGCACTCTAAACACCATGACACAAATTGAGCTACATCTCGACGAATTCCTCTCCAAAGTGATACAAATTTCACAAGGTAACGTGCATCTTCTTCACCTCGGGATGGGCTGAATAGGGTGCATGATGTGCCTCTACCAAGATGTCATGTCTCAAGCCTCCATCTCTATGAACATATATCTGACCTTTGTGCACGAGAAGACCATCTACCTCTAAGGTGAAACCATCAAAATTTCCTTCAAGGGGTCTCTGTGACTCTATCTCTACTTGTCTTGACATGTAGAAGTTGTCGAAGAGGAAGGCTCTTGAAGAATCCCGCTTCACAAATCTGTGCTCACCGTAGTGGCCATAGCCAAATGTCTCCATCTACCGAGAGTGTCTACCACTACATTCTCCTTCCCCTTCACATGTTTAATCTCCATGTCATACTCATAAATAAATTCCATCGACGCCACTTGTCGAGCGTTTAGATTGGGTTGCGTGAAGAGGTGGTGAAGACTCAAATGATCTGTCATCACGAGTGTGAATATCCATCCAAGAAGGAAATGTCTCCATCTAACCAAAGCATGCATAACTACCGTAAGATCAAGATCATGGGTAGGATAATTAAGCTCGTGATCTTTGAGTTTGCAAGACTCAAAAGCTACAACCCTACCATCCTGCATCAACACACCTCCAAGCCCTGCTTTAAAAGAAGCATCTTTGCATACAAATAACCCGCCCTATGGATCTAGCACTGCAAGAATGGGTCTTTGTAGTAGTGAGGCATTCCTTTAGTTTCCTGAAGGCCTGCTCACATTTTTCCATCCAAACAAACTTTTCCCTTTCCTCGAAGGGAATTGATAATGTGCACAATTCGAGAGAAGTCTTGAACAAATCTCTCGATAGTATCTTGCTAACCCCATGAAGGCTGCGTCTCACATTGTAGTGGGTGCTGGCCAATCCATAATGGCTCTAATCTTGGAAGGATTAAATATGATACCTTCACCGAAATAACATGTCCCATATCTTTGCACTCTATCTCGGAAGAAAGCACACTTCTCCAAGTTCTCGTAAAGCTACTGCTCACGAAGACACTGAAGAACCTGTCAAAGTTGCTCCTTGTGCTCCTCACGTGTACTTGAGTATATCAAGATTTCATCAAGGAAGATGAGCACAAAGTGATCTAGAAATGTCCTAAATACCCCATTCATCAAACTCATGAACACTGCGGGGGCATTCATCAAACCAAAAGGCACTACTCTAAACTCATAGTGCCCATACCTTGTGCGGAAGGTGGTATTATGAATGTCTACCTCCAAAATCCTCAACTGATGGTAGCCCAACTTGAGATCAATCTTAGAGAACACCGTGGCTCCCTTCATCTAGTCAAACAAGTCATCAATATGAGGAAGAGGGTAAATATTCTTGATCGTCACTTTGTTTAACTTGCGTAATCAATACACAACTATAAGGATCCATCCTTCTTCTTCACAAAAATCATCGGTGCACCCCAAGGGGATACACTAGGATGAATAAGGCCCTTCTCTAAAAGGCCCTCAAGCTACAACTTGAGATCATAGATCTCGGGGGTGGTCATCCGATATGGTTCCCGTGAGATAGGCTAGCCTCCGGAAACTAGGTCTATATGGAAATCAATCTCACGTGGAGGTGGCATCCCTAGTAGATCCTCTATAAAAACATCAGAAAACTCTCTCAAGATGGATGATCATCTAGCAATGGTCCACTAGACCTATCCTCGACTTGTCACTAACTATAATAGCATACATCCGACAACCCCATCGTACACACACTTAAGCTTCATAGAGGAAATGGTACGAATAGAAATGGGTCTCCGACCCTGTAATCACCAACTCTAGTCCCAAATCATTCACACAAGATATAGTCTTATGATAACAATTCATCCTAGCCCTATGTATAGATAGCCAATCCATACCTAAAATGACTCCATACAAGCCCAAAGGAAGAATATGGAGATCGAGGTGGTGGTGAAAGGTCCCAATTCCACTACACACTCCTTAACTAAGGATTCCACAGAGATTTTGGCTCCAGAAGCCATCTTGACATCCCAAGTAAGACCCTACCTAACTGCCACCAGCTTGCACTGCTCTACTAAAGATGGTACAATGAAAGAATCAAAAGAACCAAAATCAAACAATACAGAGGTAGTAATACCACCAATACTACATGTGGTCTCAATAACTGTGCTCTGGTGCTCTGCCTAGTGGTTCTCTACCACTGCATAGATCCTGTGGCTATGTCCCATGTCACCAACTATCGGCTCGGAAACCAGTGCCTTACCCTTGTTAGGGTTTTGAGGGAAATCTCTACATAAATGTCCAACTACTCCACATTTGAAGTAACCACTTGATCCTCTCCAAGGAACAACACCTCCAGTAGGTGCCCTAAAAGCCTATGGTGTGGATCCTAATGATCTAGCTATGGTTTTTGTGGCCTCGATGGAAAGCTCTAGCTCCACCTGTGTCTGATGGGACCCCTAGGGGAGGCCCCATACTCACGGCCTCTCTGTGCATTAGTTATCTAAGGAGGTCTATATGATGGGCGAGGCTGCTGCTACTATTGTGGTCAAAAGGATGACTATGTTGAATATTTACCACCATGAGGAAGAGGTACTGAACCTCTCAATCTACCATCCTGCATCTGCTTTGAATGTGACTCTGACTCGGTCTCTAGCTTTGTTGGTTTTTACCACGAGTCTCCTCGTAATATAGGCCTTCTCTATGGTCTCTGCTAATGTCTGTGGGAAATGAATCTGAACTACACTGCTAATGTCCAAGTTCGGGCCCCGAATGAACCTATGAATCTGCACCTACACATCCTTTATATACTCAACATACTTTTGAAGTAGATCTATAAATCTACTCTCATACTCTGCTTTCTGAAAGGGTAGCTATCGAAGGTCATGGAACTTGTTAATCCTCTGTTGGATAAACCTCCATGATAGGTACCTGCTCTTGAATCTCTCCTCAAATAGCTCCCAAGTCACATTCTCTGAATTGACATGGAGCTTCTACTCCTCTATCCTCCACCATACTCCTGCCCCATCCCTCAGTAGATGGATCGCAACACGAGCTTTCATGTTGCTTTAGAACAAAGAAAAGCTTGAAGAAACCACTCAAGCTCACAAGTCGAGCCTCTCCTTGAAATCCACCTATATCACCCGATTAATGTGATGGCCTAAGCTTTAGGATCTTGCTGATGTGATCCACTACTGTGGTCTAACGGCCTCTAGGCCTCTCTGCAAGATCGTCTCTAAGCCTAGGGCTCTTAGACCTCTCTCTATACTCTGGAACTCTGTCACCCTGCCTCTTAGGTGGTGAATCTAGTCTGTGACTCCACTCCACATGGTAGTTCTCTCCTCTATGCTCCTCACTTTGAGTGGAGGAGGTTTATGTACCTCAATAGAAGTAACTCTATCATGTCTTCTGAATGCCCTCCTACCGATCCTCCGAGTAGAGAGACATTAACATCCTAAAGGGTCTCAAGAATCAAGGTAGAATGGATGCTACACCCCGATCTCGGTGGTGGTGGTGGCGGGGGTGGAGGTGGTGGTAGTGGTGAATATGGGTCTCTATGAATGTTTATCTCACTCCATCCGAGCCTCCTGCATAGAAAAAAAAGTGAGAGTTAGTTCATTACTTTAAGTCTTCTTCAGATTTGTAAGTTTACTATCATGTTCATTTTCAAGCGATTCTGTTTCCTAGATTAATAGGTTTACTAGTTTTAAAGTTTCAAATCTCAATTTTCTAGTGTGCCCAATGGTCCAAGTCTTTGAACCACCACTCGATAGCAAGTGTGATGCCCGCTTCAAACAACCACTTGAGACCAAGAAACAAACTAGGTTTAGCTAGGAAAATTTATGGAATATTTTTTTGATGTTAACAACCAAGGTTGCAAGATCATAGTTATAAACAACCAGTTTAGGTTAACAAACAAGATTTTCTGTAGAAATTATTCTACAACATTTTACAATAAGAAAAAGGTCAAAACAAGGGATAAAATTCTCACTCCTCCCTGCTTACTAACAGGCTTACAAAATTCAACTTGATTTTTCACTCACTTAGAATCATCAAAAATTTCCTAAATCATGCTCATTGGATAGTAAATTCTCTCACCTTTCCAACCATATAAATAAGTCCTTCTAACTCCTTGTAAAACTCAAGTTATGGGGTGGCGGAGTTTCGGGAGAAATTTTCCCTTCCTTAGGCACAAGGCGCAAAACACCTCCGTGCGCCCGTGGGGCCGATGAAATGGGACACGTGGAGCCTTCCAATTGGCATGGAGAGACATGGAATGGTGGGGCACAATAGAATTTAGGAATTTTTAAGGAAAAAAATCCCAATGGCAAAAAATGGCACTCGCCTCCACCAAGGAAACCCTATGCCACGTGTCAAGCGCCTATTGGTCGCGGGAAGAATTGGGAATTTTTCCCAAAATCCAAACCCAAAAATTTCCAAGGGAAATTTTGTCTCCATACCCCTGCCCTTGCCAAAAATTTACACATGGAATCCTGTGATTGGATGGTTCGGCGACGAGGCGGGGAAAAGTTGTGATTTGAGCAAAAAAGTTTAAAAAGTCAAAATGACTTGCGCGGGTCCGTGCTTCCATGAGGACACATGTTAGCAGCCCATTGGTTGTGGGGGTGTGGGGATGAGGAGAATTTTTTTATTTTTTTTTCCCAAAAGGCCAAAAGTTAAAGTTTCAAGTTTTCTTTCGTGCACCCGCCAAGCCACGTGTCAGCACGTGATTGGCTGCGAGGAACATGGGGTTGTGGGGAAAATTGGAAAATTTTCCCAAGGCCAAAATTTTAAAAAAGTTAAGTTTTGAAAAGGTCCACCCCTCCAAAGTACCATGTGGCATGATATGATTGGATGAGAGGGTGGTGGGGCCACAGAATTTTTGAGGAAATTTTTCCAAAGTTTAAAATTTAAATTTTTGCATAGTTAGATTAATTTTGGATGGCCATTTTTGAAGTAAAACTTCAAATGGCCATAAATTTTGATAGGAAACTCCATTTTGGGAAAAGAAGGACTTTCTGGAAAGCCCTCAAAGTTCTCTTTGCAAAGAAATCATTAATTTAGGATTTTGATGAAGTTTTAGGGGTCAATTTTAAGAAATAGATCTGTAGGGTTTCACATTTTAAACTGACATTTTTTTCCACTTGTAAGATTTTGTCCAATTTTAATTTTTCTTCTTCTCAACACGTAAAATGAACATGAAGAAATGGTCTTGGGTAATTATTAAGGTCATTTTCAAGTTCAATTGTGGATTGAGTTGCAATTTATATGT
This sequence comes from Taxus wallichiana var. yunnanensis, assembly GCA_018340775.1. NCBI lineage: Eukaryota > Viridiplantae > Streptophyta > Pinopsida > Cupressales > Taxaceae > Taxus > Taxus wallichiana. The sequence continues at coordinate 74,025,583 of CM031235.1, read as the reverse complement.
TTTAAATCTTTTAACATAAAACGGTTGAGTAAGTTCATAAAATGATTGTGTTGGAATTTTAAAGTGTTTTTCTTAAATGTGAAAGTCAAATTGAGTTCACTAGGAATTATTACATCTAAGTTGTATTGTTTCCTTTATCAATTTGAGTTATGGCTTAGAACTATACATTTATTAGATAAAATTCGAATGCAAGAATTATAAAAAGAAATAGAGTTCATTCATTGACAGTTTTAATAATCCATTTGCCACTTCCAAACATGGAAAGCTTATCAGATCTGGTCTAAATGATTAATTGATTCATCTAATCATTTCAAGAGCACAACTACAATTGATATTTCAAATTTTAAATAAATGTAGAGAATAGATTGCTAACTTTTCCTTCCATACACATTTTCTTTTCCACAGAGATATCTTTTCAGATAGTAACTCCAATATAATACAACATTACAATTGAATCTAAATCAAACACTACAATTGAGGAAGGAATGTATCTCTTTCATTGATTTCCAACAATGCTTACAGATTATTTCTTCATTTGGATTTCAATATTTAATCTACAACTGTATAACAGTCTTTTCCAATATAGAGAATAGATTATTTCATCTTTACATTTCAGAATTAAATTTTAGACTTCCATTTACAATACAGTGGCTTCACATTACAACCTTACACAGCTCATCCATGTGATGTGGGAAGGGATTAGATGAATTTTCTCAAAGGAAAAGACTTTCAAATTGTATTCTTCTTTCTCCAAATAGTAGCATGCTGATTTCTTCTCTACAACTTTGATCACAACAAGGAAGGGGGAAGGCAATGCTCTCCACCCAACCAAGACATACAATGGGAAAGGACAAGCCATCCTTCCCCATTAGCCCTCGAGTCCCAACCATATTGAAATGGAGCATGAATAACAACAAATGGAAACACACAATTCTTTCACATACCAAAACATTTTCACATTTACATAAAAACATAAATCAAACAAGATGTAGTTCACAACTACCTCAAAAATTACTATCAAAACAAAGGCTTCTTCAAGCAAGCCAAACAAGAGCAATGATTTTAGGGAATCTCCTTATGCCTCCAAATTTAGAATTGGGCATCCACCAAATGCATACCACCATTAACATGTCATACCCATAAACCTTATATCTCCCAACCCCTCCTTATGCGCCCCCAATAGTAAGAAATGCAAGCGGTGTCTTTTCCCGGGTGGATCCCAATCCAAAACTCCCTCAAAAAATAAAACAAGTTCCATTGACAATCCCTTATGCCCCCATATGAAATTCCCATAGCCTTCTCCTACACCATGCCCTAAGCATTCTACCCAACCAACCAAAAATTAATCACAAACACATTTCAACAATGCATGCAAGCAAAAAGGAAAACAAAACATTATATAAGAAGGAAAGATCATACCTCTCCATCTTTGGAGATTATTTTCCCAAACAGCAGTTCCTTCGATGTACAAAATTCATTCCAAACAGCAAAGTACATGCATGCAAAAGAATTTCCAAAACTCCTTCCACAAAACAAGCTCCAACAGCAATAAGAATTCAACCCAAGGATGAGAGAACAAAATTTCAACAACAACAAACAAGAGGAGAAATTCGAATTTCAAAGAGGATGGAGTGTTATACACTCAAAAATATGACCTACTCAACCTACACATCACTTACACATCTCTTACATCCTCTTACACATTCTCACAACATGCATTAATACATATGACTCCTTTTATTACATACTTTTTGGACATAATGATTTATTTAATTAACATATGGTTATACATAATATAAATCCAATATAATTATTAACTAAGACAACAACATTATTTCTTACATTCTACATCCCAGTTAATTTAATTAAAATTTAACTATATGACTCTCACATTAAACTATCACATTTAAATTAATTAAAAGAAGAAACACATTACAAATAAAATACATACAACAATAATAAAAAGGGAACACATAATTAAAACACATATCCCATGGTCACATATAATAGAAATCCCCCATGGGAATTTCTAACATGACACAACACCCAAACACATAACAATGGTTAGTCTCAGGGCCCAGACATTGCTGTGATTTTTACCTTCAAAATGCAAATACCTCCTTCACCTCGTGGCCATATCAAAACATACAAATGATATAAGCAACATATAAATATTAAATCCAAATCACAACAATATTAAGAATTCAACATTATCATTTTAAATTTAATTTTTCCACTATATCATCATCCCATGAATCTCTATACTAGAGCTACTCATAATATCATTATGTCACATGTCAAAAATCAACATCAATAACTTTGTCCATGTCAAGCGGTATATCATCATCCATATATAACAATGTCTTCAATAATCGTCAATCATAATAGTTGAATCTAGATCAATACTAGTTCATGATCTAACATCTAATTATCATACTAAAATAAACATAACATTGCCCATAACATGATTAGTAGTATCAAAATCAATATAAAAAGTGTTAAAGGAAAGTGGGCACTACAAATTTCCTTTGATAATTTTTTTATCCTAGAGTTGTTCTTACATCTTTTTGTGTTTTTGCTAGTGAAAGTGTTACAATTACTAATGTTTTAACTGGATCAATTAGTAATCCTTCCTTGTGAATTATGTGACCCAATAGTGTACCAAATGGTATAAGGAAGATGTATTTTTAAGTTCAATGATATTTGTAGTGCATGATATCTTTGGAAAATAGTATTAGAACTTGTATTTGATTTTTCAATAGGCCATATACTATCCAATCATCCAAGTAAACCTCTAGAAAATCATTAATAAATTCCTTGATTGAATTAATCATAATTATGTTGAAGATGGTGGGTGCATTCTATAGGCCAAATGAAATTATTGTATTCAAAAGATCCCCATTTGGTGGAAACAAAAAATTGGTTGGTCTTCCGGTGTAATTCTAACTTGATGGTAACTAAAGAACCCATCAGTGAATGAATAGAATTCTCTTCCTATCACATTTTCTAAGACTTCTTCTATGAATGGTGTAGGAAATGGGTCATGTACACATGCCTTATTCAACTCTCTGTAGTCCACATAGATTCTTATTTCTCCATTTTCTTATTTTGCATCACCATGGGGCTTATCCATTCAATCTACTATCAACTAGTTTAAGTATTCTTGCGTTCAACATTTTTTCTATTTTATTTTTGAATTTAACTTCAAGGTTGGGATTCAACCTATATGGCATTTTCTTAAGAGGTTTAATTCCTTATTTGATCTATATTTTCATTGTGTCTACCTCTTCTTTTATTTCACGTAACTCCTTAAAGTCTTTAGGGAATATGTATTGGAATTCTAAGTAATTCCACTACTTTAGCTACTTCCTCTTTAGACCAATAATCTCCTATTTTTATAATTTTCTCTTCTCCTTTGATCCCAATGTTTTCATTCCTTGATTTTTTGGTTGATAGAAGTATTTTTCTTCTTCTATTTTGGTTTCTACTACTTATCTCTCTCCTTCCATCATTTTATATTTTAGGTTTTCAGTTTTTTCTTCACTATCTTGTTTTTACATTATAAAGAAAAATATCATTTCTTTGGTCTTGGTTGGTTATTCCTTTTGAAGTTCTTATTTACATTATTGGATTGGGTTGCCTCTTGAAAATTTATCACTAGCATCTTGTGCGGTTAGAAATAATAAATTTCCAATCTTTTGAAGTTCTCTTAGTGTATTTAGGTCTCGCATCCCGAGAAGTTGAAAGTATGAAAAAAATCCTATACAATTTGATCTTAATTATTTTTTTCTTTTCTAGTTTCTTGATGCATGTACCATGTCCTAGGTAGAGGTCATAGTGTCCAAAAGAATATTTGAATCCATAGAATGGGATAGTTTTCTCTGCATATCTTCCAGTGTCACTCACATGCCTGGATGTGTTGTTGTGGGTCTCCTTTTCATGTGTATTATAGTATAACCACGTAATACCCTTCACTTTCCATGTATATTTTTTTAATGAGTGTTTTCAGTGATTTCCAATTAGATATATTAGATTTATGAATATCCCACAAATGTGTGGTATTAATTGTTAATATGTCATCTAATGATTCCATAAGAGTTATTTCATTTAGAAATACCCTTACCATCTATTGTAAATATCCCTCTAGGTCTCCAAATATTGAATATTTTGGTAAGGTGTGATGGGAAGCTCTCTAGCTTAATTTGTAAACTCTTTTTTTGGTATTTTTGGGTGTTCCTCTCTCTTATCATCCTCCTAAAGTTTTATTTCTTCTATTATAGATTCATATTCATCTTCTTCTTGGAATTCCTCTTGTGCATGCTAGTATATCTCTTCTATTTCTTCTACTGATTTACAATAGTCATCTTCTAAAGTAATGTCTCGAGGTGTTAGTCTTCTTGCGTAATGTAATTTCCTTACTTTGGATTTGAGAAATCCATGTACCCAAGATTCTACTAAATTTTAATAACTTTCGTTTGTAGATTTAGTATGAACTAAAATTTCACATTCCAAGTTTCGTTCAAATTCTTTATCAAATTTTTGTAGTTTATTGAGAGTATAGTTTCCTTGCATGTCGTCAAAATCTTCATCCCCAGTATCATGCCATACTTCTTCATCCCATAATGAACTCATTCCTTCCTATAATGGTACATGGAATCAAATTCCATATTATTCAAGTGTAACCTCTTCTTATTTTGAATTCAAATTCTCGTTGCAGTCAACAAACCATTCAAGTGTTAGAATGGCATTATATGTAGGTTTTTGGGCAACATTTTCTATAACTTCAAAGTATATTGTTTTCTTGATTCCCATAAAGTTAACTTCAACATTTCTCGGTATGCCAACTAGGAGTTCCTTAATCCATCCAAAGATCAATGTCATAGCTTGCAACATCTAGGTGGGGTCTTCCAAGTTTCTCCCAAGTAGATTTGGACATTATGTTTACATCCGCGCCTAGATCCAGTAGTATCTTAGTGATTGTTATATCACATATTTCATTACCTAAGTATATGGATGATTCTAATGTTTTTTATGTTTGAAATACATTTCTATTTTTATTTTTAGGTTAGGATTTGATCCACTAGATGTTAAAATTTGTATCTTTTGTTTCCAATATTTACAAAATTGTTTTAATTTTTCTACTAACCCGCGTCGAGGGTTAGTATAATAATTTTCTTAAGGAATTCCTCTCATCCTCCAAAAAAATTTATGTTTCTTCTTGATGATGAGCCTTGTTTGTGACCTCTTTACTTTTTGCAATTTCCTTATCATGGAGTTCAGGTCTAAACCCTTTTGGATTCCATTCTTCCTCACTATAGTATTCTTCCTCAATGTACAGTTTGATAGTTTTCTTTTTTCCATTTATTTTCTATTTTTTGGCCACTTATTTTGGTTACCAAACTCTGTACATTAGTTCTTCTTTTTAATTTCATTCTTAATTATTAGTTTTTCTCTTAAAGTAATTTTCGTTAGCATTTTTTTCCTTATTTTTTTTTTTTCCCCTTGCTTGAGCTACTTATTTTTTTCTTTGTTTTGTTTTTCACATTTTTAAGATTCTAGTTCATTAAATGGTATTCTTTTTATGTATTAGACGTTCTTTTTGGAATCTCTACCTAGTGCTTATGATTTATTACCACCATTCCTATAGAATTGTATGGCTTTTAGATAGTTGAAATAGTCATGTGTGCCACGTTCATGATAGATCCCACGGGGTTACGGCTTAGTGCAATTTCTTGCCAAGTGTCCATATTTTCCAAATTTATAAAAATTCAATGGTCTTCTTTCCGTGTCCCATTCTAGGAATTTTTATTCTCCACACCCTTATACCATTGGTATCCTCATATTTGATATCCCCTGTCACCTTGATAGTTGTTATAGCCAACTCTATAACCATCTTGATAGTGGCCTCTATATCCTCCGACATACCCTTAGTAATTAGGATTGTAGTTTTTTCCTTGATATCCTCCTCCATATTATGGCTTCCCTCCTTGATATCCTTGGTATTATGGGGGTGAGATTTTTACTTGCGCACTTGCACTATAGGGAGTTTTTGAATTATTATTGTGGGATTTAATTGTTATGGTGGGGGTGGTGGTGTTGTATTTTGTCTTGTTGCCATTACTCTTCAGGCATTGTAGTCCTTCAAATCTTTCATGGCATCAATTACAGGACAAGTATGGTGATAGTGGTTGAATGATCCACATGTTTTGTAGTACATTATTTTATTTTTATGTGGGGATACCTCCATTGATGTCTGAAGAGTCTTATGTTTGTTGATCCCATAATTTTCATATGCCGCACCAAGTTCTTTCAGTCATGACTATATTGTTAGAAGATGTTTTTTCTTAGAACTGTTGTCTTATTATTGCAACTATTTTCTCTCTCTCGTGTGTGTGCATTCTAACTTACTATTTCCTTCTCCACAACATATTATATACCAAATTTTTATTCTTACGTGTTCATGAGGGGTGAATTATTTATGAGATCTTCTTTCCTTTAAATCTCCTGTTGTAATTTTAATTTAGCCAATTCTAGTTTTACCCTTTCTAATTCAATTATAATAGAATTTTCTCCTTCTCTTCTCCATGGTTATGCTTCCAATCTTGTTTCCATGTCTAATACATCTACAAAGTTTTTGTATTTATTCCCATCCAATGAAGCTCTTACGTATTTGGTAACAGGCTAGAGATAAACCATTCAATTATTTGTTTATTTGTTAGAGGTTCTTCTAATCTTCTTGCCACATTTTTGAACCTATAATAAAAATCCTTTACCATTTCTCCTTATTTTTGAATCAGATCTCTCATTTTCCTAGAACTTTCTATAGGTGCTTCAAGATAGTGAAAATATTCCTTGAATTATTTTTCTATTGCATCCCAATATTTTTGTGTTGAGGATTTGTCTTCATGTACCACCTTAAAGTATCATCTCTTAATGTTCCCACAAATTCATATAGCTTGGCTATGGGATTTGTCATGTTATTTCTTTTCTAGAATGATTCTAGAATGAACATGTGTTCCTCTACTTCCTTTATATATTTTATGAACAAAAGCAACTTGATCTTTTGGGCCATTCATTCTTCTAGATTGTGGGTTTGGCTGATTATGAACTAGTTGTTTTTGCTTTGGAGGTTTTACTTTCTTGTTATGGTTACAAGATTTTTATTTATGCCCTTTTCTTCCTTTATCTCTTGAAAGTTCAATATAAAAGTAGATTTCTCCTAATAATTCTTTGAATTATCTCACAGTTTCTTCTCTTATTTTACTCTCTTCTTGTAATTTTTGTATCTTTCCATTAAACTTTCTTCCTCTTGTACCTTTCTAAGTGGTGTGTGAAGCGGCACATGGAATGGTGACCAATCTGGGGGTTCATCTCCTTTGGGATAGTATGATGGTTGGGGGACGCATCTTTTATTGGTGACTTTTCATAATTATCTTCTTCCACAAATAAATTCTTGTAGACCTAAATTTGGTTACATTCCCCTTAGCCCCGATCGGATAACCAACTTAAACATGGGCACCTAACCATGGCCCCTTTCAAACCACATTAATATTAATTTAATTATTTTAATTAAATTAATTTTCATCCTCACAATTTTCATTATTTTATTACCTTAATTGACCTAATTTCCACTTCACCTAGACACCTCATCCAACCACCTCACCCTATACCTATTCTTGGCACGTTTCCATAAATAAAAAATAACTAAGTCTTACTTGCCTTAATGAGATAATATTTGGTCTAGCTCTAAAATCATTGCCTAAGATTTCTCTGACCACATTCCCAGTCATAAGAAGGGAAGCTTCCATTTTCATCCACGATAATGAACCAACTTGGCCCAAGAAATTAGAAAGATCTAACCATTTTAGTAAACCTAGGGAATCCTGCCTTAACCGACATCGGTCAAGATAGAACCGGTGTCGGTTACACTTTATTCACCTTAGCAACCTTATTTTAGAGATTGGCACATTCGAGACCAGATGAGAAGTAGATCAGAGCTACATGCAAGTAGAACCAACATCTTTCCATGTATCCAAGCATTTAGAACCATCATCTAGACAGATATAGGAGAATTACACCCACGATAGCATTTTAGGAAGCACTTCTACGGAACCAAACACCATTCCTCCAATCAACCGTCACCTCCATCTAGCTATCAAACCTACATCACAGTATCAGGTTAACCAACATTCTTCTATTTTCATTCTAGTAGGCTTTATTACTTTCGTTATTAGTTTCTACTTGAACTCTCACTTCCCCACCATTTTATCTTCATACAAGTTTGATCATTCCTTCCCCCATACCATAAAATTTCCCATACCTGACTGTTAAACATATCTGAGTATTTACAACACCTCTCCAGACTTACACCCACTCCTCACCATCCCTAAGTCAATCTCAGAAAAATCCTTAAACCATGAAATATTGAGTTATTGAAAATCTGCAGTAACCATCGTCGGTTATTACTAAACTATCATCGGTCATACAATACCAACGCCGGTATCTATGTTTTATACCTTTCCCAAAAATAGAGCCAAATAACCTCCTACCAATTGACCTAAATAGCCCAAAATCAGATGTTTGACCAGTCTCGGTGCCTTGATAATTACCTCATCCTTTAGACCCAACTATAACTTTGGCTTTGTTGTGATTGGATTTTCTTATCATACTTGAATGAGATACCTAAATCATATCAAATACAATAGGAATTTACTTATTTCTCACATTAATTTGTTTTAAATAGTGGATTGATAGCCATCTAGGAAGTATCACACTTCTCGAACTAGCATACACTAGGCAGTCCACTGTCATATATCATTTAACTTCTCTTTTGTGGTCTTGTTTTCTATTACAGGTAGTTCCTCCTAGCCAAAAGTAATCTCTCACAATCGGCCTTTGGATCCGGAAGTCGAACACAAAAAAAAACATCAACCAACCTATTTAATAGGTATTCCTCCTAGCCCATAACCCTATTTGTTTCATCATTCAAAATGTAAAGAAAATAGTGAAACATTTTGGCATGCCCAGTGGGACCCATCAAGGGTTCCATTGCATTTTCTTAATTTCTAGGAGAAAGTTGTGTGTTTGTTTCCCTTTAAAATGCTTACATAATAATTTTCTCTCCTAATAATCCTCTCTTCTTTCTAATTTCCCTAAAAGAAACATTTCTCTTGGTTCATTTAAAAGGAATCATTCTTCTTTCTTGCTTTCTACATTTAATGAAATAGCATACCCTCTCTTATTCATCATTTTCTTCATCGAACGTAATATTTTCAATTTGGGCTTAAAATTGGTTGCATTACATTCTGATTTTCTACATTTAGCTCACATTAAAATGAGGGCAACCTATATGCTGGAAGTCATGCCCAGTTGATGGTTGACACAAAGAATTGTAGAAAGCACATTCTCTCTCTCTCTCTCTCTCTCTCTCTCCAAACTTGCACAAAATTGAAATATACACATATTTCTTAAACAACATCTTACCTAGGAACACCTGTCAGTGATCACATGATCTGATTGGTAGGTACTCCCCATCTCGTTACCTTTGTCGAGTCATTATCTTAGAGGATGCCCGCCCCTACCATAACATTCCTGAAACCTCTCCTTTTAGATATCCTTCTTCGTAGGAAGCCTTCCTCACCAAAAACTCTATTCTAAATTCATGAGTTAGTCTTCTAAATAGCATAAGCTCAACACATTAAAAATCACTTGTTAGGTATGTGTTTTTAGTGTTTGATTGACATGCATTTTGAGGTGTGAGGATACGCTTCTCCATTTTTCCATTTTGTTGCCTTACACACTCCATAATCACAGTTGGACTATTGTGACTTCTTCTGAGTGTGTTAGGAATTCATTACATCATGTTCAAACCTCGGGTTGATTATTTATCTCATTAAAATTCATAACAATCCATTTTTCTACATCTTTCTAATTTTCATAATAGCAATGCATCTCATATTACCCCCGACTGAGAATCGGTTTTACTGTTCTTTTCGATTAAATTGCACGAAATAACCCTTATTTCATTTTCTTTGTTATCGAGTTCCCCGTGAGTCTTTATACTCTCTTTACTTTGATAAACGGTCATCATTTAACTTGTTCATATGACCATCACCAGTCTTTTCCTCATTTGATAAAACTATTCTGTCTCACTATAACCGACCTTAGTTACCCCTTCACTGGCATTGGTCAACCTTAACTGGCATCGGTTACCCTGTATTGAACATCAACTGATATATTACCCAAATCTACCTATAGACACCTATTTTCTTCATTTTTACTACCCCTTATGTCATCTACAGGATATAGAATCACCTGATATATACTCATTCACATGGTGTTGACTCACAATCAAGCTAACGCTCTTACATTTCACGCAAGTCATCAACCACTCCCGCCTAGTCCTTCACCACCCTCTGTCCTGTCACCCATGGATCCAACCCTACCTACCACCATTTCCGTAGGTGATGAGGAATTTTCATGACTCCTTGATCAGAATCCCATGGCCTTACAGTTCTACCTTTCCCACTCTTCCACCCAAGACTCTTCAGGGAATTTGATATATGGCATGCCTGTATCCATCTCTCCTGCCCTTATTCTCGCTTCTACATCAACCCCTAATAATTCAACATTACCTTCAACTTATTCACCTCCGGTGTTTTCTGACAGCTAGAACCCATACCCACTATGACCATTGTGTTTTGCGGTGACGCTGCACTCGTAGTATCTATTTTCCCCTCAAAGAATCACCCAGACCATAACCTCATCCATGCCCATTGTCTCACAAATACCCATTGCAACACAACCACCCATGGTGTTAGTGACCCCTACTCCATTCTAGAATATTTTCCTCTCCATCTCACAAACACTACCCCTAATCACTACTAGAGTCACTAAGACCATCCCACCTACATACACATACTATCAACAACCCCCTATCTCGTTTGTCACCCATTTTGATTACATGCCCACTACATCAGTCCCTTACTCTCAACCTCCCTATTCGGCATCACTGTATAATGGAAGTATGCCCATGTCATAGGTTCAATACCATCCCCCTTATGCCATAGGAGGTTTCCTTCCAACACAACCTACTGTTATCCAAAATTCACCCCTCAAGGTAATTTTGATAACATGCATCAAGTTATTCAGTCCCGAGCAAGTAAGATTGATTCAAGGCCTGAAATCATGTTTTTGGGGTCCCCTCGGCCTTTTTCTAACTCTTCCATCCAAGAAGAAATCCCAACAAGTTAGAGAAAATGGAAAAAATGCAAAAAATAAGGTTATAGGACTGTTTTAAAGCATTTCAAGTCTGAAGGGTTTGGTTCGTCTTGAGGTTCGTAAGTAACAAGCTTAGGGCTGAAAAAGAAAGAAAATTGGCTAAGTCTTTTGTCCCGGTAGTCCTCGAGATAGTTAGGACGTTGGGACATAAGGGACGCGAAAAGCCGAAATGGCTGAAAACAAGGAAAAATCACCTAAGTCTTTGCTTGCGCAGCTTGATTTGGGACAGTAAATGGACAAAGGTACGCGTGGGATGCGAATCGGCCGTGGTTTGCCGAAAGATAGTCTATTTCGGGTGGTTCAGAGATATTTGTCCTAGGTAGTCCAAGACAGTTGAGACAAAGGTATGTGAGGGACGCGTGGGACGCGAAAGGGCGAAAGGGCCGAAACGTGAATCGGCAGGTTTGCCGAAAGATAGTCTATTTTGGGTGGTTCGGAGATATTTGTCCCAGTAGTGCAGGGATAGTTGGGACAAAGGTACGCGAGGGATGCGTGGGATGTGAAAAGGCGAAAAGGCCGCAAAAGAGAAAAGGAGGCCCGCGGACGAATCAAAATGTGCCACGTGTTAGAAGGGGAGAAAGTTGAAAAAATTTCTAAGTGTTTGGCGCAAGGTCAAATTTTGAAAGGAGGCCCGCGGATGAATCAAATCTTGCCACGTGTCTTTACCATCAACCCAGGACGAGTGAGTGAGGCAAAAATTAGAATTTTTGGTAAAATGTTTTCTTGAAAGTCCAAAGGGTGAGTTTTGGCCCATTGCCCCCACCACCGAATGGAAGCTCGCAGCCAATATGGGCCCAACGCATGTCATCCAAGTGGCGAGCATGGGGAAAATTTGAAAAAATTCCAAAATGCAAAAAGAGGTAAAATTCAAAACTTTTTCCCGTCGATCTGTTTTGGGCCTGTTTTTGCCCTAAATCTTCAAATCGCCATATCTTTTGATCCAGAGCTCAGTTTTTTGTGTTCCTTATATCAATGGAAAGCTGGTAAAATTATCTACATGACTTCGGGTCAATCTTGCATTTTGGTTCAGTTTGGAGAGAGAAAATCAAGAAACACCTCTGGCACGTGGTAATGGCCAGAAATGACATTTCAACAACCAATTTTAATGCAAAATACAGTTCGCCACTTTTAAGTTTGCTAGGGTTCTCACCTACCGCCATAATGAGATGATTAAATGTAACCTAGAGGTGGTTGGGGTAGATTTGGATTTCCTCTCTCTTCCCTCTCTCATTCTTCCTATAAATTGTAAGGAGGGGCTTCTTTCTAAGCGTTGGACATTCTTGTTTTGCCCCTCCCTTCTTCTCTTTGGCAGGTGAATTTGTGGAGTTCAAACCTCCCATTTAAAACTGTAATGCAACTTTTCCTCTTGGAATTTTGTAGTGTATTGTATCAATCTTTGGAGCAAGTAATGCATGTCTGTGGATGATTCTCAACCCTCTCTGTGTTCATTTGCATCCTCCTGATCTTTCACTACAAATTTTGTTATCTGTGCATGATCTTGCATCACATTTTAATGGTTTGTGTTTATTGGAAAGATAGGTGTTCTTCATTCCTTGGTGCATCACCTTTGTTAGTTTAGGTTTATTTTTATGCATCTTCTTACCTTGTCTCCTTGGCAAGTTAGATTAGATTTTGAGTAAACCCTCTCTGCTTTTTTTTTTTTTTTTGCTTGTATGCATCTAAACAGAGAGGAATAGGAACTGGCCTTCATCCGGAGAGCTTTTCCAATTTCACAAGGTCCCACACTTGGGAAAAGCTCCATGTTATGTAATCACACTGAGAGTCTCAACCCATCGAGTTGCAGACACTCAGGGGTGCTGTGATTTGGTGATAACAGTTTTGGCATGCCCGGTGGGACCTTAGAGGTCTTCACTTTTATTGCAACAAGATCGATGTGCACTTGTTGTAAGTTCCAGCTTTGAAGGAGCTTAAAATCACACATCTGGTGACTCCAAAAGAAGCATAATCCGCTGGTTTCAACAATCCAAGCCTGGAAAATTTATGAGAAGAATACAGACCAGGTCACGAACTAGGGAGGAAGGATTGTTTGTCTATCTACACCTATCTCCAGGAAGAGAGAGAAGGGGAAGAAGAGCTCAAAGATCTCCATCTCCACCTAATAGAACCTTGTCAACACCTCCACCTAGTAGGCCTTTCATCCAATCAACAAGGGTTCTCAGGCCAATCAGAATGGCGCAACCACCAAATCCATATGTCAATTTCACTAGTAGTAGCCCACTTGCTCTCAATGCACAACATCCAATCCCAGTTGCAGCATTGAAGAACATTCCATACTTCACTGGAGAGAACCAGACTACTCCTGGTGATCATGTTAAAGACATTGCCAACCTTTGTGCAATTCATGAAATCAATGAGATGCAAGTTGCTGTCAAATTGTTGGCATCCTCATTCAAGGGGAAAGCTTTACAATGGTTCAGGAGCCTTGCCTCAGGTTCTATTCAAAATTGGAATCAGCTATGTATAGCCCTCCATGAGTAGTTTGGGGAAAAGGGAGACAACTTGTCCCTTTTGGAGCAGCTGACAACTATCAAAAGAGCTCCCAATGAGCAGCTGACTGATTTTAATTTCAGATTTCAAAGGACTTGGGAGAGAATTCCAGTGGCAGTCAGGCCAACAGAAGGTGCTTTTCTTTACTATCTCAAAGCTCTAAATTCTGATATTTCTATGTTGATTCAGTCCATGGGAGGCATAACTATCCCTATGGCTTATAGCATTGCCATTAGGGCTGAAAATTGTTTGATTCAAGCTAGAAAGCTAGCTCCTAGGCCTCCAATGCCATTATATCCAAGTTTAGAGAGCCCAAGTACTAGCCAAGTGCCTAATTTAGCTTCTATTCCCACTCCTAGAAATCAGAGTTCAAATGAAGCTTCTACTTCATCTTCTAGTGCCTCAAACGAACTTCAAGAAGTCATGAAGCAATTGCAAAATCTAGGCAATGAGCTGGTTACACTCAAGAGGTAGCAAGCCCAAAGTTTTAGACCTTCTTATCAGCCTCAAGCTCAGCCTAACAGGCAGCCATATCAGCCTCAAAGACCACCCAATCTAGCTACAAATCATAATCAAGCAAGGCCTCCTGCCAACAGACCATTTCAGCCTGATAACCTCAATGTTGCATCCACATCTAGAGCTTTGGTACTGGTGCAAAATAACATGGCCCAAGAATATGATTGGTGTTTCCCATGCGGTCAGCCACATAACCAATCAATGTGCTTTAATAGTGCATTAAATCAGGCTCTTATGGTGCAAACCATTGGTGGGTCGCAAGAGTCTAGCCATGAAGAGGATCAACAGCAAGAAGCACCTCAACAAGGAACATCTCCGAATGAAACTACTCTTGTCAATTGGCAGGCTGAAGATTTCTGTGGTATGAATCAAATACCCTCTCAAGGTGTTGCAGCCAACACAAGGTCAAAAAGGAGAAATTTGGGTGAAGGACAGCCATTGGCTCCAAGTAATCCACAACCTTCTACCACTCCACAAGCTTTTGGCAAACAAAATGTAGTCCCAAACATGCAAGGAGCACCCAAACTAGCTCCTAAACCAACTCAAATACCAGTTGTTGTTACCCACATGCAAGGGATGAATATGCAAACCAAGGGACAACAAAGAGATCCTTCATCACCATTTAGTATCATTGATTAGATGAAGAAGACAAATGTAAATATATCAATGTGGGAATCCCTATCTATCCCAGGCCAGAGAGATTTGCTACAAGCTACCATGAAGGACTGGCCAACTTCAAATCAACAAGTCCGAATGCAAGAGAAGGTGCTCACAAATGTTGCCCAGCCTGAAGGGAATCATGGAGGACAACAAGGTAAAATGTTGAAGCCCCCTCCTTTTTATGTCTCATTAATCATTGGAAACCAATTGGTGCACAATTACATGATTGATTCCGGGGCAAGTAGCTCAGTGATGCCCAAGCAAATAGCTAATCAGCTAGGACTTCAATATGAAACCATATCCAAAGGAGTAGTGCAGTTGGATGGGACAGCAGTAACAACAATTGGGGTGATTAGAAACTTGAGTCTTACCTTGCATGCATGTCCAAATGTTGTTGTTTTACAAGATGTATCAATTATAGACCTTCCACCACTCTTTGCCCTATGTTTATCAAGAGATTTCACAGCCAATATTGGAGGATATTTTTCTGCTGATTGGTCACACATGCTATTGAGAACGAGGTATGGAACCAAAGCTACAATTAGATCTGAACCTATTGCAAACTTCCATATTGAGCCCTACACTCCAAGTCATATCAATGCTAACTATTTGGCATTTGATCAAGAAGATCACCTAAGCACTAATGAAGCTGACACCAAGGTTAGAAGCATCCTAGATCTAACTCTTGATGAATGGGAAAACAAGGTGCATGTTTTTGATCATTATCAAGAAGTAGAAGAATATGAGCTAGGAGTCTATTGCATACATGAAAAGATCAGCCCATTCCTAGCATCACCAAGCCAGACCACAAGGATGACAATGAGGTATGGCAGCTATTTTTTGATGGATCAAGGAGTAGACAAGGTGCTGGAGGGGGAGCCATGCTGGTTTCACCTTAAGGAGTAAAGTACTATTCAACTTTTAGATTTCAGTTTGCATGCTCCAATAACACTGCTGAATATGAAGCCTTGGTGCAAGGGATGCATTGGGCAATAAAGAGGAGTAAAGAACTTGCAAGTATTTGGTGATAGTGAATTGATTGTAAATCAGGTCAAAGGGTAGCATGCTGCCAAGAATGATCTACTCAAGTGCTACAAGAACAGGGTGTGGGACCTCATTGAATATTTTGAGGGCTTTGGCATCAAATCAGTTCCTAGGAAAGAGAACCAAGCCGCTGACAGGCTTGCAGCAGTTGGGGCAGCCTTTGACATTGTGGAGAGCATTCAAAAGGACAAGGTACAACTAAACATCCATGTGATTGTGAGGCCTTTAGTGCCAGATAACAATGTAAGTTGGAAAGTGTTTGAAAATGATTAGCAAATCATCCATTTCTTGTAAGAAGAGGCTGAATTCTCAGCCAAAAATTAGGAAAAGTTAGAGCAGCAGTATGGTGACCAAGTGGTACAGCTGAGAACTAACAAGTTGCCCAAGGGACTTATCACTTTGGAGTCCATTTTCAATCCCAATGATCAGTTTAGGAAAGAGAAAGCAAACATTCAGGTCAAGAGAGAAGATTCAGTATCCATCTTGGTGGAAGAGAACAAACCATTGCAAATTGGAAAGATGACAACTGAACAAGAAAAGTATGAGTTCATACAGCTATGTCAAGAGTTCCCTGATGTGTTTGCTTGGAGCTACGAAGACGTGAAAGGTTTCAATCCCGAGTTAGCTCAACACACCATTGAGTTGGATCCAAATACTAAGCCTATCGGCGCGAAAACAAAGGCCACCAATCCATCACACATGGAGTCTCTCATGAGGAAGGAATCGAACAAGTTGATTGAGTCGAGAATCATATTCCTAATCAAGCATTCTAGTTGGGTTGCCAACTTAGTTCTAATAAGAAAGAAGAGCGGAGAGATCAGATTGTGTGTTGACTTCAGAGACTTGAATAGAGCATCTCTCAAGGACCATTACCCACTCCCTTCTATGGAGCAAATTTTACAAGTGGTGGCTAGCTCCGAGAGGTTTTCACTACTTGATGGCTACTCGGGCTACAATCAGATTATGTTGAAGGAAGAAGATCAATTCAAGACAGCCTTCACAACCAAATGGGTAACCTATGCATACAGGAAAATTCCATTTGGGCTATCCAACACTAGAGCTACCTTCTAAAGAGCAATGGACATGGCATTCAAAGGTTTGATCAACAACGTGGTGCTGATATACCTTGATGATATCACTATTTTTTCAAAGAATGCAATAGACCACCTCTCTCATTTGAGACAAGTCTTCCAAAGGTGCGGGAGATTTGGAGTGTCTTTGAATCCTAAGAAGTGTATCTTCCTAGCACATGAAGGAAAGCTCCTTGGCCATATTGTCTCCAAAGAAGGATTAGCAATTGATCCAAAGAGGGTTGAAGCCATAAGAGCACTACCATTACCAAGCCATAAGAAGGCCCTTCAGAGTTTCTTGGGGAGAATAAACTTTGTTTGGAGGTTTGTCCCAAATTTTGCAGCCCTTGTCAAACCTATCACGAAAATGTTAAAGAAAAGCATGGATTTCAAGTGGACATCAGAAGGCAAGGAGGGTTTTGAAGTAATCAAAGAAGCCATCTCCCAAGCACCAACTCTCATCAACCCATATTTCTCCAAGGATTTCATCCTCTATGCATTTGGAGGTAATGATACTATTTCTGCCATTTTGGTGCAGCAGAACAAGGACAATGATGAGCAGCCAATTACTTTCTTCAACCAAATCCTGGAGGACTATGAGGTGAGATATTCTTTTATTGAGAAGCATGTACTTGCAGTAATCAGAAGCTTGAAGAAATTCAAGCATCTAGTCTCAAACAACAAATTTCAGTTGTTGGTATCTCATGCGGGAGTAAAGTAATTCCTCCTCAACAAGGATTTGAATGAGAAAAGAGCAGGTTGGATCACTCATGTCATAGAGTATGACATAGAGATCAAGGTCACCAAGCTAGTAAGAGGAAAAGGATTGTGTAAGTATCTAATTCTGGGCAAGCAAAAGGGAGTATGCAATGAAGAAGAAGTTTTTGACAGTTCAATATAGCCATGTGCAAGGCAGCACTCAAGAAGAGGATAATGTTTTCCCCACTCCTTGCTGGACCCAAGGTATAATGCACTTCCTAAGCACGGGCCTATGCCCTCCAAAGATGAACAAGACCCAAAGAAGACACTTCAGATTGCAGGCTGTCCCATATGCCATAGTAGACGGTGTTTTGTTCAAGAGAGATGTGAATGGAGTGCTACCGATGCATTAACACAAGTCGATTCATAGGGTATTGGAAGAGTTCCATGGTGGACCAGCTGGTGGTCATTTTACACCAAGAGTGACAGCCCTAAAAATCATGAAGGCTGGTTATTATTGGCCTAAGATTTTCAGTGATTGCTTCGCGTGGATCAAAAGGTGCAAGAATTGTGCATTCTTTACAGTAAAGAGAGCCTTACGCCCTCCCATTGCATCCAATTTCAGTTGACCATCCATTCATGCAATGGGGTTTAGACTTCATTGGATTCATTAATCCCAATTCAAGCCAAGGGCATAAGTGGATTTTGACAGCCACAGACTACTTCACCAAATGGATCAAGCAGTAGCACTTAAGGAAGCAAATGAGTCTAGCATCTTAGACTTCTATGAGGGGATAGTAACCATATTTGGCATACCTGCTACAATAATCTCAGATAATGCATTAGCATTCATTGGATCCAAGCTGACTGAGTGGGCTATCAAGAACGGGATCTACCTAAGTACTTCATCAAACTACTACCCTCAGGGTAATGGCCAGTGAATCTACAAACAAGAACTTGTTGAGGATCATTAAGAGGACTCTTGATGAGAATCAGAGGTCTTGGCATACCAAACTGAAATCAGCCTTATGGTCTGATAGGATAACTCCCAAGAGATCCACATGTAACTCTCCATTCGGCTTGTTTATGGAAGAGAGGTAATCTTGCCCATGTCACTTGAGTTGCCAACATTGAAACTCATGAAGCAGTTAGAGTTGCTAGAGTTTGGGCCCATGGAGGTGAGATATGTGGAAATGATGGAGCTCCAAGAGATCAAAGATCAGGCATCCCAAGCAATGGAGAAGGATCAAGCTTTGATCAAGAAGACCTTTAATAGGAAGGCCAAGAATAGATCTTTCCAAGTTGGAGATCTAGTGTTAAAATGGGATGCAGATAGAGCAAAACCGGGAAGGCATTCAAAATTTGATGCCATTTGGAGTGGCCCATACATGGTCACAAAGTGTAAGGACAGCAATGCCTTCCAATTGTCTTCATTAGATGGCGAAGAACTACAGATTCCAGTCAATGGAATCTATCTAAAGCATTGCTACTAAAGGGAAATTCTCCACCTTGTAAATAATAGTTTAGGTTTTCATTCCTCCAAGTGCTTATGCACATTATTTTGCTATAGGTTGTTTTGCTTTCCCTAAGTGCTTTGGCACAGCTTATTGTTCCCGAGATGTGTCTATAGGCCTTACTCCATCGGGTGATATTCCATCTTCCCCCTTGCAACATTCTAAGTCAGTTGGGGTCCCGAACAAACAACTCATGACTCCATGCCCAATGGATGCTTCAGGAAACTCGTAACTTCATCCAAAGCGTAGATGACCCCGCTGAGTTGCCAAAATTTTTATCCAAAATTCACCCCTCAAGGTAATTTTGATAACATGCATCAAATTATTTAGTCCCGAGCAAGTAAGATTGATTCAAGGCCCGAAATCATGTTTTTGGGGTCCCCTCGGCCTTTTTCTAACTCTCCCATCCAAGAAGAAATCCCAATGAGTTAGAGAAAATGGAAAAATGCAAAAAATAAGGTTACAGGACTATTTTAAAGCATTTTGGGTCTGAAGGGTTCGGGTCGTACTGAGGTTCGTCATACCAAGCTTGGGGCCGAAAAAGTAAGAAAATCAGCTAAGTCTTTTGTCCCAGGCAGTCTGTGGGACAGTCGGGACGTCGGGACACGAGGGATGTGAAAGACTAAAATGGCAGAAAACAAGGAAAAATCACCTAAGTCTTTGCTTCACGCATTTTGGGATAGCCGAGACAAAGGTACACGTGGGACGCGAATCGGCCGGTTTGCCGAAAGACAGTCTATTTCGGGCGGTTTGGAGATATTTGTCCCAGGTAGTTCGGGACAGTTGGGACAAAGGTACGTGAGGGACGCGGGATGCTGAAAGGTGAAAGGGCCACAAACGTGAATCAAGCTGGTTTGTCAAGGATAGTCTATTTCGGAAGTTCGAGATATATGTCCCGGGTAGTCTCAGGGGACGGTTGGGACAAAGGTACGCGAGGGACACGTGGGACGTGAAAGGGTGAAAAGGCTGCAAAGAGACAAGGAGGCCCGTGGACGAATCAAAACGTGCCACGTGTCAGAAGGGGAAAAGTTGAAAAAATTGCTAAGTGTTTGGCACAAGGTAAAATTTTGAAAGGAGGCCCGTGGATGAATCAAATCTCGCCACGTGTCTTCACCATCGACCCAACAGAGCGAGGCAAAAATTAGAATTTTTGGCAAAATGTTTTGCCGAAAGTCCAAAGGGCGAGTTTTGGCCCACTGCCCCCACCACCGAATGGAAGCTCATGGCCAATCAGGGCCTAACACGTGTCATCCAAGTGGCGGAGCACGGGGAAAATTTGAAAAATTGCAAAATGCAAAAAGAGGTAAAATTCAAAAAAATTTCCCGCCGATCCGTTTTGGGCCTATTTTTGCCCTAAATCTTCAAATCACCATATCTTTCGATCCAGAGCTCGGTTTTTCACGTTCTTTATATCAATGGAAAGCTGGTAAAATTCTCTACATGATTCTGGGGTCAATCTTGCATTTTAGTTCAGTTTGGAGAGATAAAATCAAGAAACACCTCTAGCACGTGGTAATGGCCAGAAATGACGTTTCAACAACCAGTTTTAATGCAAAATACATTTTGCCACTTTTAAGTTTGCTAGGGTTCTCACCTACCACCATAATGAGATGAATTAAATGCAACCTAGAGGTGGTTGGGGTAGATTTGGATTTCCTCTCTCTTCCCTCTCTCATTCTTCCTATAAATTGTAAGGAGGGGCTTCTTTCTAAGCGTTAGACATTCTTGTTTTGCCCCTCCCTTCTTCTCTTTGGCAGGTGAATTTGTGGAGTTCAAACCTCCCATTTAAAACTATAATGCAACTTTGCCTCTTGGAATTTTGTAGTGTATTGTATCAATCTTTGGAGCAAGTAATGCATGTCTGGGATGATTCTCAACGCTCTCTCGTGTTCATTTGCATCCTTTTGATCTTTCACCGCAAATTTTTTTATATGTGCATGATCTTGCATCACATTTTAATGGTTTGTGTTTGTTGGCAAGATAGGTGTTCTTCATTCCTTGGTGCATCACCTTTGATAGTTTAGGTTTATTTTCATGCATCTTCTTACCTTGTCTCCTTGGCAAGTTAGATTAGATTTTGAGTAAACCCTCTCGCATTTTTTTCTCTCGTATGAATCTAAACAGAAGAATAGGAATTGGTCTTCATCCTGAGAGATTTTCCAATTTTGCAAGGTCCCAAACTTGGGAAAAGCTCCATGTTATGAAATCACACCGAGAGTCTCAACCCATCAAGTTGCGGACACTCAAGGGCGCTATGATTTGGTGATAACACCTACCAATGACCTCATCAAATTAATGATGGAAAGGATGCAGACACTGGAAGCATCATTTTCCAGCTTACACAATTCTCTCACCTATGATGAAATTTGTAATGATCCCTTTCATCCATCTATCCCCATTTTCCCATACCCTGTATATTAGGAAATGCCAAAATTTAACCATTTTAATAGTAAAGAAGACCCACAGTATTATTTGTGGTCTTTCAAACATGGGTGTTACCTGATCGCCCATGACGACGCTTTACTCCTACAAACCTTCCTAATGTCCCTAATAGGACCTACCTTGGACTGGTACAGTGGGCTACCAAGACACTCCATCTACTCATTTAATCAAGTAGCCCAAGCCTTCTTAGATCACTTCTCCATCAACATTATTAAGAAGGTTACCATGATTGATCTTTATTCCACATGATAGTACGATGATGAGTCTATCGCTGACTTTTTCGCTTGCTGGTGCAACCTAATTAACCAACTCACATTTCAATTACCTCAAACTAAACTCATAGAGTTGTTTACTCGGGCTTGCACAAGACACATCTCACCAACTTTTTAGGTGCAAACCTTTTGCACTTTTGACAAGGTATTCACCATGGCATGGAAATTGGAAATTCATGCTATCGAAGAGAAGAAAATTAAACTTCGTAACAAGAACATCGCGTTCAAATAAAATGATGCTTCTTCATCTTTGAAACCCCAAAATAACTATTCAAAACCCAAAGGATCTACCAACACTATAGTTCTCAAGGATGGTCCCCCTCATCAATCAAACCCATCCAAACCTCCTTCTAATCTCTCTCTCGTCTAATCTTTCTAGTTCAAATGAGAACAATGAAAGTGCACTTAGATAGGAGAATCTTAATCTTCTGTTTTGGAAAATCTTGTTAATGCTAGTGTCATTACCCTTCCACCTATAAAAACACATACTGATTTTGACCCTGAGTAACCCATGCCGCATGGTATAAGGAACATGAATTTTTAACTATCATCATGTCAAAGGTCATAGCGAAAATAAATGCATCACCTTCAAGAATATCATCCAAGAAATGTTAGACAATGAATATCTAGTCTTGGATAGCCTGAATGCACCCACTAACCAAAACCTACATATCTTCAAGAATCCATTCCCTAATCATGCCCCATCTTCCAACCAAGTTGGTGACACTTCAAACAATGATAACAATGTCCGCGAGGTCCATGCTATTTTCGATGACATACTAGTTGCTTCCTAATTGCCTCATGTTCCTTCCATAGATGAAATCTTATCCTGAGCTCCACTACCTACACAAGAACCAATTTCATCTACTCCTCCACCCACAGGGTAACCCCCTTAATTTTCTCCATCACCCATGGAAAATCCTATAATTAGCACACAACCTTTGACCCCTCAAATTTCTAAGCAGTTTTTAGTGGCACCTCTCCTACTCATAAGAGATACATCTCCACAACCTACACAATCACAAGGATATTCCACCCTTTTTGGCCCATCCTCTCTTCTACCCATAGAGGATCCTCTAGAAATACCATTACCTTTGGATGACCATTCACCATCAAACCTTCAGGATACCACTGATTTTCTTTCGTCTCTCTTACCCACAGAGTCTGAGGCTAGCCATTTCCTATGTCTCAAACACATTTTATGGGAATTACAACTTGATCCACGTTGGCCCCACTTACAACAACACCATTTTCATGATTGGTCGATTACCTAGACCATGTCGATAGAGCCTTACTTTTGGGATGCCTTCGCTTCTCTGTTTCAACACAAATGTAGTTGTCCCTCGCTGACACCTCCACTATCTATCCAAAAGTGTTTCGAGTGACCAAACAAAACACAACCATGACTATTGCAACACCTTCCATGTCACCACCCATGGCCCAACTCACACCTCTTCCCATAACCCAACATACATCTACACCTAAACACCTACCCTCACCTATATCATCTCCCTTACCTAAACCAACCCCTACCTTGGGGGTTATACCGATAACTAGCCTTACTCACCCATCCATCAAATTAGATTTAGCCACATCTTCCAAAACTAATGCTAAACTTACCTTGGCCCCTAAAAAGAAGATCTAATCTCCTAGGCCTCATACACCAACCTCACCTACCATGCCATTATCACCTTCACCCATTCCATCCATCCTAGGACCTCACCCCTCAACCCTGCCAAGTAACCCCATCCATCGGTAAACCAAGAACCCAACGACCCATTTCCTCATCACAGGCCTCTAATATACCCAAAAACCCATACAAAGTATATACTCACTCGTAACCTTCTTATCACCCATACCTCCACTACCATCCATAACTTCTTCACTACCCATGACACTTTCTTCTCTTTCACTCACGCCTCCTGCCCATCCTACACCACCCACCTCCACAAAGACATCTTGGTTACCCCCGTGGGTAACTCGTCCTCTTCCACCATCTACTTTTCCCTCCACATATCATACATATGTGTCGTCGTTGCCCAAAAATATGTAACCTAAAGCTAAAAATCCTCTACCCTCCAATAAGGTAATTAAACCAACCAAACCTTCCACCATTATCTCTTCTACCATGCTCATACCCAAGTAGATGCAACCAAGACCTAAGACCACTTTGCATACCAAACTAGTAAACCAACCTGCCCCCTCTATAAAGCCTCTTCCTCCACAATCAGTTGTACCTACATCCAAACCCACATTCACCTCCCATTATGATCCACTAGTAGGATCCTAAAACAAAATCTTAACCAATATCCTCGAAAATTCTGTCATCACATTACCACCTCTTAGACTTTACGAGCCATTCAATCCCAAACCAAAAGGGTTTGATGAAACCAAAATTTTTTCCTACTATCATGTGCCAGGGCATGATGTAGAGAGTTGTAAGCCTTTAAAACCACTCTTGTCCAATTATGTCCTCCCGAAGAGAATTTTGATGATGAAGATATTCTTGATGAGGACCCCATTTCACCTTCACCAATTTCCACATGACATATAATCTCCCATTACCTACTTAGTGAACAAAATCTCCACCCCCACAACTCTTTGATCCACCCCCGAGATTAAATATTAACATGGTTTGTATCAGAGAGTTGGCCAAACCACCACCAAGATGTCAATGTGCCATACTCATTTCACAAGGATTGTATCCCCCACTAGGGTTCTGTCCCTCATGCCGCTATACCTTCCATGACACACCATCTTCATCCACCTCCCCTTAGATTAACATGATCAACATTACCACTCGTGCTCAAAAATATAAGGGCAAGGAAAACTAAACTGACCCATCAACCAACCCTATACCCAATATACCATCCACACCCATACCCAAAGTCACCATTCAAGGTCCTGCATATCCTATTTCTGATGGGGTCACACATCACACAATGCTAAAATAACTACACCAATCCCCCCTCAAAATGTGTTTATATGACCTCGTCCAAACCTCGGAGTAACATCATCAAGCCCTCATAGAGGTCCTTCAATCTATTTAAGTCTTACCAAATGACCCCACACCCATAGTCTCCATCATTACCCCTCACCACATAGCCTCTCTCACTAGATCATCACCTTCCTCTATACCTCCACCTACTCACCAAGTGGCTTCCTTATCTTTCTAGATGAAGAGATCACTCTCTTCCAATCTAACGACCCCGACCCTACTCTTTTCATCTTCATCTTTATCGATATTATATGCATACGATGTGTTATGATTGACATGGGTGCTAGCATTAACATCATCTCCTCCCATGCATATGACCAAATGGGGATTCCTACCAATTGCATGCATGGCAACCCGGTTATGTTTTTCTCCTTCAATGATGCCATGACCTCTACCCCCGGGTAACATTGTTCTCCATGTTTGTGTGGGTCCTTACACTATTCCGAACTTTTCTATGTCCTAGAAGGGGAGTTATAGTATAAATTTCTGCTCACCCGACCCTAGATCCATGCCATGGGTTGTGTCCCTTTGACTTTACATCACCGCCTCAAATTTGAACATGAGGGACATAATTACATCATCCTGCTTTGACCCATCACCTTTTAAGACTGTAACATGTCATATCAGCCCGGTGATGTGCTTGTCTTGGTCAAGGCATCTTCCACTATCACTACTTCACCTTCACCCATAAGCCCATCTACCAAAACTACCACTACCTCTGTTGCATCTAACCTTGTTATCCCCACTACATTTGTAGCCTCTACCGCTAACGCACACGTTTCCCCATCATATAAAAATCCATCTATCCCTGCTACCAACATACTGACTACTAATCCCTTAGAAGGTATTTTTCAATGCCTCACTCTAGGGGAATACCACCTATACAATATTGACACCTTCCTCACCCCACAAGAGTATGGGAATCTACATCAACACCCTAGCTACGACATCTACATCTGTGATTTTTTTCCTTATGGCCCTCCCCACCTTCGCACCAATCTAACATATGGGTGCTTTGATATTTTCACCTATAATCCCGAACCTCCATCCCAAGCTCAACCATTTTTCATCTAACCTACACTCCCTCGGTAACCACCGCTTCACTCACACTTTCCTCCACAGGTGCGTGTGGAAATTATTTGCTTTGGCTTTTACGAATAATTTCATCATACTTTCATTTCCTATACATCTCATAAACACAACGATCGTAGTGGCATTGGTTTTGATGCTCCACCCCATAAGAAGGTTCACAATGACCTTATCCAAGATGAGAAATCTTCCCCATCTCATTAACCCACATTACCATCTTCACCCACGGAGTCCATAGATCCCGAATCTATTCCTCCTAACTTTTTTTTCATAAACACCATTTCCTTAGGACCACTGACCTATCAACACAATGGTGAGGCTCCCTCTTCTCTCCCATTTATGTTGTTAGGTTGTAGAGCCTATTTTCATGTGAGAAAGTGTTGAAGATTGTACACTAAGAGTACTTGTACACTTTTCATAATTGTCTCACTAAGGTTCGGATCGGGCCAAGCCCCAGCGAGGCCCAAGAGAAATAGCCCCTGGCGAAAGAGGGGTATGGGGATGCAACCCCCAAAAAAATTTGGGCCTTAAAACATGCCCGATCAATCGGGAAACATGATTTTCTCATATGGGTGGGATTTTTGACCCATAGGTTTATGGGACGGTTTTGGCCCATGGTTTTAATACCCACGGTTTTGTAAAACTACTTAAGCAGTTATCTATTTATATGGTTTTGTGCATATAGTAGGTATAATGTAACATTACAGATGTGTTTTGAATTCGGGTGTGAATTCTGTAGATTTTGTTGAGTATAGCTCCAAATAGATCTGGGTATTGTATTGAGAGAGTGGTGGCTTGTAATAAAATCTGAGCAAGTGATTCTTGGTAAACATAGCCCAAATTGGATGAACCATGTTAAATATTGTCTCTTTGTGTTGTGTTATTTTATTCTACACTTTTATTTAAGATCTATAATAATTTCCGTATATTAGTTTCTCTTGCAAGCGATTCTGTAATGGATTATTCTCGCATATTTTATCCCTTATTTCCTAACAATTGGTATCAGAGCCTAGTTTGGTTTGTTGAAGTTTTGAATCATAGGGAAAGTTTTATCTTGAGTGGGAGATATGGAAGATGATGGAAGATCTAGGGTTGATAAATTCAATGGGCATAATTTTAGTCTTTAGAAGATGCAGATGGAAGATTACATTTATCATAAGGATCTTTATATTTTGTTGTCTGAGAAGGTGAACAAACCCTTGAGCATGATAGATTCGAATGGGATTTTCTAGATAGGAAGGCACTTGGGACAATATAGCTATGTCTTGCATATTTGGTATTATTTAATGTTTCAAAGGAAAAGACTACAAAAGAACTGATGGATGCATTAGGGAAGTTGTATGAAAAACCCTCTGTCTCTAATAAGATTTTTAATAAAAAAGTTGTTTAATATGAAGATTTTTAAGAATGGTTCAGTAGCAGATCATTTAAATGATTTTAATATGGTTGTAAATATGCTAGCTTTAGTTACAATAGAATTTGATGAAGAAGTTAGGGCTTTATTAGTTCTGTGCTCTTTACCTAAGAATTGGAATAGCACTGTAATGCTTTGGTAAGAAACTTGGTTCTAGATAACTCAAAGTTGAAGTTTTAGGATGTTGTAGGGGTTCTTTTAAGTGAGGAAATGTGAAGAAAAATATTTGGGAAATCTTCTAATTCAGGGAATGCTTTGACATTGGAAACTAGAGGGAGACAGAAGAATAGAGGAAGCCGTGGAAAATCAAAGGATCAAGTAAGGTCAAAATCCAAAAGTAAGATAGTATGTTGTACTGTGGAAAATATGGGCATGCAAAGAAGGATTGTGGGAGCTTGAGGACAAGAACAAACAACATGAAGAAAACAAGGAGGAAAATGTGGAAATGGGTAATGTATGTCATGATGCTCTGATTCTTTTTTGCACAATCTTACCGAATCTTGGGTTTTAGATTCGGGGGATTCTTTCCATGCTACTCCACATAGGCATTATTTTGTTGATTCTATTCAAGGATATTTTGGGCATGTTTTTCTTGGTGATGATGAGCCTTGCAGCATAGTTGGAAAAGGTTCTATTCAGGTTAAGATGCAGAATGAGAATAATTGGCTGTTGAAGGATGTCATACATGTGCCTACATTAAGACAAAATTTGATATCGACAGGGGAAGTTGGGAAGTGATAGTTGTCTTTGTGATATTTACGACACACTCTTGGAAGGTTACCAAGGGTTCTCTTGTGGTGTTAAGAGGTTAGAAGGTTAGAACCTTGTATTTAACCACTTATAGCACTAATTTTTGTAATCTTGTGGCTTCAGTAGATACAACATTTTGGCACTATAGGCTTAGTCATATGAACCATAACGGCATGGAGGTCATAAAGAAAGATTTTACCGGATATACGAAATAGGTTTGGAGTTCTGTGAGGACTGCATATCTGGGAAATATAAGCGAGTAAGGTTTCTCAAGGTTAGACATACAAAGAAAGAGAGTAAGTTAGAGTTGGTGCATTCTGATGTGTGGGGGCCAGCTCATGTATCATCTCTTGGGGGTTCAAGTTATTATGTTAATTTTATTGATGATGCAATAAGGAAAGTTTGGGTTTATTATATTCAAAACAAATCTGATGTATTTGACACTTTTTTAAATGGAAAGCCTTGGTAGAGAATGAAACAAGTCTTAAGATAAAATGTCTTAGGTCGAATAATGGAGGGGAGTATTGCAGCAATGAATTTGATGATTACTATTCTAAGAATGGAATCCATAGGAAAAAGATGATTCCAAAGAACTCGCAACACAATGGGTGTCATAAATGATGAACATAACAATAATGGAATGTGCTAGGAGCATTAGGATACATGCAGGATTGCCTCTTTCTTTTTGGGTAGAAGCGGTGAACACAGTTGTGTACTTGATAAATAGAGGATCCTCAAGTTCCTTGGATGGAGGCATACTTGAGGAGGCTTGGTATGGTAAGAAAGTTGATTATTCATTTCTTAGAGTCTTTAGATTTGAGGTTTTTGTTCATATAGGCAAGGATGATAGGACCAAGCTAGAGGCTAAATCAGAAAAATGTACTTTCATTGGTTATGGTGGTGATGAATTTGGATATAAATGTTGGAGTATTAAGGACAAGAAAATAATTTGATTTAGGGATGTGGTCTTTAATGAGAAAGTCATGTATAAGCAGTAGTTGTAGGAAAATAGGGAAGAATCCAAGAAAGAATATGCAGTGGTAGAGGATCTTCCGGATGGAAAAGTGACACATGAATTAGTTCAGGAACCTCCTCAACAAGAACCCCAAACTCCTATATTGAGGAGGTCTTCTAGGGTAAGAAGAGAACCTGAATTTTTTTCTCCTTCTCTTTATTATTTATTACTCACTAATAGTGGAGAGCCAGAGAGATTTGATGAAGCAATGCAGGTAGATGTTAGGAAGAAGTGGGAGAAATCCATGGATGAGGAGCATCAGGCTCTCATGGAGAACCAGACATGGGATTTGGTGAAGCTACCCGAAGGAAAAAGAGCATTACAGAACAAGTGGGTGTTTAGAGTCAAAGAGGAAGAAGGAGGCAAGAAAAGATACAAGGCCCAGTTGGTGGTCAAGGGGTTTGCATAGAAAAAAGGTATAGATTTTGATGAGATTTTTTCTCCTATAGTAAAAATGACTTCTATTAGAACTGTTCTTGGAATAGTTGCGAAGAAGACTTGCACTTAGAGAAACTTGATGTAAAAACTATATTTCTCCATGGTGATTTGGAGGAGGAACTATATATGCAGAAACCATAGGGCTATGAGGTCAAAGGTAAAGAGGAGATGGTGTGCAAACTGAAGAAGAGCTTGTATGGCTTGAAACAAGCTCCACGCCAATGGTATAAAAAATTTGGTAGCTTCATGATGGCACAATGTTATATTAGATGTCATTCTGACCATTGCATGTATACAAAGAAATTGGAGGATGGGAGTTATATTATCCTGTGTCTATATGTGGATGACATGTTGGTTATAGGTAAAAACATGTAAGAAATAAAAGTACTTAAGAAGTAGCTAAGTGAATCCTTTGCTATGAAGGATTTTGGGGCAGCCAAAAAAATCCTTGGTATGAGGATATCTCAGGATAGGAAGGAACGAAAGCTAACTTTATCTCAGAAGAGTACATTAAGAAGGTCTTAGAGAGGTTTAATATGCAAGATGCTAAACTGGTTGGGACTCCTTTGGCAGAACATTTCAAGTTATCAAAGGAGCAAGTGTCCCAAGATAGAGCAGAGAGAAACCAGATGTCCAAGGTACCTTAATATTCAATGGTTAGCAGATTGATGTATGCCATGGTGTGCACCAGGCCTGATATTTCCCATGCAGTGGGAGCAGTGAGTAGATTTATGAGTGATCCAGGTAGAGATCACTAGCAGACAGTAAAGTGGATCCTTCGATATTTGAGAGAGACCATTGGGACAATTTTGTGCTAAAGTGGATCAGAAACCACTTTGTGTGGTTATGTAGATTTAGATATTGCTAGAGATTTAGACAGCATGAGGAGCATGACAAGTTATGTTTAAATTGTAGGCGAGACAATAGTGAGCTAGATTTCACAACTACAGAAGCTGGTGGCTTTGTCAACCACAGAGGCTAAGTATGTTACTTCCACAGAGGCAAGCAAAGAAATGATTTGTTACAGTAATTTCTTAAGGAGTTGGGGCATAAGCAAGAGGAAGGAAAGCTACATAGTGATAGTCAAAGTGTTATACACCTAGCTAAGAACTCTGCTTTCCACTCTAGGATGAAGCATATACAATTAAGGTACCATTTCATCAAGAAAACTTTGGAGGAAGAGAAGTTCAAGATGGAGAAGATTCATACAATTCAAAATACTATAGAAATGATGACTAAGGTGGTTGTAAGGGAAAAATTGAATCTATTTTCATCTTTGGTTGGTCTTCACGGAAAATAGTGAAAGGTTGAGAAGCTTGCTTAGAGGAAAACTAGTCTCCAAGTGGGAGATTGTTAGGTTGTGGAGCCTGTTTTCATGTGATAAAGTGTTGAAGACTATACACTAAGAGTACTTTACACTTTTCACGCTTGTCTTCTTGGGTTACTCGGGATGGGTCAGTGGGCCCCAAGCAAGGGTCAGGGGTAGCAAACCCCGTCAGAGCAGATGATCAGGCATAGCCCCGAAAAAAATTGGCCTTAAAACGTGTCCGATCAATTAGGAAACGTGCTTTTCATATATGGGAGGGATGTTTTACTCATAGGTTTATGGGATGGTTTTGGCCCATGGTTTTAATACCCACGGTTTTGTAAAATGCTTAAGCGAGCTTATCTATTTATATGGTTTTGTGCATATGGTAGGTGTAATGTAACATTGCAGATGTGTTTGAATTTGGGTGTGAATTTTGTAGAGTTTGTTGAGCATAGCTCCAAACAGATCTGGGTATTGTATTGAGAGAGAAGTGGCTTGTAATAAAATCTGAGCAAGTGATTCTTGGTGGACGTAGCCCAAATTGGGTGACCCACATTAAATATTGTCTCTTTGTGTTGTGTTATTTTATTCAGCACTTTTATTTGAGATCTGTAATAATTTCTGCATATTAGTTTCTACTATTGTGATTCTGTGAGGGATTATTCTACATATTTTATCCCTTTTTCCTAACACTTGTATCCCGACATGATCGATTATGATACACCTTCTATTAATGTCATTCAATTTTAGGATGATGAGTCCATCCTTGCTACCTTAATGTGGAAGAATCTTATATTCATCGGTCGTTACCCTCTAAGACGTAAACTATGTTGAACAAATCAACCATCGAAACTAACATTAACACTGGGATGACCTACACATTCTAAAGATCAGCCAATCCTTAGATGTTACTTGAACAGAAGCCTTCACCTCTTTCCTTCAAGACCATAGTAACGATTTTTCCTGGTCCTATGCCGATATTCCGGTATCGACCCAAAATTGTGGTCCACAATATCGCAACCATTCCTAATGCCAAACCCATCAAACAAAGCTATGGAAAATGCATCCTCGCATTTCTCTTCTAATCAAGTGAGAGCTTCAACACATTCTCTTGGTTTCCTTCATCCTACCCATTAACTATCCCCAATGGATTTCTAACATCGCTTTGTCACAAAGGTGACAGGGGAACTCTACATATGCATGAACTTCCATGACCTTAACCTATATTTTCCTAAAGACAACTTTCCCCTACTAGGCATTGACCAACTAGTTGATCTCACCGTTGGCCATGAAATGCTATCACTCATGGATGGTTTCTCGGTTACAATCAAATATTACTAGCTCCAGAAGATCAACACAAGACTGCCTTCATCACCCCTTGGGGGACCTTCTGCTATCGAGTCATGCCTTTTGGCCTTAAAAATTTTGGTGCTACATACCAACACGTCATGACTTACATCTTCCATGACATCATGCATCACATATTGGAAGATTATGTAGATGATCTTCTTGCCAAATCCAAACATTAAACCAAACACCTTCCCATCATTACAGACATATTTGACCACCTCATCAAGTATTGTGTTCGTCTTCAACCAAAGAAGTGCGTCTTTGCGGTACTTTCTAAAAACTCTTGGGTTTCATCATTTCTTTCGTGGCATAGAATTCAATATCCTGCTAAAGTCAAGGCTATTCTAGAAATGCCTCCACCCACTAATCTCTATCAACTTCAAAGCCTACAAGGTAAGCTACAATCCATTCGTCATTTTATCTCACAACTTTCTGACCGTTGTCAACCATTTCATCATCTTCTCAAGAAAGATGTTTCATTCAAATGGGATGATGAATTTCATAAAGCATTTGAGGCCTTAAAACAATACCTTCTTCAACCACTAGTGCTCATTCCTCCTAAAGATGACCAACCATTTTACCTATATATTTCTACCACTGACCATTCTTTAGGTGTCATGCTTGCTCATTGTGATGACCAACACCGAGAGCAAGTGGTTTATTACATAAGTTATCCTTTTGAACTACAAAACTAGATATACCCATGCTGAAAAACTCTACCTAGCCTTATTTTTCATCACCACCAAACTTCACCATTACCTACTCAACCACAAAACCTTTGTCATTATTAATACTGACCCATTACACTATATGTATGCCAAACCCTATCAACATCAATGTGTTGCATGTTGGCTTATGCTTTTGGCTGACCTTGACCTTAAATTCATTCATCAAAAGTCCATTAAGGGCCGGATATTGCTTACATATTGGCCGAAGCACCTATTTCTAGGGATCAACCATCTAACTTCGACTTCCCACAAGTCTATAGCTACCCTTTCCTTAGACGAACCCGCTTACCAAATGACACTCTTCTTCAATGGCTCCAAGTGTCAGTATGGGAGTGGGGCTGGTGTTATCCTCATTCCTCTTGAAGGTGAACCTATTCCTTTGTCTTTCAAACTTGATTTTGATTTTACAAACAATACTACACAATACGAAGCACTCATATTGATTCTCCAGCCGCTTATGCCTTAGATGTTAAGACAATCAATATCTTTGGTGATTCTCAATTAGTCATAAACCAAGTCAATGGTATATACCAAAGGTGTCATAATGAGATCCTTAAAAATTATAAGAAACACGTAGCCATACTCTTGACAACCTTTTACCGTTATACACTTCAAACCACCCCACGTTCTACCAATAAATTTGTAGATACCATGGCTTGTTTGGCTTCTCGTATACCTTCTTTGTCCACTGACTCTAAAATCTTTATCACCATACAAAGGCTACAATCACCCTCTTATTTAACTCATGAGTTCTACTCCATTGGAAATATTTCCTCCGACCCACATGATGTAGCCTAGAATTTACCGTATAACACCCTAGTCATGTCGGCACATCATTCACCTAGGCTGAGTGCTCACTGAAGTGCGCAAAGGTACCAGTCCCTCTTTAGGGTTACTTGTAATAGGATGTTAACATGATGTAGTAAGTAACATATAGATTCATAACTAATCCATCATTCCACAATGCATGCTATACTCAAATCCATGAAATAACAAGCTTAAACATAAATCATGATTGAGTTAATAACATGCACTACTCAACTACACATAAAATGACACTCGAGATTCAACCAATATCTTCCATCTATTAGTAAATACAAGCTCCTTACAGTGATTGTCAATCTATACCAATGCGCATATGGAAATGATACAAAGAGTTCAATCATATGCATATATTCTCTATTACACATACCTACATACATCTCCTCCCATACATCTAGCTCTCTCTCTCTTCTTATCTACTATGACCTAACATAATATATATAGGGTGGGGACTTTTCCTTCACCACCTATCTATTCCATAAATAGGTTGCATGCTATAAATAACTACACGTTGTTTACAATCATAGCCACACATGCAAGTGTGTTATCTATAGTCCTCTTGTAGTTAATCAAGTACCAATTCTATTCTTATCTTGTCTCCATGCATAGCGCTTCGAACCACTTCTCCAAAGATAGACAATGCATCGCGCATACGTCTCTCGCATCATTGATGTGTTCTACACACCATCTTCTAAAAATAGGTCATCATGCTCAATATCAAATAAATCCTAAAATCTGAACTTGCCTTCCGCGCGTGGGTCCTCCTATCCTTCCGCACCCTTGGTTTCGGGCCTTCTATCCCAAGCGGATCGCTTGTGTGATCTTTGAAAAGTATTATTTGATCAACATTACCCCAAACTAATCTCATTTTCATCTCGACAATGGGTATCTCCAAAAATTGAAGGAAAGAATAGAAGAATGAAAATAATAAGAATGAAATAATGTAGATAAATAAAGAATTTCTATGAGGTTATTAGGCAACCCCCTTTGTATGAGTTTGCAATATCAACTCTAGATACTCCTTTATTTCGGCCTCCAATACCTATCAGTCAGTGAGTGCTTGCTCTAATTTTTCTGGGATGTCCACAACGATGGATTCCAACTCATAACTTGCAATCTCTCCATTCTCATTTTGAGAACCAACACAACATTGGACATTGATGTCAACTTTCCTTCTAAAAGGTCCATGTTCGTGTAATCAGCTTTCCAAGCTCTTCCAAATTGAGTCTTGTGCAGCTATTTTTTTGCTTCCAGGGCCTCGCGCTTCTGTTTAACCATTGAAAATCTTTCTATGTCTCATCTTTCATCACTTTATAGAACTCATTATTCTCTTCGAGGGTCTTGATGTTGATAAGCGCCTCTAGAGCTATGCATATATTTAAAGCCTAGTTTGATTTCTTCAATACTTCTTGTAATGCTTGCAACAACCCTTCATAAGATGTAATTTTTCTCATCACAGATGCTTTCTCTCATTTGGCATCTTGTTCGAGCATTCTAGCACTTACATACACAGAGTTTCATCTTCAAGTACCAAGTCCACCAACTTTCCCACATAGTGTATCACTGAAGGAAATGTTTGTGGTACCTTGGCCTCTAAGTGTGGCCTTGCTTTGATTACATTGTCCCCAATCTCCTCTACGATGCTTATGAACACCTCATTCTTATTTTGCGCAAAGTCCCTCTCCTGTGTTATGTGTGCTATCTCTACATCCTTTGTCTTCAACTCCTCGCATAGTGCTCTGATCATGGCAGCTTTGTCCATGTTTCTTCTAGCCACCTTAGTAGAAACTTTCACCAATGCATTGTTGACTTGCTCATCTGACATGACAATAGGCTTTACTATCATGTGTCTAGCTTGAGGTGCCTTCTTCAGTCATCTAAAATGCATGACTCTTCACACACATCAAATTTAGGCTCATCCATGTGGGTGTGCATTGACCACGATAGTTGCTTTCGAGTGCGCACCATCTCCATATCTTCATCCATTAACTCCCATCCAAATAAATCCTTTTATGTTATCATGCTCTGGAAGTGGGTGTAGACAATTTTTCTGAGTCCTCTGCATACCCCATGGCTGGTGGAATGTGCTCTCCACTTGTTCTTCTAGACCTTTTCTACTTAGGAACTTTAGCCTCCAAATTAGGGACTTATGTCTCCATGTCCTGAACATCCTTTGTAGCTATCTCCTCTGGTCTTTTCTCATCCTCTTCTTTTTCCTTTGATGCCTCACCTTGTTCTTCTGTGTCCTTTGGAAGTGTAGGAGAATTAGGTGCACTTTCCTCTGACTCTTCCACCTCCTCATTCAACTTCAATTTCCTCCTTCTCTATGTAGTAGCCTCCTTTTATGGGGAGATTCTAGGTGATTTATGCATAGTGGTTGGAGTAGCACCTTGGGTCCTTGTTCTCCTAAATACCCTTTTAAACCTATACTCCCTTGAACTGCATTCACGTCCTCATCATCCCCATCTTGTGGCTGAGGTGGTGTAATGGTGCACTTAGCTTCACCCTTACTTGTAGGATGTCTCCTACCCCTGTGCTCCAAACCACCACTATCTTCGCACTCCTCCTCATCCTACACTTCAACTAGTTCTCAGGCTTAAGCATTGGGATGTTTTCCATTGTATGCTTTCCCTTTGGTGGTCTTGGAAGTGTGAACTCACCTTCCACACATTTTTTATTCTCCATTTTTGGCTTAAACTAGATATGCACCAATGTTTCCCCACATATGATATAACCAAGCTTATTCATTTAATATTCAAGTACCTCGAAATGATCCTCTATGTATAAGCACTTATGCAATGATACACATACTTCTTCCTTAGCATATGGTAATCATATTCTACCTTATCTGCATTGAAGACTAGTCATCCCATGTCTGTAAATCTATTAAAAGATGCTTGAAAATACCTTGTAGTTAATGCATAAGGCAAATTGAACCAAGGGCTCCAAACTCCATCTTTCATTGGGAAGCGCATGATACAGAAATGCTGATATACAAAAACTGAACTTGTTTCCCTACCACTACTGGGAGGTCATTTAGGATGCACCACTCTTCCCCAAATGCCATGCAGATCCTGTCATACCACTTCTCCACCCTTTACTTTACATCATCTATCATGGCCCCCTTGCATAGGTACTTATTGAATCTTTCAAATGGGGACTTGTTCTCCATGGGGTATTCCCATACGTTCTCCTTCGTTCCATCTAGTACTCCAATAT
The DNA here is from genome assembly GCA_018340775.1 of Taxus wallichiana var. yunnanensis. Taxonomy (NCBI): domain Eukaryota; kingdom Viridiplantae; phylum Streptophyta; class Pinopsida; order Cupressales; family Taxaceae; genus Taxus; species Taxus wallichiana. The sequence goes on along the minus strand of CM031235.1, from coordinate 73,988,446 downwards.
CCATAAATACCAGTGATAGGAGAACAACCCTAAATCTTATCTTCCCTCCCCGTACATGCTTCTTCAACTATTTTCTCTGTAATATAGCCTACAATGTTGTAGATTGTCCCTTCTGACATCTTACATGCCACATGCAACCACATAGTATTTACCTGAGACCACCACTCCTGATCATTCAACTTGGTAACAAGGTGGGATATAACTTGTACAACTGGATAGTTATTCTATTTATATATGCCCATTCCACACGGACCCTCAAGTATACCAACTCTTGTTTGGTCTTTATAATCACGGCTCTATCTGCAAGATCACCTTTTATATCTTCTCATATGGCCCTCAGACCTATAACTGATGAAACAAGTATAGATGAGATTATAAATCTACGTCCTACAAAGTAGAAGAAGTCTTTGTGCACCCTGCTCATGAGCCACTGATATAAGGGCTCATACCTCCTAAAATATGGGAGCTCATATAACTAGTAGACCCCAATTATCTTCAAAAAAAATTCACCTACATCGTCATATACTGGCATCTCCTCCGCCGTGCACTTGTTCATTCTAGAAGTGAGAAAGGAATCAAGCTCCTTCTTGTTCTCCAAATTCCTGTGATTATATTCACTCACTTTTCACTTTCTGATGGGAAAATCCCATTCTTGGATGATGATGACTCCTTCTAGATATTGCATAGCTGAAAAATGGCTTTCAAGTGCCATCTATTCCTCCACAACTACTACCTTCTTCTTTCCTTTTAGTGCTGCTATAGATGCCTTCTTCAGTTCCATTTTTACCTTCCAAATGTCTCCTCTTCAACTCGAACTTTGGGAATCAAACCCTAGCTCAATTCAATCATGCCCTAGTTGGAAACTTTGTAACCCAACTCTTTTCTATCTCCCCGCTTCACTCAAACCCTTCACCACCGAGGGCACAAGATTCTTGTCAAACAAATCTAGTTGTCATGCTTGGTTTCACACCGTTCGCACCTTAACTTGATCACTTGGCTATTCACACTTGTCTCTTTTCTCAAATACTCTTACTCGCAATGGTAAAACTGAATTTGCATCCCATCCTTATATAATTTTTCAAATTTTGATGCATTTATTACTACTTCACCTACCAAATATGCCCTCAATCATTGACCAAATCCATTCATTTTACATGGTACATCTTTACACCCAGCTATAACCTTCTAGCACACCTTCCTACCCTCTGGTCATAGACTTCTCTTTAGCGCACGCTCCTGCACCCGAGTACCTCATCACTTGTACCTTCTCCTGGTAGCTAACATGGCCTCCGCTTACCTTACATTATACTGTTCTTTCATTCATCTCCATCCTTGGTCACTTTTGAGAAGCAATCTTCTTTTGACTTAAAGCACACCCGTAGCAACTTATTCCTTTCACCTTTCAATTCCCATAGTATTTTTCTTGGATAACTACAACCACCCCACACTAAAAGTATGTGTAGTCCTCTGTGCATAAATAGTCTTCATATAGTAATTAGCTTCATGCACACAAGTGCACTTATTACACAAGAACAACAACAAAATTGACAAATCATAGTGAAAATGAAGGAAATACAAAATTGAAAACCTAAACTAAATGGCAATACTACCTTATTACAAACACCAAGAAGACTTATTTATAGTAGGGCTTCAACATACTCCTATTAAAATAACTAGGTAGCCATGTTCCATCAACTTTTCTAACTGTAAAGCACCTAATTCAAGTATAGAAGTGATAAAGAAGAACCTTGAGTTTTCTGGATGGCGCAAAAAATTTGAGTCATAAATAAGTACCATTTTTCCAATATCAATTTTCTTATCCCTTATGTTTTTATAATGCCATGCCTTCTTCCCGGCCTTTTCCTACTTCTCGACTCCATCTTTCTATGGCTTGCGCTCATCCAGTTTAATCATCTTTTTGATACGATCTTCTAAATCCTGTTCATCAGCTAGACCTCCAGTGTGCACAATGCACAAAGAAGGTAACATAAATTCTATAGGGAGAATAGCTTCCGTGCCAAACACCAACTGAAATAGTGTGGCTTTTTTCAATCTCTTATAAGGTGTTCGATATGCCAAAAGAACAACTAATACTTTGTCATCCCAATCCTTTCTTCCAACATCAAATTTTTTTGTCAAATTCTGGCTCAAAATATTATTGAAGGCCTCGGTAGTTCTGTTTTCCCGAGGATGATACGATGTAGTTTTATGGTGTGTAACCATAAAATCATCTAATAATATCATGATTGTATCATTTAAAAAATGTGTACCTCGATCACTTGTCAAGATTAAGGGACATCCATATCTTGTAAGAACATTATCCTACGAAACCTAGTTGTTGTAGCTTCCATATAGTCCTTAGTAGGTCTTGCTTCTACCCACCATGTGAGATAATTTGTGTAAGTAATAATATAGTGTGACCCATTCCTGCGTGGTCTGGTGAAATAGGTCCTACAAAATCAATGGCCCATTTCTAAAATTGTTCAAAGACTAGTAATTGGTCTCAAAGGAATCTCATCTCTTTACCCTGGTTTTCTTAGGCACTCGATAATGATCACACACCTTATAATATTCTTTACAGGTCCTTATTCACTATCTCCCACCATAATCAAGCAAGTAGGATCTTCCAAGTAGTCGCATCACACTGCATAATGGCCTCCCGCAATACCACCATGAGCATATTCCATAATATCCTTATGCTCATGTTCCGATACACAAAGGCATAATACTTAATCTCTACATATCTTTTAGAGGTCACCACTGATTAACATAAATGGTGTCGCGCGTATAGAAAGCTACTTATTTTCTAATGCTTTCATTCCTTCTAGTGTCATACCTATTCGTAGAAAGACAAAAATGTCTTCTAATTCCATGGGTGTGCATTGTAACCTATATAACTGCATCCTCTCCTGAATTGATTCTAGATAAATGATCTGGTCCAGAATTTATTTTCCCTAGCTTCACCACAACTGTGAAGTCAAACTCTTGAAATAGGAGCACCCATCTACATATGTGCCCCTGTAAGATGAGCTTGTTTACTAAGTACTTCAAGGCCATGTGATCTGTATAAAACACAAATGGTGTTGCTAACAAGTATTGTTGAAACTTGTACAATGCATAGATCATTGACAAATATTCGCACTCTATAGTTGTATAATTCCATTCCATAGGAGTCAGCTTCCTACTAGCAAAATAGATTGGATGATCTAGAATACATTCACCAAGTTGAGCTAACACAATGCCAATGGCCATGCTAGAAGCATCCACATGCAAATGAAATGGTTTATCCAATGAGGGAAAGTGCATAATGGGTGCGGTATTAATTTTCTCTTTTAATATATCAAACATGTGCTACTTCCATTCTCCCTAATAAACTGTACCTTTCCCCTTCAGCGATTCTTCCAAGGGTGTGGAAAATTTTGGCATACCCTTTTATGAATTTTCTCTAATATCCAGTATGACCTAAAAATCCACACACCTCACTTTGATTGGTAGGCTCTTCTAAGCCTAAAATGACTGCAAACTTGGTTGGATCAACTAGTAAACCTTCCTTACAGATTATATGTCCTAACAGTATCCCAAATGACATAGAAAATATGCACTTCTTGATGTTCAAAGAGATACTCAATTTTCTGCATCATTCAAACATTAGGCACAAATTTTCATAATGATCTTTCACAAGCCTTTATACTATCCAATCATGTAGATAAACATGTAATAAGTTGTGAATAAAATCCTTTAAAACTTGAACAACTATGCGCGAGAATATAGTAGGCACATTTTTCAATCCGAGGGCATCACAAGATAGGAAAAATTTCCCCATTCAAGGTATTAAATGATGTCTTTTCTTGATCCTCCTAAGTAATCCTAACTGTTCATACCTAGAAAAACCATCTCGTGAAGGAATATATTTCACACCCTGCAACTCCTTCTAATATTTCCTTAGTGAATGGCGTAAGGAATGCATCTATGACACATGCAAAGCATTCAGCTCCACTGTAGTCCACATATATCCTAATCCATCCATCCTTATTGATACTAATCACCATTGGGCTAACCCATTCCAACTCATCAAGGGGATTGATAATTCTAGATTTCAACATTTTATATATTTCTTATTTTACCTTTTCACACAAATTAGGATTCATTCTCAAGGTCTCTTTCTAATTGGCCATGCACCGCCCTTAAGTTTGATCTTCATTTCCCAAGTGATTCATACATGCCTTTAATTTCATGATATACTTGAGGGAATACGTCCCGATAATCCCTAAGTAACTCGATGATATTTTCTACCTCCGAGTCGACCAATAATCTCTAATTATGGTCTCCTCGTGCTCAACCTTCTAACCTATATTCACCTTCCTTGTCTTCATGGGTTTTTGGTAGGCGTGCGTATCCTTGTCTACACTATCCAAGACCTTTTGCACCCCATGTGAATGTTCAATATCCAAGTTCTCAACTTCCTAATCATCCACGACGTAAACCATCTTTCCTTTCTCTTTCTCAAGGCAAGCGCATTCAAGTAGTATGGATTCCATTTCTTCTTCCTTTTCAAAACATGCTTCGAACTTTGCCTCACTAAATAATTCTTGTATAGTCTCCTTGGCTTTTGCATTATCTCCCATAGTTAAGTGCTTGAAAAATTTTAATGCCTCTGCTATAAGAGGTTTAGTCGAGAAGTAGTTGAAAGTCTGGATCATTCCTGTAGTCAAATCTTTCCAGTTTCTAGTTTCTCGATGTAGTTCTGCATATACATACCAAGAATGTGCACATCCTTGTAGCATAGAATAAAATCTATGCACCCAAAGTGAAGGTGGTAATGCTTCTTGTCTTGTTTTCTAGAGTCTCTCACACTATTGAATGTGATGTTGAATAGGTTGATCACCATGATAAGTGTAGATTTGTGTAGGTGCATTATTCCTTATAAACCTAGTAGAAAAAGTGACTCCAATCTCTTCCCAATTTATAATATTATCTCTATGGACTACCCACCAGTGTACTTTTGTCCCATGTAGTGTATATACTAACATATATCTCCTTTTAACTTGATCTATCCACTATGTTTCCATGGTCATTTGAAAGTCGGAAGATATTCTATCCCTATATACCAAGGTATTGTGCTACCTATCTCACAAATTTAACAAAGTCCATTCCTACGTGCAACCGAGATTTTCACCTTGCGTCCTACTAATTCATATGTACCATGAGCCCAATTTTCACAAGCAATACTCGTAGTATCACTAATAGAACTAGAATCCTCCCACTGTAGGATGCCTTCTTTTAATGGCTCATTGACCTATGGGTCCTTAATAGCGCATATATAGACTCTTTTTAAATCCTCCTCACTTAGAAGTTCAACATATGGTGTAGAATTTCCATCTTTCAAAGGTATCACAACCCTTTCCTCCTTATTTTCAAAGCTGATATACCCCTTATTGAATCTCAAGTCAGCATTATTTGCATAACACCAAGGGCGTCCAAGCAAGGTTGGAAAATTGTCTGCTTCTACAAGTGCTAATACCTCAAAATCCACAAAGTGAAATTGGCCCTTGTATAGTTATAGATGCATCTTTCAAAACTCCTATGGGAGTGGCCTTAGTCTGGTTTTCCATAAACAACACATTAGATTATGGATGCAATGGAGGCCTCCCCATTTGTACCCATGCATCTAATGTCAACACATTTACTTCCACACCTATATCGATCAATATGTTTCTCAAAAGCCACCCATCTACAATAGAATTCAGAGTAATTTCTTTGTCATAGTCAATGCTATCGGGGATGATTCGCATGCAAAAATTTTCATTCGGTCTCAAGACTTGCGCGCAAAGTGTTCCCTTTTAACCAACTTCCTAATAGTGGAATAATGTTCTCTTGGCGCAACATCTTACACACCTCTCGCAAATAATCAATATTAGTTTGGATTGTCTCTCTGCTATATTTTTCTCCTTTAGGTATTGTATTTCACCCTAAAGATTCCTTAGCATCTATTCATGTTAAACATCAAGTATTGAATACTTTTCTATATACTACATATACTTGGTTGTTCTTACCCTATTCAGGGTATTGAGTGATCTATCTAAGGATCCTATCTGAATATTTGTTACCAATATTCATCGGCATCACGAGCCTTAGACTAGGTGATATAGGACAACGCAACCAACAGCTTGTGATACTTTGGCCAAAGATTTCTAACATACTATTTGTATTACTATTCCTTGATGGCATACTCATCAATCTAAAATACATGTCCTTCACCCCACTCTATTGTTATCTAGAATGTCCTTTACCAACTTCCGTCAATCCACTTGCCCAAGGTTTAACCCTAGTTCAAGTTAACAACATATGTTATGATAAGGGGAGGCTCCCAAAAACTTAGGGTAAGTTGGCATACTGGGTCGACCTAAGTCAACCCCATGTGCCAAGGTACCCCGAGTTTTAGAGGGCTACTCCATATCTTAACCATGCTACTATCCAGATCTAGAGATAAACTAAGATCAAGTCCAATGTGTGTAGATCTAGATGATCAATGCAGAACAATATTGCCACATGTCAATTGCATCACTTTATCCTCGAGAAGATCCTAATCTTCTCAAGGTACAACCCTTGTAGTTGGTGTGTGCCAACATCCTATAGAACAACCTCATCGAGATGTACATACCCAAGGAATTTATTAATTGTTTAATTAATTTGGATTATTTAAATAGATTTCAACCACCTACCTAATCCCTAATCCAACATTCCATAAGTTCTTTTCTAAATTGATTCATTTAGCCCTTTAAAAACTTTTTTATATTCATTGCCACTTTTAATTTTTGAATACATAGTTAAACTATTAGTTAAGCATAACTACACAGTGTTATAATATTTCATATGAAAAAGTACATTAACTTTTAGAAAGTTCAGTGCCAGAAGATATCCAAAATAAATTAGACTTTATAAAAATCAAGTCTGATAAATTGAAGTCATGCTATCAAATATATATGATTTATGAATAGTTATGAAAGATGAAGTGTCTTTCATTATATGTATAGCGTTAGGGGTTATTCTACCCCTTGATCACTTTTTTTTTATAATGTATGTTCATCCTACTTTGCATTACTATGATTTATAGTTTATATAACAAAAATCACATTCTACAACTTTACAAGTTGTATCATAAGTAGGGAGATTGAACTTAATCCCTTGATCCAATCTTATTAAAATTTAACCATTTAACATATAAATAATATGAAGATTGACAACAAGATGGAACCCATCTCTTTCATACAAATGCAAAGTAATTTACACAACCAATACTGGTAATCTCCCACCTTTCAATTTATCTTTATAACCATTACATTTACAAAACTTATGCATTCAGGTAAACTACATAACAACTATATTAATTATAAAAGAATACTACTTTTCTTTTCCAATACAGTCTCAAGAACAAATCAGAGTTCATCACAAGAAATAGACTTAAATCAGCCAATGTATCATGTAAGTTTTTCCTTCTTTATCACTTACGAAGTCCATCTGCAAAAATTGCTAACACGGGTCAATTCAATGAAATGAGCATGATAAGCACTAAGCCTTAAAAAGAAGTGCATTCCAATAATTGTTCCATTAAAACAATTTTGCTTTAATGAGACAATTATTACATCTAATTAAAATCTCAAAAAGCAACAGAAAAGAAGTACATTTTAACTAATTGATTTCACTTCCAAGAAAGGACATAATATATTCCACCATATCAGCTTTATAAAATAGAGTCTAATTGATTCAATCAATTATCCTTAGGAAAACAATATGTCGTAACATCTCATTGTTCCCAAACTTTCTTAAAAGAAAACAACATTTAACTTTGCTTCAAGATAAAAGGAAAGTTTAAAGCATAGTTCAGATTAGGTTAACTCATCCATCTTCTAGACAAGGAAGAAGAAGAACCATTACAACTATGCTCAAACACTACCCATCCATGAACAGAACAAATTCAAAACTTGAGTTAACTGTTTCTTTCAAAAGAGAATTACCTTATTTAAGATATTCATCCAACAAAATTTCATTTAATCCAAGAAAGAATAGAGTGCAAGAGATAACTCACTCATCTCAAACCAACAAGTAAAGTCCTATTAAACAATAGTCTACCAACAAACTGACATTTACAATTCAATAAAAACCAAATAAAATAACCTCTTCCAACATCATTCCTACAAATGATTGTGCAAAGGAAGACCAAGCAACTCATACTGGTATCCCAAGGTCAGGTTTCATTTTTGTATTACAAAAAGAATAACCAGTTCTTGGTTCAACAAATTATAATACAAAAACTATTAGAACAAAGTCAAGTAATCCCTCCTTAATAGTATACAGTACTAAATTACTAAGTTCTTCTCATAAAAGAAACTCAGAGTCTATTCTAAGAGGTCTGAGATACAAGTCTCCTCGAACTGAGAGAAAAAAGGCTACTCCCAATTAAATACCATCAACATCTCAGAAGGAAGAATAGTTCTTAAAATGAATTAACAAATTTATTCATCAACGAGAACATTTTTCTATTGAGATTTCTGAGAGTTTTTCCCAATGACTCATCCAATTGTTCTCCCAATTTTACCTTGAGCAAAAACTCAACAAAAGAGTTGTAAATTTTTAAACGTTAATAACAAGTAGAACACAACTCCAAAGTTCTAGAATAGAGTCAGCACAAGTCCTAACAAAGTTCAGAACTATACAATACACAAATATGAATGCAATGAAAATACAACTTCCATTAATAGTCTAAAATTCCTCTACATAAAACACAGGTACAGAGCCATAAATGGCATCATCAAAGCCCTAATTTTTCCAAAATACAAACACGGGTTCAACACAACAAGTGACTCCTACATGAGTTCAAATCAAACGTGAAGTCCAAAGACTAACTCAATGGAACTAAGGTTTCCCACAAAGTTCAAAGTCCACATAATTAACAAAACGTGAGTGTGTGTACTTACAATCTTGTATTAATAGTGAAAATGATCACTAGAGAAAAACATAGGATCTAAGCCATTTACGGACTTCAACAATAGTCCAGGTCATTACAAGTATAAAAATCATGATCCTTAAGAACAAAATTTCTCTAACAATAGTTCAGGAAACATGAGTATTAAATTATGTGCTCAGAATCAAATACAAACTTCTAACAACAGTTTCGAGCTACCTAGGTCTCCAAACTCTAGTTCAGAACAACAAGAAGCTCCTGCACAGTTTTATATGAAAACACGAAGTCCAAATACTAGCTCAAGTAGGACTAGGAATTCCCACAGAGTACAAAGTCCACACAAGTAACAAATATGAGTGCTTTGTAGTTACTAATCTACAAAAACTATTTCAAATTTCAAAAGAATGTAAAGCATGGTTACAGAGTCCCATATTATCTCTCAATGGAACTAAGATATAAGCACCAAGATTTATACATGCTTCAACAATAGTCCAGAGATATACAAAATTCCAACATGGTTCAGTACAACAAGAACCTAAATCAATAGTTCTCACTAAAACTAGAACCAAGTTCCAAATCTAAAATGAGCTCGAATACAAGATCCATTAATACACAAGTTCAACTCAAGCTTACGATCAACAAAACACAAATTCCAGCTAGTTTAGATAGAACCCAAAGATCTCAAAACTCAAACCACATCCAAATAGCAACGAAGATTTATCTAAATAGAATACTTCAATTTCCCATCCTAAAATGAAAAAGCCAAGTTACAGAGATACGTTTTGCATGCATTCTTATTTTTAAGAACTGTACAAGGTAAGTTTCTAAATAGAACTCTATTTACCATGGAATTCAAAACCAAAACCACATATTTAATAAACCCTACAGGCCGATAAATAGATAAAATAAGAAATCCGAGAATCTCATAGAGTAGAATCATTTTAATGAGACATTTATAGGAAAGCAAGAGATGTTAAAGTTTAGAGCCTATCATGCCTGATAGCGCTTCTATGAACTCAAAAAGAATCTCCAGCCAAGCTCAAAACTTCTCCTTTTCTCCATGAAAAATCAAATAACCATGTTCTTTTTCCATCATGCTTCCTATATATTCCACAAACTGAAAATAGGTTTAAAACCTCAAAAATAGCCATCAAGTGTAGTTCTATCTACTGGTTTGAAAAACTAGTGAGCATGCAAAGCAAAAATCACAAACATGCAAAGTGAAACAACCACATACCCAATCATTTGCATGCCTTCCAAGGTAGTTTGAGCACAAAAACAAAAACAATTAATTCCCTTAACTCCTATTTTCCCACCTATCCTCCTTTTCCACCACCTCTCATGTTTAGTTATTGCCAAATCAAATTTAACAAAGAATTCCATTTTAGTGGAGCCTCCACCTAAGCCTCCACCAAGTTCACTAACCCCTGCCAAAGCTGGCAGTACCTCCAAGCAATTAAAACCTTATCAACATTTTTAATGCCTTGGAACCATCACCTACCATGTATGCGACCACCTAATTCCCCATTCAAACCCATTAGTTTAGGGTAGATCATATTGTTTAGGTTAGACCTTAGGTAATTTGTAATATATATATATACCTTAGGTTATAACCCAAACAACAATTACCACAATAGGTCTTAACACATAGCCTAAGGTAGTTTTCACTTAGGTTAGGTTAATTTACAACACTATAGTTTTAGGCATTAGGTTAGATCATTATATAACCTGGTAGTATTAGGTTAGGATGCCAATCAACCAAATCAAAGTAGAATAGGAAACTTTAGGTTAAAATAGGAATTTTGTTACGTAACATAGTTTAGGTAGTAATTATTTTTACCTATCTTAGGATTCTAGGATCTTTCCTATGCCATGAATAGCTACAGTTAGTTTGTGTCAACATTGTCCTGGTACAATCAACTAAAAAATCCAAGCATGACATACCATTGAATAGAACACGTTCATACAACAATCAAAGAACTAGTATCCATCAAAGTTCAGTCATATGTCTATCAATTCCTGGAATGTCGATTTACCATTCATCCTATAGAGCAGATTTTAAAACATTCCTTGGATCACTGAAATTGATCCAAGGATGAGTCAGATTAGTAGAAAAGTTTACAATTCTTAAACCAGATTGTAACCCACCTACAAGAAATGAAAAATGGATTTAAGGAAGCCATTCCAATTCAGTCAAAGGATCTTAAGAACAGAAGATGATTTATCCATATCAAGCATGATCTCCAAAATTCAAAAGAACACATCTTTATAAGGAAAATCACATGTCAACACTTGAAATGTAAAGGAGGAAAATAACAACTGTCAAGGGTGTTACATGCTCCCCTCCTTAAAGAATCATCATCCCGATGATTACACTTTTTTTTTAACAATATAAATCAGGACAATCACTTCATTCACTTCTTTTACCACAAGTCTAAATATATTAGAATCTTATAATTCAAGAAATCAACATTAATAGTTGTTTATCCAAATCAAATAAATATCTTCCCAAAACTGGCATATTTAATGTCATATAAAGATAAAATCATAAATTTTTATCAGTCAACAAAATCAATTTCATTCAAATAGATAAGGAAAAGCAATTTTCATATCTTCTAGATTTTCCCAAGTTGCACTCTCTTCATTAAATTGGTCCCATTGACCTTACATTGACTTATTTCTCATTTCTTAAATGCAACTGGTGAGTTTCTAGCACTTGAATGGGTTTAACCACAATTATTCCTGGGTCTTGGACCTGCAAGGAATTCCAATTTAATACATGTGACAAATCTGAAACATATTTCTTAAGCAAGGAAATATGGAAAACATCATGCATTCGTGACAAAGCAGGAGGTAATGCTAAATGATACGCTACAGGGTTGATTACTTCAACTATCTCAAAAGGTCCCACATAACGAGGTGATAACTTGGCAGCCTTGCCAAAAGTTATAGAACTCTTTTTCAGTTTAACCCGAGAAAGACTTTCTCACCAAGTTCAAATTTCTTATCAACCCTCTTCAAGTCAGCGTAACTCTTTTTCCTATCTATTGCTTCTTTCAAGCGTTCATGAATCAACTTAACTTGTTGTTCCATTTCCATAAGGATTTCAGGTCCAATTACCTCTCTATCCTCTATGTTATCCCAAACATAGGGGTTCTACATTTTCTTCCATAAAGTGCCTCAAAAGGTGCCATCTTAAGAGAAGCATGATATGTATTGTTGTAAGAAAATTCAACTAATGGGAGATATTCTTCCCACCTATACTGCTGATCCATACAATACATTCATAACATATCTTCTAAAACTTGATTTACTCTTTCAGTCTTGTCCATCCATTTCCGGGTGGTATGCAGAACTGAAATTTAGCTTAGTTCCTAGAGCTTGCATTAAGTGTTTTCCAAAATCTTGATGTCATTCTAGGATCTCTATCGATATGATTAATTCAAGTACCCCATGTAATCTAAAATTTTGTGTACAAATATTTTAGCTAGAACAGGTGAATCATCCTTCATATTTCCAACAATAAAATGAGCTACCTTTGTTAGTTTATCAACAACTACAAAATAACATCATGTTTATTTCTTGACATAGGTAACCCTTGTACAAAATCCATGCTTATTACTTTCCATTTATATTGCGGTATGCTATGAGGATACAATAAACCGGTTGGGTGCATATGTTCCACCTTAACATGTTGGCACTCTAGACAATGTGTTACATAATCAATAACATCTTTCTTCATTCCTTTCCAAAAATATTGTTGTTTTATATCAGCAAGCATCTTTGTAATGCCAGGGTGTCTAGAGAAAGGTGAATTATGAAATTCAGCTAACAATTTCTTTCTCAAACCATTAAGAAAAGGTACATAAACTCTATTTTCAAATCATAAGATTCCTTCTTTATCAAAGTGAAAACCTTTATACCTCAAATCATTAGAATCTGCAACAAGTGCTGCTTTTACTTGTTGAAAGTAAGAATCAGATTCCATAACACTTTTTACTTCATCCTTAAACTGAGTTCTTAGTGTTATAAGAGCAGAAATGTGCTTCCTACGACTTAGAGCATCAGCCACTCTATTTTCTTTACCCTTAATATAACTTATGTCAAAATCATATTGAGACAAAAACTCTAACCATCTTCATTGTCTTGCATTCAGATTTGGCTGAGTGAAAATGTACTTCAGCCCAAGATGATCAGTTTTCAACTCAAATGGTTTACCAAGCAGATAATGCCTCCAAACTTGAAGTGCATGAACAATGGAAGCAAGCTCTAAATCATGTGGAGCATAATTCAACTCATGTAACTTAAGTTTCCTACTTTCATATGCAATAACATGACCACTTTGTAACAAAATACCTCCTAGACCTTCACCGGATGCATCAGTTACCACCATAAAATCTCCATCAAGATCTGGTACTACAAGAATAGGTGCAAAAGTTAACTGTTCCTTCAAGGTTTTAAATGCAATTTCACATTTTTCACTCCATAAACAAACTTTTTATCCTTCTTTTGTAAGGAATTTATTGGTGCAACTACCTTGGAAAAGTCTTTTACAAATTTCCTATAGTAGCCAGCAAGTCCCATGAAGCTTCTAACTTCATGTACGTTCTTTGGTGCAGGCCATTCTGTTATAGCTGTAATTTTTGAAGGATCTACAACAATTCCATCTTTACTTATTACATGACCCAAATAGTGAACTTTTGTGTCATAGAAAGAACATTTGGACAGTTTACCAAACAACCGTCTCTTTCTCAGAATCTCCAAAACTACTTTCAAATGCTCATGATGCTCTTCAATGCTTTTAGAATATATGAGAATGTCATCCAAGAATACGAGCACAAATTTGTCCAAGTATTCTTGAAAGATATTATTCATTAAATTCATAAATGCACAGTGCATTAGTTAGTCCAAAAGGTAAAACCGTAAACTCGTAATGTCCATACCTTGTTCTAAAAGTTGTTTTATGAATATCCTCATCCTTAATTCATAATTGATGATACCCAGATCAAAGATCTATCTTAGAGTATACTGATGCTCCATGCATCTTGATCAAATAAATCATCAATCCTAGGGAGCGGATATCTATTCTTAATTGTTGCTTTGTTTAACATTTTGTAATCAATGCACAATCTAAGTGTTCCATCTTTCTTTTTCACAAAAATCACTAGTGCTCCCCAAGGTGAAACACTTGGTCTAATCAAACCCTTAGACAAAATTTCTTGCAATTGAGCCTTAAGCTCTACTAATTCTATAGTAGTCATTCGATACGGTGCCTTAGATATAGGTTTAGTTCTAGGCTTGATCTCAATCATGAAATCAAATTCCCTTTTGGGTGGAAGACTTGGAAATTCTTCTAGAAATACATCACTAAAATCTCATAACAACAGATATCGATCCATGAAATCATTGTTTTCCTCTGCATAGTTTCTAAATTTTTACTGCATATAAGGTACATCCTTTATTTTTGGCCTTTTTAAGTTGCATAGCTGACAGTTTCCTAACAGAAATCTCACGTTTCACACCCTGAATCTCTATTGTTTTCTACAGATCATCTAAACAACTAATGCATTTTTCAAAATAGTCCACTTTAGCCTTATGTTCTACTAACCAATTAACACCTATGATTACATCATAAGACCCTAAAGGTGCAACATAAAGATCAACCTCAATGGAAAAGTTAGGTAATTCAAGGACTGCTCCAAAAAGACACATACTAACTGTATGAACAACATTATTACCATAATGTACAGTCCAAGATTTATCCATTTTCCCAGCTTTTCTTTTAAGTTTTGAAGTAATTTACTAGAAATAAAACATTCAGTAGCACCCGTATCAAAAAGAATAGTTACAGGTATGCCAAATAACTTACCAAGAACTTCTATAGGTGTAGCTTGCTTTTCAGCTTGCTTGTCAGCTACTGCAACATGTATCTTGTGCTGCTGATTACGATCATCCTTCTTCAAAGGACATTGATTTGCGTAATGATCCTTACCGCAATTATAACAACCTCCTACAGGTCCCTTTCTAGACTCAAGGTTATTTCCAGTCTTATAGTTATTATTCTGACCTCCATAGGACTTCTGTCCATTGTTATTATTCTTGTAAAATTGTTCCGTGAATTTCCAGCAGTCTTATTCATTGTTGTTTTTCTTATTATTATCAGCTGAAAACTTGCTTTTATTACCAAACTTCTTCCATGGTCCCTTTTTAGGTGCAAGAGAAGTTGAAGAGGGGTTTGAACTTTCTTCCTTACTTCCTCTTTATGAGTAGAAATAGCCTTTAATTTTTGTTCCTGCCTTATGGATTTTTCAACAACCCCTTCCATAGTGGTTGGGATGTGAACATCAACTTCTCCCCTATAATGGGATTCAATCCCATAATGAATTTCCATATTCTAAACTTCTCATCAGTTTGATACTGAGGTACATACTTGAGGAGTTTCATAAACCATTCCCAATACTCAGTTATTGTTAGCTTTCCTTGAGCTAAGTTCTGAAATTTAGTCATTTTCTGATCATAGTAGAGTTGTGGCAGCCATCATTGTCTAAAATAACTTTTAAATTGATCCCAAGTGATGTTAGTTTCATCAATATTTAACTCAGCCTTACGGTTGTCCCACCATGAAGATGCTTCATGGGAAAGTTGATATGCTCCCCATATAGCCTTGGTTTCCTCTGAGAAGTTCCTTATTACAAAGTACTTCTCCATTTCACTGAGCCAATTCTCAGCTCCATCTCCTAATGTGGTGCCATCAAACTTGGGTGGACTTATCCTTTTTATGTCATTAGTGAGTTTTGCTACTAGTCTAGCCTTTTTGTTCTCAGGTTGAGCAGGTATGTTAACATTGTTATTATCAACACCCACATTGGCATCATCCCCTGAGAGGTGGCTGATTATTGTTGTCAGCTTCTTCTTCCTCCTCATTTCCCATTACTTTTTCTTCTCAAGCATAGTCAAACGATCTCTTGTGTCCAACAGGGTAGCAAGGATCTCATCAAGTTTCTAGGTAGTTTCCACTCCTTCTTTAGGTGGAGGTTATTTGCAACATTTCCTCTTGTTCTCACCATTTTTTGTTACAAGAAAATTTAAGTTTAATCATATTGTGGACACAATAGGTCCAAGAGCTACAACCTTTAGCTCTGATACCAAGATGTAACATTCCCATTTTAAGACTTTTAGAAACAAGGGAATTTTTTTAAAATAATGTTCCCTGATCTAAATTCATAATTTAGATCACACATTCTTTATCAACCATTCATATAACAAATAACCATATGCAAGCTATAATGACTCAGTGTACTACCAATCTATTCATTTCATGACTTAGTAAACTACCGATCTATTCATGTTAAACATCAAGTATTGAATACTTTTCTCGTATACTATGTATACTTGGTTGTTCTTACCCTGTTCAGGGTATTGAGTGATCTGTCTAAGGATCCTATCTAAATATTTGTTACCAATATTCATCGGCATCATGAGCCTTAGACTAGGTGATATAGGACAATGTAACCAGCAGCTTGTGATACTTTGGCCAAAGATTTCTAACATACTATTTGTATTACTATTCCTTGATGGCATACTTGTCAATCTAGAATACATCCTTCACCCCACTCTATTGTTATCTAGAATTTCCTTTACTGACTTCCGTCAGTCCACTTGCCCAAGGTTTAACCCTAGTTCGAGTTAACAACATATGTTATGATAAGGGGAGGCTCCAAAACTTAGGGTAAGTTGGCATACTGGGTCGACCTAAGTCAACCCCGTGTGCCAAGGTACCCCAAGTTTTAGAGGGCTACTCCATATCTTAACCATGCTACTATCCAGATCTAGAGATAAACTAAGATCAAGTCCAATGTGTGTAGATCTAGATGATCAATGCAGAAGGGTATTGCCACATGTCGACTGCATCATTGTATCCTCGAGAAGATCCTAATCTTCTCGAAGGTACAACCCTGCAGTTGGCATGTGCCAACATCCTACAGAACACCTCATCGAGATGTACATACCCAAGGAATTTATTAATTGTTTAATTAATTTGGATTATTTAAATAGATTTCAGCCACCTGCCTAATCCCTAATCCAACATTCCATAAGTTCTTTTCTAAATTGATTCATTTAGCCCTTTAAGAACTTTGTTATATTCATTGCCACTTTTACTTTTCGAATACATAGTTAAACTATCAGTTAAGCATAACTACATAGTGTTATAATATTTCATATGTAAAAAGTACATTAACTTTTTAGAAAGTTCAGTGCCAGAAGATATCCAAAATAAATTAGACTTCATAACAAATGAAGTCTGATAAATTGAAGTCATGTTATCAAATCTATATGATTTATGAACAGTTATGAAAGATGAAGAGTCTTTCATTATATGTATAGCGTTAGGGTTTATTCTACCCCTTGATCACTTTTTTTTATAATGTATGTTCATCCTACTTTGCATTACTATGATTTATAGTTTATATAATGAAAATCACATTCTACAACTTTACAAGTTGTATCATAAGTAGGGAGATTGAACTTAATCCCTTGATCCAATCTTATTAAAATTTAACCATTTAACATATAAATAATATGAAGATTGACAACAAGATGGAACCCATCTCTTTCATACAAATGCAAAGTAATTTACACAACCAATACTGGTAATCTCCCACCTTTCAATTTATCTTTATAACCATTACATTTACAAAACTTATGCATTTAGGTAAACTACATAACAACTATATTAATTATAAAAGAATACTACTTTTCTTTTCCAATACAGTCTCAAGAACAAATCAGAGTTCATCACAAGAAATAGACTTAAATCAGCCAATGTATCACGTAATTTTTCCTTCTTTATCACTTACGAAGTCCATCTATAAAAATTACTAACACGAGTTAGTTCAATGAACTGAACATGATAAGCACTAAGCCTTAAAAAGAAGTGCATTCCAATAATTGTTCCATTAAAACAATTCTACTTTAATGAGACAATTATTACATCTAAATAAAATCTCAAAAAGCAATAGAAAAGAAGTACATTTTAACTAATTGATTTCACTTCCAAGAAAGGACAGAATATATTCCACCATATCATCTTTATAAAATAGAGTCTAATTGATTCAATCAATTATCCTTAGGAAAACAATATGTCGTAACATCTCATTGTTCCCAAACTTTCTTAAAAGAAAACAACATTTAACTTTGCTTCAAGATAAAAGGAAAGTTTAAAGCATAGTTCAGATTAGGTTAACTCATCCATCTTCTAGACAAGGAAGAAGAAGAACCATTACAACTATGCTCAAACACTACACATCCACGAATAAACAAATTCAAAATGTGAGTTAACTATTTCTTTCAAAAGAGAATTACCTTATTTAAGATATTCATCCGGCAAAATTTCATTTAATCCAAGAAAGAATAGAGTGCAAGAGATAACTCACTCATCTCAAACCAACAAGTAAAGTCCTATTAAACAATAGTTTTCCAACAAACTGACATTTACAGTTCAATAAAAACCAAATAAAATAACCTCTTCCAACATCATTCCTACAAATGATTGTGCAAAGGAAGACCAAGCAACTCATACTAGTATCCCAAGGTCAGGTTTCATTTTTGTATTACAAAAAGAATAACTAGTTCTTGGTTCAACAAATTATAATACAAAAACTATTAGAACAAAGTCAAGTAATCCCTCCTTAATAGTATACAATACTAAATTACTAAGTTCTTCTCATAAAAGAAACTCAGAGTCTATTCTAAGAGGTCTGAGATACAAGTCTCCTCAAACTGAGAGAAAAAGGCTACTCCCAATTAAATACCATCAACATCTCGGAAGGAAGAAACAATTCTTAAAATGAATTAACAAATTTATTCATCAACGAGAACATTTTTTCTGTCGAGATTTCTGAGAGTTTTTCCCAATGACTCATCCAATTGTTCTCCCAATTTTACCTTGAGCAAAAACTCGACAAAAGAGTTGTAAATTTTTAAACGTTAATAACAAGTAGAACACAACTCCAAAGTTCTAGAATAGAGTCAAAGTCACAAGTCCTAACAAAGTTTAGAACTATACAATACACAAATATGAATGTAATGAAAATACAACTTCCATTAACAATTATGAAATTCCTCTACATAAAACACAGGTACAGAGCCATAAACGACATCATCAAAGCCCTAATTTTTCCAAAATACAAACACGGGTTCAACACAACAAGTGACTCCTACATGAGTTCAAATCAAATGCAAAGTCCAAAGACTAACTCAATGGAACTAAGGTTTCCCACAAAGTTCAGAGTCCACATAAATAACAAAACGTGAGTGCCATGTACATTACAATCTTGTATTAATAGTGAAAATGATCACTAGAGAAAAACATAGGCTCTAAGCCATTTACGGACTTCAACAATAGTCCAGGTCATTACAAGTATAAAAATCACAATCCTTAAGAACAAAAGTTCTCTAACAATAGTTCAGAAACACGAGTATTAAATTACGTGCTCAGAATCAAATACAAACTTCTAACAATAGTTCGGAGCTACCTAGGTCTCCAAACTCCAGTTCAGAACAACAAGAAGCTCCTACACAGTTTTATATGAAAACACGAAGTCCAAATACTAGCTCAAGCAGGACTAGGAATTCCCACAAAGTACAGAGTCCACACAAGTAACAAATACGAGTGCTTTGTAGTTACTAATCTACAAAAACTATTTCAAATTTCAAAAGAATGTAAAGCATGGTTACAGAGTCCCATATTATCTCTCAATGGAACTAAGATATAAGCACCGAGATTTATATGTGCTTCGACAACAGTCCAAAGATATACAAAATTCCAACATGGTTCAGTACAACAAGAACCTAAATCAACAATTCTCACTAAAACCATAACCAAGTTCCAAATCTAAAATGAGCTCAAATACAAGATCCATTAATACACAAGTTCAGCTCAAGCTTACGATCAAAAAACACAAATTCCAGCTAGTTTAGACAAAACCCAAAGATCTCAAAACTCTTAACCACATCCAAATAGCAACGAAGATTTATCTAAATAGAATACTTCAATTTCCCATCCTAAAATGAAAAATCCAAGTTACAGAGATATGTTTTGCATTCTTATTTTTAAGAACTGTACAAGGTAAGTTTCTAAACAGAACTCTATTTACCATGGAATTCAAAACCAAAACCATATTTAATAAACCCTACAGGCCGATAAATATAAAATAAGAAATCCAAGAATCTCATAGAGAAGAATCATTTTAATGAGACATTTATAGGAAAGCAAGAGATGTTAAAGTTTAGAGCCTATCATGCCTAATAGTGCTTCTGTGAACTCAAAAGAATCTCTAGCCGAGCTCAAAACTTCTCCTTTTCTCCATGAAAATCAAATAACCATGTTCTTTTTCCATCATGCTTCCTATATATTCCACAAACTGAAAATAGGTTTAAAACCTCAAAAATAGCCATCAAGTGTAGTTTTATTTGCTAGTTCGAAAAACTAGTGAGCATGCAGAGTGAAAATCATGAAACATGCAAAGTGAAACAACCACATACCCAATCATTTGCATGCCTTCCAAGGTAGTTTGAGCATGAAAACCAAAAACAATTAATTCCCTTAACTCCTATTTTCCCACCTATCCTCCTTTTCCACCACCTCTCATGTTTAGTTATTTCCAAATCAAATTTAACAAATAATTCCATTTTAGTGGAGCCTCCACCTAAGCCTCTGCCAAGTTCACTAACCCCTTCCAAAGCTGGCAGTACCTCCAAGCAATTAAAACCTTATCAACATTTTTAATGCCTTGGAACCATCACCTACCATGTATGTGACCACCTAATTCCCCATTCAAACCCATTAGTTTAGGGTAGATCATATTGTTTAGGTTAGACCTTAGGTAATTTGTAGTATATATATACCTTAGGTTATAACCCAAACAACAATTACCACAATAGGTCTTAGCACATAGCCTAAGGTAGTTTTCACTTAGGTTAGGTTAATTTACAACACTATAGTTTTAGGCATTAGGTTAGATCATTATATAACCTAGTAGTATTAGGTTAGGATGCCAATCAACCATCAACCAAATCAATCAGTTTGCTGATCAACATTGTCATCATGACCTAGCCATACCATAACACCTATAAATAACCTAATTACGAGACCCATGATCTTGATCTAACTCACATCACATTATTTATTAATTACCTTATAATTGATAAATCCTCCTTACCCGCCACCTCACTTTGCACTCATCAACCTAGCCCTAACCTTAACCTAATTAAGACCCATGACTTGGTCTAGACTCAATCCATAACTAATGCCTCCTTACTGCACCCAAAGCCGATCTTCTAGCCACTTAACCAAGCCCGTGAAATCTCTCGGGAGTAGGGGAAGGTGGGCTATTTTACTAAAAATAGCCTACTTTTTCCTGACCGATGCCGGTTCCTACTCGACCACCGTCGGTTACGTAACCACCATCGGTTCCCTGTAAATGGGCTCCCCGAACCAAAATCAAAGGTGGAATGATTTTTGAAACAACAGAGATCATTGGGAGCAAAAACAGAGTCCAGATCTTCACTTAACCAAGCAGAGACGAGTGAAGAAACCAGAAGTGCTTGCAGTAGAGGATATCAACTTGCATCTTCGCCAAAACCAGTAAGTCATATCTTGCATGTCCTCTGTTATAACATTTCTTATGCTCTTTGAATCACAGTCCTCCTAAATCCAGTTCTGAACCCACTACTCAAGATCCCATTGCATCTAGCTGTCATTCTTTTACCCCTCATCATCTCATTTCCTAATATCATCCATAAACCAACCTTACCAACACCAAGAAACACAAACACACCACCAAAACAATCAACCTACAGGTCCTAGACCCAACCGACGGCGGTTACCAGAAACCGGTATCGGTTACCCTGACTATAACCAGAAACCAGCCTTCTCCTACTAGTTTCAACCAAGTAATCTAATTGATATTTTGCAGTCTTTTGTGTTAATTCATATTAGCAGGGGAACTGACCACCTTCGAAAGGAAGTTTTATATTTCCTGGGCCCAAGGCAGTTTCCTCATTTATTGTTTAATCAAAATCTTGTGGTCTTGTGTTCTTATTTGCAGGTAGTCCTTCCAAGACAAAAAGGAGTTCTCCGCAATCAGCCTGATCTTTCTCTACGGTACGCGCACACCATCTCGACATTCTACAGGTATTCCTCCTAGCACCTAACTCTTATCTGTTTCTAAAAGGAACGAGTCATTCCGAGTGAAACATTTTGGCACGCCCGGTGGGACCCATTTTGGGTTTCTTTCTCTTGCTTATTTTCATTTTAGGAAGCATACTTGCTTTGTTCTTTTT
Organism: Taxus wallichiana var. yunnanensis; assembly: GCA_018340775.1. Lineage (NCBI taxonomy): Eukaryota > Viridiplantae > Streptophyta > Pinopsida > Cupressales > Taxaceae > Taxus > Taxus wallichiana. The sequence continues at coordinate 73,966,140 of CM031235.1, read as the reverse complement.
TTGTTATATATTTCAGAAGAATTTTTCTTGCTTTCCTAGTTTCACATTAGTGAAAGTCATCTCTATTGCTTCATCGAACATAATTTTCGATTTGGGTTTAAAACACATGCATTGCATTCCTGCTTGTTGTTCTTCAATTCTAGTGAACATAGATTAAGTAACAGGTCGTACACGTGGGGGTGATATCCACGGTATTGACAGGAAATTAACCCTAGTTTCACTGCACAACACATACCGAATCACTTCACAATTAACACAACAGCTCAAACATCCCCCCTTTTCCGCGGTATTCCTTCGCCCGATTGAGGTAACCTTATAAGCCAAAACAAACTTGACATTTCCCCTAGGTCTTGTTGTTTAGGATTCTGACATCATCTTACGTCTAAAGGCATAAGCCCACGATAACTAAAATTAACCCTAGGATTAGTCTCTGGATTTGCGTGTGCATCTTGCTTGTTTTCAAATTTTGTTTTCTCTGTCATACTTTGTCTTCTATGATCAATAAGTTGACAAATATACTCAACGTTGCTAAAAATCAAATTAGCAGCCTTTTATATCTTCTTATCCTAGACTTTTGACACCGGCATCGGTTAATCGACCGACGCCGTCGCTTCTCTCGACCGACACCGTTATTAAACCGATATTTCTATCGTCTTCATCACCCCGACAAACCAAAGAACTTGCCAAATTCATCATTCTGAGGTTGTTTTTGTTCTTGATAGATTGAAACTTTCCTGTGTGTTCTTGTCCATGGTTGTCATCACTTGAAGCAAGCCGCCACCATGGTTTCACATGCCTCGCTCTCGTGTCTTTGCTCGAATCACCCCCTTCACATTCTATAGGGAACCCTACGGACACCAGTGAGATCCCCCAAATTCCTGTAGGAGACAAGGACTTTGCCAAATTTCTGGATGCCAATCCTAGCGCTGTACAATACTATTTGTCACATGCCCCTGACCGTACGCCCGATGGTCAGCTCCTTGTTGGCATGCCTATTAGTATAGCTACTCATCTAGCCCCCACTCCTACTGATAATACCGCCTTGCTTCCAGCATCTTTAGCCCCTTCTCCCAATCCGACAGCTTCAGAGGTTCATACGACTCCGATTGGCTTTTCCTTGGCTAATTTTGGACCTCACGATCGTTACCACCAACTCGCCCCTACCTCATCTCTCTTTCGCACCACTCCATTCATGACTTGCTCTCCGATACCTATTCACACGAGCTTTCCTTCTCAAGCTCCGCCTACCTTTTCATTCCCATACACGTATCCAAAGAACCTCAACACCTTATATGGGACATCCCTATTCTCGTTGCTCCAACATACTCATCCTCCATACCTTATCAACACTTAGCCCCACCATTGTCCAAAATGGAAGCCCTTGGTCCAACTTGCCTCCGTTTACCACAACCGCACCATCATCTCATCCAACCACGATTTCATCAAACAAATGATGGACAAAATGCAAAACCTGGAGGCTTGCTTTGGGAAGTCGTAGCGCTGACATACGAGCAAGTTTGTCGGAGCCCATTCACCCTTCTCGTCCCTTCATTCATATCCTCCTCAATGGGAGTTGCCAAAATTTACTCATTTTAACAAGAAAGAGGATCCTCAACAACACTTGCGATCATTTAGACACGCTTGTTATTTGATCGCCCATGATGATGCCTTGTTACTCAAGACCTTTCCCATGTCCTTATCAGACCCGCCTTGAATGGTACAAAGTTGCTTTAACCCAACACTCGATCTTTTCTTTTAACCAACTAGCCCAATCTTTCTTGGATCATTTCTCCATTAACATTGCCAAGAAAGTATCTATCACCGACCTTATGCCATCCGACAATTTGAGGACGAATCTATCGCATATTTCGTTGACGATGGCGGGGCCTTATCAACCAACTTACGATGCCTTACCTCAAACCGAACTTATCGAATCGCTTTTTACGCGGCCTCGTGCTAAGCACATCTCCCCACCCTCCAAATTCAAACTTTCCCTACATTCGACGAGGCCTTTACTATGGCCCGAAAATTAGAAATTCGAGCCTTAGAGAGGAGAAATTGCGGTCACAGAACAAAACCCCAATTTCCGAACTCCTGATTCTATCAATAAACCAAATACCACCACTCCTCACACATCCACTTCTTCTAAATCAAAAGGAGCTGTCCATGCGGTGATGGTCAAATCCCAACCACCGTCTAATACCCCGCCAAAAACCACTTATAAGTATAAAGCAAAACCCATCAACTACACTCCCTTGGGAGAAACATATGGTGTGATATTGGAAAAATTGCTCAAAGCAGGAGCCATTACCTTGCCCCCTGTTAAACCTCACTCTGGGTTTGACTCCACCCGCGCAATACCTTCCTGGTACAAAGAAAATGACTTTTGTAACTTTCACCGCGTAAAAGGACATAGTCATGAAAACTGCAAGATGTTGAAAAACATAGTGCAGGAAATGGTTGATGCGGGGGATATAGCCCTCGATAATCCTAACGCCCCTGCTAACCGAAATCTGAAAATTTTCAACAAGCCATTCCCGAATCACTCGTCCAACAGTAATGTAAACCAAGATATCTTAGCCGAGGAGAGTGTTCATGAGATCCATGCAGTCTTCGATTCTCAGCCAAAAGCCTCTATTGAAAAAATTTTGAATCAAGCCTCTCCACCAATACAGGAGTCTGAACCTCCTTCACCACCATCAAGCCAAAGTGAAATCATTCCTTTACCCATAAAAGAATTAACTTCCTGGACTTCTCTTCTCATCGATGAGTCTTCTTACACCACATCCCTATAAGATCAGAACCGGATGTTATCTAATTTATCTATTTCCCAAACTTCCCTTCTACCGCTCTTGCTGCACAAGAGGAAGGCTCGCCACTTTTTGACATCCTTAGACGAGAAATCTCTTACACCGACATCACCACATTCTTTAAACATGACAGATCCCCTCAAACACGCCTCCTACCTATTAGTCCCTCATCGCCTAAATCTTTTCAACGACCGTTTGACCTCTTAACATTTATTGATACAAAGGCCTCATCTACCTCCTGTGTCACACCCACAAAGGGGACTAGAATCACAACCCATCGCTCTTCCGCATAAAAATTACAAATTCACACGTGAGACTATCATTCCACGTAAGATGATGTGCCCTATGGGAACGCTTTGAGTACCCCTTTTTCTACTCAAATGCAAATGACTCGATCTTGATGTCTCCACCATATACCCGAAGTGTTTACAGTGCTTAAAATGCCCCTGTTCTCACCTTCACCCCCTCACCTCTACCAAATGCCCCGTCCACTTCTATCAACTTAACCAGATCTTCCCTATGCTTGGGACCTCACCAATGCCTGGCCTAACGCACCCGCCTAAGCGACTCGATCTATCCAAAATAAATCCATCCCGCCACCTAGAGACAAACTCAATCCATGCCCCTATCACAATCAAAACCATCATCGCCATACCTACCTTCCATATTGGGACCCCATCCTCTACCTTACATCAATATATCATACCTCCCGCATTTTCTTCAAAACAACCTACGCCTTCCGCACCCATACAGAAATTCCAGGTATAAGAACACCCTCACTCCGCGTATCTCGTCCACCTATCAACCCTAAACAAATTCCATCATCAAAAGATTTGTTTTCGGTCACTCCTATTTCCCGTGGTTGTTTTCTATACCACATCATCTCGCGCCTCATCATCCAACATAGCTTCGCGCCAAAGAAATCACGTTTAGTGAAAACCACGTATCAACACCCTCGCTAAACCACCACCCGTGCGAACCAACCACGCCCAAACATTACCAAAACCCGCACACAACCAATACCCTCATCCTCTTCCGATTTTGACCCACTCAAAGGATCTTACGCCAAAATCCTTACTATGTTGGTGGAGAATGCGACCATTTCCCTACCTCCACTTAGACCTTATGACCCATCTAAACCCCGACCTATGGGTTACGATGAGTCTAAAATCTGCGCTTATCACCGCACACCAGACATGATGTGGAGGGATGCAAAGCTCTAAAACCATCCTTCGTCAACACCTCTCCCGATAGAAAGATTAAGAAAGACAACTTACGAAGGGAGAGACCTTTAGTTTCCATTCCCTCTCCTATACCATCTGTCCCCCGCCTCACCAAGATCTATCATTATTACAACCCCACCTCTCAAGACCATGAGTTATCCCAACCATCTTCCTTATCTCAGTGTCTACGAGATTAATATGATTAGTGTCGCTACTCGAGGGTAAAAACAATGGGAAAGCAAAAGAAAACACACTGCGGCATCTCTTTCTCCGTCAAACATCCCATTGCACCACCACCTAAAGTGGTCATTCATGACCCGCCTATCCCGCCTCTAATGGCATTGCCCACCGAAATATGATTAAACAAATTTCACCAATCACCCGTAAAAATGACACTGTATGATCTCATTCAGACTTCTGAATCTCATCGACAAGCTCTCATTGAGATCCTTCAAGGGATAGAGGTTTTACCTAATGAAACCCTGCCTGTCGCCTCCATTCTAACACCCAATCACGTTGCTTCTCTCACCAAACAACCCACTACCCCAACCACTTCGCCTCTCGCATATACAACAAGCTCGCATGCAGCTGGCTCCAAGATGAAATTGTTGACTTTGGTACAGTAAGATCCCGACTCGCTTTTTTCATCTCACTTACATCCGGACATTCGGTACGCTCGTGTTATGATTGACGGGGTGCTAGCCTAAACATCATCTCTTCAAAAGCCTTCCAACAAATGAATATCCCTTCTAGTTGCATGTGTGCAACCCCATCATGTTGCGGTCATTCAATGACGCTATTACTTCTACCTTAGGCATCATGATCCTCAACATTCGGTAGGACCACGACTTTACCCGAACTCTTCTATGTCTTGAGGGAGAGTTCCAATATAATATATTGCTGGGTCGCCCTTGATCCGAGCCATGGGATGCGTTCCTCAACATTACATAGATGAATAAAATTTGAGTACGAGGGGAAGTCCTACACCGTAAAAGCTGACCCTCCCCCCTTTAAAACCTGCAATATGTTATACCGCCCTAACGATGTGCTTATACCAATCAAGACACCCATAAATTCAACCCAACCATCCTCTTCAAATGTACCTCAACCATCCACCTCAACCGCGCCTACGCCTTCAACTGATGAAACCACCATCGCAAAAACCACTTCCCTTCCCGCAGCTAACATTCCAACCTCCGACCCCTTAGTAGATGTTTTTCAGCGCCTTACGCTGGGGGAGTACCGCCTATATAACGTTAGTTCTTTCCCTACCCCGCAGGAGTACGGACAATTACATGCACATCCCACCTACGACCGTCGCGTGGGGGAGGTAATCTCTTACGGACCACCCCATTGCCGCACTAACCTAACGTATGGGGGTGTTGACGCATCCTCCATTACCCCTGAACCTCCTCTTGGTGTGGTTCCCTTCCAATCTGATTTTCAATACTTGACAAATCATCGTTTCGCCCTCACCTTCTTGACTCGCTGTGCGTGGAAAGGCTTTGGTTTTGGCCTTTACGAACAAGGCCGACATACACTCATTCCCGTGACTACCCGTAAACATAATGATCGCAGTGGTCTCGGTTTTCCCGAAACACCTACACAGGAGACACCTCCTGTCAGCTGTATCCTGGAAGAAGAAGACGTCGCCCCTACCAAACCATCATCACCCACTTTGCCATCATCACCCACGCTTAATCTATAGACTCCCGAATCCATCCCCCTAACTTTTTTTTTTTTCATAAATGCTATCTTCATAGGTCCTCTCACTTATCAACGTGATAATGAGGACCCATCTTCTCTTCCCTTCGTATCCGCATATGATCGAAGAGGATTCACCTTTGATTAATGTTGTTGAATGCCGATGATGACTCCATCCTCACTTACCTTGGCGCGCGATGATTCTTATATTCAACGAGCCTTACCATCTCAAACCCAAACCATGCCGAACGAATCTACTATAGAAATCAACATCCACACGGAGGAGGATCTCACATTGTGAAGATTGACAATCCCTTAACACATCGTAACAAGCCGCCTTTACTACCTTTCTCCGTGCTTCGCAACCAAGCTTTCGCATGGTCTTACGCCGACATGCCAGAATTGATCCTACCATTGCTGGCATAACATCACCCTAAACCCCGATTCCAAACCACCAAACAAAAAAATTGAGAAAATGCATCCACGCATTGCTTCTCTTGGTCAAAGAGGAGCTCCAACGACTCCTTTCTGTTTCCTTCATCTTGCCTATTGACTATCCTCAATGGATTTCTAACATCGTACCTGTCACTAAAGCGACAGGGGGACTTCAGATATGCACAGATTTCTCGGGATCTTAACCTCGCTTGCCCTAAGGATGACTTCCCCTTACCTAGCATTAACCAACTTGTTGATCTAACTGCAGGTCATGAGATGCTCTCTCTCATGGATGGCTTTTCAGGATACAACCAAATTTTGGTTGCCCCTGCCGATCAACACAAAACTACCTTCATAACTCCTTGGGAACCTTCTGTTATCGTGTCATGCCATTTGGCCTTAAGAATGCTTGGTGCTACCTATCGCGGCTATGACCTACATTTTTCATGACATTATGCACACTATCCTCAAGATTATGTCGACGATCTTCTCGGCAAGTCTAAACATCGTAGTGAACATCTCGATGTTTTAACCATTATTTTTGATCGCCTGTTACAATATTCTGTCCGCCTTCAACCAAAGAAATGTGTCTTTGGTGTTCTTTCGGGAAAACTTCTTGGCTTTATCGTCTCTTTGCATGGCATTGAGGTCGATCCATCTAAAGTCAAAGCTATCCTAGAAATGCCCCCACCCAAAAATCTCAAACAATTGCGTAGTTTACAAGGTAAGCTCCAATCTATCCGACGTTTCATCTCCCAACTCTCGGATCGGTGTCAACCTTTTCATCACCTTCTTAAAAAGGACATTGCCTTTCAATGGAGTGGAGTGTCACCAAGCCTTCAAGCTCTCAAATCCTATCTCTTGCAGCCACCCCGTGCTTATCCCACCCCAGACGACCGCCCTTTCTACCTTTATCTTTCCGCCACCGACCATGCTATAGGTGCTATGCTCACACATCGGATTCGGCAGACGACGAGAACAAGCCGTTTATTATATAAGTCGTACTCGTGGATTATGAGACTAGGTATACACATGTAGAAAAATTGTGCCTTGCCCTATCATTTGTAGCCACCAAACTCCGACATTACCTCCTAATCACAAAACTTTTGTCATCACCAACACAGACCCCATTCATTATATGTACGCCAAACCGCATCTAAACCAACGTATCGCTTCGATGGCTTATGCTCCTCGCTGACCTTGACCTTGAATTCATACAACAGAAGTCAATCAAAGGACAAACTCTTGCAGACCAACTTGCGGAGGCCCCTTTACCTGGGGAACAATTTACCAATTTTACCTTCCCCGACGAACTCATCGCCACTCTTTCACTCCGGAAGAGTCAGATCAAATGACCCTCTTCTTCGATGGATCTAAATGCCATCGTGGGCGGAGGAGCCGGCGTTGTTCTCATTCCTCTCGACGCTGAACCTATGCCTCTTTCATTCCGGCTTGATTTCCTCGCACTAATAATACAAATGGAATACGAGGCCCTTGTTCGGTCTCCAAGTTGCGCTACACTTAGGCATCAAATCTATCAACATTTTTGGCGACTCTCAATTGGTAGTCAATCAAGTTATGGGCGTCTACCAATGCAAAAATGAGGAACTTCAAAAATACAAACACTACGTGGATTCACTTCTAGCCTTATTTACTCACTATTCTATACAAACCATTCCACGCTCCACTAACAAATTTGCGGACACTATGGCTTGCTTAGCCTCACAAATTCCCGCCGCACCAACTGACTCTGAATTATTCGTCGTGGTCCAACAACTTTTTGTCCCATCCTATTCAACCCCGGTAGTTTGTACGATAAATACTGTGTCTACTAGTTCACAGGATACCTGGTACCACCAATTTCACGACTACCTTACAATCTCTGTCCTCCCACCTGACCTTACTAGTAACGGCAAACGTGCTTTTCTTAAAAGTGTTTCGCGTTATGTTGTCATGGGGGACTCTCTATAAACGTGGCTTTGATGGCATCCTCCTTCGCCGCTAATCAAGCGCGCGAGGCCACTCATACCATCCAACAGTCCATGACGGTATTTGTGGTGGACATTTTAGTGGTTTTGCCATGGCCAAACGAATCCTTCGCCTTGGTTATTATTGGCCTACTTCAATAACGATCGCTACGAATATGTTAAGCGTTGTGTTATGTGTCAAAACATGCCAACCTTCAACATACTCCTAGCCACCCGCTCCAAGTCGCCGAGATCTTTGCCCTTCTCACAATGGGGTTTAGACCTTATTGGTGAGATTCACCCGACCTTTCACAACGCCACCGTTGGATAATCACAAATGACCGAATATTACACAAAATGGGTGAGGCTATTCCACTCATTTCAATCAAAAAGAAAAATTGTCGAATTCATTAACCATCACATTATCTCGTCGCTTTTGGTATTCCTCATCGCCTAATAATGATAATGGAAAATCTTTCAAAAACAAGTTGTTGCAAGACCTTTGCGACAACTTTGGTATCAAACTTAGCTTCTCATCACCCTACTATCCACAAGCCAATGGGCAAGCCGAGTCCTCTAATAAAACACTAACCAAAATCCTCATGAAAGTTGTCAATGAATCCGGAAGAAATTGGCACGATCACATCCCCTTTGCCCTTTGGGCTTATCGCACTAGTATTCGTACCTCCACTAATGCCACACCTTTTTCTTTGGTATACGGTACCGAGGCTGTTTTGCCTCTCGAAATACAAATACCCTCCCTTAGAATATCTCTTCAGGATATTCTCACCAACGATGATTTCCGCCAAGAGCGGTTAGCCCAATTGGAGCTTCTTGAACGCCGCCTTACAAATACTCTCGATCACCTTCAAATCTATCAAAAACGCATTAAACGTGCTTATGATAAGCGACTTCATGAGCGTATTTTTTAAGGTTGGTGATCTTGTCCTCAAAGAGAATCAACATGTAACCAAACTAGAAAAGAGCAAACGTGGAAAATTTGCTCCCAATCGATTGGGCCTTATATAATCACTCACACCTATGGATCTAGTACTTATCATTTAGCTTCGCTTAATGGTAAACCTGAGCCTGAGCCCCTTAATGCCTTGCATCTTCAACCATTCTATTGTTGAAATTAGTGTTATATCACTTCTTATCCGCCTACTGCTCGTCCCTTGAGCTCCCATACCACCACATGCACTTGTTTCCTACATCTCGAAATAAAATCAAGCTCACCTCTCACCTCCCCTTAACGATGCCTTCCCCTTTTTAGTCTAGTCCATGACTTCAACGTATTAAAATAAGCCGTATTCTTATGGGATTTTCTTGAGTCAAACTTCCTACTAAACTAGATGCTTCACGCTAAAAAGAACATCTAGTCATCTAAATTAAATATAGACTCGCTCCTCGAAGGACAAATATATGCCAAATTATTGCCGCTATTCTCTATAGATCGCTCTCCCCAAGGACAATGCTATGCACTAAAATCATATCTGCTACTATAAATAGACTCTCCTCAAGGACAACTATACACAGCCTTTCTAGCAGGCTTCTCGCATCGATCAGCCTTCGAAGACCTCAAGAATAATACAATCAATATCCTCAGACTTCCCGCATCGATCACTTCACATTCAATAAAATAAAAGCCTCATTCAAAAGGACTTTTGAGTCATGGACTTGTCTATTTAGGGTAGGTTCTCTTCGCGTAACACTCACTTTGTAATAAGTTCTCTCGCACCTCAGCCTATACCATCCACCTCACCTCACCATTTGTTTCAACTCAAGGGACGTAATGTACGCTCGATATATTGTGATCACACAACTCTTTTCACCTATTGACTTCTCGCTATGCACGGTACTGGGCTCCAAGCTCATTCTACGTTGTGTGGTTTGTTTAGCTCTTTTCACCTACGGAGCACTCTTTCTCGCTTTGCTCGCATCTAGGATTGTGTGTTGACCTTAATCGTGACATGGTTCCTTCTACTTGGGTAGGCTAACTTTCGCTTCCTTATACCTTTTACAACATCACCAATTCATTACCAACACCATCAACCTTACCTTTACCAATCTTAATATTTTTACCAACCAACCAATTGCCTAAACCGTACTAAATTGCCTGAATTCACCTCTCCCTGATCCTAAGGGAGAACTACATCGGTCTGAGGCCCCTCCTTGCTTTGTGCAATGGGCTATGTAGGCAGCACTTCGAGACATGGGGTCTCCCAAGGTTAGCTCGACCATCCCCTACCATAATCTATCATGTGTGGTATAATAAATATTTCTGTGTATTTCTATTTAATCACATTCCTCTTTATCCTTTTTCAAAACACCAAAAGTCACAACGCAAACATTCTTATTATTATCATAACTCAAATCACCATACATATTCAGTTTTATTTAGATGTTAAACAAATACATCTTCTCTATCATCGACACGCAGGTCGGCATCCTTATTTATTCTTATACCTTGCTAACATTTACTCAGACCCTCACGCCTCATCCCGAACTAGGTGATGATCGTGATCGCCGACCCTCTCGCCGGCCTCTCGTCCTCAAAGGTACCACGGCTATTGGTACCGCCACCGATCTCGCCAATCTCTCCTCGTAACATATGAATACGCCTCTCGCATGGAGGACTCCAGCCTCTAGTCTCCCGCCCGTGACTCCGCAATCGCTAACAATCTTCTCTTGTCTCATTCACTCGCGCTTGAGAGCTGCTGAACTAAACGCTGCAGATTTATCCTCTCTCTCGCTGTAATCACAATATGTCGTCAGACAATCACGTATACCTCGCAGCTCCGCTGCCCACCATAATCTATAGGCCTCTGTCGTTCCTGCGTCCATTACCTTGCGATCGGCTGCTACCTCTTCAGGACCTTCTGGAGGTGTTGGCTGGGGAGGTGAGAGTACCGCCTCGCCGATCCTCATATATGGTCTATAAGCCAGGGGTATATCCTGCACAAATCCAAATTGTCGCCACACGCGATCTATAGGAATCCTCTCATATTCACCTGGCCTGTGCCCCGCGATCCACCTCATTCGCTCTACACCCCTTAACTCCTCACCATGCTCTGCTACTATATAGTTACCGTAAGGCCTCCAATGAGATGTCCGCAACCGTCACCCTCTCCCATACTCGCCTCGTAATACACAATATCACCCGCACGGCTCGGATCTCGCTCTCTTGTTCTGCTCTGACCCATCGTCTCAATCCCAACCTCTCGCACTCCGGTTTCTCCCGACTGGATGGGTCGGCCTATTGGTCGCACACAAAAACAATGTGCTCATAGGCCCAACAAAGGTAATAAGTATGAACTATCCAAAGGTCGTTCCCGTGATTTCACCTACAAGCCCATAAACCCTCGTATAGCTCCGCCAAATATGCAGTGCCCATGCAAAAGTCACGCCTTCCTTTCTATCATCTCCCAAATAACACACATCAATGCCTTTGAAATCTTCCCCTCCGCCTCGAATGCATAATACCCTACCGCTATCATTAATATCACTGCTAACCTTGTCTCCTCGTGGTGTGCCGTATACATTACCCCATATGTGAATGATAAACTCGCATGTGTTAAATCTCATGCGTATGGACCAAATACTTCGTTATCGCTCCCGTGCCGCGCTAGGTAGTGCCTCGATATACTAGTTTTCCTAAATAGGAGTCTCAAAATACGAAACACATCTTCCAATGTTACTCACTATCTCCCTGCTGGCGATAAAAGGTATTTGTCTCGATTCCATCTTCAATCAACGCCTGTAACATACCATGGTTACGTGCGATTCGTGAATAATAACGGATTCCACTTAACCCCAAACGATTTATCAATGTCCATTCCACCGGTGTTACATCCGCTGATTCGTGACAACAAGGCTTTGCACACTATCATTCATCCTCAACCCCGCCTCGCTCGCATACACCAAAACAAAACCCACAATAAATCAAATCACCACGAAGTTTTTTTCAAACATTCTCGAAATTCCTCCAAGAACTCGCATCGGTTATAATAACCGTATCGTTCGAATAAGAATCGATACCGGTTCGGTCTCCTAACCGCTACCGGCCACTTCCAATTACATACATCTTGCCTAAAACAACCACCTACGACAATAAATTGATCGCTTATTCCTTTCTATATACACATGTATATACCCAAAACCCCAAATTACCTACCCCATAACACTCACCTCATCTATACCCCTGGCTATCATGTTGTCTTTCTCATATCTACTTACCTATTCTCCTCTAGCTCATTCCCAAAACATGCAGTAGTTAAATCACAAACAAGCTGATACCTCTTGGGTTGCAGCAGCTTGAGGTGGCCCTTGTCTTCCCTCTTGTCCCTGCCTGCTGGATGCTTCTCCTCGTTCTGCCATGATCACCACCCTTTTCAACTTTGTCTTTCTGCCTTCTGAATCTCGGATCACATTCACTTTCCTTGTCTCTTTTCTCCTTATCACTCAAATCTCTCATGCAAAAACCTGTCTCAGTATCAAAAAGCGTCGCGTTCACGTATTTAACCTCTTGCATGGCTCTAAAATTAAAACTTAAGTTGCCACCCTAGCTTTTCTATTTTTAGAAAAGCTCATACCTAAATAACCGGTATCGGCATTTAACCGATATCGGCCTATCAACTACCGATATCGATATCGCTTCCTTAACCGATATCGGTTACACACCTATCTTTTCTCAACAACGTTCTTTTCTTCATTTCTCACCTAAATTTTTGTCGCGCCCGCCTCTTTTCCTACATAAACAACACAATTTACCACATTTGTTCATCCACCACACATAGCATTACAATTTCATTAACATCATTTATTTTATACAAATACACAAACCATCAACTACGGATATCAAGAAACTATCAATCTATACATCATTTGATCCAACTCATCACTGCTACATATATCACAATGTCACAAAACCACCAATTCATCACATAACCTCGACATTCATATATACGTATAAAAAAAAAAACATCATCATCATCCATCTATCAACATGTCAATTAAACTCATCACACATTCTATATATTACCACCATTAACCAAATATTTAAACACATTTTGAACACTCATGTGGATCAAAACATCGCTCTCTATATATATATATACAAGTTTTCAAAATACAATGTGCCCTACATCGGGGCCTCTCGTGATCTCATCATACAACAAAGCCGCACGCAGCCGCAATAATCACAAAAATCTCACTCTGCTCAGCAGCCGGTCCTCGTATCAAAAATAGCTATATACTCGCTCGCAGACTGGTCTCCACTATACAACCCCTACTCGCTCGCAGTTTATACAATAAATGAATGAATGAATACATGAATAATACATAGGCACGCAGCCTCTATCAATACACCTGGCTTCGCAGACGGTGCCCATCTCTAAAATACAACAACCATGTCCTGGATCTCTCACCTCCCCACCGCCTCGCACCTCTCCCCGCTGGTCCCCGTGGTGCCTCTCGCCTCCTCGCCTGCACACGGACACGCCACCGTGGCCGCACTCTCCCGAGATCTCTCGGGCCGTGAGAGGTCTCGCCTATGCGCCGCATAAGCTCGATACTCGACTCCGATACCATCAAGAATATCTCGATAATATCGGCCTCTCGCTTCTAACCTCCATATAGCTCTCGAGCCACCGACGGAGCTGGGCTGGTCCCCGCACCTACAACCAATGCCCCCGAGCTCGTGGCTGCCGTGCTGCGCTGGTGGTGCTCGTGGCCGCGGTGGTGCCGCACTGCTGCCGCTCGCACTCTGCACTCGTGGCCGTGGTGGTGCCGTGGTGGTGCTGCCGCTGCCTCGTGCTCGAGCTCAAGCAATGCCGCTCTCGTAAGACACCTATTCGTGCTCGTGCTGCAGCTAGCTGCCCTCGTAAGAGCTGCACTCACCCCGAGCTGATCTCTCTCTATAATCGCAGCCAAGTCTCGCTGTGGCAGTGTATTATCTCGGCCGCCTCTCGCCCACCCACCACACCTCGTATGCTCCCGCATGCACCCAAAGATCATCTACACCCTCACCGCCGACCTCTCCGCTACCCAATCTGGATCCAAAGGCTGTGGTGCAGTGCAAGTGGGGCTCTCTACATCATCCCTCCTGTCGAGGGAAGGGAGGTGGCTTGCCTGCCGCAGCCCCATCTCGCTCGCGTACTCTTCCAGTGGGTATCCGCCAGTTTCCCGGCCTCCGCCTCGCTATCCGTAATGTGTACTGATTAGGCGCAACTCATAAGCGGGCTCTTCTCGCCAGTGGTGGTGACCTCTCGTAGGGTCTCCATACAATGTCTACCGCTGTAAGGCCCTCTAGCAAATGTCTATAGTATGCCACATCCCGACTGCAACAATCGCCGTGGGTCGCCCACGACCCCAAACCACCTCTCAAAGCCATATCGGTATATGACCTGTGGCCCCGGCTCACTGGTAACCCTATCGCCTCGATGCATACGATGTGCTCGTATGCCCAACAATGCAACAAAAATGTAGAGCAAATACCGACCACCTCCTCCGCGATAGCCCCATAGCTCCTCGTAGACCGTACACTGATATACTGTGCCTGTGTGTAATGTGTGCTCTCCCCACCATCTCAAGCAAAGACTCCCCATCAATGCTCGTGGGAAGCGGCCTCCCTCGAGTCCGGGAGGGCGGCAGTGTGATCCCAACCATCATCAACACAAATGGCCGTGTCTCGTGTCGATGCGATGCACGGTACATGTCACTGCATGCGATACTCGCGCATGGTAGGTCGAGCAGCGCGGCCGCATCCCCAAAACTCGCAGATGCCGTCATGGCAGCTCTCGACCTACTGAAGACTACGCTCTCCTCGATAGGTAATCAAGGATGCGATACACATCCTCCAATGTGACGGCCATCTCCCTGGCCGGAGATGGAACACATTGTCGCCGGATCCCATCTCTCGATGAGGGCGACCATCAGCCGTGATCTCTCTATCGCTTCTGCACTCTCTGACTCCACCGAGTCCCACCTCGCGCATGATGGCCCAATGAGCCGCAGATACGTGTGGCCTCATCCGCACTAACAGCTGGGGCATCCTATCCCGCATCGCCAATCGCTGACGTGCTCGCAAAACCAACCCACATCCTTAGACCTACTTTTTATTACAACATCTACTTTATCATCTAAACACCCTTTTTTTATCCCCCGACCATACCCCGACTCTCTACCACCCCCTCTAGAACCTACCACCCTAAAAACCCAAAACCATCCCACCTAAAACCAACAAAAACAAAACCTAAACAAAACACAAACACATGCAACCCAACCCCAACACAAAACCAACTCCCACACAAACACCACCCAACACCCACACCCAACCCTACATCAAACCCTTATCCCACCCCCAACCCAACACCCACAACCCAACCCAAAAACCCAAAAACCCAACCCTACATCAAACCCTTCTCCCACCTCCACCTCAAACCCAACCCCCAAAACCCAACCCCAACCCTACACCAAACCCTTCTCCACCCCTAACCCAACCCCCACACAAACCCTTCTCCACCACCAACCCACACCCACCCACAACCCAACCCAACCCCCACACAAACCCACCCCAACCCACACCCACCCACCACCCAACCCAAAAACCCAAAACAACCAACCCACCCACACAACCAACAAACCAAAACACACAAGCCACCGACGCCGGCCGATACATGACCGACGCCGGTCACCAACAACACTCCCTTTCCCTAAAATTTTGTGACCGATGCCGGTCGCTTAGTGACCGACATCGGTCACTGTCTTCTCCCGGAGACGAACCCCGCGCCCCCCAAAACCCATTTTTTACCTATTTCTACCCATCTACCCACCCAAATACCCTAAAAACTTACCCACCTACCCACCTTAGCCTATCTAGCCTATCTACCCTCTCCCTTTTTCAAATCATTTCCATTTTCTCATTATTTCCTAAAAAAGGTTAATTCCTACCCAAACCCCCAATTTAGCATAATACAACCAAATCACCAAATTAAAGAGTTTCGAATCTACCCGAACGACGACACATCGTGTGGTGGGATGGGTGGTGGCGGTCCACCTGGTCCAGCCTTCTCCAGCCTCCTCCTCGCCGTGCTATGGCTCCAATCTCGATTCGCTGGGTCCCCGCCAATCAATCCGCTCCTCCTTAATCGGGCCCACTATCAACTCTCTCCGCCAATACAATAGCTCCACCTCACTCAATCAAGCCTCTAATCTCAACTCTCCACGCTGATAAGTTTTTGGTTTGCAAATAACAAAAGTGACAATGACAAGCCGTATTTTTCTTTTTATAGGTTTTTCGCCTTTCACCGATATCGGTTTCATTTTGCCCTAAGGAACCGGTATCGGTCCCTTAACCGATATCGGTCATGCAGAATCGACATCGGTTCTCTACCCAACTTTCACCCCATTCTTTGCCCTTATTTACTCCTTTGCCTCTTTTTCACCAATATCGCCTCTATCCACCTTTGCTCACACACCATTTGTTCACTTGTCCACCACCTAAGGCCTCAACTTACCTATTTGGCCCGACCTAAGGCCTCAACTCTACCTATTCGGCCCGACCTCAAGGCCTCAACTTACCATTCGGCCCACCCAAGGCCTACCTATTCGGCCCGACCTAAGGCCTCAACTACCTAGGACCTCCTCAACCTACCTTTTCACCCGACCTAAGGCCTCAACCCTACCTATTCGCCCGACCTAAGGCCTCAACCTACCTATTCGGCCCGACCCAAGGCCTCGCCCTACCCATTTGGCCCGACCCAAGGCCTCGCCCTACCAATTTGGCCTGACCTAAGGCCTCAACCTACCTATTCGGCCCGACCTAAGGCCTCAACCTACCTATTCGGCCCGACCTAAGGCCTCAACCTACCTATTCGGCCCGACCTAAGGCCTCAACCTACCTATTCGGCCCGACCTAAGGCCTCAACCTACCTATTCGGCCCGACCCAAGGCCTCGCCCTACCCATTTGGCCCGACCCAAGGCCTCGCCCTACCAATTTGGCCCGACCCAAGGCCTCAACCTACCAATTGGCCCGACCCAAGGCCCTCGCCTCACTATTTGGCCCGACCCAAGGCCTCCCTTACCCTTCCCGCCCGACCCAAGGCCGCAACCCAACAACTTGCCCACCCACGGCCGCACCACTTCCATCCCTTACCCAAAATCAACACCATACACTTTTATCCACCCATCCGTAGTTTTTTGTTCAATCGAGCTCACCTGCTCGTGTTTTAGCATGATTAGGGTCCTCGACTTGATCTCTGCCGAACCAACTTTTCCTGACCTCAGACCGTGACGCTTATCTCAACCAAACCAACCTTTTCGTACCGCCAACATGCCTTTAAACGTTCTCGTACCTTACCTCGTTATATACCCCGGGGCTACTTCCTATGCCTTGATACCAGATTATATCACCCTTGTTTGATAAACTATCGACCTTTGCCTCGCACCGCTGGTTTGCTCACAAATCATGTACCCTAGTCGCATTTATTGCATTTCAATATGCGTCTCGCTTCCTCGAACCTACCTCACCATCTTACCATCCCCTCTACCCCATTTACTCATATCAACCCTATCCCTGATTTCTCGTTCACTCAATCTGTGATAGATTTGAGGGGGATTACCTATACCCTTAACAGGAGTAACCACTTCATATTATTGTCCGTGCAGCTTTACAAAATAAGCTACACGACAATAAGGGGCTAATGTAGACACCAAATTTGTGTCTTACGACCCCTTGTGACCCGCATCTCATCTCGCAATCTAACCTCATCACCTAAACCTTACACAATTATTTATTAATTACCTTATAATTGATAAATCCACATCACCTTACCCGCCACCTCACTTTTCCACCTCATCATGACCTAGCCCTAACCCTAAACTAACCTAATTAAGACCCATGACTTGGTCTAGACTCACATCCATAACTAATGCCTCCTTACTCGCACTCCAAAGCCGACCTTCTAGCCACTTGACCAAGCCCGCAACTGATCTCTCGGGAGAAAAGCAGGGAAGGTGGGCTATTTTACTAAAAATAGCCTACTTTTTCCTTACCGATGCCGGTTCCTACTCGACCACCGTCGGTTACGTAACCGCCATCGGTTCCTCCTCAAATGGGCTCCCAAACCAAAATCAAAGGTCGGAATGATTTTTGAAACAACAGAGATCATTGGGAGCGAAAAACAGAGTCCAGATCTTCACTTAACCAAGCAGAGACGAGTGAAGAAACCAGAAGTGCTTGCAGTAGAGGATATCAACTTGCATCTTCGCCAAAACCAGTAAGTCATATCTTGCATGTCCTCTGTTATAACATTTCTTATGCTCTTTGAATCACAGTCCTCCTAAATCCAGTTCTGAACCCACTACTCAAGATCCCATTGCATCTAGCTGTCATTCTTTTACCCCTCATCATCTCATTTCCTAATATCATCCATAAACCAACCTTACCAACACCAAGAAACACAAACACCCCACCAAAACAATCAACCTATAGGTCCTAGACTCCAACTAACGGCATGGTTACTTAAACCAAGATCGCCATTCCCGACTAAAACCAAACCAGCCTTTCTCCTACTAGTTTCAACCAAGTAATCTAATTGATATTTTGCAGTCTTTTGTGTTAATTCATATTAGCAGGGGAACTGACCACCTTCGAAAGGAAGTTTTATATTTCCTGGGCCCAAGGCAGTTTCCTCATTTATTGTTTAATCAAAATCTTGTGGTCTTGTGTTCTTATTTGCGGTAGTCTTCCATTTCTCCGCAGCCCGATCTTTCTCTACGTCGCGCACACCATCTCGACATTCTAAAGGTATTCCTCCTAGGAAAAGTCATTCTGAAACAACAAAAATCAAAGAACTAGTATCCAACCATTCCGATTCAAGGAAACCATTCAAAGGATCTTAAAAATAGAAGATGATTTATTCATATCAAGCATGATCTCCAAAATTCAAAATAACACATCTTTATAAGGAAAATCACGTGTCAACACTTGAAATGTAAAGGAGGAAAATAAAAGCTGTCAAGGGTGTTACACCAAGAACTCTTCATAGCTATGGTTGTTCCCACGAAAAGAACATGCAATATTCTCGAGTACTTTCACGTATATAGTGGTTAGGAGATCCACACGTATAACATGTTATATGAGGGAACTCTCCTCTTCCTCCACCACGTCCTCATCCTCCATATCCACCATGATATCCACATCCCCTTCCATGACCTCCTTCAAAATGTCCCTCATTCCTATCATAGCACATTGGATTATGATCTCGGTCTTGGTGCTCACTCTTACCCTTAGAACTATCTCTTATACTTGTCTTTCCGTACTCCAATGTCTATAGCATCCTAGATTTGACCAATCAACCAAAAAGACTCAATATCATGGGTCGTGGACCTGAAAATTTTACAAAAACAAGATACATTCTTCCTTATCACATGCTATAACAAAGGACAATGAATAACATCATGATTCAAATGAAAAATTTCATAGTCCAATGGTAATGAGTGTACAGATCGGTGAGGGAAACTATCATTGGTGTGACCTTCCACTTCAAAATTTGTACACAAAATTCCCGAGCATGTCTCATGCACCGAATTTGTTGATAGGTTCTCTAACTACTTTTCCATAGCTACATATGTGCCTCTAGAAATGGACTAACTCTAGTGTCAATGCTCCCAAACTGCCTCAACACATAAATATTCTTCTAGTGCTTCACGTGGATCAGTGTATGTCTTATGTGATAGCACCCTTCTAAAAGGTGTAATGAACCCTCCAAAGAACCATTGTGCATGTTGGCTAGCATGAATAGAATAAGACAACTTAGATAGAAGTGTCTTAAAATGAGCATCATACTCACGTACACTCTTAGTAGCACCTTTCTTGATATCTCTTCTTCTCAAACTTAGGGATATTGAACTCTTTTAAGAAAGCATCTCTCAATACTACATAATCCACACAAGTTTGATCAGGGTCACATTTCCTATATCAACTGTGTGCGCACTTCTGTAATGTAGTGGCAAATTAAATTGCCTTTTTCTCAACAATCGTGATCCCTTTATTATGCCACAATACTTCACACATATGCACATGTTTGGAAGCATCCTCTCGCACCTCTATACTCTAGGAGATAAAGAGACATCCCCATATAGATATTCTGTGGTTCCTACAGGCCTTGACCACCCGATCTAGAACCTCCCCGTGTTCCCTCTTCATCTAGAAATACCATATCCACCAGAAATAGAACCACCTATACCTCCCGATCTCGCCACTCCGTAGTTGGAATAGGGCCTGTAGATGTACTCCCCTATGCTCTGAAAGTAGTACTATACTAAACCCCTACAATCTGTGAGGTAGTTCCACCTCCAGAGGTGAATCCAAAGTTCTGCACACTCACATTCGTGTGGATCATGCACCTAAGAATGCTCCTCTAATCGACATTGAAGTCATCTCGTCCTACCATTGATGTACTTGATCCCTGGCTTATTCCTACTCTCTTACTTCCCAAGTTAGTTTACTAGTTACTTGTTGTACTAGATATTGAAAAACCAAGTGCAAGGGCTAGGTCACCAAGTGGATTAAGATGCACACCCATAGTCTAGGTAGTCTCTACTGGCGCACCTCCATGTGAGGCTAAGGGGGGATCTCTATCATGCTTTCCAAAATGGGGGAGTTCCTAATGCTCTAGCTCTACATCTTCTACGTGAGCTATAAATCCTTCACGAGCCATCTCTCTTTTCTATGCCATACTCTCTACAATGGAATGTTGCTTCTCTATCTCCCTCTTGCATGCCTTATTATACTTAAACCACATTTCCTCTCTCTGCTTCTCTGCCACTAGGTCTACCATCTTAAACCAAACCTATTCCTACCCCCGCATGTGGCAAAGTTTAGTTAGCCATCAGTTTACTCTCTAGGTTCAAAGTTACCATTAAGATCTTGATCGCCAGTGGAATACCTTGCAAATATGTTCCTCTTGATACCGCAAAAGCTGGAACTTAGCTACCTATAGGCAAGAGTAGGTCAAAATTTAATATTCCAAATATAACTCAAGTAGAACACTTTGAAACCATGTATCCACCGCGCGAGTCCAAATTAGATCAACTTCATAGAGGGCCTGAAATTCTTCATGTGTCCAAAAAAGTGCGCAATACCTCCAATTCCATTGAGATGCATAAGCAGTAAGCCACTCGTATAGTTCTACTAGAAAGATAGCAAAAAGCTCTCATATAAGTTGTCATACAGGTTCTGTTCTACCCAAGTGCGTGTATTAAAATCAGATCCATTGCTGAACTGCCATGCATATTCTTCCTCTAGATCATGTATCCATTCCTCAATACTTGCTAGAGTTAACCGGTATGTCTTCATCACAAACCATCCCGAAAACAATTGAAAAAGAGGTCATAGCAATAGAATCAATGATACAACCTAGAATTTACCAGATAACACCCTAGTCACGTTGGCACATCACTCAGCCTAGATTGAGTGCTCACCCGAAGCATGAAAAGGTACTAGGTCCCTCTTTAGGGTTATTGTAATAGGATGTTAACATGATGAAGGAAGTAACATATAGATTCATAACTAATCCATCATTCCACAATGCATGCTACACTTAGATCCATGAAATAACAAGCTTAAACAGTAATCATGATTGAATTAATAGCATGCACTACTCAACTACACACAAAATGACATTTAGATTTAGCCAATATATTCCATCTATTAGTAAATACAGAAGCTCCTTATAGTATTGTCAATCTATACTAATGTGCGTATGGAAATGATACAATAGTTCAATCATATGTGTATATTCTCTGTTACACATACCTACATACATCTCATTCCATACATCCAGATCTCTCTCTTCTTATCTACTATGTACCTAGCATCATATATATATGGTGGGGACTTTCCCTTCACCGCTTATCTATTCCATAAATAGGCTACATGCTATTAATAGACACATGTTGTTTACAATCATATCCACACATAAAAATGTGCTATATATAGTCCTCTTGTAGTTAAGTGAAGTGATCATTCTATTCATATGTTGTATCCATACATAAACACTTCAAAACTCTTCTCCAAAGATAGAAAATTCATGGCGTGCACGTCTCTGCATCGTTGATGTGTTCTACACGCCATCTTCTAAAAATAGGTCTTCATGCTCAAAATTGGCTAAGTCTTGAAATATGAACTTGCCTTCCATGTTTAGGTCCTCGCTATCCTTCCATGCCCTTGGTTCTAGGACTTCTATCCTACACGGACTCCTTATATGATCTTTGGCAAGTATTCTTTGATCAACACCATGTGAACTTTGGTATAAGCAATAAGAAGACTATCTTTTCCTTTCCATTTTACCCGCTGATCTCACTCGTAATGGAAAACGAGCCTTTCTTAAAAGTGTATTACGTTATGTTATCATGGGTGGTCTACTTTCCAAGCATGGCTTCAACAACATTATCTTAAGATGCCTTACGATTTCTTAAATTCCCTACACCATTAAGGAAGTCCATGATGGAATTTGTGGAGATCTCTTTAGTGGTTTATCCATCGCAAAATGCATTCTTCTCCTAGGCTATTATTGGTGAAACCTAAACTGTGACTATTGTGACTACATCAAACATTGCATAAAATGCCAACAACATGCTAATCTCCATCACACACCTATTCATGCCTTACAAGTCACACAAGACCTTTTTCCTTTCTCTTAATGGGGTTTGGATCTTGTCGGTGAAATCAACTCCCATTCTTCACAACGCCATTGATGGATCATAATCGCTACCGAATATTATAGTAAATGGGTAGAAGTCATTCCCCTCATTTCTACAAAAGATGAGAAGATATTTAAATTCATCAACCATCACATCATTTGTCGTTTTGGTGTTCCTCACCGCCTTATCACTAATAATGAAAAACAATTCAAAAACAAAACCCTACACAAACTATGTGACGCTTTTGGCATCTAACTCAATTTCTAATCTCCTTATTACCTATAACCCAATGCTCAAGCCAAATCAAAAAATAAAATGTTGAACAAAATTCTTATGAAGGTAGTCAACAATGCTAGGAAAGATTGGCATACACACATCCCTTTCGCTTTGTGGGCTTATCATACTAGTATTCACACTTCAATGGATGCCACACCCTTTTTTATTGTCTATGGTATGGAGGTTGTCTTACCTCTCGACATCTCACTACAAGAAATGTTCAATGATGATGACTTTCACCAAGATCACTTGGCGCAACTTGAGTTGTTAGATGAACGCCATCTCAATGCTCTTGACCATCTCCAAATTTACCAAAAGCGTATCAAACGTGCATATGAAAAATGCGTTCACAAATGAACCTTCCAGGTTGGTGACCTTGTCTTGAAAGAAAATCAACATGTAACTAAAGAAGAGAAAAGTAAACGGGGAAAATTTTCTCCTAATTAGCTTGGACCCTATATCGTTACCCATGCCTATGGATCAAGTGCTTATCATTTGTCTTCACTCGAAGGTAAACCTGAACCTGAACCCCTTAACGCCTTGCATATTCAACCATTTTATTATTGATATCAAGTCCTATATCACTTTCTATCAGTTGATCACTCATCCCTTGAGTGCTATTCACCTTCCATATTACCCATTTTTAAGGATCCATGACTCAAAAAGAATCATGTGATTCCCATCACCTTTCAGCCCTATCTTCAATATGAGTACCATGGCTCTACTCATAGCATGATTCTCATGGATAATTTTTATCTTTTTCAAGATGGAATCCCATGGTCATTCATCACTCGAAACAACCTCTTTCATAGTTAATTTTTGTGTGTTACGGTCTTGTCATCTAAACAAGAACCTAATCTTCCTCTATAGTCTTGTCCATGACTTAGACATCTAAAAACAAAAGGGATACAACTCCTTGAGTCAAACTTCTAGAAAAATATGACTCCCCCAAAAGGGACATCTCTTCACTCTAATTCCACCACTATAAATAGACTGCTCCCTTGAAGGATAGCTATACAAGGTCATTACAAAATGTAATAAATATCCAGAAGCTTCCCGCATCGATCAACTTCACGAAGACCTCAAGGAGATAATATACTCATCCCATATAGACTTCCCACATCGATCAATCTATTATTAAAAAAATGAAGCAAAGGATGAAATTTTCGTCATAGACTTGCCTATTATTGATCTTGGGTCTCTTGTTCCGAAAGACACACTTTGTTGTACACTAAGTTACGCTCAATCGCCCATTCTCACCTCCTTGCCTTTTTCCTAATTTCCTCTTTACTCAAGGGACTTGCCGTAAACATGACATTTTGTGATAATGTGACTTTCTTCACCTTTATAATAGTCCATTATGCAATGCCTTTAGGGTATTTTATTCATGAGCCCCTCTTAGGTATGATCGACTCATTAGGGTTCTTATCAATTAAGTGGCTCTTTTACCACCTCTTACCATTCACCTTCCTCATTTCTTATTTCTTATCCTATACATGACCAGCTCATTGATACCTATATTTAACAACAACTCAATCATGCCTATGACCTACATTCACCCATGCCTAAATGCCTATCAATCCATTCTTCTAATTCATCATAATCTTCCCTAGCTTATGGGAGAACTACATTAGCCTGAGGTCCCTTTTCGTCAGGACTACGTAGGCAAGCACTCCAAAGGCATGGAGCCCTTGGAGGTTAGCTCGGTCACTCTCTACCCTGATCCATTCCCCTTTTCCATTCCTATTCACATTCTACCCTAGTTAGTTTCCTTTCTATGTCAATAACTAGAAATTAAACCAAACAAACACCAATTAACAAACATCATTATCAACCATTTTTCCACACATCATCATAATGTTCACCAATTTCCACAATTCAAAAATATTTGGAAATTTCAAACATAACATGCATATCCATCATCATTTGTTTCCTTTGTTACTAATAACGTGGAACTTAAATCCAAACCAAAACTTGACTCCACCCTACCTATGACTGAATCCACCATGCCTATGACCTAACTCCAACCATGCTTATGACCTGACTTAATCCATGCCTAGGACCTGACTCAATCCATGCCTAAACCAACCTAAATCCATCATGCCTAAACTAACTTGTTTTAATCCATGCCTATGACCTAACTCAATCCTTGCCTATGACCTGAATCCATCCATACCTATGACCTAACTCTATCATGCCTAACTTACCTAGTTCCCATCACATGTACAACATCATCATCGAAAGTACATATACACATCATGCCATAAACATCATCATTGCCATATATATATAAATCATCAACATCTCTACATGTCTGCTCAAATATATCCAATATACAATGTCTCCAATACAAATGTCTCAAGATCATCGAGTGCGGGATAGTATCATATACAAAACATCATTAGCGCGTAGTCGATTATCATATATAAAAATCATCTCGCACACATGCCAGGTCCATATCACAAATAATCCCTATACTATCCAAAATGGTGATATCCCTCACCTTTCCCTTATATCTCTACATCGGTCTCTCCAATCCTCTATTGCTCTTATGTGGTTCCCCACACATGCTTCATCACCTCTTTGTTGGCCTCGATCTATCGGGTTGATGGCCCCTTACTTGATCTCACCTTCGTATACTTGTGGCCTTACCCTACTCCTACATCTGGGCCGGCCCCCTGTGCTCTCCACATTGTGAGTGTGGGATCGGGTCCTCTCACTCGAGGCCTATTGTGCTTGGTACTCTACATATGAAGGGACATATATCCCGATACTACCAAATGATCCTGATAATACCTCACCTCACCTAGGGCATCCCTGAATCTCACCATGGGCACTATAAGGAGGTGCCATGGGTCTCACCATAACTTTGTGTCCTTTTCCCTTTTAATAAGGGTCTATGACCTATAGTTGTACTTGTATCATGGGACCCTATCCCTAAGCCTATCCTGCTGCCTATGTTAGTTCCGGTGCACTGTGTAGAAATCTGGGCCTATAAGGCCACAATCATGCCTTTGTAGTAGCCAACTAACCCTATAATCTTGTCACTCGTGCCTCGTAAGATGGCCACCTGCTCCACATCTCTCCTGCCCCACCCTATACGGTACTTTTGCCATTATAATGTTTTAACCTGGACTTGAAGGGCCATCACATGTGCTTGTAATGTGGCCACCTCTACCTGTGACCCCATCAACTATCCCTATAAACTTGTAACTTGGCCCTGTAAGGTGGCCACATGTCCTTGTAACATGTCCCTTTAGAATGTGAGGGTGGCCATGTCTGGCTATACTAGTCTGGGTGTCATTTCTCGTAGCTAAGATTCCCACCAAGTTTGTATGTACTGTCACACTACCCGGACATTATCAATGTGTCACCCTTTGGTGCCTCCTCCTGCCTTGTCGGCATGGTAGGTCATGGAGGGGACATCGGCCTCTCCATGTCATCCCTCCTGTACTATGGGAAGGGAGGTGGTACATCCTGCACTAGCCCAAACTATCATCTGACCCTATCTATGGGTATCAACTCATGCTCTCCCACGTGACACCCCTCTATCCATTGAACTAGCTATAGCTCATCTAACTCTGCATCCATCCACCCATATGATGGAAAACCCACATAGGGCCTCTAAATAATGTCCACGCTAGACAACCCCTCTACAAATGCTTGTAATAGGCTACATCGTGTGTAGCCTTGGTAGCTCTGCATGCTCTAGTAACCGGCACCCAATGCCTATAACCCACTCGAACCAAGCTAGCATCAAATGCATCAGCCTGGGCATACCTAGTGGCCTCACACATATAATGTGCTCATATGCCCAACAATGGAGAAGAAAGGTGTAGAATTAGCTGAACTGTTACATAATATCCTATATGCCCACAAATCCCTGTACAACTACACCAAGTATGTTGGCGCCCAAGAAAATCAGGTCCTCTCCTCCATCATGTCATGGAGGACCCCCATCAACACCCATGGGAATCTCCCACCCTCTACATCTCGTTAGTGTGAAGCAACATACTGCCTCCATAATCAAAACTACTAGCCTCATCTCCTCTAGATGGGCTACATACATCTCACCATAGCTCAGACTAGCGCTATGGAACCTCATCTCTACCATACCCTCACCAAAACTATCAACATCAACTCCTCGAGGCCTCTGAGGAGATAGAATACACTTGTTGTCCCACTATCGGTAGGCACAGGATCCGATAGACATCCTCTAAGGTGATTGTCAGCTCACTCATCGACAAATAGAATGTGTTGGTTGTTGTATCCCATTTGTTAATGAGTGTGGCCATAAGTTTAGACTCTCATACTATATGCCTATAATGTCTAATTCCTATCAATCCAATGCTATCACATGCCTCCACTCATCGGCGGTGACACTCGATTGTACCAACAATAATAAAGGAGGTACATGATCCATCATCCATAGCTTCTCTCTAGCCTGCATCCACCACATTACAAGCATTATTCAACTTGCCTTTAACCAACATTTCCCTCTACCCCCACCTAACCCCTACAAACCTAAACCATCCAACCTAAACCCCAAACCCTAAACACCCTGAACCTAAAACCCTTCAACCTAAACCCCAAACCCTAAACACCCTAAACCTAAAATCCTTCAACCTAAATCCCCAACCCTAACAAACCTAAACCCTCCAACTTAAACCCTAAACCCCAAACCCCCATCTAACCCCATCAACCACACCCTCAATCCCAAACCCTAAACACCTTGAACCTAAAACTCTTCAACCTAAACACCAAACCCTAAATACCTCCGAACCTAAAACCCTTTAACCTAAACCCCCAACCCTAAAGAACCTACACCCTAAATTCACTAACTAGTCCCTTTCACTCCTAAATGAAATCTGGTTCATGCTAAACCAGCATTGGTTCTTCAATCCTGACTCATTTTGGTATATACAAACCGACATTGGCCATACCTAGACTAGCATCGGTCACTATTACTGCTCCCAAACCCAAACCCCCAATTTTCTTCCCCCATTTCTCTCCCATTTCTCCTAGACACCTACCCAAACTTCCCCCAAATCCCTCCCCAACCCTATTCAACCTACTTATGCCTTTCCCACCCCTCCTCTCACCCATTTTAACCACCAAATTTAAAATTCTCTACCCTACCCACACCCCCTAACCCATATTCCCTTCTACATTTAACAACAATACATAGAAAATATTAGCTCTTACCTCATCTCAACATCACCTCCATGGTGGCACGTCCATCCACTATGTTGGTGGTCCACCCAACCCTCTCTTGCCTCCGCCATGTAAACACCTCTACCTCTAACCTCTCCACCAATCCACTCACTTTGCTTGATCTCATGGGCCCATCCACCTGACTCCTCTCCCCACCGGATCTCTCCACCTCACCTCGAGTACGGTCCCATGTACTTCTCTCACAACAAATCATAGCTCGTTCAACGCTCTATCATTTTCCAAAAGTCAAAAATGTACAAATGAATCATATTATATGGATTTTTCCTTTTTATATACCCACATCGACCTGACCGGTGTCGGTTATACCTAGACCGACATCGATCCTATGCCCTAGCAAACCATGGTCGGTTATACCTAAACCGACATCGGTCTTGTGCCCTAAAAACGTGATTGGTTTACCTAGACTATCACTAGTTAAGTATGACCGACATTAGTTACCTTTCATACTCTTGTCAATACCCTTTCCCCATTTTGACCAACATTTACCCTTCCCACCACCGTTTGACCTTACCCACCCTTATCGCAACCTACCTCCAAGCCTACATTACCTATACCTATCCTTAATTACATTTAGGGACTTGTTATTTTACCCGTACCTTGGCCCTACCCATGCCATGACCTAGCTACCTGGACCCGAAACATTGTTAGTGACTTGTGAACTCATGTGCTCGCTATATACCTTATGACATCACATTTACTGTGTTGTTTTACCTAATGACCTTACCTTGCCTATTTTTGTGTTGTTTATCCTAACCCAACCTTTGGTGTACTGGAACATACCTAAACATTCTTGCACCTGACCTACATTGTGTTTCCACACCATATCATATGCCTTGGATACCAGAATCACTTCAACCCTATTCAAATAAACCTATCGACCTTGGATGATGTAGAGTTTGCAAGCTCTTCAACCTAGAGTCATGTCACAATTTATAATGTGTGCATGTGTTTGAATGCCACTACCTTTAACCCTAGCCCATTTACTTGTTTTCCTATTTTTGACCTCTACCCTTTCCCACATTCACCCACATCTACGCTCCTTTTCACCACATCCACCTTTTATCAAACCACTCACCAATTCCATCTTCCACTTCACCAGGTTCCTAGTTTGAGAGGGATCACATTCACTCGACACATGGGGCACCCACTTCTTATTTTTGTCATCATTACGTGACTTAAAAATGGGAAAATAATAGATGTTAGAGAGGAAATTAGTGTTCATAGTGAACATATGGTTTGAATATTAGTATTATTTAATATTTAAATAATAATAATTGGTGTGCACTTATGAATACAAGCTACGTGACAAAAGGGGCAAATGTAGACACCTAAATTTGGTTACATTCCCCTTAGCCCCTGATCGGATAACCAACTTAAACATGGGCACCTAACCATGGCCCCTTTCACCCCACATTAATATTAATTTAATTATTTTAATTAAATTAATCCTCATCCTCATAACTTTCATTATTTTATTACCTTAATTGACCTAATTTCCACCTCACCCTAGACCTATTCTTGGCATGTTTCCATAACTAACAATAACTAAGTCTTACTTGCCTTAATGAGCTAAGATTTGGTCTAACCCTAAAATCAATGCCTAAGATTTCTCTAACCACATTCCCACTCATAAGAAGGAAATATTTTGTTCTAATCCACGACAACAAACCAACTTGGCCCAAGAAATTAGAAAGATCTTCCCATTTTAGTAAACCTAGGGAATCCTATCTTAATCGACATCGGTTAGACCTAAACGAGATACCGGTCAAGATGGAACCATCGTCTGCTGTTACCATTTATTCAGCTTAACAATCTTGTTTGAGAGGTTGGCACATTTGAGACCAGACGAGAATGAGATTAGAGCTACATGTAAGCAGAACCAACATCTTTCCATGTATCCAAGCATCTAGAACCATCATCCAGATAGATCTAGGAGCATTACACCCATGGTAGCATTCTCGGGAAGCACTTCCATGGCACCAAACACCATTCCTCCAATCAACCGTCACCTCCATCCAACCATCAAACCTGCATCACAGTAAGTATCTTGTTAACCAACATTCTTCTATTTTCATTCTAGTAGGATTTGTTACTTCCGTTATTAGTTTCTACTTGAACTCTCACTTCCCCACCATTTATCTCCATACAAGTTTGATCATTCCTTCACCCACACCATAAAATCACCCATACCTAAGCTAGACATCTCTAAGTATTTCCAACACCTCCCCAGACTTACACCCACTCCTCACCATCCCCGAGTCAGTCTCAAAAAAATCCCTAAACCATGAAATATTGAGTTATTGAAAATATGTAGTAACCATCGTCGATTATTACTAAATTGTCGTCGGTCATACAAGATCGACGCTGGTCTCTGTGTTTTATACCTTTCCCAAAAATAGATCCAAACAACCTCCTACCAATTGACCTAAACAACCCAAAATCAAACCCTGACCAGTCCCAGTACCTTGATAGTTACCTCATCCTTTAGATCCAACTATAGCCTAGCCTGTTGTGATTGGATTTGCTTATTGTACTTGAATGAGATACCTAAATCATATATAATATAGTAGGACTTTAGTTCTTTCTCACATTAATTTGTTTTAAATAGTGGATTGATAGCCATCTAAGAAGTATCACACTTCCCAGAACTAGCATATGCTAGGCAATCCATTGTCATATATCATTTAACTTCTCTTTTGTGGTCTTGTTTTCTATTATAGGTAGTTCCTCCTCCTAAAAAAAAATCTCTCACAATCGGCCTTTGGATTGAGAATTTCGAATGCATACAACAACCATCAACCAACCTATTTAACAAGTATTCCTCCTAGCCCATAACCCTATCTATTTCGTCATTCAAAATGTAAATAAAATGGTGAAACACTTCCTTCCTTTAACATCTCTTAACCTATAATTTTCTTCTAAACCTATAAAACCTTTATCAATTCTTTTCTTATTTTTATTTTCTAATTCTTTTGTATCTTGTTCTATAAAACTATTTTTTTCCTTATCTTATGTTACATTTTTATTTTCTTCTAACTCCTTAACTATTTCTTTTACTCTAATAACCTCTTCTTCTTCTTCTTCTTTAAATTTTTTTGTAAGAAACAAAGGTGCTTCTCGCTTATCTTTTCCCATTTTTCTACTACTAAGATTTGTTTTATTCCTAGTTCCATTTTATCTACTATCTCTTGTAAATCCTTCATTAATCTAGCTTGTTGTGATAATAAATATTATAGTCTACTATCTAATGGACATTATCCCACTGGAATCTTTGAGGGTAGCCAAAACTTATTGGTCTCCACCTTGTGTGGGAATAATAGAAAAAATATTAACATCTGCCTTCATTTTTAGGTAGCCATATCCTGGCCTCCACTTGAAGTGGGATTATCTTCCTTTTCTATTTTCTGAACTTTATTTAATTTCTCCTTTCTTTCATTAATTTTTTCATCCTTTCTTCCTTGCTAATATTTGTTTTTGTATTCTTCTCTAACTCCTTTTTTGCAGCTATCCTAGAACTCTCCTCTTATTTCCTTATCATTTTTTATTTTTGTTTAATTACTAATTCACTTAATTATCTTAATCTCTCTTTTATGAATTATGTAAAAAAAAAATATTTTCTTCATGTTTCCTATTTCTTACACCCCAATCATCACCCCATTATTTTTTTATTAGTTATGTCTCTTTGATCACCCCCTTCACGTATGCCATCCTACGATTGTATGTCCCATAAAGGAACTTTTATGAACATTTAAATAATCATTTTTCCACTGGAAAAATATGGATTAAGAAAGGAACTTGTTTAGGAAATATTCCTCTAGGTTTACTTAGAACTTCAACCTTCTTGTGATCGAAACTAGTCCAAACCTGAATTTCCCAAGTGATAATATAAGAATCTAGTGTAGTTTCAAACCAATAATCGAGTGCTCTTTTCCATGGTTTGTCAAGATCTCTTGAGTATTTCTAACTTTTACGAGTCTACTCGATTAGTTCCTGTAAGTGTAAATGTGACCACTATGTTCTCTTTGTTGTTTATAAAATAGAATACCACAATAGATGTGGAAATTGAGACCAAAATTCTTCTTTTTATTCTCTAAATAATTCAGCTTTAGTTCCTTTATAAGATTAGTTAAGTCTCTTTGCCTCCTTCTTGAAAAATACATCGATATGTTTCTCCCACCAATCCTTGAAATCATAACATTGGTTTCTAATACCCTAGTGGTAAAAATTTTCTGAAATCCACTTAACAAAAGGAACATGGGATTAGACACCTAAACATTGACCTTAAGCCTCAATGCTAGTGTGAGGGTCAAGTAGTTCACCCTTTTGTTAAGGATGTACCAAGAGTGATATTCAATTTTCTAAGATGGATAAAAATAATGTAATTAAAGATAGTAAACATTGCATATGGCATCAACCATCATTCTTTATTTATTTATCAAAATAGTTACATCATTCTTTCACATCCATCGCAAACACTTTCATTAAATTTTTCTTCTCACTTCCTCATACTTGCTCTTTCATCCTATTATCTATTCCATACTTTATCTCTATTATATTCTTTTCAGTATTCTCTACTCTACTCTTCTCTATTTTTCTCTACATACATCCATGATTACATTTCAATACATTAAGTATCTATCTTTACTAATTATCTAAAAGACACTACTTTTGGACGTGCTTTTGTTGGCCACATTCAAAAAAATTTCTTTCTATGGATTTTGTGGTATCTTGCAGTTTTTATGGTCTTTATTGGATTCTAATAGTGTTTCATGGTTTCCTTCGCTTTCCCATGGCTTTTCTACTTTCACACAGCTATCCTAGTGTTTG
This sequence comes from Taxus wallichiana var. yunnanensis, assembly GCA_018340775.1. Lineage (NCBI taxonomy): Eukaryota > Viridiplantae > Streptophyta > Pinopsida > Cupressales > Taxaceae > Taxus > Taxus wallichiana. The sequence goes on along the minus strand of CM031235.1, from coordinate 73,932,956 downwards.
GTGACTTCTTGTATTACCCCACGACTTCTTGTATTATCACGTGGCTTCTCCCTTGATTCATGGTTTTCCAAACCTCTGCAGATTGATCTCAAAAATTGATGAAGAACCCTATCAACAAACATCAAACTTCAATAAGATGATCTTGAGACATTTGCAAATAATCTCTCGGTTCTATAACAACCTAAACGACATCATTATAGATGCCTTGGCATCTCCATTAACCCTATCACATCCTTGGAAGATTCATAAATCTTGTAAGATTCCCAAAATGTTGTTTCTTATAATTCTTCATCCAAGGTAATCTCTCATCATCTATTTTTGTATTCAAATTATCCCCACATCATATTAAATATCAAATCAATCTAATTTTTTTACATCCAACTTTGTATGTTATTTAAAAATAAATATTTTTCACAAAAATCATGAGTGATTCATCTGAATCACTAGAAATTACCTTAAATCGCTAGCAACTATACTAGATCACAAGTAATCTTTGTATTATTATCACGTTAATCACATTTATCATATCTACAATCAATATATCAATATGTTTTATGTCTAAACTGCCTATTTTCGAGTTTTTATCTTTTTAGATGACTATTCTAGGTTAGGCACATCTGATTACTAGCATATATGACCTTTCTATTGTCAAACATCCCTTCATCCAGAACAATTCAACATTGTGTATGAAATCAACCTCTGTGCCATCTCTTTGACACAAAACTTTGAAGACATCCAAGATCAACTTGAAGTCATACGAGAAGTATAGGACGTTATTGAACAATCCTAGTTTGATTACTTATTATAGTTTGATATTTTCGTAGCCCTCGCCTAGGATACCTATCACATGAATCATGATCTCTTTATCCCTCCGGAGTTCTATTCATCATTTCATTATCAATTATCTTGTTATCATTATCACTTGAATGTAAAATGAGTTGACACTTTTCAAGGAATCCTTTTGGTTCCTAGGATTGGAATTTTTTGAGCAACTCATCATATGTTTATCTATTATCTATCTTGTTCATATATCTTTGCATGTCGTTTCTCTCATTCACTAGAATAAGGATTCCCGTACCCATATTGCATCCATTCATCTTGACATTGTATTATCGGCACATGTTTCATCAAACCCTATTGTTTTCCTATTTTTTTGTGTTTTTCTTATAACTAACGAATTGAAATCTACCATAAAAATTTTGCACACCTTTGTGGAACCCTTAGTCCCTTTTTATCATAGTTTATATCTTCTTATTTTCTTTCCTTGTTAAATCATCTAACTTTTCAACTTGGATTTCTTTTCTATTACTTCTTCAAAAATGCATAAAATAAGAAAAATAAAAAAATGAATAAAGCAAACATTGGTGCCTTTCTTTTCTTTCATTCTCTTTCGTAATCACATTTTTGTTCAAACTATCTTACTCAAAATTAACCTTTCCTTTTGGTTTTAAAACAAATAGGTTCATTTTTCTTTCTCACATAGTTTAAATAGGGGTTAAATGATTGTATTGACAAGATTCCCCTCACACACAACAAAAACACATAAAAATAAAACTTTATTCTAAACACTTCTTTTCAGGTCTACCTACTTATATTTCATCATGAAGGGGAAAGTCGATTCGATGTTTGACTGAGTATAAATAATAGGTGGGTCATATATTGGCTAAGCACCTGACACCCTTATCATTGTAGGACCATGAAGTGAGGGGATAGGCCCTAATACTATGCCTTACACTAACACCAACACAAAATTTGGCCTCACATACCTTTGGATATATCGAGGACTCCATCCTTAACTCACCTAAAACTATCCTTACCTAGTCTTTTTCCTATTTCCCTTTCACCATTTTTTATTTCACACAATTCATAAATAAATGAAGATGATAAAAAAAGTAAAATTTATTTTGATTGTGTTGTTTTCATTTCATTAACAAACATCTTTCATTTTCCTTTATCTTTATTTATTGTTTGTTCAGCCATGGTTTTGACTAGACAACAGTCTCATCTTCAAATCACTTCAAACATGATAGACCTACTTCAGTAATCCTTAGAATCAATCCAATATCATGTTTAAAATATTTCAAACATGATAGAACCACTTTAGTAATCCTTAGAATCAATCTAGTCTCATATTCAAAATATCTCAAGTATTCACAGAGCCATTACAACCACCCTTAGAAACAAATCAGAACCCTGCGTTCCCCCCGAGACTCAATCTACAACATCAGAAGCTCCTTGTCTTGACCCTCCATAGTTCTTCCAGGTAGTTACTCAAGATATTTATATAACTCTTAGACTCCAATCCAATTTACCTTAGTGGATACCTTGTTGTAAAAGGTATTCATATCAGTTATCCCCACCATCCAAAATATTATCCATCTTTTATCGTTGACACTTGCAACTATTCCAAACTTTATGACCCTAGCTATCAAACTTATATTGAGTAGATCTGTCCTTACTCCTCTACTAGTGATATAAGGATGTCAACACCCACTTCATCCACTCTTGTTTCTAGTTTCAAACTCAATGCCATATCATCACAAAACATGACTAGCCAACAAACACCTATGTCATCGACTTCCTCACCTAGCCCGCAGAATACATAAACTCATAATATTACCTCCCCCACCATACAATCATGTAACCTTCGTTTGCTTCACCTCCTCTTGTAAGCTTAGTGAGTTTCCCTCTCTCCATAAATCCTTTTATCATGTCTCATCATGTTTCTTCACAATATCCTACGTCTTCAACTAAAAATCTAGTCATATCCATCCCTACATATATACTATATGTCAACATAGTGTCATTTCTACTACTCTACCCTTTTCACAACAAACATCTACTATGGTCGTCTCAAAATATAGTTACATCTCTTCTCAATATATACCAAAACCATCACAACCTCTTGTCAAGTATTCTTTTTCTCCTCTATATCAATACATTCAATCTTCACAACCATTAGTCTCTCAAGACAATTATAAAATCCTATCAAGTATTAATCCTCCTCAAAATATCTCATTACCATATCACTTGTATTAGCAAATCAAACCCTCATGTCTATAATCAATTCATTTGTTATTCTTCAAACACACAACCACCTCATAATAATCCCATGTAGGAATTACTAAGTAGAATAGCTAGCTTGAAGTTTCCACTATGGGACCTAAAAGAAACCTTTCCTATGAATAGATTTGTAACAAACCTATCAACTCATCAATTTCTTTCAAGTCTTATCCTCCACACTAAGAAATCCTAAAATTCATCAAATTCTAGAGTAAGTAGTATCGGTAATAACATATCGCCTTTCATCGTTTGTGTTGTCTTATCACTCATGACTAGGATCTCATGTTGAGGACATTCCCTATGTCCTTGGTTTTTCTTGCCCTTGACTAATACAACAATATCCCACAACACTCCCTTTTCTCATTTGCAAAACTCACACAGCTTTTAATAGAACAATTCTCCATCAACATAGCTCATAAAATATCCATCATTTTTCTCTATGCCATTAAAAAAATTGAGGATCAGTCCAATCTTTGGTTTCATTGCCATATGGAAAGGGTTTATCAACCAAATGTCCATCTCTCTTCCACAAACCGAGATGATCTAGTTGTTTAATCAGTCCTATACCAAACATTTATCATCAACTCTTTAAATTCAATCCTTTAAAACATTTGGCGAGATTTTGCCATGGCCCAAAAACTATAACTCTGTACTTCTTGAGGATGGTAAAGTTAAACTCCAATCTAAGAAACCAAAACCTAAATCCTCTTTTAAAACTTCTTCCAAAAATGAAAAATCTAAAGGTTCTCGCAAATGCGAGTTGTTTTGAAAATTGTGTTTAAAGGCCATTCAAATTAGGAACAATCTAAGCCTCAACGTAAATACACATATTTAGGGAGTCCTATAGCACTATCTTTAATAAACTTCTTTTCATTTGTGTGATTAAGCTCCCTCCCATCCGACCTATCGATAAGTCATCTAAACATTCATGGTATAGATAAAATGATTATTTTAAGTACCATCAAGTCTGAGGAAACAAAATTAAAAGGTGTCATTTATTCGAAACATCCTCTAAGACCTTATTGATTGAGCTGAATTACAACTTGATAATCCAAATGCACCTTCGAATAAGAATTTGGATGTTATTAGTGCAAATTCACAGCACCCCCAAATGAGTTATGGATCTACTTTTATAAGGAAAACTCATCTGGTGTGAATGCACAACATTGAGTTTTCTCCAAGGTGTGGGACCTTGCAAGGTGAGAAACTCTCTAGATTGAATTTGGTTCTTACTCCTCTATTTAGGTGTATGAATGCAATTTTGCATAGGTTCTCATTCAAAATTCGTACTCTAAAACTACCAAGCGATGTGGTTGAGAGAATCACGGAAATGGAAACAAAACTAAGCAAAAACAGAGAGTTGATACACCAAAGGAGTGTTGAAATCCTTGCTTTACAAATATAGACACAAATCATGAAGATTGTAGAAAAAAATTCACAAATTACCAAAATGTAATGAAGGATCAGAAGATAATAATAACTGCATGAGAGGATTGAAAATTGATCATAAAACATACATTATCATGCCCAAATTTGATACAATACATTGCAATAGAAAAGAGGCAAAAAAATGTTACAATCTCCATGGGAGGTCTAAAACTCCTTCAAATCCACCTACTAAGGGGAAAAGAAGAGCTTGCAGAAGCAAGAACATCCAACCTTTTACAATGAGCCAAATCTGGCTTTTTAATGGCAAAGCAGAAGAAGAGAAAGCAAAAAAGTGGGAAAAATGGTTTATGAGCTCAACCACTAATAAAATCCCTTAAATCTTGCCTATAAAGTGATGGGCTTCATGGAATAACCCATATGCTAAAGTACAAAGGTTCTATAGATCCAAAAAATGACCCATCATTAAATTTGGTGGTTAAATGTCATTTCTGTATTTTTTACGTGTCAGATATTTTTTCTCATTTTTCTCCCGCAAATATCCATAAACATTCAAAATTTAACCCTAAATGGTGTAGATAATTTTGCAATCTTTCCAATGACATAAAGAATGCAACAACTGAGATCTGGATCAAAAGATATGCCCCTCTAAAGATTTAGGGAAAAAATGGTGAAAATAGGGTCAAAATTAGGTCGGTGGGGTCAAAATATAAAATTTTCCCCTTTGGAAAATTTTCCCAAAGGCCTCCATGCCTCCACCACTCTGGGACACATGTCGGCCTCGATTCATTGATGGCTACATGGGCTTAACTCGTCTTTTACTCTTTTGATTTCATTTTGGGAAAATTTTCCTAAACAACCCCACACCCTGCTCCTTCGCTACCACATGTTGTCCCCTTATTCATCTGCAGGCTCAAGTTTCCTTTCTCCCCCATGCCTCTGCCAACCCTTATCCTTCTCCTTTGTGGGCCCATGAGTTATTTTTTCCTATCACCTTTTTTGCAATTTTGGAAAAAATCCCAAAATTCCTCTCGGGCCCCGACTTTCACCACCACGGGGACATGTGTTGCTTCAACATTAGCCATGGGCCTTTGCAAATTTCCTTCACTTCTCCTTAGCGGGCATGCGGGCCGCTTTTACCTTTTTCCCTCCTCCAACTCTTTGGAAATTTCTTCAACTTCACTCGCCATCCCAACCCCCACCGCCACGTGGCGCATTCTCATTGGCCCGCGAGCTGCTGTCAAGGGAAAACTTCCCCAAAAATTTCACAAGCCATAACTTGAAAAGTATAAGGAGTTACAAGGAAAATTTTACCTTTCTCGGGAAGGTGAGAAAATTTTCTATCTAATGAAGTTGTTTCTAGATAATTTTGAGTTTGTGGAATGTGTAAAATTTGATATTGAGCGCAAGGAAGCAAAAAATGAAGGCAAGTTAGCCAAAATAAGTAGGGGGCTCATTTTGGATAACAATTTTGGCGACTCGAGGGTCATCTGCTGCTAGATGAAGTGATCAACTACCTTGAAGCATCCATTGGGCATGGAGTCATGAGTAGTAGCCTATAACCTGATCTGAACTTTGAAAAATTCCATCTAAGCCACTTTGAATCCCACTTTGAACTCGGAGTTGTTTTTCACCAAAAATGCCATCAAATGAACTGCAAGGGAAAAAACCAGCACCACAAAAAATATTTACAAAACTGAAAATCATACATGCTCCAAATGGAACATGTAGAGTTTGCACAAGCACTTCTTCTACTGAAAGCATACCTACCTACTCTACTCTAACCAAGAGCAAAGGGAGCTCAAAAATCCTGCAACTGACAGGAGAAATAGCTTCCCTTCCTCAAAAATGGCAGCCATGCAACTGATTTGGCACTAAACATGGCTGGTTGGATGAGTGAAAAACTAACCATAAGCTGGTCCTCCACCCAAATCATCAAGGTATCAACATTAATGGAAAATACCTCCTCAAGCTGACTTGCATTGGAATCCTGGAGGTATTGATGGTGACCCTTGGTACTTTGGTGCTCATCCTCATGCCCTGAAGTAGGCATGACTATTTTTGGTTTCTCCTTTGGCTTCAATGAATCCAAGTACCTGATTGGGCATAGTCTGATCCTTTGGATGTGCCCATTTCTCTAAAATTCAACTCCAAAAATGGAGTCTTCTTGTGGACATTCTTGAATGAATGACATGGAAGAAGTGGTAAAAATATCTTGCTCCTTCCCTTCCTCTTCCCATGAAGAACATGGAAGATTTACACCTTCCAAACTTGGCTCCAAAAGGCTATTATAAAATGCAGGCTGCTACAAATGAATGCTCTCCTTCATGGCAGCAGGTTCTTGTGTTTGGAATGTGGGTGATGAAGGAGAAAATGGTGTGATTTCAATGGTTCCTCTTCATCAAAACAGTCCTCCAAATCTGACAGATAAACTACCTCATTGTTGTCCTGCTACAAATGTTCAACCTCTCCCATGGTGTTCTCTTGATCTACAACTTGATCACCATGGTTTCTTTCATCCTCCAACATTGAGTTTGAGAGATCAAACTCTTCTTCAACACTAGAACTTGAGACAGATGAGGTAGAAAGAAGAACTGAAGGTTCTTCTATAGCCTGCTTTGTGCTCAAATATTTTGGATCTGCACTTTTCTCCCCACACGCTAGAATGTGCTCCTCTTCTTTTGGATTTGGAGCAGCTTCTCCTTCCTCTACTGCTTGAAGGAAATCTTGCTCTTGATTGAACTCTTCCTCTAGCATGAAGTTTTTCAAGTCAAAATCTTCAATCTGCTACTCTAGACGACAAGTTGGGGCTGTAAGATCTCTTTTAGAGCTTTCCTCTTCCATGGCTGATTGTGCAACTTGAATTGGATCAACATCTTCTTCAAGTAGAGTGCCAACATGGACACTACATTCTGAGCAAATTGATTGCTGATATGCCTCTTCTTTTTTCTCTTCTTCTGCTACAACAAATCAGTCCTAACCACCACTTGTTCTTCAACCTTTACCTCCTTTGTAGGCTTCACCAGCAAAGGAATTTTCTCAATCCCATATCTAAGAGCCAAACTTACTAAGCTCTTAATCATTCCTTCTTTTCTTGGTTCTTCATCTTGTTGTCCTTCATGACTAATTTTTACAATTTCTTCTTCCCAACATGGATTTGGGAATGCAAGAGGAGGGGTGGGTTATGACTCAACCATTTTTTCATTTGTTTGTGGTGGTGGAAGAGATGAAACTTCTTGTTTCCTTGGAGTGGAAGGTATTTCTTTTTGCTCTTGTGGAGGGGATTTGGATTTGGAAGGGAAAAGGATAGAAGAATTGAGATGAGGTGGAAGACTAGGAGATGGAGAAATGGGATCAACATTTGGGGCAGCATATGGGAAACTTGAAGCTTGACACTGCTGAAATGATACAAATTGAGAAAGAGGAAAAGAAAGAGTATGAGATGGTGTGCTTACCCATTGACAAGGTTGCTGAATACTCCTCTCATACACCTCTATTCCCTCAGTCCACTTTGCAAGTAATGGCAACATTGCAATCATGAAGTCAAGATTCTCTTGAGGGCTGTAATGCCTTGGAAAAGGTCCCACCCATGGACAAGGTGCTCCACAACCAATTCCAAATGCTTTCATTTGTGCTTGAGTCCTAGATTCTCAATTTTTGGATTTTCTCCAACAAATCAGTATCTTGCATTTGATTGTCTTCATTGTATGCATACCCTTTCTCTTGGAAATAACCATATCCAAACTAATTTTGCACTCGCTTTACTCATATGGGTATGCATGCTAATCTTGAATCTACTCAAAATACTAATTTGAAGGAGTTGTAAAGCATGTTGGAGGTGGATTTGGATGGCACTGCTGTTGTAAATGTGAATTCCATGATGGAAATGAAGTCATGATTGCACAACTTCATGGGATGAAAGAAGATGGAAGAGATGGAAGGAAGAATGGATGAAAAATGAATGAAAATGAATGAAAAGGAAGGTCTGCAACTTCAGAGATGGGTTGTTTACCAGATGGAGTCACCATATGTGTTTGCAATTGCCTCTAAAGGCTGAAATCTTCACAGAACACACCAACCTACAAAATATGAAGTGGAAGACCTCTAAGGTCCCACCGAGCGTGCCAAAACTGTTAGTGCAAATTCACAGCACCCCCAAATGAGTTATGGATATGCTTTTCTAAGGAAAAATCATCTGGTGTGAATGCACAACATTGAGTTTTCTCCAAGGTGTGGGACCTTGCAAGGTGAGAAAACTCTCCAGATTGAAGTTGGTTCTTACTCCTCTGTTTAGGTGTATGCATGAAATTTTGCAGAGGGTTCTTGTCTAAAATTCCTACTCTAAAACTACCAAGGAGACAGGGTTGAGAGAAACATGGAAATGGAAACAAAACTAAGCAAAAATAGAGAGGTGATACACCAAAGGAGTGCTAAACTCCTTGATTTGAAAATATAGACACAAATCATGAAGATTGCAGCAACAAAACATGCACAAATTACCAGAATGCAATGAAGGATCAAAGACAATAATAACTACATGAGAGGATTGAAAATTGATCACAAAACATACATTATCATGCCCAGATTTGATACAATACATTACAATAGCAAAGAGGTAAAAAACGTGTTACAATATCCATGGGAGGTCTAAAACTCCTTCAAATCCACTTGCTAAGGGGAAAATAAGAGCTTGCAGAAGTAAGAACATCCAACCTTTTACAATGAGCCAAATCTGGCTTTTTAATGGCAAAGTAGAAGAGAAAGGAAAAAAAGTGAGCAAAATGGTTTATGAGCTTAACCACCAATCAAATCCCTTAAATATTTCCTACAAATTGATGGGCTTCATGGAAAAACCCATACACCAAAGTACATTGCTCTGCAGATCAAAAAAATGACCCATACTTCATTAAATTTGGTGGTTGAATATCATTTCTATATTTTTGCATGCCAGAGATTTTCTCTCATTTTTCTCCCACAAATATCCATAAAAATTAAAAATTTAACCCTCCATCGGGTAGATAATTTCACCATATTTCCAATGACATAAAGAACGCAAAAAACCGAGCTCTGGATCAAAAGATATGCCCCTCTGAATATTTAGGGCAAAAATGGTGAAAACAGGTCAAAATTAGGTCGGCGGGGTCAAACTTTAAAATTTTCCCTTTTGGAAAATTTTCCCAAAAGCCTCCATGCCTCTGCCACTCCAAGACACATGTCAACCTCTAATTCACTAATGGGAGCATGGGCTAAACCTACCTTTTTCTCTTTTGATTTCATTTTGGGAAAAATTCCCCAAACACCCCCGCGCCCTGCTCCTTCACTGCCACGTGTCGGCCCCTTATTCATCCGCAGGCTCAAATTTCCTTTCTCCCCCACGCCTCTGCCAACCCTTCTCCTTCTCCTCAGTAGGCCCATGGGATATTTTTTCCCTTTCTCCCTTTTTGCAATTTTGGCAAAAAACCCAAAATTCCTCCGCGGCCCCAACTTCCACCACCACAAGGACACGTGTTGCTTCCACATTAGCCACGGGCCTTTGCAAATTTCCTTCCCTTCTCCTCGCAGGCTTGCAGGATGGTTTTTTCCTTTCATCCTCCACCAACTCTTTGGCAATTTCTTCAACTTCACTCTACCATCCCAACCCCCATTGCCACGTGGCGCATTCTCTTGGCTGCGGGCCTGTCAAGGGAAAATTTCCCCAAAAAACTTTTCCGAGCCATAAGTTGAAAAGTACAAGGAGTTAGAAGGAAAATTTTACCTTTCTAGAAAGGTGAGAAATTATCTATCTGATGAAGCCATTTCTAGATAATTTTGAGTCCCTAGAATGTGTAAAATTTGATATTGAAGCACAAGGAAGGAAAAAATGAAGGAAAATTAGCCAAAATAAGAAGAGGGCTCATTTTGGATAACAGATGTGTTTAGACAACCTTTCCAAACCACTCCCTATCTAGTAGTCAACCTCATTCCAACGTCGTAGGGTATCATGTACCATCAATATTTTCAACAAACCCTCACCCAAATTTATAGCACCATCCATTTCCACATATGAAACACCAACCAAACAACATCACTCCTCGATATCCTCACCACCGAGATCTAAATCATGTCTACATCACAACATCCAAATCCTACTACATCCACTAGTGCATAAACTTCCCATACCCTCCCTTCAAAATCACTAAAAATATTCCTATCGTCAAAATATTAAATAGATATTTCCAAGACCATGTCACTCAATATTGAGCCAAAAGTCTTGGTAATCCAACACAAAAATGTACAAATCACCCATCTAAAAAGATAGAAATCTTACAAGACATTCATCATATAAACACACCACAAGATAACATTTCCTTACCTTCCATTCTAGGACCACATCCCTCATCCAAATTTATAATCACCATCATAGATTCTAAACCCATCCTCGCAACTAGCACCTAAACATGCCACACAAAACATGACTCAAACATCTCATGCTTCTAAACCATCAAATGATATCCCCCATCCGTCATCCTCACCATTAGGATATTACACTAACATCCTTGAAAAAATCATTCAATCATCAATCATAACATTACCCCTTGTTAATCCCTTTAATCCTTGAGGGTGGAAACCTTCCTAGTATAACTATGAGGCATTTTGCGTTTATCATCAAATACTAAGACACTATATAGAGGACTGCAAAGCCCTCCACACCGTAATTCAAAGTCTCATAAGAAAAGGACTTCTCCCCATGGATAAAAAGCTATCCACCCTCCGACCTTGACACACCAAATCCCAAACATTAAATCAAACTGTTTCACAAGCCCCTAAACATATAAATTCCAAATCATTGTTTGATATCATATATATTAAGAACAAGGAATCTTCTAGTAAATCCCCTTTATTTCAAATAGATTATGTCCATATAACCACAAGATCACACACACAAGATTTGAAATACATCCTTAAAGTCTTTATCTCCATTGTTCCTTCCAAGTCACCCAACCTACCAACTTCTAAATCATATATTTTCACTCTTACGACATCTCAAAATCAATCCACTACATCCATACAAAACACAAATCCTTAAATAATTACATCAATCTCCTATTAAGATGTCTCTTTATGAGCTCATTCAAAACTCTCCACAACATTGGAAATCCATGATTGAATCCCTTCAAGCCATTTTAGTACCATGATACGACCCCCAACCATTTTCCAATGTCATTGGTGCTCTTAAAATGTCCTGTCACTATCGTATTTGAAGACTCTGAAATCCCCTCCTTATAACCTAAGGATCATGACCTTCCTCTCTTCATCACCACCCAAATCAATGACACTCTCGTCAAGAGAGTAATGATCGATAACAGTGATAACATTAACATAATACCATCTCACACCTTTAAACAACTTCATATACTTGATACCATAGTTTCTTAGTCACTTGTTGTACTCCATGCCTTTAACAACACATTCGACCCCATATTAGGCACAATCATCTTACCTATTAAAGTAGGTGTTAAAATCCTCCACAATCGCTTTTATCTTTTCAAAGGAGAGTACCAATGTAATATACCACTAGGTTTTCCTTGGATACATGTTATGCATTGTGTCCCATCCACATTATGTCAATGTATAAAGTATGAACATGAGAGTAAAACCTTTATAGTTCTCGCTGATCCAAATCCATTAAAATCCTATCACATGACCTATATGCCTAACAACGCGCTACTTCCATCAAAAAATTCCACACCTTCAAATAAAGCTTCTACAAGCTCCTCCATTCCCTCATCCAAACTACCAAATGATCGATCCTTTGAAGAAATCATGCGTTAATCTCATCACTAAGGGAATATCACCTCTTAACCCTCAATGCACTCCCTACGCCCAAAATGTATGGGAGGCATGACAAACAACTACTCTATGAGCCTAACATAGGAAATATCATTTCCTTTAGTCCCCATTTTCTTTGAATATAACTTGTTTATGGAGGCATCGACTTCCCTTCATATCATCTCGACATTCAACCCCACACTAAATTATTATCCTCAAAATTTTCATTCCTCAAGACACCAAATTTCACCCAAACTTACCTCTATCACTACGCATGGAAGTGTTTCGCCTTAGCTAGTATGAATAGGGCCCACATGACTTACCCTTTGAAGATAGGAGGAAACCTCATGAGAAACATGTCCTTGGCTTCAAAGTGTCTCCTTCTAAACCATCATTATCAACATTTGAATCTCAAGCGCCATTGTCACCATTATTAAATCCATCCTCTCGATGATGATGAAAATGTATCCATTCCCCTAATTTTTTAGTCAACGATATTAGAATTGGACCACTAACTTATTAAGCTAATGGTAAGATCGAAACCATTCCCCTAATGTTATTGCACATGATAGAGTAATATTCCCCTACCATTAACATTCCCCATTGTCATGAAGCTAACACTATCTTAACTTATATGGGTGTTAAAGATAAGTGTAATGAAAAGACCTTACCTTCTAATACATCTACTCTTCTCATTGAATCAACCATCAATGTTAACATTGGCACGCCATAAAATCCATACATTTTCCAAATCAGCTAAGCCTTAGTCTCATGAGAACTCCAAGAATTCACCACTTTCTTAGCCCAACACATTTAATCCTTCACATGGTCTTATAGTGACATGCATGGTATAAACCCTAACATCATTATTCACAACATCATTACCATCCCAAATGCTAAACCCAGTAAAGTAAAACCTTCATAGGATGCACCATCACGATGCATTACTCATCAAGGAATAAATTCAAAGTGTCTTCTTTTAGCCAACTTCATACTACCTATTGATTACCCACAATGGATTTTCAACATCATACATGTCACTAAATTCACTAGAAAATTATGTGTCTACACCAACTTTTGAGACTTGAACCTGACTTTCCCAAATATGATTTTCCCTTACCAAACATTGATCAGTTCATCTATCTAACAACAAGCCACAAGATATTTTCTCTTATAGATGGTTTCTCTAGTTATAATAAAATCCTTATTACACTAGAGGATCAACACAAGACATCATTTATCACCCCATGGGGAACATTATGTTATAGAGTAATGCCCTTTGGCATAATAAAGGCATGATCCACTTATCAACATGTCATGACTTACATATTTCATGATCTCATCCATAAAACCATAGAGGACAACATCAATGATCTCTTAGGTAAATCCAAATGTAGAAGATCCCACCTAGTTATTCTTGAAATGATATTTGCACATATTTAACAATTAATTCTCCAGCTTAATCCTACTAAGTGCATTTTCAAAATTCTCATAGGAAAACTCTTAGGATTTATCATCTCTATCGAGGGAATTAAAGATGACCCCTAAAGTCAAATCCATTATAAAAATTACCCTCCCGCCAAGTATCTCAAGAATATTTTTATCCTTCAAGGGAAGATTCAATCCATTCATTGCTTCATCTCTAAATTATCATATCATTATCAATATTTTCATGACCTTTTCAAAAATACATCCACTTTAAGTGGGATGATAATTGTCAAGAAGCATTTGATGCTCTAAAACAATATATTTTATCACCACCATTACTTACACCTCCACGCGAGGGGGAGCCATTATATCTTTACATCTCCATGATTGACCATGACTTGGGAGCAATGTTGGCACATCAAGATGAACAAGGTAAGGATAAAGTAATCTATTACATAAGCCACACCCTTCACGAATACAAAACACATTATTCCAAAGTTGAAAATTTGTGTTGTGCCTTGTACTTTGCAACTTCCAAACTCGCCACTACCTTCTCAATCACAAAACCTACATTGTCAAAAAAATTAATCCACTAAAATATATGCATCATAATGATTATATCACCATATATCTCATGTTCATGATTAAATTTGACCTTGAATTTATCTCTCGAAAACTTTTTAAGGGGTAGTTCATTGTTGATCAGCTCGTTAAATCTCCCCTTCCTACCAATTTACTACCATGTGGAAACTTCCTTGACGAATCTATCAACACTATGAATCATGAAAACACCCCTCTTAAAATGACCTTATTCTTTGACGGGTCCAAATGAAAAGAAGGGCGTTGTAGAAAAGTCATAATCCCCTTAGGAAACTCCTATCTTTTTATCCTTAAAAATTAATTTTAAATGCACTAACAACATGGTGGAATATGAGGCCCTCATCATGGGAATTCAGACCACCACCTTTCTTAGTGTACAAATCCATGACATTTGGAAAAGACTCATAACTTGTCATCAATCAAATCAAATGGATCTACCAATGTAAAAATGAGGTCCTACAAAAATACAAAACCATTTTTGAAGTCTTACTACAACTCTTTTACGACTACAAAATTCAAACCACCACTTTCTCATCTAACAAATTTGCATACACCATGGCTTCAATTTCCTCTCTCATCCCTTTAGCACTAGGTGATTCCAAACTCTTCATCGGTGTACAAAAATTGGATCAGTAGTCTTACACCAACATTGATCTACCCACCATAAATCACATAGAATATATCTCATCTAACACCTGGTATACTTGGACATATGATTATCTTTCCACTAGAAAACTACCCCTAGATCTATCTAGAAATGGAAAAATATATTTTCAACAATGTGCATCCTATTACATCATCTTGGGGTATCCTTTACAAAAGAGGATTTGACAGCCTCCTCCTTTGGTGTCTTAAAACTCTAGAGGCTCATCTAGCTATCAAAGAAGTCCATGACAACATATGTGGTGGAAATTTCAATGGTTTGGTTTTCATTACACGTGTCTTATGCATAGGCTACTATTGGCCTATGCTTAACCGAGATTGTTGTGACTATGTCAAGAAGTGCATCAAATGTCAAAACATTCCAATCTCACACATATCCCTAGCCACGCTCTTCAACCAGCACAAGACTTGTGGCCTTTTTCACAATGGGGGCTTGACCTTATTGGTCTTATTAAACCTCCTTCATCATAATGACATAATTTTATCATTACAACAATTAAATATTTTACCAAATAGGTGGAATAAATCCCCCTTATCTCATAAAATCATCAGCTTCATCCGTCATCACATTTTCTATCACTTTGGTATACCACATGAAATCATCACAGATAATGGAAAATATTTCAAAAATAAGAAATTTCATAAACTTTGTGAAACTTACAACATCAAGCTCAGCTTTTCCTCCTCTCCTTCCATAATCAAATGGCCAAGATGAAAAATTCAATAAAACACTCAACAAAACCCTCATGAAGATTTTTAACCAAACTCATAGAAATTGACATCTTCAAATCCCATTTTCATTATGGGCATATCGGACCATCTTTCAAACACCTATGGGTGCTACACCCTTTTCCTTAATATACAACACTAAAGTTGTTCTTCCTCTCAAATTTTAGATCGCATCCTTAAGCATTTCTTTCAAAGACTTCATCCCTGATGAGGATTATTGTCAAGAAAATTGAATTTTTAGATGAACATTGTCTAAATACCCTTGAACATATCAACGTCTATCAAGAAAAAATCAAACGATCAAAAAAAAAAATATCAAACAACTTGACATTAACATTGGTTATCTTGTTCTAAAGGAAAACCAACATATCACTAACATGGAAAAGAGTAAACATCGGAATTTTTATCTTAATTATCTTGGATAATATATTATCACTCATAAATATGGGTTGGGGGCTTATCATTTAGCCTCCCTTGATGGTAAATCTAAAAAGAGCCTCTTAATGGCCTACACTTGTGGTCATTCTACTATTAAAATATCATCTCATGATACCTTATTCAAACTACAATATCTATCTATCAACCTACACAACCTATTATCCTCATAATGATTTGTAACTATGTGGATTTATGTTAGTATACCTATTATGACCTTGAATATAGGAACAACGATCTTCTCATAGCATTTTCTACATGGACAAGTTCCTTGCTCATGATTAGGGAACCCCATGATCACTACTCTCATTGTCCCCATATATCATCCTATTTCATGACATGACAATAAAATAAGTGTAGTTTTCATGCTTATTTATCCTCTTATAAGTGGTTACCCGGGTTTCCCTCGGTTCAAAAATCAAAATATCCATGGGATGGATACAATAAAAATATAGATCGATCCCTTAAAGGATGGTTATTAAAAATTAAATTATGTCAAATAAATTCATAGACCACTCCCTCGAAGGATGGCTACCATAAAATCAAAAATTCAATAAAATCGTAGACCACTCCCTCAAAGGATGGATAACCAATAAAAATACACAATAAGGATTTATCGTATTGATAAGTCCTCATATCAAAAAAGGGTTTCCCACATCAATCAACCCTCATTTCAAAATCAAAAAATCAACCATCCGGGAAATCTTCCCGCATCAATAAACTTGTACAATATAAAGGGATGGGGGAAAAATTGGAACTCTCATGAAGAAATTTTTTCCCCATTTTTACTACACACAAACCTTTCATGTGTCATAAAATGATAGATATAACTATCTTGCATCCATTTATGATCCTAGTATGACTAACCATTATGATTCATATGTTAATATTATTTACAAAGCCACATGTGTAGTGTCATACGTATAAACCAAGTTTAACATCATACACTATACATATGTCTAAAAATTAAGGAAACACACATCCCACATTCTGTTCTTATCCATCATATAGTGCATTAATCAAATAATAAGATCATCATTTATCATAAACATATCCATAATCATAAAAATCACATCAAACATCTCTAATCTAAAAATATACATTTCACATACATCCATAACTCATCATATTGAAGTCATAACTAAACTCATTAAATAAATCATCATCAACTAAGTCTAATTCATCACATTGCAATCATTACAAACTCAAAACATAACTCAAAAATCTAAAAAAAACCACCTAACTCAACACGAGTGGGCCTCTGTCATCTCTGCACACCTCCAGCTGCCTCCATCTCACTTAAAATATAAAAAAACTCAAAAATTGGGGTTTATTTCATCTCTTAGGTTATCAAATCACAATAGTGTCAAATGAATCTCCAAATATCCTTTTATATCAATTTTCCCCCTTTTTGAGTACACCGAATTGGACTAATCACTCGATGATTTTTGTCAAATCACTAGCAACTTAGGGTAATTGGTAGTGATTAGCTTCCCCTTATCCAAAAATATCATTATTGACCTCCAAACCTTATCAAATAATCATTTTGTCATCATTCCTTGTCAAAATTACATGTTTCAAAGTGTGATTCTTTCTTTTGGGCCCGGAGACCCTCACAAAATCCAAATTTAATCAATCTACATAAAGCCTACCTTTATCAAATCCACCTTAAAATTCACATTATTTTTTAGGAAATAATTCCCTTTTCATCATTAAGTTATACATCTATAGGTCAAGAACCCATTGGTTATCCTATCATTTGGATTTCAATCTCATAAGCCCACCTTTGTGGCAACATCCTTTTACCAAGTATGCATCTCCCGATACACCATGGATACCATACACTTTTGGGAACCTTTTCTTGCTACTTCTTATGAGTCATATGTCTATAGGTTGAGAACCCATTAGTTCCCCTATCACTTGACTTTCTAGTCACACAAGCCCACCTTTGTGGAAATCTATTTCATGCCTAGTCTTGGGGCATCTTAAATTGAAACACAACATCACAGAAGCCTATCCCTTCATCCATCAACTTCATAAAACCAATAATCATTGCACTTCATCACAATAACCCCTTATTCAAAGGGGAACCACCTATCCAACACAAATATAATCATTCTACTGGTTTTATCTAACGACTTGTCCATCATAAACCACTTAACAAAAAGGGGCAAATGTAGACACCTATTTTCGGTACCCTACACTATTTATACACACTCCTCACATTCACACTCAAGCTATTAAACTTATCTTATTTCCCTAAACCATGTCTTCACCCCCATAAAATCATCTTTCATGCATAGCAAAAATCTATTCTACTCATCCTAAGTTACTAAAACCTCCCTAACCACTTAAAAACCATCCTAACCCTTTTTATCCCTAACCTCTTAACTCCTTCAACACATTCCTAACCATCTCCACTCACCCCATACCTAAATCAACCCATTTGGAAGTGGTTGAAACCATTTTCAAGTGAGTTTCCCCACTTTTTACATATCTCCAGCGATTCTAATGAATCGTTGACAATTATTTAAGCTAAATCAAACTTCATGAAGAAGATCCTCAAATATTTGTAATGAATCTCTAGTTCTATGATGACCTAGATGACATAATTACGAGACACTTTGACATCTATGGCATCCTTTTCATGTCCTTGAAAGATTCATAAATATTGTAATATTCCCACAACATTGTTTCTTAGCATTCTTCATCCAAGGTAAGATTTTTTCATCTATTTCCATATTCAACTCATCCCAACATCATCTTAAAGCTCAAATCAGTCTACAAATCATTTGTTTTACATCTAACTAGTGTCTTATTTAAAAATCAATCTTTTTCACAAAAATCGTTAGTGATTACCTCAAAATGCTAGCGGTCATACTGGATCTCCAGCTATCCATGTATTTTTATCACTTTAATCACATTTCTCATATCTAGAATAAATAAATCAATATGTTTGCTATCCAATATGCCATTTTTGAGTTGTTTCTCTCTCAGTAGATTATTATACCATGTTAGGAACATCCAATTACCATCATATACGACCTTCCTATTTTCCAAAAACCCTTTTCCTTGGAATAATTTGACATTACACATGAACTCATCCTTTGTGCCATCTCTTTGACACCAAATGTTAAAGACATCGAAGATCAACTTAAATTCATATGAGAAGAACATGACATTATTGAACAATCCTGGTTCGATTACTTAGATTTTGAGATTTTTGTAGCCCT
This sequence comes from Taxus wallichiana var. yunnanensis, assembly GCA_018340775.1. NCBI lineage: Eukaryota > Viridiplantae > Streptophyta > Pinopsida > Cupressales > Taxaceae > Taxus > Taxus wallichiana. The sequence continues at coordinate 73,913,610 of CM031235.1, read as the reverse complement.
CATCCAACCTTCTTATCATGGAAAGTATGTAATCATTTTTATACCCTTATACCAATAGTCTAATCCCATGTGCATAGCCTATCACCAAGTAGGCGTTGGGCACTCACCCAAGGCATGCACGGGCACCAACCCTCTCGTTTATGTGAGTCTCATGAGAATACACCATATTATGACAAATATTCAAGTGAAAATGAATAGAAAAGAACCATGCATCCTTTTGAGAACCTAGGATAAATTGTCATTTCATTGCATCTAGAAAGAGAAATAACAAACAACATAAGAAAATGGTTCATACATAAAGGAAATACATGAGGATTATACTCATGAACACATATATGATTTAGAATAGAGCCTTATATTCATATTATCATGTTCAATAACCACATTATATCCCTTGAGGTCATAATGACCCTCATATAACAATGTAGAGCCAAGTCATTCAACAGCTTCATACTATGTTCATCACATTACAAATATGAATGTAGACCCATCCCTCTAAGTGTGCCATCACCCCTATATTTTACTAATCCTAACCCATAGGATTCTCCATGGTATTTCTACAGAGCTTCACCTCTCTCCCACCAGTCTACAACTGTAATCACTCTCTATATTGTGTTAACACACATACCCATTTTCCTTCTTTTTTTTCTACCATAAACGCACCTCAATATATAGTTTTATTGACTCCACCGCCATGCCTTCGAGGTAATGATTGGCTGTCAAGTTTGCAAGTGGTCCTCCAATGGAGAATGCCTCCTTTGATATGAGCTCTCCACTCTATGCAATGATGCTCTTCTGGAACCTTCCATCTCATGTATAGAATATTCCCTTTTGATCCTACAGTTTTCGGATGACACCTTATCCACTCTGGATGTTAGAAGGGTCACGTTTTCTCATGTGCTACGTAGGACACCGAATAAGGATAAGTCCAAAACTTGTCTTGCCTTATGCACATGCACCATGCATTCTTCAAAACCCCGCTAGAACACTTCCCGTGCGCCTTAAACCCCACACGCACTTCTTCATATTGGGTCCTTCACGCCCACGCGCCTTCTAGTACTTAGCCAATATTCTAGTTCCCAACATCGCCCCACACTATGCTTGTTCTTCATCCTCGGAAACACTCTTTAAAGAATAAATAATGGTGGGCTCTTACAATGGTTTAAAATAATAAGAGAATGAAGAAATGGGGAGAAATAATGAAAGAATGGGGAACTTGTTTATTATTGGAGGAGGAAAGGGAAATCCTTTTCTAGTTCTGTCTCTAACTTCCCCAAGCATCAAACTCATTCTCGAGTGTACTAACAGAGGTCACCCACCAAGGTGCTCACTTCCTTAAAACTCATCTACTCTCCTTTTTTGCTCATGATGTCAACAACATTATCCAATTTCTTCCCCAAGTCTTCAAGGGTATCCATCTTGTGAGTGATCTAGGGGTAGACTTCCTTCAACCAGCTTTTGATCTAACCTCGTAGGGTTTCAATTGATTATGAATTCTTCTCCACCTTGGCCAATATCTTTTCTCTCTCTACTATATTCCCCTTATTTTTCTCTTGGAACTCCATGAATTTTATTTCATGGGCGGAAACCAAGATGCTTTCCACTTTATCCCTATCAGTGTAGTTGTCATAAGTAGATTCGGTGACTTGCACTACATCCTTCACTTCTACCAAAAGTTTCGTGTATCAAGCCATAATCTCAACAACCTTCATCTTTTTTTCTTTTTCAGATCCTACACCTCTTCATTGTAAGGATGCTAGTTAGATCCTCCATAAATTACAAGGTTGACTCATACTTCTGATCGGATGGCACTAAATCGGGGTGTTTTAGGAAAATTACATCTGTAATCATCTCCACCTTCTTAGAGACCTCGTGCACCTTATATTTTTCTTCCTTCAGTTCACACCTCAGCTGAGCATTGATCATCTCCTCTTGTTTTATGCCTTTTCTCTTCTCCATGAGCTCCTTCTTTTTCTTCTCCAATTCCTCCTCTAGGAATTTTACTTTATCATTTCTTCCAAACGGTATATCCTCAATTTCGATTGAAACCTTGTTAAGTGTGTTATAGACATGTTCATCCGATAGTTGCTTTGAGTGTTCACCAATGGATTTATTCCTTTGGTTTCTAGCACCTTCATTAGCACTCTCTAACTTACCTCAAATTATGGTTCATCCATGTGGGACTCAAACACCCAAGATAACATCTTTCTTGTTCATGGGTATGAACCTTCTCCATCAAATGATGACATAGCTAAGAGTTACTCTATTGGTACAAGACTGAAGCACGTACATAACACCTTGTTAGAATCATCAATGTATCGCATTTCCTTCCCTTATGCCACTACTATGCCCTTCCCATCTATTTGTGTATATTTTAGGAAGCTTATTGTCAATTTGGGATCTCCATCCATTCTTCCATACTCCTTCCCAACGCTTTGTTATTCTATCTCTTTTATAATCTCATTTGCACTCCTTTCTAACTCATGTTCCACCATCTTCTTCATGATGCGACCCACTTCTCTCTACATATTTCTCTACTTCATCCTTGGTGGGGCTTGAGGTTATTTGGTTCTTTATGCTTACTTATTCACTTACCCCCTTGCCTTGAGCCTCATCTTCTTCCTCTTCATTCTTCTCCTCATCTCCTTTCTTATAATCCTCTTCATCTCCTTCTTCCTCAGAATTATATACATCATAGACTGGATGGTCTTCACCTCCTTTAGTCTCATCAACGTCATCCTTTTTGTTGATGTAGGCATCTAGAATATCTATATATTTTGAGTCTGCCTCATCTATCACCTTTTGCTTCTTCCTTACTGGGGATTCCAATACAGGAGATTCTTATTTTTCTTTCTCCTTAACAGGTGATCTCTTCATTGGTGATTCCTCATGGGTGAGGTGCTCTTCATTCTCTAGTGCCTCTTCTTCTAGGGTCTTTACCTTGATAGGAGACTTCTTTCTCCATGCATAAGTGCTAGGTTTGGTGACTGCTTCAGTGCTCACCCACATATTGTGCGCCCGCACTCTTGGTGGTTTCTTCTCTTTCCCCTCTTCTCTTTCTCTCTTCTTTAGCGTGGCTTTATTTCTTCCCATGGGGTATACTAAGATGGAGACATCATTCTCTAGATAGGCACATTTTTCAAACTTTGGCCTTATTTGAAGGTATATCCTTGTTGTAGCCCTTCCAACGATTGGCAGTGTTATTGGTTTCATCATTTGAACCTCGTGGGAGACATACGCATGCTTTTAGGATACATGAGATTTCTACGCAGCTCATGACGGTCTTGGTCTAATTTACTATGGTCAAACCTTAGTATTTTGGCTTCTTTGAACCTATTGACCCTTGCCTGGAAGTATTGCATAGTGAAGGAGAAGGAAGCTTGCACCATGGACCTTTAGTCCCATTTGTTAAAGTAAATCTGCCAATGCAAAAATGTTGGTATACTAAAAATTCTACTTCCCCATCCATGAGCACAAGAACATACTCGGGATCCTCCACTCTGCTCTAAATGTGTCACGCATTCGTTTATACCATTTTTCTAGGTGTACCTTGTGAGTGGCCATCATGGTTTCACAAGTGTATTTTTCAAATATCTTTGTGGGTGAGGGATCCTCTTCTAGATACTCCCAAATAAATTTTTCCAACCCATCTAGCACTCCAATTTCTAAAAATACAATGGTGAGGAGGATGTTACCGAATAATATATTTTCTCCCTCCTGTGCATTGCTTATGATCTCATTTGCAATGAAAGCAGATAAGTTATAGATGGTTCCCTCTAATATCCTCCGGCATACATTTAGCCATGCCTTGTTCACTTGTGTCCATCATTCCTGATCATTGAGATTGGTCACCAAGTACGCAGCCATCCTCATAACAAGGTCTAGAATCTCAGTAATGTCAAAGTATCATGAACCCTTCTTGTAGTCATATGCTACTACAATTTCCTTGATAGCCTCCTTTTCATTCAGGTCATCATCTATACTTTCTCCTTCACAAATAAGGCCTATGAACTTAGATATCAGTTATGGTGTTATGTGCATCTTGCACCCTACAAAATAAAAGTGATCCTCATGCACACACGACATCAACCATTGATAAAGGTGCTCGATTGCCAAAGTAAGGAAACTCATACAATTGTAATAATCCTTCCTTCTCTAATTTAACCTTCACCTCATTTTTGTAAATAGGAATCCCATCTAACATCCTTTTATTAGCTAGGAGAACCAACTCTAGTGTCATTTCTTTTTCAACAGGTGCTCATGTGATGGTTATAATCACTCACAGTCATTTTCCTTAGATGCGACACCCATTCCTTTCCTAGCAATACTCCATCTCGTATTACATTTTTTCATACCATTCTTCTTTAGAGCTCATAACGACACCATTTTTATTTACTTTTCCCTTTCCCTTTGTTTTCTTTGGTGAGACTATTTCTTTTTTGGGGCCATGTTTTTGTCTAAATAACTATGAACTCACCTTGATTTGTTACTCTTCTAGACTCCAAACTCAACTCCAAAGCTCAACTATTGGAATAAACCCTTCTATCTTCATGCCCTGGCTTCCAAACCCTAATTAGGATAGTCTTCCACAAGATGGCACACCACAAATAACCTTTCCTCACGCTTGTGTACTCCTTCCTTCTAGTTTGTAGATCCACTCTAGTCACACACTTAAATTCCTTGGATTCTTTATCCTTCGTACAAATTTCTCTCTAGATGACCTAGTTCACAAGAGCACTTCAACTTTGCAATAGAAAAATAGAATAATGAATTTCTTGACCTTGTATTTATAATTTTTTCTTCCCTCCAGTAGTAAATGTTATGCCACCTACCAATGTAATTTAACATTAAATATGGCTTCTCCCACTAAGCCAACTTTAATTTCCCTTACCCATGCACCACATCCTGAACAAAAAATCCTTTACAACCTTTTAGCGTGTAAAAATCCAATCTAACCAAAGAATCTTACACGCACGTCTACAACACTTCAAGGCACTTCTTCATCAACCTGATTTTTCCCTCACTTTCCTCATGTTTTTCTTGCACTTGATGCATCCTAGAATTTACTGTATAACACCCTAGTCAAGCCGGCACATCACTTAGGCTAGACCGAGTGTTCACCTGAAGTGTGCAAAGGTACCAGTCCCTCTTTAGGGTTGTTGTAATAGGATGTTAACATGATGAAGGAAGTAACATATAGATTCATAACTAATCCATCATTCCACAATGCATGCTACACTCAGATCTATGAAAGAACAAGCTTTAAATAGTAATCATGATTTAACCATTAACATGCACTACTCAACCACACACACAATGATACTTAGATTCAGCCAATATCTTCCATCTATTAATAAATACATATACAATATTTTCAATCTATACCGACACGCATATGGAACTGATATAGTAGTCCAATCATATGCATACATTCCTTGTTACACACATACATACATGCAAATCTAAGTAATACCTACATACTTCCAAATCTCGTAATACATACATACTTCTAGCTCTCTCGTAATACACCATCTACTATGCACCTAACATCATATATATAGGGTGGGGAATTTCCCTTCACTACTTACCTATTCCAGAAATAGGTCGCATGTTATTGATATCCACATGTTGTTTACAATCATAACAACACATGTAAGTGCACTATCTATAGTCCTCTTGCAGTGAACTCGAATCACAATTATATTCTTAGATTGTCTTCATGCATAAACACTTCAAACCACTTCTCTAAAGATATATGATGCATGATGCACATGTCTCTACATCATTGATGTGTTCCGCACGCCATCTTCTAAAAATGGGTCTTCATGCTCAAAATTAGCTAAGTCCTAAAATATAAACTTGCCTTCCGCACATGGGTCCTTCCCCGTCCTTTTGCGGCCTTGGTTCTCGGGGCCTTCTATCCCACGCAGAGACTCTTTGTGTGATCTTTGACAAGTATTCCTTGACCAACATTACCCCACACTAATCTCATTGTCATCCCGATAATGGGTATGTCCAAATGTTTCCTCGAAAATGTTTCGCTCCTTTTAGAAACAGATAAGGTTAGGGGCTAGGAGGAATACCTGTGGAATGTCGAGATGGTGTGCGCATACCGTAGAGAAAGATCAAGCCGATCGCGAAGAACTCCTCTTTGTCTTGGAAGGACTACTGCGCAAATAAGAACACAAGACCACAAGATTTGATTAAACAATAAATGAGGAAAATGACTTGGGCCCAGAAATATAAAACTTCCTTTCGAAGGTGGTCAGCCTTCCCTCGCTAATATGAATTAACACAAAATACTCAGTAAAGTATCAATTAAATTTTTTCGTTGAACTCGGGTAGGGAAAGGTGGTTTTCGGTTTTGATCGAGGAACCGATGCGTTACCGATTGCTGACGATAATCGATGCCGGCCATATCGATAACCGATACCGGTGGGTTCTAGGATCTTCTTAATAGCTACGGTGTTTTGTAAGGCTAGTTTATGGATGATATTAGGAAATGGGATGATGAGGGATAAAAGAATGATAAGTTAGATGCAATGGCACGTTGGGTAGTGGATTCAAACGGATTTAGGAGGACCGAGATTCAAAGAGCATAAGAAATGTTATAACAGAGGACATGCAAGATGTGACTTACTAGTTTTGACAAAGATGCAAGTTGATCTCCTTGGTCGCAACACTTCCTGTTTCTTTCCACTCGCTCTTTGCTTGATTAAATGAAGATCTGACTCTGCTCCTCGCTCCCAATGCTCTGCTGATCCAAATCCTTCGACCGATCTCCAAAATGAAATTCCGATCCATTGTTTTGGTTTGGGAGCCCATTTACAGGAACCGATGGCGGTTGCGTAACCGACGGCGGCGAGTAGAACCGCATCGGTAAGGAAAAAGTAGGCTATTTTTAGTAAAATAGCCCACCTTCCCCGCTTTTCTCCCGAGAGATCAGTCGTGGGCTCGGTCAAGTGACTAGAAGGTCGGTTTTGGGTGCGAGAAAGGGGTCATTAGTTATGGGTGTAGGTGTGGACCAAGTTATGGGTCTTAATTAGGTTAGTTTTAGGTTAGGGCTAGGTCATGATGAAGTGGAAAAGTGAGGTGGTAGGTAGGGTGATGTGGATTTATCAATTAGAAGGCAATTAATAAATAATTGTGTAAGGTTTAGGTGATGAGGTTATATTGCGAGATGAGATGCGGGTCACAAGGGGTCGTAAGACATGAATTTGGTGTCTACATTAGCCCCTTATTGTCATGTAGCTTGTTTTGTAAAGTCAGAAAGTCGCGCAATAATATATGAAGTGGTTTCTCCTATTAAGGATATAGGTAATCCCCTCAAATCTATCATAGATTGAGTGAACGGGAAATCGTGATAGGGTTGATAAAGGGTGAATGTCAGTAGAGAGGATGGTAAGGTGGTGGGGTAGGTCCAAGGAAGCAGCACGCATGTTGAAATACAATAAGACGACTAGGGTACATGATTTGACGAGAAAACCAAAGCAATGTATAGGCAAAGGTCGATAGTTTATCCAAACAAGGGTGATATAATCCTGGTATCCAAGGCATAGGAAGTAGCTCCGTGGTATATAACAGTAAGGTACAGAACGTTTAGGCATGTTCGGCAAGACTCAAATGGTTGGTTTGGTTGAGATAAACATCACGGTCTAGGTCTAGGAAAGTTGGTCGACAGATCAAGTCAAGGACCCTAATCATGCTAAAACATGAACAGGTGAGCTCGATTGAACAAAAGGTACATGATGGATGGATAAAATAAAACGCTGATCAGTGGGTATGGTATCAAGTGATACGGCCTTGGGTCGGGCCAAGTTGTTGGGTTGTGGCCTTGCGTCAGGCCATAAGGGTAGAGTGAGGCCGTGGGTCGGGCCAAATTGTTAGGGCGAGGCCTTGGGTCGGGCCAAATAGGTAGGTTGAGGCCTTGGGTCGGGCCAAATGGTTAGGGCGAGGCCTTGGGTCGGGCCGAATAGGTAGGTTGAGGCCTTGGGTCGGGCCAAATAGGTAGGTTGAGGCCTTGGGTCGGGCCAAATGGGTAGGGCGAGGCCTTGGGTCGGGCCGAATAGGTAGGTTGAGGCCTTGGGTCGGGCCAAATAGATAGGTTGAGGCCTTGGGTCGGGCCAAATAGGTAGGTTGGGCCTTGGGTCGGGCCAAATAGATAGTAGGTTGAGGCCTTGGGTCGGGCCAACAGGTAGGCCGAGGCCTCGGGTCGGGCCAACAGATAGGCCGAGGCCTCGGGTCGGGCCAAATAGATAGGTTAGGCCTTGGGTCGGGCCAAATGGGTAGGTTGAGGCCTTGGGTCGGGCCAACAGGTAGGTTGAGGCCTTGGGTCGGGCCAAATAGGTAGGTTGAGGCCTTGGGTCGGGCCAAATGGGTAAACAAATGGTGTTCAGCAAAGGTGGATATAGGCGATATGTGGTTAAAAAGGGGCAAATGGTAAATAAGGGCAAAGAATGGGGTGAAAGTTGGGTAGAGAACCGATGTCGATTCTGAGTGACCGATATCGGTTAAGCGACCGATACCGGTTCCTTAGGGCAAAAATGAAACCGATATCGGAAAGGTAAAAACCTATAAAAAGAAAAATACGGCATTGTCATTGTCACTTTTGTTATTTGCAAACCAAATCAACTTGTCTGACGTGGAGAGTTGAGATTAGAGGCTTGATTGAGTGAGGTGGAGCTATCAGTATTGGCAGAGAGAGTTGATAGTGGGCCCGATTAAGGAGGAGGCAGCAGCTGATTGGCCGGGACCCAAAGCAGATCGTGATTGGAGCCATGGCACAGACAGCAGAGGAGCCGGAGGGGCCGACCACCGACCGCTACACACCCATCCCACCACGACGACGTGTCGCTGTCGTGTAGATTCAAACTCTTTAATTTGGTGATTTGGTCAGATTATGCTAAATTGGGGGTTTGGGTAGAATTAACCTTTTTAGGAAATAATGAGAAAATGGGAATGATTTGAAAAAGGAGAGGGTAGATAGGCTAGATAGGCTAAGGTGGGTAGGTGGGTAAGTTTTTAGGGTATTTGGGTGGGTAGATGGGTAGAAATAGGTAAAAAATGGGTTTTGGGGGCCGCATGGGGTTCGGCTCCGGAGAAGACAAAGACCGATGTCGGTCACTAAGCGACCGATCGGCCGCACAATTTTAGGGAAAGGGAGTGTTGGTGACCGCGCTGGCCATGTATCGGCCAAAGGCGTGGCTTGGTGGGCTCAGTGGGTCAGGGGGTGGGTTGGTTGTTTTGGGTTTTTGGGTTGGGTTGTGGGTGGGTGTGGGTTTGTTGTGGAGAAGGGTTTGTGTGGGGGTTGGGTTAGGGGTGGAGAAGGGTTTGTGTGAGGGTTGGGTTAGGGGTGGAGAAGGGTTTGGTGTAGGGTTGGGTTGGGTTTGAGTTGGAGGTGGGAGAAGGGTTTGGTGTAGGGTTGGGTTGGGTTTGAGTTGGAGGTGGGAGAAGGGTTTGGTGTAGGGTTGGGTTTTGGGTTTTTGGGTTAGGTTGTGGGTCGGTGTGGGTGTTGGGTTAGGGGTGGAGAAGGGTTTGGTGTAGGGGGTTGGGTTTTGGGTTTTTGGGTTGGGTTTGAGGTGGAGGTGGGGTTTGGGTGAAGGGTTTGATGTAGGGTTGGGTTTTGGGTCTTTTGGGTTGGGTTTTGTTTTTGTTTTGTTTTGGGTGGGGGATGGTTTTGGGGTTTTTAGGGTGGTAGGTTGCTAAAGAGGGGGTGGTAGAGAGTCGGGGTATGGTCGGGGGGATAAAAAAGGGTGTTTAGATGATAAAGTAGATGTTGTAATAAAGAGTAGGTCTAAGGATGTGGGTTGGTTTTGCAGCACGCGCCAGCTGACGATGCGGGATAGATGCCCCGCTGTTGGTGCGGATGATGAGGCCACACGTATCTCGCGGCTCATTGGGCCATCATGCGCGAGGTGGGACTCGGTGGAGTCCAGAGGTACAGAGCGATAGAGAGAGATCACACTGATGGTCGCCCTCATCGAGAGATGGGATCCGCGACCAATGTGTTCCATCTCCCGACCGGGAGATGACCGTCACATCGAGGATGTGTATCGCATCCTTCGCTTACCTATCGAGGGAGAGGCGCCTTCCGTAGATTCAGAGATCGCCATGGACAAAGATACCGCAGGTTTTTTTGGGATGCAAATGCTACCACCTACCATAGCGCGAGTATCGGGTACACGTGACACGTGACATGCACGTACTGCAGCATCGACACGAGACACGACCGACCGGGCCGTGGTTGATGATGGTCGGGATCACCCGCTTCGCCCCTCCCGACTCGTAGGGAGGCCGCTCCCACGAGCATTGATGGGGTACTACTTGAGATGGTGGAGGAGCACACCTGTTACGCCTGGGCACCAGTATATCTGGTGCAATTGTACAGGGAGCTATGGGGCTATCGCCGGAGGAGGCGATTCGGTATTTGCTCTACATTTTTGTTGCATTGTTGGGCATACGAGCACATCGTATGCATCAGGCCAGTAGGGTTACCCCAGCAGCCAGGGCCACAGGTCATATACCGATATGGCTTTCAGAGGTGGTTGGGGGTCGTGGGCCAGCCACGAGCAGCTTGTCAGGGTCGGGATGTGGCATACTATGACACTTCACTGAGGGCCTTACACAGCAGAGACATCAGTATGGAGACCCTACAGAGGTCACCACCCCGGCAGAGGAGCCCGCTTATAGTTGCCGCCTAATCCAAGACACATTCTCGGATAAGCAGACGACGAGGCCGAGAGAGTACGAGCGATACCCCCGGAGAGGGTACGCAGCAGATGGGGCCGCGACAGACGAGCCACCTCCCTTCCCCAAGACAGAGGGATGATGTAGAGGCCCCACCGCCCGCACCACACCCTTTGATCCAGATTGGGTAGCGAGAGGCAGCAGTGAGGGTGTAGATGATGTCGGTGCACGGAGCATACAGGTGTGGGTGGGTCGGGCAGAGAGCAAACAGATAGTACCGCCGCATGACCCGCACTTGGTGCAGCTTATAGGAGAGAGAGATCAGCCAGGGGTCAAAGTGTAGCTTTTACAGGGCAAATAGCATGCAAAGACAGCACGTATAGGTGTCTCTTACAGGGCAAATAGCCCAGCTCAGGTGTCTTACAAAGGCCACCAAAGCCCAGCTCAGTGCACAGCAAGCAGAAGACCAGTGCACCACCAAGACCACCACCACAGCACAACACAGTGCAGTAAGTGCAAGAAGACAGTACCGACCACCACGCCACAGCACCACCAAAGAAGACTCAAGACAGCTCGGGGGCATTGGTCAGAGGTGCTGGGGACCAGCCCTGGCCCCGCGGCATGGCTCGAGAGCGCTATATGGAGGTTAGAGCAGAGGCCCGATATTATCGTGGATATTCTCGATGGTACCGAGTCGAGTATCGTGCTTATGCAACAAGATAGGCGTAGACCTCTCACAACCAGAGATCTCAGGAGGCGCAACCACACCGGCGTGTCCGTGATGGGCAGAGGCGAGAGGCACCACAGTGACCAGCAATGGGGAGAGGTGCCGAGGGGTGGGGAGAGCCGAGAGATCCCGACATGGTTGTTGTATTTTAGAGATGGGCACCGGCCTCGCGAACCGGTGTATTGATAGAGGCCTCATGTGCCTATGTATTATTCATGTATTCATTCATTCATTTATCAGATACCGGCCGCGAGCCGAGTAGGGGTCAGATAGTGGATACCGGTCTCATGAGCCGAGTATATAGCTATTTTTGATACGAGGACCGGCCTCGCGAGCCGAGCTCGAGATTTTTTTTTGACAGCTTATCGCGGCTCGCGTGCCGGCTTTGTTGTATGATGAGATCACAGAGGCCTCGATGTAGGGCACATTGTATTTTTGAAAACTTGTATATATATATATATATAGACGATGTTTTTTTGATCCACATGCAAAGTGTTCAAAATGTGTTTAAATATTTAGTTAATGGCTGGTAATATATAGAATGTGTGATGAGTTTAATTGACATGTTGATAGATGGATGATGCTGATGTTTTTGTTTTTTTTTTTTTTTTTTTGTACGTATATATGAATGTCATGTTATGTGATGAATTGGTGGTTTTGTGACATTGTGATATATGTAACTGATGAGTTGGATCCAAATGATGTATAGATTGATAGTTTCTTGATATCCGTAGTTGATGGTTTGTGTATTTGTATAAAATAAATGATGTTAATGAAATTGTGATGCTATGTGTGGTGGATGAATAAATGTGGTAAATTGTGTTGTGTATGCAGGAAAAGAGGCGGGCGCGACAAAAATTTAGGTGAGAAATGAAGAAAAGAACGCTGTTGAGAAAAGATAGGTGTGTAACCGATATCGTAGGAACCGATATCGGAAATGAAGATGAGACCGATATCGGTTAAGTAACCGATACCGGTTACTTAGGTATGAGCTTTTCTAAAAATAGAAAAGCTAGGGTGGCAACTTAAGTTTTAATTTTAGAGCCATGCAAGAGGTTAAATACGCGAACGCGACGCTTTTTGACGACTGAGACAGGTTTTTGCATGAGAGATTTGAGTGATAAGGAGAAAAGAGACAAGGAAAGTGAATGTGATCCGAGATTCAGAAGGCAGAAAGACAAAGTTGAAAAGGTGATCATGGCAGAACGAGGAGAAGCATCCAGCAGGCAGGGACAAGAGGGAAGACAAGGGCCACCTCAAGCTGCTGCAACCCAAGAGGTAACGTTTTGTTTGTGATTTGACTACTGCATGTTTTGTGAATAAGATGGGGGAGAGTAGGTGGGTAGATATGAGAAAGAAAACATGATAACAAGGGTCAGCAGAGGTAAGTGTTACAGGGGTAGGCAATCGTGGGTTTTAGGTATGTTTGTATGTATAAAAGGAATAAACGAGCAAATTATTGTCGTAGGTGGTTGTTTTTAGGGAAGGTGTATGTAATCGATAAAGGACCGAGCGTAATGTTAGAGGAACCGATCGTTACATCGAACCGATACGTTATGTATAACCGATACCTTAAGCATCGGAGGAATTTCCGTATGTTTGAAAACCCCGACGGATTGAATGGTTGTTTGTTGTTTTGGTGTACGCAGCAGAGAGGCGGGTTGAGGATGAATGATAGTAAGTGCAACACTGCCATTGTCACGAATCCGAGCGATGTAACACCAAATGGAATGGACATTGATAAATCGTTGGGGTTAAGTGGAATCCTATTATTCACGAATCGCACGTAACCATGGTATGTTACAAAGCGCTGATCGAGAGATGGAATCCCGAGACAAATACCTTCTATCCGCCAACAGTGAAATGACAAGAATATCGAAGATGTGTTCCGTATTTCGAGACTCCCTATTACAGGAGAACCAGTATATCAGGCACTACCTAGCGCGGCACGGGGAGCGATAACCGCAGTATTTGGTCCATACGCACGAGATTTGACACAGCGAGGTTTATCCTTTACGTATGGGGTAATGTATGCAGCACACCCTGAGGAGACAAGGTTAGCAGTGCTATTAATGATAGCGGTAGGGTATTATGCATTACCGAGGGCAGAAGGGGGAAGATTTCCAAAGGCATTGATGTGTGTTATCTGGGAGATGATAGAAAGGAACGTGACTTTTGCATGGGCACCTGCATATTTGGCGGAGCTATACAGGGGTTTATGGGCTTGTAGGTGAAATCACAGGATGACACTGGATTGCTCATACTTATTACACTGTTGGGCCTATGAGCACATTGTTTGTGTGCGACTCAAGAGGCCCAATCCTCCAGGAGAGACCGAGTACAGAGGTCGGGATTCGACGATGGGTCCGCATGGTAACAAGAGGCAAGATCTCAGCCGTGACGGGTGACATTGAGTATTACAGCAGTAGGTATGGGAGAGAGTGACGGTCATGATATCTTTGAGGCCTTACGGGAACTATATGGTAACAGAGAGCATAGCTGAGGAGTTAAGGGGTGTAGAGCGAATGAGGTGGATCGCGGGGCACAGGCCAGGTGAATATGAGAGGATTCCTATAGATCGCGTGCGGCGACAATTTGGATTTGTGCAGGATATACCCCTGGCTTATAGACCATATATGAGGATCGACGCAGAGGCAGTACTCTCACCTCCCCAGCCAACACCTCCGTAAGGTCCCAAGAGGTAAATGATCGCAGGTAATGGACGCAGGAACGACAGAGGCCTATAGATTATGGTGGGCAGTGGAGCTGCGAGGTATACGTGATTGTCCTGACATAGCTGTGATTACAGCAGAGAGGGATCGTCTGCAGCATTTAGTTCAGCAGCTCCAAACGCAGGTGAATGAGACAAGAAGATTGTTAGTGGTCATGAGTCACGAGCAAATGAGACTAGAGGCTGGAGTTCTCCATGCGAGAGGGCGTATTCATATGTTACAGGAGAGATTGGCAGATCAGTGGGCGGTACCAATAGCCGTGGTACCTTTGAGGACAGAGAGGCCCGACGAGAGGGGTCGACGATCACGATCATCACCTAGTTCGGGATGAGGCGTGAGGGTCTGAGTAAATGTTAGCAAGGTATAAGAATAAATAAGGATGCCGACCTGCGTGTCGATGATAGAGAAGATGTATTTGTTTAACATCTAAATAAAGCTGAATATGTATGTTGATTTGAGTTACGATAAAAATAAGAATGTTTGTGTTTTGATTTTCGGTGTTTTGAAAAAGGATAAAGAGGAATGTGATTAAATAGAAATACACAAAAATATTTATATTTACCACACATGATAGGTTATGGTAGGGGATGGTCGAGCTAACCTTGGGAGACCCCATGTCTCCGAAGTGCTGCCTACATAGCCCATTGCACAAAGCAAGGAGGGGCCTCAGACCGATGTAGTTCTCCCTTAGGATCAGGGAGAGGCGAATTCAGGCAATTTGGTACGGTTTAGGCAATTGGTTGGTTGGTAAAAATATTAAGATTGGTAAAGGTAAGGTTGATGGTGTTGGTAATGAATTGGTGATGTTGTAAAAGGTATAAGGGAAGCGAAAGTTAGCCTACCCAAGTAGAAGGGAACCATGTCCTGATTAAGGTCAACACACAATCCTAGATGCGAGGCAAAGCAGAAAGAATGCTCCGTAGGTGAAAAGAGCTAAACAAACCACACAACGTAGAACGAGCTTGGAGCCCTAGGTACCGTGCATAGACGAGAAGTCAATCGGTGAAAAGAGTTGTGTGATCACAATATATCGAGCGTACATTACGTCCCTTGAGTTGAAACAAATGGTGAGGTGAGGTGGATGATATAGCTGAGGTACGGAGAACTTATTACAAAGTGAGTGTTCTGACGGAAGAGAACCTACCCTAAATAGACAAGTCCATGACTCAAAAGTTCTTTTGAATGAGGCTTTTATTTTATTGAATGTAGACTGATCGATGCGGGAAGTCTACAAGGGATATTGATTGTATTATTCTTGAGGTCTTCACGAAGCTGATCGATGCGAGAAGCTTCTGAGAAAAGGCTGACTGTGTATAGCTGTCCTTCGGGGGAGCAGTCTATTTATAGTAGCAGATATGATTTAAATGCATAGCTGTCCTTCGAGGGAGCAGTCTATATATATAATAGCATCAATAGTTTTTGGCATATAGCCGTCCTTCGAGGGAACAAATATATATAATTTAGATAGCTAGATGTTCTTTTGGCGTGAAGCATCTAGTTTGGTAGGAAGTTTGACTCAAGAAAATCCCATAAGAATACGGTTTATTTTAATTCTTTGAAGTCATGGACTAGACTAAAAAGGGAAAGGCGTCGTTAAAGGGGAGGTGAGAATCAAACTATGTGAGCTTGATTGTTATTATGAGGTGTAGGAAACAGAGTGTATGTAGTGGTATGGGAGCTCAAGGGACGAGCAGTAGGCGGATAAGAAGTGATATAACACTAATTTCAACAATAGAATGGTCGAAGATGTAAGGCATTAGGGCTCAGCTCAAAGTTTACCATTAAGCAAAGCTAAACGATAAGTACCAGATCCATAGGTGTGAGTGATTATATAAGGCCCAATCCAATTGGGAGCAAATTTTCCACGTTTGCTCTTTTCTAGTTTGGTTACATGTTGATTCTCTTTGAGGACAAGATCACCAACCTTAAAAGTACGCTCATGAAGTCGCTTATCATAAGCACGTTTAATGCGTTTTTGATAGATTTGAAGGTGATCAAGAGCCGTAAGACGGCGTCACAAGAAGCTCCAATTGGGCTAACCGCTCTCGCGGAAATCATCGCTGGTGAGAATATCCTCAAGAGATATTCTAAGGGAGGGTATTTGTATTTCGAGAGGCAAAACAGCCTCTGCACCGTATACCAAAGAAAAAGGTGTGGCATTAGTGGAGGTACGAATACTAGTGCGATAAGCCCAAAGGGCAAAGGGATGTGATCGTGCCAATTTCTTCCGGATTCATCGACAACTTTCATGAGGATTTTGGTTAGTGTTTTATTAGAGGACTCGCTTGCCCATCAAGCTTGTGGATAGTAGGGTGATGAGAAGCTAAGTTTGATACCAAAGTTGTCGCAAAGGTCTCAGCAACAACTTGTTTTTAAAGATTTACCATTATCTCGTTATTAGGCGATGAGGAATACCAAAACGATGATAATGTGATGGTTAATGAATTCGACAATTTTTTCTTTTTTTTGATTGAAATGAGTGGAATAGCCTCCACCCATTTTGTGTAATATTCGGTCATGTGATTATCCAACGGTGACGCTGTGAAGAGGTCGGGTGAATCTCACCAATAAGGTCTAAACCCCATCGGGAGAAGGGCCAAAGATCTCGAGCGACCCTGAGCGGGTGGCTAGGAGTATGTCAAGGTCAGGCATGTTGTTGACACATAACACAACGCTTGACATATTCGTAGCAATGTTATCGAGAGTAGGCCAATAATAACCAAGGCGAAGGATTCGCTTTGGCCACGGCAAGGCCGCTAAAATGTCCACCACAAATACCGCATGGACCTCGCTGATGGTATGAGTGGCCTCCGCGCCGCTAGACAAAGGAGGATGCCATCAAAGCCACGTTTATAGAGGAGTCCCCCATGACAACATAACGCGAAACACTTTTAAGAAAAGCACGTTTCCATTACTAGTAAGGTCGTGGGGAGGACAGAGATTGTAAGGTAGTCGTGAAATTGGTGGTACTGTATCCTCGCGAACTAGTAGACACAAGTATTTATCGTACAAACTACCGGGTTGAATAGATGGGACAAAAAGTTGTTGACCACGACGAATAATTCGTAGTCAGTGGTGGCGCGGAATTTGCGAGGCTAAGCAAGCCATAGTGTCCGCAAATTTGTTAGTGGAGCGTGGAATGGTTTGTATAGAATAATAGTGAGTAAATAAGGCTAGAAGTGAATCCACGTAGTGTTTGTATTTTTGAAGTTCCTCATTTTTGCATTGGTAGACGCCCATAACTTGATTGACTACCAATCGAGAGTCGCCAAAAATGTTGATAGATTTGATGCCTAAGTGTAACGCAACTCGAGACCTGCAAAAGGGCCTCGTATTCCGCATTATTAGTGCAAGGGAAATCAAGCCGAAATGAAAGAGGCATAGGCTCAAAGCGCCGAGAGGAATGAGAACAACGCCGGCTCCTCCACCGCGCCGGCATTTAGATCCATCAAGAAGAGGGTCATTTGATACAACTCTTCCCGAGTGAAAGAGTGGCGATGAGTTCGTTGGGAAGGTAAAATTGGTAAATTGTTCCCTGTAAAGGGGCCTCCGCAAGTTGGTCTCGCAAGAGTTTGTCCTTTGATTGACTTCGCTGTACGAATTCAAGGTCAAGGTCAACGAGGAGCATAAGCCATCGAGCGATACGCTGGTTTAGATGCGGTTTGGCGCATATATAATGAATGGGGTCTGTGTTGGTGATGACAAAAGTTTTGTGATTCAGAGAGGTAATGTCGAGTTTGGTGGCTACAAATGATAGGGCAAGGCACAATTTTTCTACATGTGTATACCTAGTCTCATAATCCACGAGGGTACGACTTATATAATAAACGGCTCCTGCTCTCGCCGTGTCCGATCCCGATGTGCGCAGCATAAAGACCTATAAGCATGGTCAAGCGGCGAAAGATAAAGGTAGAAAGGGCGGTCGTCCCGGGGTGGGATAAGCACGGGTGGTCTGCAAGAGATAGGATTTGAGAGCTTCAAGGCTTGGTGACACTCCTCACCCATCAAAGGCAATGTCCTTTTTAAGAAGGTGATGAAAAGGTCGACACCGATCCGAGAGTCGGGAGATGAAACGCCGGATAGATCGAGCTTACCTTGTAAACTACGCAATTGTTTGAGATTTTGGGTGGGGGCATTTCTAGGATAGCTTTGACTTTAGATGGATCGACCTCAATGCCACGCAAAGAGACGATAAAGCCAAGAAGTTTTCTCTAAAGAACACCAAAGACACATTTCTTTGGTCAAGGCGATGCAATATTGTAACAAAGCATCAAAAATAATGGTTAAAACATCAAGATGTTCACTACGATGTTTAGACTTGCCAAGAAGATCGCCGACGTAATCTTCAAGGATAGTGTGCATAATGTCATGAAAATGTAGGTCATAGCCCGCCGATAGGTCGCACCAAAGATTCTTAAGGCCAAACGGCATGACACGATAATGTAAGGTTCCCAAGGAGTTATGAAGGCAGCTTTGTGTTGATCGGCAGGGCAACCAAAATTTGGTCAGATCCTCAAAAGCCATCCATGAGAGAGAGCATCTCATGACCTGCAGCTAGATCAACAAGTTGGTCAATGCTAGGTAAGGGGAAGTCATCCTTAGGGCAAGCGAGGTTAAGATCCCGAAATCAGGCATATCCGAAGTCCCCCTGCCGCTTTAGTGATGTACGATGTTAGAAATCCATTGAGGATAGTCAATAGGCAAGATGAAGGAAACAGAAGGAGTCGCTGAGTTCCTCTTCACCAAGAGAGCAATGCGTGGATGCATTTTTCTCAATTTCTCGCTTGACTGGTTTGGAATCGGGGTTTAGGGTGATGTTATGGACGGCAATGGTAGGATCAATTCCCGGCATGTCGCAGTAAGACCATGCGAAAGCTTGGTCATGAGCACGAGAAAGGTAGTAAAGGCGGCTTGTTCTCGATGTGTTAAGGGATTGTCCAATCTTCACAATGTGAGGATCCTCCTCCGTGTGGATGTTGATTTCTATGGTAGATCTGCTCAAAGATGGTTTGGGTTTCAGATGGTAAGGCTCGTTGAATATAAGAATCATCCGCGCCAAGGTAAGTGAGGATGGAGTCGTCATCCTGGCATTCAACAACATTAATCAAAGGCGAATCCTCTTCGATCATGTCTGGATACAGAAGGGGAAGAGAAGATGGGTCCTCATTATCGCGTTGATAAGTGAGAGGACCTATGAAGATAGCATTTATGAAAAAAAAAAGTTAGGAGGGATGGATTCAGGGTCTATAGATTGTGTGGGTGATGATGGCAAAGTGGGTGATGACGGTTTGGTAGGGGCGACGTCTTCTTCTTCCAGGATACAGCTGACAGGAGGTGTCTCCTGTGTAGGTGTATCGGGAAAACCGAGACCACTGCGATCATTATGTTTACGGGTAGTCACGGGAATGAGTGTATGTCGGCCTTGTTCGTAAAGGCCAAAACCAAAGCCTTCCACGCACAAATGAGTCAAGAAGGTGAGGGATGGAAACGACGATTTGTCAAGTATTGAAAATCGGATCGAAGGGAACCACACCAAGAGGAGGTTCAGGGTAATGGAGGATGCATCAACACCCCCATACGTTAGGTTAGTGCGGCAATGGGGTGGTCCGTAAGAGATTACCTCCCCCACGCGACGGTCCGTAGTGGGATGTGCATGTAATTGTCCGTACTCGCGGGTAGGGAAAGAACTAACGCATATAGGCGGTACTCCCCAAACAGCCGTAAGGCGCCGAAAACATCTACTAAGGGGTCCTGAGGTTGGAATGTTAGCATGCGGAAGGGAAGTGGTTTTTGCGATGGTGGTTTCATCACCAAGGCGTAGGCGGGCTGAGGTGGATGGTTGAGGTACATTCAAGAGGATGGTCAGGGTTGAATGTATGGGTGTCTTGATTGGTATAAGCACATCGTTAGGGCGGTATAACATATCAGCAGGTTTTAAAGGGGGAGGGTCAGCTTTTACTGGTGGACTTCCCTCATACTCAAATTTTATGCATCTATGTAATGTCGAGGGAACGCATCCCATGGCTCGATCCAAGGACGACCCAACAATATATTATATCGAACTCTCCTCCAAGACATAGAAGAGTTCGGGTAAAGTACGTGGTCCTACCCGAATGTTGAGATCACGGTGCCTAAGGTAGAAGTAATAGCGCCATCAATGACCGCAACATGATGGGGTCAGGCACACATGCAACTGTAAGGGATATTCATTTGTTGGAAGGCTTTCAAGAGATGATGTTTAGGCTAAGACCCCCGCCAATCATAACACGACGTACTCCGAATGTCCCGATGTAAGTTTCGAGATGAAAAGAGCAGGGTCGATCTTCTCGTACTAAAGTCAACAATTTCGCCTTCTGAGAAACCGATCAAGCAGCAGCCTTGTTGTATGAGAGACGTATGGTCAGGGCAAGGGGTTGTTTGGTGAGAGAAGCAACGTGATCGGGTGTTAGAATGGAGGCGACAGTGGGTTTCATTAGGTAAAACCTCTATCCTCAAGGATCTCAACGAGAGCTTGTCGATGAGATTCAAAGTCCAATGAGATCATACAAAGGTCATTTTTACTGCGATCGGTGAAGCCGTTTAATCATATTTCGGTGGGCAATGCCATTAGAGAGACGGATAGGCGGGTCCGCGAATGACCACTTTAGGTGGTGGTGCAATCGGATGATGTTCGACGGAGAAAGAGATGCCGCAGTGTGTTTTCTTTTGCTTTCCCATTGTTTTTCTCGCCTCGAGTAATGACACTAATCATATTAATCTCAGTAGACCGAGATGAGGAAGATGGTCAGATAACTCATGGTCTTCAAGAGGTGGGGTCAGTAATAATGATAGATCTTGGTGAGGCGGGGACAGATGGTATAGGAGAGGGAATGGAAACTAAAGGTCTCTCCCTTCGTAAGTTGTCTTTCTTAATCTTTCTATCCGGGAGAGGTGACTGACGAAGGATGGTTTTTAGAGCTTTGCATCCCTCCACATCATGTCCTGGTGTGCGGTGATAAGCACAGATTTTAGACTCATCGTAACCCATAGGTCGGGGTTTAGACGGATCATAAGGTCTAAGTGGAGGTAGGGAAATGGTCGCATTCTCCACCAACATAGCAAGGATTTTGGCGTAAGATCCTTTGAGTGGGTCAAAATCGGAAGAGGATGAGGGTATTGGTTGTGCGGGTTTTGGTAATGTTTGGGCGTGGTTGGTTCGCACGGGTGGTGGTTTAGCCGAGGGGTGTTGATACGTGGTTTTCACTAAACGTGATTTCTTCGCACAGGTTTATGCTTATGTCGATGATGAGGCCGCAGATGATGTGGTATCGTAAAACAACCACTGGGGAATAGGAGTGACCGAAAACAAATCTTTTGATGATGGAATTTGTTTAGGGTCGATAGTGGACAGATACGCGGAGTGACGGTGTTGCTATACCCTGAATTTCGTATGGGTGCGTAAGGCGAGGTTGTTTTGAAGAAAACGCAGAGGTATGATATATTGATGTAAGGTAGAGGGATGGGGTCCCAATATGGAAGGTAGGTATGACGATGATGGTTTTGATTGTGATAGGGGCACGGATTGAGTTTGTCTCCTAGGTGGCGGACGGATTTATTTTTGGATAGATCGAGTCGCTTAGGCGGGTGCGTTAGACCGGGCATCGTGAGGTCCCAAGCATAGGGGAAGATCTCGGTTAAGTTGATAGAAGTGGACGGGGCATTTGGGTAGAGGTGAGGGGGTGAAGGTGAGAACAGGGGCATTTTAAGCTTCGTAAACACTTCGGGTATATGGTGGAGACATCAGATCACCATTTGCATTTGAGTAGAAAAAGGGGTACTCAAACGCTCCCATAGGGCCTCGTCTATCTTCTCGTGGAATGACAAGCCTCCAGTGTGATTTGTAATTTTTGTACATGAAGAACGACGGGGTCAGTGATTCCAGTCCACCGTGGGTGTGACACAGAGGTAGATGAGGCAATCGTATCAATAGATGTTAAGAGGTCAACCGATCGTTGAAAAGATTTAGGCGATGAGGGACTAATAGGTAGGAGGGCGTGTTTGAGGGGATCTGTCATGTTTAAAGAATGTGGTGATGTCAAGTAAGAGATTTCTCGCCTAAGGATGTCAAAAGGAGTGGCGAGCCTTCCTCTCAGTGCAGCAAGAGAGCGGTAGAAGGGGACGTTTGGGAAATAGATAAATTAGATAACATCCGCCTCACGCACCTTGTAGGGATGTGGTGTAAGAAGACTCATCGATGAGAAGAGAAGTCCTAGGTAGTTAACTCTTTTATGGGTAAAGGAATGATTTCACTTTGGCTTGATGGTGGTGAAGGAGGTTCGACTCCCGTGTTGGTGGAGAGGCTTGATTCAAAAAAATTTCAATAGAGGCTTTTGGCCGAGAATCGAAGACTCGCATGGATCTCATGAACACTCTCCTCGCTAAGATATCTTGGTTTACGTTATCATCGTTGGACGAGTGATTCGGGAATGGCTTGTTGAAAATTTTCAGATTTCTGCTTAGCAGGGGCGTTAGGATTATCGAGGGTTATATCCCCCACACAACCATTTCCTCGCACTATGTTTTTCAACATCTTGCAGCTTTCATGACTATGTCCTTTTACGCGTGAAAGTTACAAAAGTCATTTTCTTTGTACTCAGAAGGTATTGCATGGGTGGAGTCAAACCCAGAGTGAGGTTTAACAGGGGCAAGGTGATAGCCCCACTTTGAGCAATTTCTCCAGATGACGCCATAAGTTTCTCCCAAGGAGTGTAATTGGTGGGCTCGGCTTTGTACTTATAAGTGGTTTTCATGGAGTATCGACGGTGTTTGAGATTTGACCATTACCGCATGGACAGCTCCTTTTGATTTAGAAGAAGTGGACGCGTGAGGAGTGGCGGTGTTTTGGCTTGTTGGTAGAATCAGAGTTCGAAATTGGGGTTTTTGTTACGCAACCGCAATTTCTCTTCTTCTAAGGCTCGAATTTCTAGTTTCCGAGCCATACAGTAAAGGCCTCACGAATGTGTGAAAGTTTGAATTTGAAGAGTAGGAGAAATGTGCTTAGCACATGCCCGCGTGAAAAGTTCGATAAGTTCACTTGAGGCAAGGCATATGTAAGTTGGTTGATAAGGCCCCGCCATCGTCCCAACGAAATCTGCTGATAGATTCGCCTTCAATTGTCGGATGGCATAAAGGTCGGTGATAGATACTTTCTTGGCAATGTTAATGGAGAAATGATCCAAGAAAGATTGGGCTAGTTGGTTAAAAGAGAAGATCGAGTGTTGGGTTAAAGCACTGTACCACTCCAAGGCGGGTCCTGATAAGGACATGGGGAAGGTGCGAGTAACAAGGCATCATCATGGGCAATCAAATAACAAGCATGTCTAAATGATCGCAAGTGTTGTTGAGGATCCTCTTTACTGTTAAAACGAGTAAATTTTGGCAACTCCCATTGAGGAGGATATGAATGAAGGGGGACAGAAGGGTGAATGGGCTCCCGACAAACTTGCTCGTATGTCAAGGCGCTACGACTTCCCGAAACCAAAGCCTCCAGTTTTGCATTTTGTCCATCATTTGTTTGATGAAATCTGTGGTCGGATGAGATGATGGTGCGGTTGTGGTAAACGGAGGCAAGTCGACCAAGGGCTTCCGCTGACAATGGTGGGGCTATGTTGATAGGTATGGAGTATGTCCCATATAAGGTGTTGAGGTTAATGGATACGTGTATGGGAATGAAAAGGTAGGCGAGCTTGAGAAGGAAAGCTCGTGTGAATAGGTGGCAGAGAGTAAGTCATGAATGGAGTGGTCCAAAGAGAGATGAGGTAGGGGCAATGGTGGTAACGATACGTGG
This sequence comes from Taxus wallichiana var. yunnanensis, assembly GCA_018340775.1. Taxonomy (NCBI): domain Eukaryota; kingdom Viridiplantae; phylum Streptophyta; class Pinopsida; order Cupressales; family Taxaceae; genus Taxus; species Taxus wallichiana. Next base: position 73,889,639 of record CM031235.1, on the reverse strand, counting down.
GGTCCAAGATTAACCAAAGGAAAGCTAATCGGGTCGTATGAACCTCTCGCCGCCGGATCGGGAGACGGGGCTAGAGATGCAGAAGTAAGGCAAAGTTGTTATTAGGAGGAGTGGGAGCTAAATGAGCAGCTATACTAATAGGCATGCCAACAAGGAGCCGACCATCAAAGCGACGGTCAGTGGGCATGAGACAAATAGTATTGTATAAACTGGGATTAGCATCCGTAAATTTGGCAAAGTCCTTGTCTCCTACAGAATTTGGGGGATCTCACTGGTGTCCGTAGGGTTCCCTATAGAATGTGAAGGGGGTGATTCAGGCAAAGACACAGAGCAGGCATGTGAAACCATGGCGGCGGCTTGCTTCCGAGTGATGACAACCATGGACAAGAACACACAGGAAATTTTCAATCTATCAAGAACAAAAACAACCTCAGAATGATGAATTTGGCAAGTTGCTGGTTTGTCAGGGGCTGATGAAGACAGTAACCGATATCGGTTTAATAACCGGTGTCGGTCACAGAGCAAACGACGTCGGTCCCTTAACCGATGCCGGTGTCAAAAGTCTAGGATAAGAAGATATAAAAGGCTACTAATTTGATTTTTAGCAACGTTGAGTATATTTATCAACTTATTGATCACAGAAGACAAAGTATGACAGAGAAAACAAAATTTGAAAACAAGCAAGATGCACACGCAAATCCGAGACTAACCTAGGGTTAATTTTAGTTATCGTGGGCTTATGCCTTTAGACGTAAGATGATGTCGTAATCCTAAACAACAAGACCTAGGGAAATGTCAAGTTTGTTTTGGCTTATAAGGTTACCTCAATCGGGCGTGAGGAATACCGCGAAAAGGGGGATGTTTGAGCTGTTGTTAATTGTGAAGTGATTCTAAGATGTGTCAGGCAAAGAAACTAGGGTTAATTTCCTCACAATACCGTGGATATCACCCCCACGTGTACGACTTCGCTACTTAATCTATGTTCACTAGAATCAAGAACAACAAGCAGAATGCAATGCATGTGTTTTAAACCCAAATCGAAAATTATGTTCGATGAAGCAAGAGAGATGACTTTCACTAATGCGAAACTAGGAAAGCAAGACAAATTCTTTACGAAATATATAACAAAAGCAAGAATAAAAGAAATATGCTTCCTAAAATGAAAATAAGCAAGAGAAAGAAACCCAAAATGGGTCCCACCTGGGTACAAAATGTTTCACTCGAAATGTTTCTGCCTTTTTAGAAACAGATAAGGTTAGGGGCTAGGAGGAATACCTGTGGAATGTCGAGATGGTGTGCACGCATCAGAGAGAAAGATCAAGCCGATCGCGAAGAACTCCTTTTTGTCTTGGAAGGATACCTGCAAATAAGAACACAAGACCACAAGATTTGATTAAACAATAAATGAGGAAACTGCCTTGGGCCCAGAAATATAAAACTTCCTTTCAAGGTGGTCAGCCTCCTCGCTAATATGAATTAACACAAAAGACTCAAAAATATCAATTAAATTGTCTCGTTGAACTGGGTAGGGGAAAGGCTGGTTTTCTGGTTTTTGATCAGAGGAACCGATGGCGGTTACTGATAGCCGATGCCGGTTATGATAACCGATGCCGCCGTATCGATAACCGATACCGGTGGGTTCTAGATCTTCTTACTAGCTAGCTATGGTGTTTGTAAGGCTGGTTTATGGATGATATTAGGAAATGAGATGATGAGGGGTAAAAGAATGACAGTTAGATGCAATGGCACGTTGGGTAGTGGATTCAGAAACGGATTTAGGAGGACTGTGATTCAAAGAGCATAAGAAATGTTATAACAGAGGACATGCAAGATGTGACTTACGGGTTTTGACGAAGATGCAAGTTGATCTCCTTGGTCCGCAAGCACTTCTCGGTTTTCCACTCGCTCTCGCTTGATTAAATGAAGATCGACTCTGCTCCTCGCTCCCAATGCTCTCTCGCTGATCCAGAAATCCTTTCACCGATCTCCAAAATGAAATTCCGATCCGTTGTTTTGGCTGGGGAGCCCATTTACAGGGAACCGATGGTGGTTGCGTAAACCGACGGCGGCCGAGTAGAACCGCATCGGTAAGGAAAAAGTAGGCTATTTTTAGTAAAATAGCCCACCTTCCCCGCTTTCCCCGAGAGATCAGGGCCATGGGCTCTCGGCCAAGTGACTAGAAGGTCGGTTTTGGGTGCGAAAGGGGTCATTAGTTATGGGTGTAGGTGTGGACCAAGTTATGGGTCTTAATTAGGTTAGTTTTAGGTTAGGGCTAGGTCATGATGAAGTGGCAAAGTGAGGTGGTAGGTAGGGTGATGTGGATTTATCAATTAGAAGGCAATTAATAAATAATAGTAAGTAAGGTTTAGGTGATGAGGTTATATCACCTTGGCCTCCAAGTGTGGCCTTGCTCTCATTACATTTTCCCCAATATCCTCTATGATACTTATGAACACTTTGTTATTTTTCTGAACAAATTCCCTCTCCTTTGTTATGCATGCTATCTTTGCATCCTTCATCTTCAACTCCTCACACAATGCTCTCGATCGTGGCATATTCGTCCATGTTTCTTCTAGCCACCTCAGCAGAAACTTTCACCAATGCATTGTTGACTTGCTCATCTGACATGACAGTAGGATTTACTATCATGTGTCTAGCTTGAGGTGCCTTCTTCAGTCTTCTTGAAATGCATGACTCTTTGCACACATCAAATTCAGGCTCATCTATGTGGGTGTGCATCGACCATGATAGTTTCTTTTGAGTGCGCATAGTTGCCATATCTTCATCCATTAACTCTTGGCCAAATAAATCCTTCGCATTATTATGCTCAAAGCAGGCATGGAAAATTTTCCCTACATCCTCTCGCATAACCCATGGCTAGTGGAATGTGCTCTCCACTTTTCTTCTAGACCTTTGCTTCTTAGGAAATTTATCCTCTAAATTAGGGACTTGTGTCTCCATGTCCCGAACATCCTCTACAAATGCTTGTTTGCTCTAGTTTTTATCTTCCTCTTCTTTTTCCTTTGATGCCTCACCCTGTTCTTCTATGTCCTCTTGAAGTATAGGAGAATTAGGCACTCTTTCCTCTTACTCTTCCACCTCCTCATTCAACTTCAGCTTCCTCCTTCTCTACGGGTAGCCTCCTTTTATGGGGAAATTCTAGGTGATTTATGCACAGTGGGTGGAGTAGCACCTTGGGTCCTTGTTCTCCTAAATACCATTTTAAACATGTTCTCCCCTTGGACTACATTCACATCCTCATCATCCCCCTCTTGTGGCTCGTGGTATAATGGCATGCTCAGCTTCACCTTTACTTAAAGGATGTATCCTATCCCTATGCTCTAAACCACCACTATCTTTGCACTCCTCCTCCTCATCCTGCACTTCAACTTGTTCTATGGGTTTAAGCGTTGGGATGTTCTCCATTGTATGCTTTCCCTTTGGTGGTGCTGGAAGTGCAAACTCACCTTCCACATATTTTTATTGTCCATTTTCAGCTTCAACTGGACATACACCAATGTTACCCCCACATCTACTACAACCAAGCTTATTGGCTTGATATTTAGTACTTCTAAAATGATCCTCTCTGTATAAGCACTTCTGCTAGGGTACACATACTTCTTCCTCAGCGTATGGTAATCGCAGTCTACCTTATCTACATTCAATACCAATCGGTGCGTGTGTAAATATATGAACAGATGATTAAAAATACCTTGTAGTGAATGTGTAAGGCAACTTGCACCAAGAGCTCCAGACTCCATCTTTCATTAGGAAGTTCACGATGTAGAAATGCTGATATAAAGCAAACTAAACTTGTTTCCCTACCACTACTGGTAGGTCCTTTGGGATGTGCCACTCTTCCCCAAATGTTGTATGGAACCTGTCTTACCACTTCTCCGCCCTTTGATTCACATCATCTTTCATAGCCCCCTTTCATAGGTACTTGTTGAATCTTTCAGCTGGGGACTTGTTATCTATGGGGTATTCCCATGCATTCTCCTTTGATCCATCCGTAATCCAATTTTGATAAATACCAGTTATAATAGAACAACCCCAAAGCTGATATTCCCTCCTATACACGCTTCTTCGAGTATTTTCTCTACAATATAGCCTACAATGTTGTATATTTTCCCCTCGACATCTTATGCACTACATGCAACCACATAGTATTTACCTCGAGACCACCGCTCCTAGTCATTCAATTTGGTAATAGTATCTACTACAACCAAGCTTATTGGCTTGATGTTTAGTACTTTTGAAATGATCCTCTCTCGTATAAGCACTTCCGATAGGGTACATATACTTCTTCCTCCGCATATGGTAATCGTAGTCTACCTTATCTAAATTCAAGACCAATGGTGTGTGTCTATAAATATATGAACAAATGATTAAAAATACCTTGTAGTGAATGTGTAAGGCACTTGCACCAAGAGCTCCAAACTCCATCTTTCATTAAGAAGTTCACGATGCGTAAATGCTGATATAAAGCAAACTAAACTTGTTTCCCTACCACTACTTGTAGGTCCTTTGGGATGTGCCACTCTTCCCAAATGTTATACTTGATTCTGCTTACCACTTCTCCGCCCTTTGATTCACAAAGATCTTTCATAGCCCCCTTTCATAGGTACTTGTTGAATCTTTCATTTGGGGACTTGTTCTCTATGGGGTATTCTCATGCGTCTCCTTTGATCCATCCTGTAATCCAATTTTGATAAATACCAGCTTATAATAGAACAACCCCAAAGCTGATATTCCCTCCTATGCATGCTTCTTCGAGTATTTTCTCTACAATATAGCCTCGTAATGTTGTAGATTTTCCCCTCTCGACATCTTATGCGCTACATGCAACCACATAGTATTTACCTAAGACCACCGCTCCTAGTCATTCAATTTGGTAACAAGGTGGGATGTAGCTTGTACAACTAGACAATTCTTCAATTTATCTATGTCCATTCCGCATGGACCCTTCAAGTATCCCAACTCCTGTTTGGTCTTTACAATCACGCTTTATCTACAAGATCACCTTTTATATCTTCTCTTGTGGCCTTTAGACCAGAACTGATGAGACAAGTGTAGATGAGATTCTAACTTTATGTCTTGCAAATTAGAAGAAGTCTTCATGCACCTTACTCATGAGCCACTAATACAAGGGCTCATACTTCCCAAAATATGGAAGCTCATACAACTGGTAGACCCCAATTCTCTTCAAAATATTTTCACCTGCATCATCATATACTAGCATGTCCTCTGCCATGTGCTTGTTCATTCTAGCAGTGAGCAAGGAATTGAGCTCCTTCTTGTTTTCTGAAGTCCTGTGATTATATTCACTTACTTTTCTCTTTCTGATGGGAGAATCCCATTCTTTCCCGAAATGATTCCTTTTGGATATTACATCTCTGAAAAATGGATTTTGGGTGCCATTTCTTCCTCCTCAATGACTAACTTATTATTTCCTTTTACTACTATTGTAGATGCCTTCTTTGATGCCATTTTTTACCTTACGAATGTATCTTCTTCAACTCTATAACTTTGTGAATCAAACCCTAGCTCAATTCAATCATGCCCTAGGTGGAAACTTTGTACCCAAACCCTTTTTGTTTCCCTACTTTTCTCAAATCCTTCACCACCAAGGACACAAGCTTCTTGTCACACAAATTTGATTGTCATGCATGGTTTCACACCCTTCACACCTTAACTTGATCACTCAGCTCTTCACACTTGGCTCTCTCTTCAATTTCTCTTAGTTGCAATCGTAAAATGAAACCGCATCCCATCCTTATATAAATTTTTCAAAAAATTTCAAAATTTGATGCATTTATTGCTCCTTCACCTATAAAATATCCCTTCATTCATTGACAAAATCCATTCATTATGTGCGGTACATCTTCACGTCCAGCTATAACCTTCTAGCACACCTTCCTACCCTCTCGGTCACAGACTTCTCTTCAAAGGCACGTTCTGCACCCGAGTACCTCATCACTATACCTTCTCCTTGTAGCTAACGTGGCCTCCACTTAACTCACGTTATATTTTTGTTTCATTCATCTCCATCCTTGGTCACTTTTAAGAAGTAATCCTCTTTTGACTTAAATCACACCCATAGCAGCTTATTCCTTTCACCTTTCAATTCCCATAATCTTTTCTTGGATAAATACAACCACCCCTCACTAAAATTATGTGTAGTCCTCTGCATATAAATAGTCTTCATACGAAGAATTATCTTCATGCACGCAAGCATGCTTTTACATAAGAAAAAATGAAATTGACAAGAGCATAGTGACAATGAAGGAAATACATTAAGGAAATACCAAATTGAAAACCTAGACTAGTGGCAATCCTGCCTTATTACAAACACCAAGAAGACTTATTTATAGTAGGGCTTCAGCCTACTCCTGTTAAAGTAACCAGGTAGTCGTGTTCCATCAAGCGCTTCTAACTGGAAAGCACATGATTCAAGTATAGAATTGATAACATACGACCCCAACCAATGTACTTTGAGCTTTCCTGGATGGCACAAAAACCTTGAGTTATAAAGAAGTACCATTTGTCCAATCTCAAATTTCTTATCCCTTATGCTTCTGTCATGCCATGCCTTCTTCCTAGCCTTTTCTTGCTTCTGACTCCATCTTGTTATGGGTTATCACTCATCCAATTGAATCATCTTTTTGATACGCTCTTCTAGATGCTTCTCATTAGCTAGAACTCTAACGCACACAATACACAAAGAAGGTAACATAAATTCGATAGGAAGAACAACTTTTGTGCCAAACACCAACCGAAAGGGTGAGGCTTTATTCAATCTCTTGTAAGTTGTTATATATGCCAAAAGAATAGCTAATACTTTGTCATCCCAATACTTTCTCCCGACATCAAATTTTTTTGTCAAATTTTGTCTCAAAATCTTGTTGAAGGCCTCAAAGCCTGCTTTTCCTAAGGATGATAAGGTGTAGTTTTATGGTGTGCAACCATAAACTCATCTAATAGGATCCTGATTGTCTCATTCAAAAAGTGTGTACCACAATCAATTTTCAAGATTAAGGGACATCCATATCTCATACGTACATTCTCCCATAGAAACCTAGTTGTTTTAGTTGCCGTATACCCTTATATAATGTCTCCCAAGCAAGTAGGATCTTTCAGCAACATCATCTACATAATGGCCTCCAACAATACCACCATGAGCTTCTTCCATAATATCTTGATGCTCATGTTCTAATACACAACGTCATAATACTTCATCTCTTCCTAGCTTGTAGAGGTCACCACTAATTAACATAAATGGTGTCATGCGTATAGCAAGTTGCTTATTTTCTAATGCTTTCATTCCTTCTAGTGTCATACATGTTTGTAGAAAGACAACAATGTCTTCTAATTCCGTGGGTGCGTGTTGTAACCTATATAATTGTGCATCTGAAATTGTTTCTTCAATTGTCTATGCATCCTCTCCTGAATTGATTCTAGATAAATGATCTAGTCCAAAATTGCTTTTCCCTGGCTTCACCACAACTGTGAAGTCAAACTCTTGAAATAGGAGTACCCATCTACATATGCACCCCTGTAAGATGGGCTTGTTTACCAAGTACTTCAATGCCATGTGATCTATATAAAACACAAATGGTGTTACTAACAAGTACTATCAAAACTTGTACAATGCATAGATCATTGACAACGCTTCGCACTCTGTAGTTGTATAATTCCATTCCATAGGAGTCACTTCCTACTAGCAAAAAAATTGGATGATCTATAATACCTTCACTAGGTTGAGCTAACACAATTCCAATGGCCATGCTAGAAGTGTCCACATGCACATGAAATGGTTTATCCCATGAGGGAAAGCACAGAATGGGTGCGGTAATAAGTTTCTCTTTTAACATCTCAAATGTGCACTATTATGGCTCTCCCTAATAAAATGCACCTTTCCCTTCAAGAATTCTTTCAAGGGTGCGACAACTTTGGCATAACCTTTATGAATTTTCTATAATACCCTTTATCGCCTAAAAATCCATGTACCTCACTCTAACTAGTAGGTGCTTACAAGCCTAAAATGATCAGTAACCTTGGATAGATCAACGAGCAAACCTTCCTTACGATTATATGTCCTAATAGTATCCCAAATGGTGTAGTAAATATGCACTTCTTGATGTTCAAATAGATACTCAATTTTCTACATCATTCAAACATTGAGCGAAAATTTTCATAATAATCTTTCACAAGCCCATATACTCTATTCAATCATCTAGGTATACCAAGAAAATTTGTGAATAAAATCCTTAAATGCCCGAACAATCAGTGCGAGAATACAACGTACACGCTTTTCAATCCAAAGGGCATCACAAAGATGCACAAAACTACCCCATTCATTGGTAAATGTTGTCTTTTCTTGATCTTTCTCGAGAAATCCTAACTCCGATGATACCTTAAAATCCATCCATGAAGGAATATATTTCATGCCTTGTAGCTCCTTCTAGTATTTCCTCAATTAAAGGCATAGGGAATGGATCTATGACACATGCAACATTCAGCTCCCTGTAGTCCACACAAATCCTAATCTATTTTTCCTTCTTGATACTAATCACCATTGGGCTAACCCATTCTGACTCATCAAGGGGCTTGATAATTCTAGATTTCAACATTTTATCAATTTCTTCTTTTACCTTTTCGCGTAAATTAGGATTCATTCTATAAGGTCTCTTTCTAACTGGTCATACACCACACTTAAGTTTGATCTCCATTTCCCTAAGTGATTCATGCACACCTTTAAGTTCATGATATCCTCAAGGGAATAAGTCCTGATAATCTCTAAGTAACTCGATGATCTTTGCTACCTCCGAGTCTGACTAGTAATCCCTAATTATGGCCTCCTTAGGCTCAACCTCCGAACCTATATTCACCTTCTTTGTCTTCATGGGTTCATGGTATGCATGTGTATCCTTTTCTACATTGTCCAAGACCTCATGCACCCCATGTGAATGTTCAATATCCAAGTTCTCAACTTCCTCATCATCCATGACATAAACCATCTTTTCATTCTCGCTTCTCAAGGAAAGCATGTTCAAGTAGTATGGAGTCCATTTCTTCTTCTTTTTCAAAACATTCTCCAAAATCTTCCCAACCGAATAATTCCTATATATGCTCCTTGCATTTTGTACTATCTCCCATAATTAAGTACTTGACAAATTTTAATTCCTCTCGCTACAGGAGGTTTAGTTGAGAAGTAGTTGAAAGTCCTGATCATTCCTCCAATCAAATCTTTCCATTTTCTAATTTCTCGATGTAGTTTTTCATATACATACCAATTGTATGCACATCCTTATAGCGTAGAATACAATATATGCACCCAAAGTGAAGGTGGTAATGCTTCATGTCCTACTATCCAGAGTCTCTCACACTCGTTGAATGTGATGTCAAATGTGTGATCACCATGATAAGTGCAGATTTGTGTAGGTGCATTGTTCAATATAAACCTAGTAGACAAAGCGACTCCAATATCTTCCCAATTTATAATATTATCTCTATGGACTACCCACAAGTGCGTTGCCGTCCCACGTAGTGTATAGATGCATGATGTATCATGATTATTAGAGACAATTCATATGTGTATGATGAGATACTATTTGACATGGATATATTGTGAATGTTGTTCGGACATGTGATTTTTGGATATTGTGAGTAGACTTAGAAATGGACATTATATGATGATGATATAGTTATGGATATAGATTGTAACTGATATTGTTAATTACCTTGATGTTGTTGTGATTCATATGTATATATGATTTTGTGACTATATTTATATCATGTTGGATGTTCTGATATGGCCACGAGGATGAAGGAGGTATTTGTGTTTTGCATATTAAAATATCACAACAAACATCATGGGGATGGGAGACTAACCACATTGGAATTCTAGGTGAATTCAACAAGGTCACCATGGCAACGTGTTTTGTGTGTGTGTGTGTGTGTTGTTTTTTAGGGATTCCCATGGGGCGGATCACCTTTATATGTGACCATGGGTTTTGCATATTTGTTAATGTGATTTATTTTTTTTTTTTGTATTTGATGTGTCCCTTCCTTTTATTTAATTAAGTTGTGGAGAATTAATGTGAGAAAACATATGGTTAAAAGATAAATAAATCAAATTGGTATATGGGAAAGTAATTATAGAATTTGTTGGATTTTGTATTTAATATGTAAGGGATGTGTAAGTATGTGTAAGAGTTGTGTAAGCAAGATTTTGGAGTATGAAACACTCCACCTCCTTAGAAATTCGAATTTGTCCTTAGAGGCTATTTTTGGAGACTTGTGGGACAAGTAAAACTTGTTCCATGCCTCTTAATTTACTTTACCAAACATACCTATGGTTGGAGGGTTGATTTTAGACCCTTTTAATTATTATTTTATTAATCATGTTGCAAAGTTTTTAATTGCACTCTTCTTACATTCTATTTAATTCAGTCATTTGGGGTGTGAAATTTTTGGAGTGTGTAAGTAAATTGTCATATTTTCACCCACCTCTTTATTGTGCTTAGGAGAATGAAATTTGTCTTTTGTGTTGGAGTTGAGGATGTGTGATGTGGCATCCTACATGGATCCACATCATCCTCTTCTCTTCCCTCTTCTATAAAATTCAAACTCTTTGTTTTGTTTTGGGTTGTTGAAAAATTTTACATGCTTCCTTGGGGTGAATTTTCTTGTGATTGGAGCTCTTGCTTTTGGAAGGAGATTGGAGAAATTGGCATGCTTGTTGGTTGCTTATTTTGGGACTGTGTTTTTGGGCATTGAAAGCTTGTTGTTTGGAAACAAATTCTACCATGGAGAGGTAGGAGCTCAGCTCTTCATTTATGTTCTATTTCTTTTGTGTTGTGTGAATGGTGAATGCTTTGTGTGTGTTTATTGGTTGGTTGGGTAGACTTCCATAGGAATGGTGTAGGAGAAGGCTATGGGGAATTCATGTGGGGGGAATAAGGGAATGCCAGTGGCATCATAATTCTTGTGGAGAGAGTTTGGGTTTGGGATCCACCATGGAAAATAAATAGCTTGCATTTTTTACTTAGTAGGGGGCATAAGGATATTTATGATGAATTATTTTGGTGATTTGTTACAGGTAGATGCCCAATTCCCATTGGGAGGCATAAGTAGCTTCCCCCATAGTCCTAGCTCCTTTGGCTTGCAATGAAGAATCCTAAGTTTTGTTTGTTTTCTTTCAATGCATTTGTAAAATGTTGTTTTTGTTTGGACTGTGTTTTATATTGAAATGTGCATTTTGGAAGAATGTCATGTGTATGTTTTTTTGAAGCATGTTGTTGCTATGAGTTGAATTACACCTTTATTGCATTGTGGCTTGGGGGCCAATGATGAAGGACGGATTCTACTTTCATTGGATGTCTTTTTTGGATGGAGAGCGTTGCCTTTCCCCCACTTTTGTTGTGATCAAATTGGAAGAAAAGGGAACTTGCATGTTGTTGTTCTAGAGTAGAGGAAAATACAGTTTTGACAGTCCCTTGTGAAATATATTTTATTGTAACCTTTCCCACTTTGAAGTGGATGAAATTGTAATGTATTTTGTGAAGAAAAGATGTATGTAATTGGTTATGAAAGTTGTATATTCAAAATGTGAAAGATATTTATACTTTGTTATGTTCATTGGAAAGAAATAAATAAAAATATGTTATTTGCATTTGAACTTTGAAAGATGTAAAGTTGTATAATTGAAATCAATAAAATATTGCACTACCTTATCAATTTACATTGTTGTATTGAAATTGTATTATTCTACCTTGTTTAAAATATATGATTTTGGGAAAAGATAGAAACTAGATTCTTGTTTTAATGTTTGATTGAAGAAGGAAAAAATTTAAGGCTAGCATGGAATGAATTCAATGTTTCATTTTATGGCAAAAGAGATAGTTAAATCTCTATTTGGAAATGAAGAAATGTACGCGGGAATAATACAAAGATTTTGTATCTTTTGGAAATTTGTAAAACAAAATTCAGTATTACATTTTGATCTTGAATGGTTTTATTAAAACAACTGAATGTATTAGAGTAGATGAGAAATGAATTTCCATACTTGAATGATGAAATTGATAAATTTATCCCTCAAGATTTGATTTCTATCTTAAATTTAAAATCGCGAATAATTTATGTAAAATACACAGCTTTGAACCTACAATTAATAATCAACATTGAAATATTGAAATATAGCATGCTATAATATCAAGGAACTCAAATTTGACAAAAACGCTAAAGGAAATCATTTAAAATAGTGAAAAATCAGACCCAAACCTTCCATAGTTGTTTTGCAGTCTTTTCTCACAATTGTTGGAAAAATTCAAATTGGAAATCAATTGAGAAAATTTACCTTCATGAAACATCCTAGAAAAATCCTCCATGCCTATTTGGCATGTGGAGTGAAGGAGAAGACCAAATTGAATAAATTTTATATGTTAAAATTTACCAATTTTCTTTTAGAAATCCTCGTAGAATTTTTTTGTTAAATTGACCCTTAAACTTTATCAAAATCTAAAATTTATGTTTCATGTGCAAAGAGGGTGTTGAGATATTTCCAAAATTCCTCATTTTCCCAAAACTGAGCTTCATAGTGAAAGTTATGGCCCTCTAAATTTTTCCTTCCTTGGCGGGAAAATTTGAGAAAAATTTTCCTGACAGGCCTGCAGCCCAAAAATTTCCCTTAGAAAACTTAGAAAAAATTTGAAACATTTTTGGGGAAAATTTTTAAAATTTCCCCACCACCCACCGGCCCACAGCCTACCATAGACTACCACATGGTAGCATGGGGTGACAACAAAGTGGGGGGAAACCCTCGCAACCTTAACTTTTTTGAAATTTCATTTGGAAAAATTTTCTTAATTTTCTCGTGGCCGCGCACTCTTGCCCTACCCTCGAGAAGTTGCTTCCGTGGACGTGTGGACCCATGCATCAAACTTGGCGCTTTCGCCCCCTTTGGAAAATTTCCTAAATGCCTCTACCACCCCGTCCTTCCCTCATCCTCCCCCTGCCTTGGCTTAGAGCCCAACACGTGTCCTTAGAGGACCCATGGAGGCGTGGGAGAAATGTGGACTTTGCACCCATTTGGGGAAAATTTACAAACACCGCCCCATGACCCACCAACCCCAAAAATGGTTTTTATCCCCACTCGACACGTGTCCCTTTTGGTAAATTTTTCCACCCTAGGGTCGGTCGGCCCATAACTGGAGTTTTACAAGGAGTTAGGAGGACTTATTTATATCATCAAAAAGGTGAGGAAATTTCCTATCTAATGAGAATGATTTAGGGGAATTTTGAATATGTTGAGTGTGAGAAAAAAATTTAAATCTCTAATCCTCGTTAGAGAGTGGGTATGGGGATAAATTACCCCGAACCTAGTTGAACGCTCTAACCCTAAAATTTGGACCTTGTGACCTCTGATAATTGCTAATAAAAGAATAATATGTTCTAGTGTAACTCATACTTGTTCTGAAACCTGTTAGTGACAATCGTTGTCTCAGAACCTAGTTGTAGACACTTCTAATAAAAAAATTATTCCATAATTTTCCTAACTAATCCTAGGTTGTTTCTTGGGTCTCAAGTGGGTTGTTTTAGTGGGAATCACACTTGGTATCGTGAGCAAAGGTTTAAAAGCTTGGACCATTGGGCACACTAGAAAACTTGGGACATGAAACTTAAACCTATTACACTTTTAAATATAGAAAAAAACTTAGTATAGAAATTGCATATTTTTCAGTAAACATGGAAATTGAATAAAACTTAGAAAAAATGAACTAACTCTCACTTTGGTCTGTGCAAGAGACACAGACGTGGTGAGGGGATTTTTCACATAGACTCAGACTTACCACCACCACCACCACCACGAGATCAGGGTGTAGTAACCATCCTACCCAAGATTTTACAAACTCTTCAGGATGTCAATATCACTCTACGTGGAGGATTAGGAGGAGGACATGTAGTCAGTCATGATAGATCCCCTCCCATTGAGGGTTAGGTATCTTGTCGACCCAGCGAGGAGCATAGAGGAGAGAATTCCCATGTAGATTCAGCCAAAGAAGGGTCACCACTGAGGGGAAAGGGTGACCGAGTTTCAGAGCATAGGGAGAGGTCTTGGAGCCCTAGGATTAGGGATGAGGATGTAGAGAGACCTAGAGGCTGTCAGACCATAGTTGCATATCACATCAGGGAGATCCTAAAGCTTTAGCCATCACATTACTCAAATGACACAGGGATTTCAGGCAGAGGCTCAGCTAGTGAGCTTGAGCAAAGGTGGCTTCAATCTTTTTCCTTGTTCTAAAGAACACAAAATATCGTGTTGTGATCCATCTACTGAGGGATAGAGCAGGAGTATGGTGGAGGAAAGAGGAGTAGAAGCTCCATGTTGATTCTGAGACAAAGTGACCTAGGAGCTATTTGAGGAGAGATTTAGGAGCTAATATTTATCACGGAGGTTCATACAACAACGGATAGATGAGTTTCATGACCTTCGATAGGCATCTCTTTCAATAGTAGAGTATGAGAGTAGGTTTTTGGATCTACTCCAGTATGTTGAGTACATGTAGGATGAGCAGGTGTAGATTCGCGATTCATTCAAAGCTTGAATTTAGACATTGGAGTTGTAGTGAGGATCCATTATTCACGGACATAAGCTAAGGCCTCTGAAGGCCTATATAGTAGAAGAGACTCAAGGGAAGACCTAGTAGGTTAGAGACTGAGTCCGGAGCTGCATACTGGAGACACATGATAGTAGTTTGAGGGGGTTAGTACCCCTTCCTTGTGGTGGACAGGGTTCATCATAGTCATCCTTTAGGTAGCAAAGAAAGAGATGTCCCACCCACCTCATAGACCTCTGCAGAGAGATGATGCATAGAGAGGTTGGGGTATGGGGCCTCCTCCTGGGGTCCCATCAGACATAGGTGGACCTAAAGCTTAGTCGGGGAGATTTCCAGAAGAGACCTCAGTAGACCACATCTGGATCATCAATATCCACACCACAAACTTCTAGAGCACCTACCGGAAGTACTACTTACCGGGGAGGATTAGGAGGATGTTTTGGTTGTGGAGTTACTTGACACTTTTGGAGAGACTTCCCACGTAACCCTAACACTAAGGGTAAGACACGATATCGAGTTGACTGTTGGTGACATGGGACGCAGCCATAGGATTTACACAAAGGGTTGAGAACCACTGGGTAGAGCATCGAGCATAGTCATTAAGACTACAGTAGCATTGGGGGTATTCCTACCTCTGTATTGTTAGATTTTATTTCTTCTGATTCTTTCATTGCACCATCTTTAGTAGAGCAATGCAAGCTAGTGGTAGTTAGGCAGGGTCATACATGGGATGTCGAGATGGCTTTTGGAGCCAAGATCTTGGTAGATTACTTAATTAAAGAGTGTGTAGTGGATTTGGGACCTTTCACCACTACCTTGGATCTTCGTATCCTTCCTTTGGGCTCGTATGGAGTCATTTTGGGTATGGATTGGTTATCTGCACATACTGCCAAGATGGATTGTTACCACAAGACTATATCTTATGTAGATTATTTTGGAGTTGATTCGATGATTTCAGGGGTCGTGCAACCTGTTTCTATTTGCACCATCTCTCGCAATGCAGCTTAAGAGATGTGTTTTATGGGGTTATCAAATGTATGTTGTTATAGTCATGGGATCGATCGTAGGATGGGTCTAGTGGACCATCGCTAGATGATCATCCCATTTTTAGATAGTTTGTAGATGTCTTTCTAGGGGAACTAATGGGGTTACCACCCCCACAAGAGATTGATTTTCATATAGATCTAGTTCCTAGAGTAGAGCCTATCTCATGACAACCTTATCGATGATAACCTAGAGCTCTATGAGCTCAAGTCAGTAGCTTCGAGGGCCTTATCCATCCTAGTTTATCCCCTTGGGGTGCATTGGTGATATTTTTGAAGAATAAGGATGGATCCTTGTGGTTGTGTATTGATTACCTCCAACCTCGAACAAGGTGATGATCAAGAATATGTATCCCCTTCCACGTATTGATGACTTGTTTGATTAGATGAAGCGAGCCACAATTTTCTATAAGATTGATCTTAAGTCGTGGTATCATCAATTGAGGATTTCAGAGGTAGACATTCATAAGACCACCTTCCATACAAGATATGCCCACTATGAGTTCACAAAGGGTGCCTTTTGGGTTGATTAATGCCCCGTAGTATTTATGAGTTTGATGAATGGGGTATTTAGGACCTTCTTATATCACTTCATGCTCATCTTCCTTGATGACATTTTTATGTACTTATGTACACGTGAGGAGCATGAGGGGAACCTTCACCAGTTCTTCAAAGTCTTCTGTGGAGTAGCACTTTATGGGAACTTGGAGAAATGTGTATTCTTTTAGATAGAGGTGCGATTTGGGTCATATCATTTCTGGGGAATGTATCACCATCAATCCTTCTAAGATTAGAGCCATTATATATTAGCTAGCACCCACTACAAGGTGACTGAGGTGCATAGCTTCATGGGATTAGGCACGTTACTACTAGATATTTTTTAGGACTTCTCTCGATTTCACACCCTATCACTTCCCTTCAGAGGAAAGGGAAGAATTTTGTTTGGTCAGACAAATGTAAGCAGGCCTTCAGGACACTGAAGGAATGCCTCACTACAACACCTATTCTTGTAGTGCCATATCCTCAGGGTGATTTTTTTGTTTACACGGATGCTTCCTTGGTAGGCCTTAGAGGTGTGTTAATACATGAGGATAGAGTAGTGGCTTTTGAGTCTTACAAACTCAAGGACTATGAGCTCAATTATCTGACTCGTGAACTTGAGCTTGTGGAAGTTGTGCATGCTTTGGTTAGATGGAGGAACTTTCTTCTTGGTCAGAGATTCACACTCAGGACAAATCACTTGAGTCTTCGTCACCTCTTCACGCAGCCCAATCTCAATGCTCGTCAGTGGCATTGGATGGAGTTGCTTTGTGAGTATGATATGGAGATAGAGCATGTGAAGGGGAAGGATAATGTGGTAGTAGATGCTCTCAGCAGACAGAGACATGTGGCTATGGCCACTTCAATGAGAAAAAATTTGCAGAGCAGGATTCTTCAGTAGCTTCCTCTTGACAGCTTCTACGTTGTAGTTCGAGAAGAGATCAAGTCTCAGAGACCCCTTAGGGGGAAGTTTGATGGTTTTTCTTTAGAGGTAGATGGCCTTCTCAGGCATAGATGCCAGATTTATGTTCCCAGAGATGGAGGCTTGAGGTAGGACATCTTGGTAGAGGCACATCGTGCACCCTATTCAGCCCACCCCAGGGTGAATAATATGCATGCAACCTTGTGACAGTTGTATCATTAAAGAGGACTTCGTAGAGACATGGCCTAATTTTTGTCATGATGTTTAGAGTGCCAGAGAGTTAAGGCCGAGCATCAACATCCATTTGGCCTTCTTTATCCCCATGCTATACCGGAATGGAAGTGGGACACCATTTCCATGGATTTCATTGTTGGGCTACTGATGTCGAGATATCACCATGACACCATTATGGTCACGGTTGATAAATTGACAAAAGTGGCTCACTTTTCTCCGGTGAAGACCACTTATACAACTAGAGTAGTGGCATGGGTATATTTGGATGATATTTTCAGGTTGCACGGGATTCCACAGAAGATCATTTGTGATCGTGATCCTTTGTACACTTCCCATTTCTGGACTACCATGTAGTATGTCCTCGAGATGAGAATCAAATTCAGCATAACATATCACCCCGAGACAGATGGACAAACTGAGTGGGTGAATTAGATTTTAGAGGACATGCTCAGGATGTATGTGATGGATCAACAATCTAAATGGGAGGAGTACTTGTACTTGGTGGAGTTTTCCTACAATAATAGTTTCTAGAGTTCTATAGGCATGGCTCCTTTTTAGGCTTTGTATGGTAGAGAGTGCAGAAACCTCTTAGTTGGGATAGGTTAGAGGACAAAGTATCTCTTGGACCAGCTCTTCTACAAGACATGGAGTAGCAAGTGGTGTTGATTAGGTAGAGATTGTAGGAGGCACAAGACAGGTAGAAGAAGTATGTAGATCAGCATAGGATCGACTGTAGTTTTGATGTGGGCATGAAGGTGTTCCTTTGTGTCAGGCCACACAAGAGCCCTATCCGTTATGGAAAAGGTTCTAAGTTAGCTCCTAGATTCATTGGTCCTTTTGAGATCTTGGAGCATATCGGCCCTTTGGCCTACCATCTAGCATTTCCACCTAGTTTGTCTCACATACATGATGTGTTTCATGTTTCGGTTCTCTCGGAGATATGTTGCAGATCCTTCTCATGTGTTAGATTGGATATCATTGCAAGTGTAAGATCAGGGGCACATGATGGTGGAGTCCGTTCGCATCCTAGATCGTAGGACCCCGTGCCTTCGAGGCGAGAGAGGTTGATCGAGTTCGGGTGTAGTGGGATAAATATGATGAGACCAGCTACATGGGGAGGTTACTACCATATTACGAGTTTAGTTTCTACATTTGTTCCAAAGAATTCCAAGAGGAATTCGAGTCTAAGGGGAGAGAGATGTAGTTCCCACTTCCCTTTGACACCTTTTGATACTAATTTTGATACTTTTGATTACATTATGGACAGTATTATATTTCTGATTTAGTATGATGTTAGACATTTGATCATGGATTATTTTTTATCTTGATTTGGTTATGATGCATGATAATTATTAGAGACCCTTCATATATGGATAATGAGATACTATTTGAAATGGATATATTGTGAATGTTGTTCGGCCATGAAATTTTTGGATAGTGTGAGTAGACTTAGAAATGGACATTATATGATGATGATATAGTTGTGGATATAGATTGTAAATCGATATTGTTAATTTCCTTGATGTTATTGTGATTCATATGTATAGATGATTTTGTGACTATATTTATATCATGTTGGATGCTATGATATGGCCACGAGGCCAAAGGAGGTATTTGTGTTTTGTAAGTTAAAATATCACAACAAACATTGGGGATGGGAGACTAACCACATTGGAATTCTAGGTGAATTCAACACGGTCACCATGGCAACATGTTTTGTGTGTGTTGTTTTGTTAGGGATTTCCATGGGGGATCACCTTTAAATGTGACCATGGGTTTGTATATTTTATTAATGTGGTTACTTTTTATTATTGTTGTATGTATTTTATTAGTGATGTGTCCCTTTCATTTATTTAATTATGTTGTGGAGAATTAATGTGAGAAAACATATGGTTAAAAGATAAATAAATCAAATTGGGATATGGGAAAGTAATTATAGAAGTGTTGGCTTTTGTATTAAATATGTAAGGGATGTGTAAGTATGTGTAAGATTTGTGTAAGTAAGATTTTGGAGTATGAAACACTCCACCTCCTTGGAAATTCGAATTTGTCCTTGGAGGCTATTTTTGGAGGCTTGTGGGATAAGTAAAACTTTTTCCATGCCTCTTAATTTAATTTACCAACCATACCTATGGTTAGAGGGTTGATTTTAGACCCTTTTAATTATTATTTTATTAATCATGTTGCAAGTTTTCAATTTCACTCTTCTTACATTTTATTTAATTCAATCATTTGGGGTGTGGTCTTTTTGGAGTGTGTAAGTAAATTGTCATATTTTCACCCACCTCTTTATTGTGCTTGGGAGAATGAAATTTTTCTTTTGTGTTGGAGTTGAGGATGTGTGATGTGGCATCCTACATGGATCCACATCATCCTCTTCTCTTCCCTCTTCTATAAAATTCAATCTCCTTTCTTTTTTTTGGGTTGTTGAAAAATTTTACATGCTTCCTTGGGGTGAATTTTCTTATGATTGGAGAAATTGGCATGCTTATTGGTTTCTGATTTTGGGAATGTGTTTTTGGGCATTTAAATCTTGTTGTTTGGAAACAAATTCTACCATTGAGAGGTACGAGCTCAACTCTTCATTTATGTTCTATTTCTTTTGTGTTGTGTGAATGGTGAATGCTTTGTGTTTGTTTATTGGGTTTGGTTAGGTAGAATTCTGTAGGAATGGTGTAGGAGAAGGCTATGGGGAATTCATGTGGGGGCATAAGGGAATGCCAAAGTGGCAACATAATTCTTGTGGAGGGATTTTGGGTTTGGGATCTACCATGGAAAAGAAATAGCTTGCATTTCTTACTTTGTGGGGGCATAAGGAGGGATTGAGGGGGCGTATATGTATGATGAATTATTTTGGTTATTTTTTACAGGGATGTCCAATTCCCATTAGGAGGCATAAGTAGCTTCCCCATAGTCCTTTCTCCTTTGGCTTACAATGAAGAATCCTGAGTTTTGTTTGTTTTCTTTCAATGTAGTTGTAAACTATTGTTTTTCTTTGACCGTGTTTTATATTGAAATGTGCACATTGGAAGAATGTTGTGTGTATGTTTTGTGGAAGCTTTTTGTTTCCATGAGTTGAATCACACCTTTTATTTCATTGTGGTTAGGTCTCGAGGGCCAATGATGAAGGATGGATTCTACTTTCATTGGATGTCTTGGTTGGGTGGAGAGCATTTCCTTTCCCCCACTTTTATTGTGATCAAATTGGAAAAAAAGGGAACTTGCATGTTGCTATTCTCGAGCAGAGGAAAATACAGTTGTGATAGTACCTTGTGAAATGTATTTTATTATAACCTTTCCCACTTTGAAGTGGATGAAATTGTAATGTATTTTTTGAAGAAAAGATGTATGTAATTGGTTATGAAAGTTGTATATTTGAAATGTGAAAGATATTTATACTCTGTTCTATTTATTGGAAAGAAAGAAATAGAAATATGTTATTTGCATTTGAACTTTGAAAGATGTAAAGTTGTATAATTGAAATCAATAAAATATTACACTACCTTATAAATTTACATTGCTATATTCAAATTATATTATTCTGCCTTGTTTAAAATATATGATTTTGGGAAAAGATAGAAACTAGATTCTTGTTTTAATGTTTGATTGAAGAAGGAAAACATTTAAGGCTAGCATGGAATGAATTCAATGTTTCATTGTATGGCAAAAGAGATAGTTAAATCTCTATTTGGAAAGGAAGAAATGTATGTCGAATAATACAGTATTTTGTATCTTTTGGAAATGTGTAAAATGGAATTCAGTATTGCATTTTGATCTTGAATGGTTTTATTAAAACAACTGAATGTATTAGACTAGATGAGAAATGAATTTCCATACTTGAATGATGAAATTGATAAATAGATCCCTCAAGATTTAATCTTTGTCTTAAATTTAAAACTGGCAAATAATTTATTTAAAATGCACAGTTTGAACCTACAATTAATAATCAACATTGAAATATTGAAATCTAGCATGCTATAATATCAAGGAACTCAAATTTGACAAAAACACTTAAGGAAATCATTTAAAACATTGCAAAAATCAGACCTAAACCTTTCACAGTTGTTTTACAGTCTTTTCTCAATTATTGGAAAAATTCAAATTGGAAATCAATTGAGAAAATTTACCTTCCAAAACATCCTAAATTCATCCTAGAACAATTCTCCATGTTTGTTTGGCATGTGGAGTGAAGGAGAAGACCAAATTGAATAAATTTTATATGTTAAAATTTACCAGTTTGCTTTTATAAGGCCTACAAAACATTTTCATGAAATTGACCCGTTAAACTTTATCAAAATCTAAAATTTATGTTTCTTTTGCAAATAGGGTGTAGAGATTTCTAGAAAGTCCTCGTTTGCCCAAAATTGAGCTTCCTAGCAAAAGTTATGGCCCTCTAAAGTTTTCCTTCCTTGGCAGGAAAATTTGGGAAAATTTTCCCTGGTGGGCCCACGGCCCAAAAATTTCCTTTAGAAAACTTAGAAAAAAATTTGAAAAATTTTTGAAAAAATTTGAAAAATTTCCCCGCCTCCCGCCACCCACACACTACCAGAGACTACCACGTGGCAAAGCATTTGGTGACAACGGAGGGGGGGAAACCCTCGCAATCTTATCTTTTTTGAAATTTTGTTTGGAAAATTTTTCTTAATTTTCCCGCAGCCCCACACTCCCATCCTACCTCGGATAAGTCCCTTCCACAAATTCATAGGCCCACACATCAAACCTATCCCTTTCCCCTCCCCTTGGGCAAAATTTCTTAAATGCCTCCGTCACCCCGCCCTTCCCTCATCCTCTCCCCGCCTTGGCTTAAATCCCGACATGTGTCCTTGGAGGACTGTGGAGGTGTGGGAGAAATGTTGACTTTGTACCCATGCGGGGAAAATTTCAAAACACCACCCTATGAACCGCTAACCTAAAAATGGTTTTTTCTGCCCACTTGACACATGTCCCTTTTGGGAAATTTTCCACCCTGGGACCACCGACTCTTAACTGGAGTTTTACAAGGAGTTAGGAGGACTTCTTTATATCATCGGAAAGGTGAGGAAATTTCCTATCCAATGAGAATAATTTAGAAAAAATTGAATGTGTTAAGTGTGAGAAAAATTAAGTTGAAACTCTGAGCCTCATTAGAGAGTGAGTATGGGGATAAATTACCCCCTAAACATAGTTGAACCTTCTAACCCTAAATTTTGAACCTTGTGACCTCTCGTTAATTACTAATAAAATAATAGTATGTTCTAGTGTAATTTATACCTATTCGGAACTTGTTAGTGATAATTGTTGTCTTGTAACCTAGTTGTTGTTGTAGTAGGTATTTACCTTAGCTCATATTCACCTAGGTACATTATTTACCTTTATTGTATTTATCATCACCCAATTATGTGTGTGGATATTTATTTTTATTTATTTAGATATTAGAAGATATTATCTAGTTGTTAGGTATAGTTCTTTCCTTGATCTATGGTATTGACGAGTTCTTTCCTAGATCCATGGTATTGACTAGACCCTTGATGTCTAGTTCTCTCATAAATCTATGGACTTGACTAGTTCTCTCGATGAATATTTCTTTCCATGATTTATGGCTTGATATACGACCTTGATTGGTTCTTAGATTGGTATTCCTTACCTATATAAGCAAGGTCCATTCTCTTTGTATTTCATTGAGTTCTATAATAATATATGATATTGCTTCTCATTTGTTTGCAAAGTTTTATGTACGCTTATTCGTGAATTACTTTCATCTTATTAATCATGATTTTTATTAGCATCTCGTGTTCTTGGCTTGGTACGATCTAGTCATCATTCCTTTTATGGTATCGAGTTACACGACTTACCTTCACACCAAAATCTTGAACTCGATGGTGGAGAGGGATCTCATCGTGTTAAATTATTGCTACACAAACACCCTCCCACACAATGGAGCTTGACAGGATATGGTTATCATTCATTTTATGGTCTCGTAGATGGAGATTGCTATTGGCATTCATCTGTAAGTTTTATTTTGCAAATAAATTATTTATATATTCATATATTCAGGATTTTCTCGTATTTTGTTGTTGCGTACATTTTTATGCAAAATAGAGGCTTCCATTGGATCTGAAAGGCATCAAAACCCTAAGATTGGTTTTTTATTGTGTAGAGAAACATACTGGATTCACCTTGGGATTCGTGCCATATGAAAAAGTAAATCTAGATTTTTTTCTCGGATTGTGTTGGGTATCTTGAGATTTTCTCTAGGTATTTTTTATTGCGGCATAGTATTTTTGGTTTGCACACAACTGGTCTTTTTTGAAAATTCATTTCTTTCCTTCTTTGGGAGGGGTCCACGGATGTTGTGCACCCATTGAAGTCCTTAGCCCCTGGTCATATGAGGGCTTAAAGCTTGTGATTCCTACTAGTAGGTGCTTAACTCTAGTCCCCTTTCATTTTATTTGTGTGGTGAAGGCAAGAGCATTTTATTCTATTTTAGTGGAAACTAAAATAAATAGTAGAGCATATTATTAAAAACTTGTATCTTTTCATCGGTAACTCTTGTTTTGAGTGTCGTTTTTAGCAAAAGTACATGTTTTTTATGCTCTTTCCATTGGAAATATTTATTTTTAGAATCACACTATAATTATAAAGTTCCATATTATAACACACACTCATTATAAAGTGCCAAAATCTAGGGGACTCTTGTTGCATTGTTTGGGGGTCTTGTTGTATTGCTTGGTTCTTACATTTTTTTGGTGATTTTTTGAGGATGGCATCTTTATCTACTTCTGCATTAGATCGTGTTGAGCCATTAACAACACATGGAAACCAAGAATGGAAACAATAATTAAGCAGAAAGGATTATGGGCTTTAACTTCTTCAGAACAACCAGTGTTCACTAGAGAATATGAGAAATTTCAGTACCAATGTAAATTTGATGAGTGTATGGGTTTGATAGGAACTTATGTAAGTGATAGTCTTTTGTTTCATTTGGAAAAGTGTAACTCTCCTTTCAAAATATGGGAGAAATTGAAGGATTTATTTGGTAAGGTGGATCATATGAGAGCCATGCAACTTGAAATTGAGATCACCTCTCTTAATCCTAAAGATTTTCCAACAATTATATACTATCTTACCAAGTTCAAGCATTTGTTGACACAATTGAAGGGAGTGGAAGAGATAAGAAAGATGAAGAGTGTGTTTACTTGATTCTATCGAAGTTGAGAGGACCATTCCAAATTTTTTTCTTCTACCTTTTTCTCTAGCTTGGATGCCTTAGGTGACACATTCAAAATGCCTAGCTTAGAAACATTTTGTGAAATACTTACTAGGGAAGAATCCAAATTGTCTCACCTTGAGTCTTCCACCTCTTAAAAGGAATTAGTTGCATCTAATGCTAAGGGCAAGGGAAAACTAAATAGTAAAACCAAATCCACACCTCCATCTCAAAATTCTCCTAAACCCAAAGAAAACAACTCAAAACCCAAGGAGTCTTCTAAATCCAAGAATAAGTCTAGCCGTTCATGGTCTTTTTGTGGGGTAGTAATCATGAAGAACATAGGTGTTATAAGTGAATGCAAGCCTTAAAGGATGTAGTCAAGAAACACAAAATTTCTCTCTAATCCACCTCCTTATAATTAGCATGGAAAAGAAATTAATTTTGTTGGAAGATCTCATTCGGAACACTCGAGACAATTGGGTTATAGATTCTGGTGCCTCTCATCACATGACTTCTTCCAAGGAGTCTTTTGTTTCTCTAGGTTTGAGTTATACTTCCAAAATTGAGGTTGGAGATTCTTCCTTTATTTATGTTGAGGGAAAATGTGATATACAACTTGATGGTGGTAGTATCCAAGATGCACTATATGTTCCTAACATCACTACAAATTTTCTTTCTATATATCAAATTTGTCATTCTGGTAAAGGAAAAATAATGAATTTTACACCACATGGAGTAGAAGTACAAACTTTGTTGGAGCCTCATTCACTGGTTTCTTAGGGTATTGTTGATCATAGTTCTAGACTATATCACTTTGAGGGTTTTGATGACACTTCTTTTATAGGGTTAGGATTGGTTTCTCATGCAAATTCAGAGAGTAAGCTTTAGCATGAAAGATTTGGACATCTCAATTACAGATATTTGAAGGAGTTGAGCACTCATGGTATGGTAGATGGTCTTCCTAGATTTTCTTGTCTTGAGGGATTTTATCGTGGTTGTGCATTAGGGAAACAACATCAAGATCCTTTTCCTAAGAATTTGTCTAAGAGAGATTCTTCACCACTTGAGCTTGTGCATAGTGACTTGATGGTTTTCCCTACCCCATCTTTCAATGGAGCTAAGTATGCACTTACGTTTATTGATAATTTCTCGAGGTGTACTTTGGTTTAGTGATGTTTTTCACACTTCAAAGTCTTCAAGGCTTTGGTCAAGAAACAATCTTCTAGTTGCATAAAGAACCTTCATACTGATAATGGGGGGAGTACTTCAACAATGAGTTTTCTGAATTTTTGGCAACTCAAGGCATTATTCACCAACATTATGTTCCTCATACTCCACAACAGAATGGATTAGCAGAAAGGAAGAATAGAACTTTGAAGGAAATGGCTAACTGTATGATGAATTCTAGAGATATACCTCCTATCTATTGGGAAGAAGCAATTAATTGTGTTAACTACATTCAGAATCACACACCACACAGAGCACTTAAGAATTTGACTCCAGAGGAAGCTTGGTCCAACACTAAGACAGATGTCTCATTTTTTTGAGTCTTTGGGATCCATACTTGGGCCTTTGTGTCAAATAAGAAAAGGAAAGATTTGGATAAGAAGAGTAAACCCTTGATATTTGTAGGGTATTGTGAGGACATGAGATCTTATCGTCTTTTAGATCCTGATACACATGATGTTATTTTTCAAACACATGTTCAGTTTGATGAGCGCTTCACTCCTCATGAATCTTCTTCTTCTTCCATGCTTCCTTCTTCTTCTTCATCTCATCTTGAGGATTCTTTCTTTGAGGAGATTGATGAGGAGGATATAGATGTCGTTGAGGATCCTATTCCCACTGATGTAGTCACTATGCCTAAGTGGGATCGTACTACAGTTTCTGAGGCAACACCTTTCATAGAGGATCTTCCACCCACTAGGCATCATCATGCACATTCTACTGGTTCTGGACTTTTGTGTCAGGTAGTTTTTGAGGATCCACAGTCTTTTTCAAAGGCTCATGGGATACAAGAGTGGGATGATGTGATGGTAGCTGAGTATTCTTCTTTGATGAAGAATCATACTTGGGATTTGGTATCTCTTCCTAAAGGAAGAAATATGGTTAGGTGTAAGTGGGTATACTAAACCAAATACACAAGTAGATGGGTCCATTGACAAGTATAAGGCTTGTCTTGTTGCAAAGGGTTTTTCACAAGTTGAAGGTATTGATTACTCTAAGAATTTTTCACCCATTGCCAAGATGGATTCTATACACCTTGTACTTGTTCTTGCTGCATCATAGGGGTGGCCCATATACTAGATGGATGTGAAGAGTGCCTTCTTACATGGATATCTACAAGAGGAAATATACATGGAGCAATGGCTGGATTTATTCAAGATTATTCTCTTTTTGTAGGCTCCAAAGGTCTCTCTATGGTCTCAAACAAGCCCCTCGGGCTTGGTATGAGAATATGGATTCTTTTCTTCTATCTACTGGTTTTATTCATTGTCACTCTAATCATACAGTGTATCTCTAGCATGTTGGTGAGGATATTGTGATACTTGTCTTGTATGTTGATGATTTGTTACTTACTAGAAGCTCTTCTTCCCACATTCAGAGTATTCAAAGGGATCTTTCTACATAGTTTGACATGACAGATCTTGGGTTATTGCATTATTTCCTTGGTTTGCATATTTCTCAAATAGATTCAGGGATTCATTTGAGTCGAAAAAATAAACCCATGATCTTCTTCTGGTGCTTTGATATGGTTGATTGCAAGCCAAGTCCATCTCCTTTTCAATCTAGGGTTACTCTTACTTCCACATGTACCACACCACTTTTTGATCCTACATTATATAGGTAGTTGGTTGGGAGTCTCATGTACTTGACCCATACTCGCCTTGATATTTCATTTGCATTAGGGCTTGTATCTTAGTTTGCACACTCTCTTCATAGTAGTCATTGGTAGAAATTCTTAAAAAGATTTTTCGTTATTTACAGGGAACTTCCCACTTTGGCCTACACTACACTAGGGGTTTTACTTAGTTGGTTGGGTATACAAATTCAAATTGGGTAGGTTCTATTAATGATAGGTGTTCTACTTCTGGCTATTTTTTTAATCTTGGTTCTTCTCCAGTTGCTTGGGTGTGTTAAAAGCAACAGGCTATTACACTTTCAATCTTTAGAGGAAGAGTACAGTGCAGCAATTACAATGAGTTAGTAGATTCTTGGGCTTTGCCAGTTATTGACAGAGTTTGGATTTCCATAGGATTCACTGACTGTACTTTGGTGTGAAAACCAAAGTGTAATTCACATTTATCATAACCCATTTGAGCACCAAAGATACCAAGCATATCAAGATACACATCCACTTCATTTGGCATCGCATTTAAGATGGAGTTCTTTGCTCGGAGTACCTTCCAACTCAGCAGCAAGTTGCAGATATATTTACGAAGCCTTTTGCATCACCTCACTACCTTGAGTTGTGTGGAATGCTTTGAGTTTCATAATTTGTTCTTGGGGTTTTCACGAGAATATTTTCCTTCTTCTTCTTCTTCTTTCTATTTCCTTATAGTATGATTCCTTCCTTCTTTTGGTTCGAGATTTCTTCATGGATATATTGTACATGAGTACCTAATCGTGCCTAATTGTCAAGACTCATATTGTGGACATACCACTTCTATTTTGGCCCCTAGCTTCACTTGAGGGTGGTGTTAGAGTAGGTATTTACCTTAGCACATGTTCACCTAGGTACATTATTTACCTTTATTCTATTTATCCTCACCCACTTATGTGTGTGGATATTTCTTTTATTTATTTAGATATTAGAAGATATTATCTAGTTGTTAGGTATAGTTCTTTTCTTAATCTATGGTATTGACTAGTTCTTTACTAGATCCATGGTATTGACTAGATCCTTGATGTCTAGTTCTCTCATAAATCTATGGACTTGACTAGTTCTTTGATGACTAGTTCTTTCCATGATTGATGGTTTGATCTACGACCTTGATTGGTTCTTAGATTATTATTCCTTTCCTATATAAGAAAGGTCCATTCTCATTGTATTTCATTGAGTTCTATAATAATATATGATTTTTCTACTCATTTGTTTGTAAAGGTTTATGTAAAGTTACTCCGGTGAATTACTTTCATCTTATTGATCATGATGTTTGATTAGTATCTCGTGTTCTTGGATTGACACGATATGGTTATCATTCCTTTTAGTTGTAGACACTTATAATAAAAAAATTATTCCATAATTTTCCTAACTAATCCTAGGTTGTTTCTTACGTCTCAAGTGGGTTGTTTTAGTGGGCATCACAAAACATGCAATATTTTGAGGACATTCATGGCTATAGTAGTTAGGAGATCCTCATGTCTAACATATTCCATGAGGGAACTCTCCTCTTCCTCAACCATAGCTTCATTCTCAATATCCACTATGATATCCACGTCCCCTTCCATGACCTCGTTCAAAACGACACACATTCTTGTCATAGCGTGTTTGATTATGATTCTAATCCCGGTGCTCATTATTACCCTTAGAACTATCTCTGTTATACTTATCTATCATACTCCAAGGTCTATAGCATCCTAGATCCGACCGATAAGCCGACAATCCTCGGTATCATGGGTCATGGACCTACAAATCTTGCAAAAGCAAGATATATTCTTCCTTATTGTGTCTTTGTAATAAAGGATAGTAACTAGCATCATGATTCAAATTAAAAATTTCACACTTCAATAGTAATGAGCGTCTGAAATTGGCAAGGGAAACTATCCTTGGTGTGACCTTCTACTTCACAATCTATACACCAAATTCCTCAAAGGTGCATTTCACGGGATGAATTTCTTGATAGCTTCTCTAACAACTTTTCCATATCTATAATTTGTGCCTCTAAGAATGGATGACACCAATTTCAATGCTCCCAACTACCTCAACACGTAAATCTACTTCTATTGCTTCATGCAGATAAGTGTATGTTTTATGTGACAACGTTCTTCTAAAAGTTGTAATCAATCCTCCTACGAACCATTGTGCATGCTAGTTAGCATGAATATCATAAGATAGCTTAGATAGAAGTGTATTAAAATGAGAATCATACTCGTGTACACTCTCGGTAGTTCCCCGCTTGATATCCTTGAGTGCACTTATACTCTTCTCGCTCAAACTCGGGTATATGGAAATCTTTCAAGAAAGCATCTCTCAATCTTTGCATAATCCACATAAGTTTGATCGGGTCAAATTTCTTATACTAGTGTGTGTGTGCCCCCGTAATGTAGTAGTGAATTAACTTGCCTTTCACTCAAGATCTCAGATCCCTTTAGCATACCACCATATTTCACACATATGCATGTGTTCGGAAACATCCTCTATACCTCTATATTCTCGGGAGATGAAGAGACATCTCCATGTAGATATTTTGTGGTTGTTGTGGACCTTGACAACCTAATCTGGAACCTCCTATGTTCCCTCTGCATCCAGAACCACCAGATCCACTGGAACTAGAACCACCTATACCTCCTAATCCACCACCTGTAGTTGGAATAGGTCCTGTAGACGTACTCCCCTATGCTCTGACAATAGTACTATACTAAACCCCTACAATATGTGAGGTAGTTCCACCTCCGTGAGGTGAATCCAAAATTCTGCACACTCACATTCTATGTGGATGATGCACTTAAGAATGCTCCTCCAAATGACATTAAATTCATCTTTCCTACCATTAATGTACTTGATCCTGGCTTACTCCTACTCTCCTACTTCCCAAGTTAGTTTACTAGTTACTTGTTGTAGTAGATCTTTGAAAAACCAAGTGTAAGGGCTAGGTCACCAGGTGGATTAAGATGTGTGCCCATGGTCCAGGTAGTCTCTGCTGGTGCACCTCCATGTGAGGCCGAGGGGGATCTCTATCATGCTTTCCAAGATGGGGGAGTTCTTGATGCTCTGGCTCCACGTCTTCTACGTGAGTTGTAAATCCTTCACAAGCCATCTCTCTCCTCCATGCCATACTCTCTGCAATGAATGTTTCTTCTCTATATCCCTCTCACATGCCTCATTATACTTAAACCACCTTTCCTCTCTCTGATTCTCTACCGCTAGGTCTGCCATCTTAAACCAAACTTGTTCCCCCTTGCACATGGCGAAGTTTAGTTAGCCATCGGTTTACTCTCCAAGTTCAAAGTTACCATTAAGATATTGATTGCTAGTGGAATACCTTACAAATATGTTCCTCTTGGATACCATAAAAACTTGAACTTAGCTACCTCTAGACAAGAGTATGTCGAAATTGAATATTCTAGAATATAACTATTTAGAACACTATGAAACCATGTATCCACCATGCGATTCCAAATCGATCAGCATCAAAGAGGGCTTGAAATTCTTCATGTTTCCAAACAAGTTCGCGATACCTCCAATTCCACTAAGATGCATAAGTAGTAAGCCACTCGTATAGTTCTACTAGAAAAATAGTGAAAAATCTCTCATATAAGCTTTCATACAGGTTCTTTTCTACCCAAGTACGTGCATTAAACTTAGATCCACTACTGAGAACTACCACCTATATTATTCCTCTAGATCGTGTATCCATTCCTCAATACTTTCTAGAGTTAATCGGTACATCTTCATCGTGATCCATACTAAAAACAACTGAAAAGAGGTCCTAATAACGGAACCAATGATGCATCCTATAATTTACTAGATAACACCCTAGTCACGCTGGCACATCACTCAGCCTAGACTTAGTGCTCACCCGAAGCGCACAAAGGTACCGAGTCCTCTTTAGGGTTGTTGTAACATGATGTTAACATGAAAAAGGAAGTAACATATAGATTCATAACTAATCCATCATTCCATAATGCATGCTACACTTAGATCTATGAAAGAACAAGCTTTAAATAGTAATCATGATTTAACCATTAACATGCACTACTCAATTACACACGAATGATACTTAGATTTAGCCAATATCTGTTGGTGTGTTTATTTTCTACATCATTAGGTGAGTCATCTCACTTAGGTGAGGTCGTAGGTCCATGTGTCATTTAGGGGTCATTATGAGATTCCCTTACGCGTTAGTGCGTCAACACTTCAATGTGTCGCATCAATGCGTCATTTACATCATTGGGAGTTACACATCTATTTTGGGAATGTAACTCCCCCTCTCTACTCAATTTTTCATGATTGCAGCATTGGGGGTTACTCATCACCTCCTATATGTACACCCCATTTGATCTATGAGATAGAGGAGAGTTTTATGGCTTAACTAGGTATTTCCGTGTTTCACATCTTTGCATGCACATTCGGTTGATGCTCGCTCCTCCTAAGATCTCTTCACACTGTCATTCGCACATCTTTTGATGTGCACATCATCCCTCATTATCCTCGCTTATGGGTTTTAAACCCTCTTTCATGGTATCAGATCTGCATGATTTATCGTCACACCAAATCTCAAACTTATGGTGGAGAGGGATCTCATCGTGTTAATCAATTGTTATGCCAATACCCTCCCACACGATGGAGCTAGGTATACACCCAATCAGGCCCAAAAACATTAGGAGGAAGTGACACCAAGAATTTCTTAGGAGGTCACCCATCCCAGAACTACTCTAGGACTAGCACGCTTAACTAGGGAATTTGGGCGCTTAATTTCCCGAGAGGTCACCCATCCCAAAACTACTCTGGGACTGGTGCACCTTATAAAGTAGTCTGTTTACAAAATTGACAATGTTATCACGTAATGTGTGAAAAATCATGCAAATTTGACTTAAAAAGTGCTCAAAAATGAGCAGTGAGTCAAAATTTATAGCATAAATACGATTCCCGCAAATCGATGGAAAATGCCAAGAAATGCTCACATTAGGTGAGTCATCTCACTTAGGTGAGATCATAGGTCCATGTGTCATTTAGGGGTCATTATGAGATTCCCTTATGCATCAGGTGTGGCAGCACATCGGTGCTTCGATTGCATCATTTGTTTCATTGGGAGTTACACGTCTATTATGGGAATGTAACTCCCCCTCTCTACTCGAGTTGTCATGATTACAACACTGGGGGTTACTCAACACCTCCTATATGTACACCCCATTTGATCTATGAGATAGAGGAGAGTTTTATGGCTTAACTAGGTTCTTCCTGTGTTTCAAATCTTTTCATGCACATTTGGTTGATGCTCGCTCCTCCCGAGATCTCTTCACGCTATTGTTCACACGTCCGTTGATGTGCATGTCATCCCTCATGATCCTCGCTTGTGGGTTTTAAACCATCTTTCAATATATTCCATCTATTAATAAATAAAGAATCTCCTTAAAATATTTTCAATCTATACCAATGCACATATGGAACTAATACAATATTCCAATCATATGTGTACACTCCTATTACACACATGCATACATACATGCGGTTCTCGTAATACCTACATACTTCCACTCTCGTAATACATACATACTTCTAACTCTCTATAGTACATCCATCTACTATGCACCTAACATCATATATATAGGGTGGGGACTTTCCCTTCACCACTTGTCTATTCCAGAAATAGGCCGCATGCTATTGATAGCCACACGCTATTTACAATCATAGCCACACATGCAAGTGCACTATCTATAGTCCTCTTATAGTGAACTGAAGTGTCAATTCTATTCTTAGCTTGTCTTCATGCATAAACACTTTGAACCACTTCTCCAAAGATAGACAATGCATGACGTGCACATCTCTGCATCATTGATGTGTTTCACATGCCATCTTCTAAAAATAGGTCTTCATGCTCAAAATCAGCTAAGTCCTAAAATATGAACTTTCCTTCCACGCGCAGGTCCTTCCCGTTCTTCTACGCCCTTGGTTCTAGGCCTTCTATCCCACGTGGAATCCTTGTGTGATCTTTGACAAGTATTCTTTGACCAAAAACACTCTTCATCCTATATATGTGGTATCTGTTATAGCCCCTTGACACCATAATTTATCATCCACCATTTCCCTACGCGCTTTCTCAACCTTACGCGCTTCCTTCTACTGGGCCACTCAACTTGTATTACAAGCCTATACTTTTCTTTGCATTACTCCACCCCACACTAAAACAAATGTGTGGTCCTCTGCACATACACAACCTTAGAAAAATAATGTGGTTACTAGTGCACAAGGCATAAAACGAAACAAAAAGAAAGGAACAAGCAATGAGAAATGGAAACACAAGAAAAGAAAAGGGAAATTCTAGACTAATTGGTAACACTACCTTATTACAAACACTAAGAAGATTTATTTATAGTAGGGCTTTAGCCTACTCCCATCGAAATGACATGGTAACATTGTCACATCCAGCACTTATAATGGAAAGCACCTAAACTAAGAATGTATGAGATGATGTAGGGTCCCAAACAATGGAATTTCAACTTCCTAGGATAGAGTAAATACTTGAAATCATACGACAACATCATCTACCCAACCTCAAACTACGTTTTCTTGATATGATGATTATGACATGCCTTTTTCTTTCTTTTGATGTCTTCGACTCCATCTAGCAAGTGATCACCTTTCATCTAAGCTGCATCAACTTATCAATCCTCTTCCGGTGCTTGTTCATTAGCTAACCCTCCTACTTATGTTATACACAATGACGGTAACATGAATTCAACTAGAAAAATAGCCTCCACACCAAACACCAATTGAAATGGTGGGGCCTTGTTCAACATTTTATAGGTTATCATATATGCCCATAGAACGGTTGATATTTTGTCATCCTAATCTTGTCTTCTAACATCACGAGTCTTAATTAACATGTGACTTAGTATTTTGTTAAATTCCTCACGGTTCCATTTTCTTGAGGGTGATAAGAGGTAGTCTTGGGATGGGCCACCATAAATTCTGCTAATAGAACCCAGATCATTTCATTAAGAAAGTGTGTACCTCTATCATCTATTAAAATTAAAGAACAACCATACCTATTGGTAATGTTCTGCCATAAGAATCTAGTAGTTATCTCTATGATGCAATCCTTCGTAGGTGTTGCCTATGCCCAATGTGTTAAGTAATTAGTGCAAGTAATGATATACCACAAACCATTCCTTCACGTGATTTGCCTAAATTTGCCCAAAAGTTGATTTCCCATTTTTCAAATGGTTCAAGTGCTAGCTATTGGTTGTAAGGGCATTTCCTCCCTTTTTCTAGGTTTTCCAAGGTGCTAGCAGTGGTCACAGGCCTTACAAAACTCAATCCAATCCTGGTAGATGGTTTCCCACCAAAGCCCTACTAATAAAATATTCCACGTGGTAGCATTTCTTGCATGGTGTCCCCTACAATCCCACCATGCAATTCCTCAATAATTTCCATGTGCTCATGTTCTAATACGCATCGGAGAGAACCTCATTGTGACCTAACTTATACGGGTCTCCATTAATCAACATGTAGGGTATGGCGTGTATTGCTAATCGCTTTCTCTTCATATCCTTCATTCCTTCTAGTGTCACACTGTTTTCAAGAACACTACGATATCTTCCAAGTCTTAGGGCACGTGCCACAACCTAAACAATTGTGCATCTTACATGGTATCCTTGATGCTTTCTATGTTGTCCCCTGAGTTAATCCTTGATAAGTGATTAGGTCCTAAATTTCTCTTTCCTAGTTTTATGACCACTATGAACTCAAACTCTTGAAATAATAGAACCCAATGATATATGAGCCCTTCTATCATAGGCTTGTTGACTAAGTATTTCAATTCCACGTGGTTTTTGTGGAATATAAATGGTGCTACCAACAGATACTACCTAAACTTGTGTAGTACATAGATCATGGACAATGCTTTACCCTCATAGTTGAGTTATTTTGTTACTGTTGGTGTCAAATTTCTAATTGTAAAGCACAAGGGATGGTTAACAATTCCCTCACCAAGTTGTGTTAGTACTACTCCCATATTTTTCCCGAGGCATCAACATGTAATTAGAAAGACTTATCCCAAGAAGGAAAACATAGTATGGGATCCATGACAAGCCTATCCTTCAAAGTGTCAAATGCCTTATGTTGGAATTCTCCCCAATGAAAGGCACACTTTTGTTTTAGTAATTCCTCCAATTACGTGGTAATTTTGGCATACCCCTTGATGAATTTTCTGTAATACCCCATATGTCCAAGGAATCTGCACACTATACTTTGACTAGTAGGCTCTCCTAATCCCACAATAACTACAACTTTGGTGAGATCCACTAGTAAGCCTTCTTTATATAATATGTCCTAACAGGGTTCCAAATGGAGTAGTAAAGACACATTTCTTAATTTTGAGGGATATCCTCAATTATTGTCATCTCTCAAACATCAACCTCAAATTGTCACAATGGTCTTTCACCAATCCATCTGATTCTAGTCATCAAGGTAAACTTGAAGAAATTTAAGGATGAAGTCCTGAAATGCTTGTACCATGATGTGTGATAACACACGAGGCATATTCCTCAATCCAAAAGACATAACCATGTTGGCCAAACTTCCCTATTCAAGGTGGAAAAAAATTCTTCCTCTAGTCTTCCTTTGTAATCCAAACTTGGTGATACCCTAAGAACCCATCCGTGAAAGAGTAGAATTCATACCTAGCTACTCCCTCCAACATTTCTTCAGTAAAGGGGGTTTGAAAAGGATCGATGACACATACTGCATTCAGATCCCTATAGTCAATACAGATTCTTATCCTTCCATCCTTCTTGATATTGATAACCATTGGGCTTATCCATTTTGATTCTTCCACTACCTCAATGATACTAGATGCTATCATCTTGTCTATTTCTTCCTTGACACATACGTGCAAATTTGGATTCATCCGATAAGGCCTCTTCCGAATTGAGTGCGCACCCTCCTTCAACTTGATCTTCATCTCCCTCAAGGAATGGTAAAAACCTTGAGTTCATGGTACCCACGAGGGAAAAAATCTTGGAACTCACGCAATAGATCAATGACCTTTGCAAATTAATTTTTCAACCAATAGTTCCCAATGATAGCTTCCTTAGATTTTGTTTATGTCCCAATGTTAACCTTATTTTTTTAAGGGCTCATGGTAGGCACGTTCTCACTCATTAGTGTTATCATCTACTACATAGACCATCTTTCCTTTCTCTTTTTCCATGCATGTGCACTCAAGTTGTACTTCCTCTTATTCTTCTTCATTGAGGCGAGTCTCCAAATCATGATCACACAATAATTATAGTAGCCTATCTTCTGTCATAGCACTATCTCCCATCGAGAAAGTTCTTGATTACTTGCAATTCCTTATCTAATAAAGGCTTAGTGCTCCTATACTCAAAATATTGAATGAGATCAACCGCCAACTCCTGCCAATTACCTGTTTGATGATGCATCTTCAAATGAATATACCATGCACATGCACATCCTTGTAAGGTGGAATAGAAATTATACACCCATCGAAAAGGTGGTAACACTTCTACACTCCCCATCCAGGCCTTCTCACATGCTTGGATATGAAGTGAGGTGGTCTCTTTACCATGGTGGTCTTGTATGACCGTGGGTACATTTCTCCTATAGAACCTTACAGAAAATGTGATCCTGACCTCATGCCATTCTAGAAGGCTCTCCCAATATGTAGCCCACTAGCCCATTTTGGTTCTGAGTAGGTTATTATTAATAATTCCCCTTCCCTCGTCCTCATCCTTCCATTGAGTCTTCATTTCTTATAAGAAAATTTCAGGGTATGCTCCTCCAGAATAACTTGGAAACTTCTTCCCTCCTAAGCGCTTGATTGAGCACGATTTCATTACCCTTGCTACAGATCCTCTCAACTATCACCCAACTAACTCATAAGTCCCATGTGCCCAATTGTCGTATGCCATGCTAGTGGTATCACTCAAGGAATGAGCATCTTCAAATTGGATAACTCCCTCTGTGGGATGAATTGTCTCAAGATCTCTAATGGAGCACACATAGATTCTGTCAAGGACTTCTTCTCCTAAGGGCTCATTATAGGGCACTGAATTCCCATATGTTAAAGTAATTATCACCCTTTCTTCCTTGTTCTTAAAGCTGATATACCCTTGGTTAAACCGCAAGTCGGCATTGTTCTTATAACACCATGGATGCCCAAGCAACGCTATAAAATTTTCTACCTTAGCGAACGCCAAGACTTCAAAGTCTCAAGTGAACTTGGCCCCGAATGGTGATAGTTACATCCTTCGGACTCTAATTGGCATTGCTTTATTCTTTTTTCCATATTTAGTACATTCAAAGATGATTGTAATGCGGGCCTTCCCATTCATGTCATACATCTAAAGTGAGAACATTGACCTCTGTTCCCATGTCAATAAGGATGTTACTTAGAAGCCATCCATAAACAACCACATTCAAAGTAATCTCCTTATCATAGTCCATGCTATGAGGAGGAATGTTTACATGCAAAACCTTCCTTTCACACTCTACTCTCATGTGTGGTACCTTCTCTCTTAGCCATTCTCCTAGCAAGGGAATAATACTCTCTTTCCTTAACATCCTACATTCTTCGTTGACATCATCCAGGTCATCCTTTAGAGCCTCAGCATTCTTCCTTTGCTCCAACTTCTTTGATTTCTCCTTTAAACATTGGATCTCCCCTTGTAAACTTTGAATCACGTCCATAGTTTCTTGGTACACCTCCTTCTAATGAACAGGGTCCAGATACTTTCCATGTAGCACTTCCTCTCTTGAAACTAGTGTCCTTTGTCTTGGAATATCCCCTCGGCATGTGTGGCCTCTACTCGCGATGTCACCAAGTATGGGTTCTATCCCTGATTCATGAGCCACTCTTAGCATCCATTGTGAATCGGCCTTCTTGATGCTCACCATCCCAACACCTTTGTCCTTCTGTTGCTGCTAGTTCATATGCTCATAGAGCTCTAGACATTATTTATACTTATGTTTCTTTCTACACCATGAGCATTGTAACAGATCAGGACACTCACATTTGTAATGCTTTGTAGATCCACAGTTATAATAGGTTCCTCATGGGAATTCACTTCTTCCTTCACTGCATGATTCTTGTGACCAAAATATCCTCCGCAAAAACCTCTTCCACACACTCCTCCATTTACACACCCTTCATAACGATGATCATCATCCTTGGAACTACTTATAAGGCTAGTCTGGTGCACACCAAGATCAATAGCATCATGGATATGATCAATCAGTTTTTAATCCTTGGTATCATGGGTTGTAGAGGTACAGATCTTACAATAGAAAGAAACATTCTAGTGGATTGCGCACTGTAGCATAGGGAACCTACTTGCATCATGATCCCCATGGAAAATTTCACAATCTACCACCATAGTGCGTACCGAATTTCAAGGGAAATTATCCTTTACATGCCCTTCTACTTCACATTATATACACCAAATCCCACTACAAACCTCATGCACTGATTTTGCAAACATCTTCTCTAATTGCTTGGCCATTGCAGCAATATGGGCCTGCAAAAAAGGATTAACACTATTATCGATGCTCCTACTAGCTTCAAGGTGCACAGGCAGATTTTAATGCCTCGTGTTGGTACCCAAATTTGTTCTCCTATTTCAGTCCGAGAAACATCGGAGATATGGCATGAAGCTTGAAGTCGGATAGATCATGATGTGTGTCATTTTGTAGTGGGGATGTGATCTAACCGGCACTCAGTTTGTGGAGAGATGGATAACACCCAAATAGGACTTGATCTTGTCCTAACTATTTTAGGTTATACCTTTCAACCAAGGTAAGAGGACATATTTTTAACCCTCAAATGGTGAAGGATATGAAGATATCCTTTAATTTGTGAAAATAGTATGGAAAGGGCCTTGAGAAAATATGATCAACACTCCAAATCTGACTTTCACAAGTTGTCACTCCCAGATTATGGAGATATTTTCAATGCAAGGTAAGGGTTACTAAAGACATTGTATGATCCTGATTTGCTTTGTGAATTTTTGTAGATGGATTGAATTCTTTTTTGTCACATAATGCAATGCAGGGGTAGTATGGGGTAGGATTAGTTATTCTGAATGAATTTTTGGTGGGAGATATTAGACAAGACTAACCAAAATTTTCCAAATTCTTTTAGGACCTTTGCAAGGAACTTGTAAGACCTAAACAATAGAATGCTTCAAAGGGGTTAAGGTACTCCTTCAACCAGGATATAATGGAAGCCCATATCTACACTCTTCCACACAATATTTGACAATCGCCTCAAAATATTGAAGTAGATGAACCAAAAAAACATCTAGAAATCTCTATTTTACCATGACCTTAGGTGCACCTAAAGGTTTACAAATAATCTCTAAATTCAAGGAAGGTAAAGTGATTTTAAATATGTTTATCTCTTTATTAGATGAAAGCTATTCTTAATGCGAGATTGCAAATGACACTAAAATATCAACAAGAAATGATACCTTGTGTGGTCAAGAGATATTTTAACACATAATCTAACAGAGCAAAAACACAAATTTAAAACATTCTCAAACATAAGTGCATGTGAATTTTGCCAAGATACAACACAAAATAATCTAGAAATGATCAAATCTACTAGTAGGGTAATGTTATAAGAACAATATTAGAGCTTATTGATGGCTTTACAAATTAAACCAAATCAACACGATACAAATCTAATGCAAAAGGAATTAGAAATGGCTCTCGGGAGGTTTCTTAGAGAATGGGCTTCTTCCCATATTTTCCCATGAAATTCTAGGTTTCTCTGACCTTTTGCATGTCAAAAACATGAATTATATAACATTCTATTACATTTTATCCTTCTTTCCCATGAAAAGAATATGCCCAGCATCAAGTTTGTTACAAAATTCTAACATGATTCACAGATAGGGACATTTAACAAATTTGCAACAGAAGTTTCCAGGTGTTTCAAAAAGGCAAATCATTACAAATCCTTCATCATTATCCATTTTGGAGGCATGTTTTTCATTCTCTAAGCATGCAGACCCCTTTCATTTCATTATTTCATCCTTATCCCTCCAAAATTTGATTATGTAACTTCTTGATTTGATATTTCACATTTTGGATGGGCTGGGGCAAAAATTATTTCAAAAACACCTCAAATATGCAAATTGATCCTAAAACCACTTACATTGGTCCTTGTAGGCACAAACAACATGAATTTGCCAAAAATTTGATGAAAATTGATGCAAAATTCACATTTCCACACTTCCTAGAGCAAAAATGGCGCCAAAATGAAAAATGCACAGTTACCATTGATTTTCCCTTTTCCTTTAATTTGAGCCCTCCACGTGTCAAAATATGATTGGGAATGGATTTAGGATCACTTTCTAACTTTTTAACATCTTTGGAAAAATGTAAAATTTTGAATTTTTCTCCGCCCCTCTGCCCTTGAAATTTGGTGCTGACATGTGGCATATGGTGGGTCCCATTGAAGTCGCGGTTCAATTCTACACATTTCCACCCTTTTTGGAATTTTGGAAAATTTTCACTTTTTTCCCCATGGGCCCACACCTCCACCTCTATCCTTGACACGTGTCCACTTCTCTATCGTTGAGGATCCGCGGGCTTATTTCACGTTTTAACCCCTTTTTTCATCAAGGGAAAAAAATTTATCACTTTGCCTCCGGGCCCGTGCCTCCAATTTCTTCCCTACCATGTGTCTCCTTTTTATTTTTCACATGAGCCATGCCTCAAATTCTCATTCTAAGTCTTTTTACCAAAAGGGAAAAATTTACCTTTTCCTCCGTGGTGACCCACACCCGCCTTCTACACCCACCACGTGTCTCCCTATGATTCATTTGTGGTCCAACGCTCTAATTTTCACTCTAACTCCTTTTGTAAAAGGGAACAATTTCCCTTTTTCCCCTCCGATGGCCCACCATCCTCATATCTCTGCACCCGCCATATGTCTCCCCTTAATCCATTGTGGACCCACAGCCCCTTCCTCACGATTTTTCCCTTTTCACCAAAAAGGAAAAAATCACCTAAGTCCCTCGCCATCCCGCCATTAAATGAGAATGTGAAATGTGTCCCTTCTACGGAGTTGCGGGGGAAATTTGGATTTTTTTCCAAAACTCAAAAAAACACTAAGTCTTCAAAGAAACCCGTCGATTCCTAACCAACGAAAAATGGCCACGTAGGAGGAGAGGCTTGGGATTAATTTTGATGGGCAAATGACACCCGTATGACCATCAAAAAACACAAAATTTACCAGAGATGCTCGAATTTTATTTTTTCTTCGTGGGTGAGGATTTTTGGTCAAAAAACAAAGGGAAATTGATTTTAGGCAATATTCGACCATGGGGATTTATTTTTGAGGGGAAATAAGCACAAAATGAACAAATTTGAGCTCCTAAGGCCGGGAAGAGATGGAAAAAATGACAAAGGCCTGTGGATTTGGAAATTTAGGACACAAAGCAAGGCATGCATGTATTTTTCCTTCAAGTTGGGGAAAAATAATAAGTTTGTGAGTGTTTCAAAGAATTCAATCTAGATGGGGAAATTTACAGACCACCAAATTTGAAGAAAAACATCTTAGAGCAAGCAAACCAAAGGGGAAAATGGAAATATAACAAAGGATCAAAATGGGCACCAACATCGGCTCCTGCTCGGGATGGGTACTCCCAGTGAGTGCCATAAGAACAACGTAGACCAAGTGCCAAAATAATCCATTGGGAAAAGGATTCATGAGCCAAAGCCACCAAAAACAGAGAAACCAACAAAAATGGCTGCCACACACCAAGGCAAACCAAGAACCACCAAAACACCAAAAATAGAGCAAAATCCAAACACTATACACTATACAAGTTGGTGCATACCTCAAATTTGGGGATTAATCCAAGAAATGCTTCAGATGCCTACCATTAACAAGTAGTTCAAGAAATTCCCCATCTAATTCTTTTAGAAAAAAGGTATTCTCACCAATTTTGATATCAATGGAGTAAGGGCCCATCCACAATGCATCAAATTTTCCATGTTTGCCCTTATCTTCATTTCTGTTATCCCACAACAAAACTAGATCTCCAATATTGAAGGCCCTAGGAGTGACCTTCTTGTCAAACAACCTTTTCAACTTCTCTCTAAATATGACATGCCTTTGGTGGGATGCTCTTCTCTCTTCATCTAGCTCTACAATCTGATTAATCCTTGCTTCATATGGACTGACCTCCTGATCTTCAAGTTGTTGTATAAACTAAAAGAAGATAATTACAGATGTAAGGGCAGCAGAGCTTGAGTTCCATACACTAACTCAAATGGGATCTTACCAATATCTCTCTTGGTAGTGATTATATCATCCTAAACTGTAAATTTCAGTTGTTCACCCAATTTTCTCTTATTCAACTCCAAGGTCCTCCTAATTATATTCAATAAGTTCTTATTATTCTGGACTCAACTTGTCCATTACCTTAGGGGTTATAGTTTGAAGAATACATCAGATTGGTTCCATACTCCTTGCACATTGCCATCAAATTTTTAGCTCTGAAGCACATGGCATTATCAGCCACAATCTTGACTAGCACACCAAATCTACATATGATATTATTCAACAAGAAATCCATAACAACTTGGTGTGTTGCTTTCTTGGTGGGGATTTCCTCTACCCACTTGGTGAAGTAATTTGTGGCTACAAGGATCCACTTATGTCTAGCACTAGAAGGGTCTAAGATCTCACCAATGAAGTCCATCCCCCATTGTTTGAAAGGAGCTTCAATTGATACATGCTGCAAAGGAAGGGAGCTTGAATCTTTCATTCTTCTAGGAAAATGCACTTGGTAACTTTCACATTTTCTAATCAGCATGGTTGCATCTTTGAAGAGAGTAGGCCACCAATAACCAGCTCTCAAAAATTTTTGTGTTGTAACCCTTCCAGAAAAGTGTCCTCCACAAACTCCCCCATGGAAATCATAACTACTTTGGGAGCTTCATCTTCAGTTACACATTTCAAGAGGACACCTTCAAGGTTCTTCCAAGCCATCCCAAAGTCAGTGATGATGTATTTTTGAGAAGCCATCTTGAGGGCTCTTTTCTAATTTTTATTTAAATGATTAGGGTAATATAGTGTCTAGGTAAAATATTATATCCTTGTACCACTTAGAACTTACCAATTTCTCAAGAACATTTTCCCTTTCTTCCTCTACTTCATTTACTTCCACAGTCTGCAAGTTGCTCTCAGCCATGAGCTTAGCAAGACCCAAACCTCTTACCAACTTTGTGGTTTCGATGTCCATATCATACTCCTATAGTTTGTTCACTCATCTACATCTTTTACTTGAGATATCCATCTCTGATAAGATGTCTTTTACCATGGTGTGGGGAACATAAGCAACAAATTTTGAACTTAAGATATAAGGCCTAAAACCTTTGTTGCTTTCACCAAGGAAAATTATTCTTTTCCATGATTGTATACTTTAACTTAGTACTTGTAAAGCCTTGATAAAGAAGGAAATAGGCCTCTCAGCCCCATCTTCATATTTTGGAGCAAAATAGATGCAATAGTATTTTTAGAAGCAAAGGAGAAGATTTGGAAAGGGTTCTTGTAATTCGGGCTGCTTAAGATAGGTGCATGTTTAAGTGCTTCTTTGATTCCTTCAAAAGTCTCGTATGGTAGCCTCCTCCCACTTGATAACTTGATCTTTATTTAACATGCATGTGATAGGAAGAGTCAAATCAACAAAATTGGACACAAACCTTCTAATGAAATTGATCTACCCAAAGAAATATTGGATACCCTTCTTTGTTCTTGGA
Organism: Taxus wallichiana var. yunnanensis; assembly: GCA_018340775.1. Taxonomy (NCBI): domain Eukaryota; kingdom Viridiplantae; phylum Streptophyta; class Pinopsida; order Cupressales; family Taxaceae; genus Taxus; species Taxus wallichiana. The sequence continues at coordinate 73,845,409 of CM031235.1, read as the reverse complement.
ATTGGAACCTTGTTGATTACTTTTACTCTCTCGTGGTCAATCATGACACTTTGACCTTTGAAACAATATGACCAAGCAAATGACTTTGGCATTTTACACCCCAAAGTGACACTTCTTTGGGTTGAGATAGATTCCAAACTCTCTACATCTCGATCAACATTCTTTCCAAGTGCTCGCAAGTGATCTTTTTGCTCCTTGAAAACACAATCACGCTCATCCCGATAAACCGCAAAATTCATTTATGTAACCAAAAAAATCAACATCCATTTCTCTTTGGAAGGTAGACCCAAAGCATTCATGAGATCAAAATGCATCCTTACATAAACATATGTTCCCAAAGGAGTGGGAAAGGCTATTTTAAATCTTTCACTCCTTGACAACAACTTGATTATAGCAGAAACCATCCAAGGTGGACAAAAATTTAGATCCAATCACTAACTCGTAGATGTTTTCCATGTTTAGCAAAGGATAATTATATTTCAATGAAGCTCTATTCATATTTCTAAAGTCTACACAAATTTTGATATCTCCATTCTTCTTTCGTGTAACATTCCCATTTTAAGACTTTAGAAACAAGGGAATTTTATTTATTTTTAGTAATGTTCTCTGTTCTAAATACATAATTTAGGACACACATTCCATAACATCCATTCTTATAATAGATAACCATATGCAACTGTAATGACTCGGTGAGCCACCGATCTATTCATTTCATGACTCAACGAACTACCGATCTATTCATGTTTAACATTAAGTATTGAATACTTTTTATATACTATGTATACTTGGTTCTCTTACCCTGTTTGGGGTATTGAGTGATCTATCTAGGAACCTATCTGAATATTTTCTACCAATACTCATCTGCATCTCGAACCTTAGACTAGGTGACATAGGACAATGCAATCAACAACTTGCGATACTTTGGCCAAATTTTTCTAACATACTGTTCATATAACTCATTCCTTGATGGCATACTCATCAATCTAGAATATGTCCTTCACCCACTCAATTGTTATCTATAATGTCCTTTACTAACTTCCGTTAGTCCACTTTCCCAAGGTTTAACCCTAGTTTAGGTTAACAACATAGGTTATGATAGGAAGAGGCTCACGAAGACTTAGGATATATTGGCATACTGGGTCAACCTAGGTCAACCCCATGTGCCAAGGTACCCTAAGTCCTAGAGGGATACTCCTTATCGTAACTATGCTACTACCTCGGTCCTAGAGAAAAACTAAGTTCAAGTCCATAAGCGTGTAGATCTAGACGATCAATGCAGAAGGGTGTTGCCACATGTCAACTACAATGTTGTATCCTCGAGAAGATCCTAATCTTCTCAAGGTATAACCTTGCAATTGGCATGTGTCAACATCCTATAGAACATCCTCATCAAGATGTACATACCCCTAGGAGATTATTAATATTTAATTAATTTGAATAATTAAAAATATATTTCAGCAACCCTTCCCAAACCCTAATCCAACTCTCCCTAAGTTCTTTTCCAAATCAGGTTCCATTAATCCTTGAAGAACTTCCTTAACTTATGATTGCTTTCGATGTTCGTTAATTTTGGCTTAACAAGCAGTTACCAAAAAGAAAGGACAACAACCTCATAATTTTTGTTTAATGTGACTTAACCATTCAAGGAAGTGTAACAACCACCTAGGTTGTATTTTAATAGACTTTATTAAATGTAGTCTAATGATTATAAATCATATCTTCTTTTTTGTTTACTTTTTCATAAGAGAGGAAGAGTCTTCCTCTTCATGGTTAAGTTCTAGGGTTTAACACACCCTTTATGTCCTTTACAAATTCTAGAGTTTTTATTGTAAGTTCATTACACATCATCTTACTATATTGAATTGTTTAAATAAGAACATTAAATTCTACAACTTATCTAGCTGCATCACATTTAGGGAAGTTACTCTAATTCCCTTTTTCCTACTTATCCAAGAATACTCATTTAAACATATAAATAACATGAGAAATATCAACAAGATAGGATTCCATTTCTTTTACAAAGGTACAAGATAATTTACACAACCCATGCAAGTAAATTCTCATCCTTCAATTCATTTTCAAAACTTATACATTTACAAACTTATGCATTTTAGGCTTACTGCATGACAACAACCTTCATTCAAAAGGAATATAACTTTTCTTTTTCAATACAACTCAAGAACAAATCAGAATTCTTCACTAGAATCAAACTTAGATCAGCCAATGCATCATATAAGATTTTTCCATCTTTTATCACTTACAAAGTCCATCTACAAAAATTGCTAGCACGGGTCAGTTCAATGAACTGAGCATGATAAGCACTAAGCCTTAAAACGAAGTGCATTCCACTAATTGTTCCAATAAAAACAACCCTTCTTTAATGAACAATTAGTATTTCATACTCTAAACATAAGTAATAACAATAAAAAAGAAGAGCATTAATGAACCAGAGTTCACTTCTAAAAGAAGAACATAATATAATCTATAATATATGTCTTACAAATTAAAGTATGATTGGTCCTATCAATCATCTTTACCAACAAAAACATAACATCTCATTGTTTCCCATTCTACTAAAATAGAATACAACACTTATCTTAACTATAAGATACAAGAAGTGTTTTCACAACATGTTCTCACTAGGATGTTTCATCTAACTTTCAAGTAAAGAAGAAGAGAAACCATTTCCATTATGCTAAAGTACATAACATCCACAAAGGTAGAAACAAGTTCATATCATAACCTAAGTTATTTCATCTTAAGATTAACTATCTTAAATCAAACATTTAAGATATTCATCAAAACAGATAAAATAAAGATCCCAGATGGAAAGATGAAACATCAACCAACCAACATGATACATTCTCTTTTTAAAAACCAGTCATCACTCTCCTTCTATTTCATTTCCATCAATGATAAGTAAGAGAAGGTTAACCAAATAACGATTAAATTTTTCCTATAGAATAATCAACAAAAGATTCCAAACAAATGAACTTATTCCCAACTACATTAGAAAAGAGGCTTAACAAAAATGATCCTACCCAATAATCATTCCCTATAACTTAATTTGGTAAAATCCCTTTTTCAAGTTATAAACAATTTAAGTTCATTTAAGAGTTCCAAAGGAAGGGAGTAAGAACATTTTAAAGTAAGAAGGATCCCAAAGCAACTTTTCTTTTAAAAAAACATAATCTTCCCATTAAAGCAAGAGATTCATTTCAAATAAGAACGTTAAAACCGTGAAGGCCATACACAACCATAATCATTAAAAGAATCAAAATAATTCTTTTTTATGGGTTCTACATTATTTCAATGGTCCTAACAAAAGTGAAATCAGAGTAAGATTTAGTACTCATAATTACCCAAGAGTTCAATCAAGACAATGTTATTGCCATACTTTTCAACATATTACATCTAGAGTAAAAACATTGAATTCTCATTAAGAACGATAAACTTCAAAGATGATTCCAGTCAAAACTCGCAGAGTTTACCAAACATCTCACAAGACCATGTTCCAGTTTTCTCCATGCACATACAATTAATTCTTATGCGCACAATTGTTTTTTTAAGAGATCTGAGTTTACAATATTTCACCCCATAAACAAACTCAAATTAAATGACAAGATCTAATAACATATTTAAGAAAATACGTTATTTTCAAGACACGAAATACAAATCTGAGCACCATGATGAGCATAAGTTCCTACCAAGATAAAAATCATTCAAATGATTATAAGCAAGTTTGGGTAACTTATGTTCCCTCTTGGTTTACATCTTAAACAAGGAAAACTAGAATGAATACCAACTGAACCGACACCTTACTCAGATTTCCATTTCCAATAATTAAGAAAGAATTTCCCTAAATCACTTTGCATCATATCATCCCATATTGAGTTAATATAACTTCCACATCCTAATGCTAGATAAAGTGCAATGAATAAACTTTTAAACAGTTCAAATTAAAAATCAAGCTTCATTTTCAAATAACTATCTTATCAACCTTGCTTGACAACTGAAGCGGTTTGTAAGATCACTAAAAGAGTTCAGACTAAACACCATAAAAGTACTAAGGCCGTATTCTTAATGAACTCTCAATACAATACATAAGGTCACAATAAAACACAGACACCAAACCAAATGCGAGACTAATAACAGTCCATAATATCCATGATAATACCGCACAAATATCATGCCATGTTAGGGTTTCAGCAATAACAAATGGGTTTAGAAACGAAGAAATCTACTACTCCATTCATAGTTCCTTATATTTATGAAATGAAACACAAGCATCATAGCACCAAGAACCCGACAATAGTTCCCAAATACCCAACAAGTTTCCAATAGAACTTGAGCTTGCATACAAGTTTTCATAACAAACATGAGCTCTTTACCAACTCGAGATCACAAAACAATAGTTTCAACAAAAATAGGTGGAACACTAGATTCTTCAAAAATTTAGTGAGAATACATTTGTACAAAAGTCAACAAAAACCTAACCATTAATTACCAAATCCAATTAAGCCAAGTAGAGTTACAGAGTCATTCTTGCATGTATTTTTTTCATGTGCTTAAACAAACACATACTATATTTTAAACCAGGCCACTTTTGCAAAGGATTCAAAACCAAGAATTCAATATTTAATTAAACTCAGTAACCAAACAACTAGGTACATCATGCAATGCATAAAAATCAATAGAGTAGAGTTGCTTTAATGAAAACACTTAGAGGAAAGCAAGAGATTTTAATAGTTAGAGCCTATCATGCCTGATAGTGTCTCTGTCAAATTAAAGAAGACCTCCAACCGAGCTCACTACTTCTCCTCTTCTCCATGAAAGATCAAACAACCAGATACCTCTTCCACAATGCCTCTTATAAATTCCACAAAATGAAAATAGATTTGAAACTTCAAAAATAGCCATGAAGTGCAGTTCAATCTGCTGGTTCGAAAAACTAGAGAGCATGTAGAGTAAAAATCGAGAAAACATGCAAAGTGAAACAACCCAAGAAAAATCTCTGGCATGCCTACCAAGATGGTTTGGGCTCATAAACCAAAAGTAATTAATTCCATTAATTCCAAATCTCCCACCTAATCTTCCTTGCCACCACCTACCAAGTTTGGCGAATGCCAAGTCAAAAATAACATGTATTTCCATTTTAGTGATACTGCCACCTAAGCCTCCACCAAGCCAACTAGCCCCTGCCCAAGCTAGCAGTAGTACCACGTACATTAAAAACCTTATCAACATCATAAATTCCTTAGGAACCATCGCCAAAATTCATGCGACCACATAAGTCCCCATTCATGCCCAATAGTTTAGGATAGATTACTTGCTTAGGTTAGATCTTAGGTAGATTAAAGTTTATACCTTAGGATATAACACTAACAACTAACCTCCACCATAGGCCTTAGCAAATAGGTTTAGATAATTCCACATAGGTAAATAATTCAAAATGCCATAGTTTAAAGCACTAGGTTAGATCACCATATAGCCTTGTAGTAATAGGTTCAAGTTTAGTTTTAATACCTAGTAACCTTTCCAATTCCCTTAGCACCAAGTTTGGGTTAGAATCAAAATTATATCAAGTAACATAGCTTAGGTAGGAAATATTTTTACCTAGCTTAGGATCCCGTAGGTTAGTCCTTTATAGGATTTCAGTTCTCTCCTACGCCATGAATAGGTTGAAATCCCAATTACGTCAGTAATGACCTGCCATGGTCAATCTCCAAAGACCCAACAAAACATACCACTGAATGGAAATATTTTCACACAAAAAGAGAATTAAAGAACTTGTATCTACCAAGTTCATTCCATATGATTCTTAATTCATGGAATACCAATTCATCAATTGTTCACTCTGAATAGATTTAAAACATTCCTTGGATCACTAAAATTGATCCAAGGATGAGTTTGGTAAATATATAAGTTTACAACTCTTAAAACCAAATTTCAATCTCACCTACAAAAAGTGAAAAATGAATTTAGGAAAACTATTCCAGTTCAGTCAAAATATCTTAAGACCAGAAAAGACTTATCCATACCAAGCATGATTTCCCAAAGTCAAAAGAACATATCCTAAAAAGGAAAATCACATGCCAACACTTGAAATGCAAAGGAGGAAATAACAATTGTTAAGGGTGTTACATTCTGACTGGAACAAGGTTTGCAACCCAAGATGAATACCTTGTGGACTGAATGATCCCTCCCTCCATCTTCTTCAATTCATCTTGCATTCTCGAGAGGAGAAGATTAATTGGCCTTTGCTTCTATCTAAATGGTTTGGAATTTTTCTCAAGAGGGATCTCATGTTGGAATAAGTATTCTCTATATGCTTTCAGCTCTAAATATGACTAGGCAAGACAGTCTTGATATTGTTTTAACAATTGGAGGTAGGATTGTTTTCCTTCCTTCTTTAGACTACTACCCAACCAAAATTTTCTTGGTTTATCATCAGTTACCAAGTCATGCTCTTCCATATCACTTGAGGTAGACATGTTTCTATTGATGATATAATCAACATTGCTAAAATTTGACTCAAGTGCAACAAGACCTTTAGGAATCGTGTTAGTTTTCAATTGGATAATATCTTTTCCAAAAAAATTCTCTCTTCCTTTAATCACACACACCATTAGTTCCCAATAAATATTCTAATCTAAAAACTCACCTTGATTTTGTAATAACCTTTTCACTGGAGCATCATCATTAAACACTTTGATGTTTTTATGGTGTCCCCAAATTTCACCTTGAAATCTGAGACTACCCTATTTAAAAAAACATACTTTTAAAATAATGGGTCATTTTGTGTTTTTGTTGCCGAGATTCCCAATGTGTCAGATATTCCATATATAAGCCATTTTCACAAATACCCGATACCCAAAATTATTTTATTCTATCGTTGGGGTTTGCCTATGGGAAATTTGTATTTAATTATTTTAAGCCCCGTTTGAGGTAATTTGTGCTCTGGTTTAACCCTTTTGTGATCATACATATCATTATTCCCATATACCAATAGGGTTTTAACCAGGAATGAATCCTGGGCTTTATTTGTGACTTCTGGCAACATTTTGTGTTTTTGTGTTTTCCTGTTTCATTTTCTGTGAAATTTCTCTGGATCAATTCCTTTTTCAGTTTGGCTTGATTCTTGGCCTGAGTATCTAGAGATCACCTATGCACATTGTGCCAAAAGGAATTCACCATCGAGGTCTGGTTCTCTTGGAAAAGATGAAATTGTGCACCAAAAAGCTTCTTCTAGGGCTGGCGGCATTTTTGGAAAAAGGGGTTTGAAGTGGATCATGGGATTTTTGGAAGCAACAAGCAGGTGGGAATTTTGTACCTGCCTATTAGGGTACTTTTTCCCATGGAAGCAATGTCACTTAAGTCACAATGGGAAAATTAGAGGCAGCAGGCAGGCGGGAATTTCTTACCTGCCTTGCAGGGTAAAAATTCCCATTATGAAATAAAAGAAAAAACACTTAAGGCATTGATGGGATTTTATTGCTCGCCTTTTGCAGGTAAATAATCCCATTAAGAAAGTCAAACAACTTAAGTGAATCATGGGATTTTTGGAGTTGTCTTGCAGGGTAAATAATCTCATTGCCAATTGACTTTTAAAAATAGAAATTCCTTATTCCAAAAAGTGTGACCCCTTTAGGGAAAGAAAGGAAGCCTTAAATTAATTAATTTAATTAATTTCTTCTCCAATTTTGATGCCCAAGCTTGTGGAAAAGTCAACAAAGGAAAGTGGACAAAAGGAAGTTGGAAATAGATAGCTCTAAAATTAAATAAATATTATTTATTTAATGCAACCCCTTCATGTCAAAAAGTGCACCCCATTTGGGAGAGAAATAATACTTTTTTAAGTATTAAATGATTTAATTAATTCCTATTTTCAGTGGCTAAGGTCAAAGCATACTGTGAGGCTTGAGTTAACTGGAAGCAGAAGTCTAAAATTAAATAAATTTAATTTATTTAATGGCAGCCATGAGCATGCACAAAATAGGCACCCCATTTGAAGAGTAAAGCTTATTTAATAATTAATTAATTGTCAGGAATAGGAAAGGCATTAATTAATTATAGAATTATGAGGATTATATAAGTAGGGGCTGCCATAAGGATGAATTAATTAATTCAAAGCAGAGAAGTGCAGCCCAGACAAAAAGTGTGCCCCATTTGAAGAGGATTTTTGCTCAAAAGAAGGTGTAATTAATGTTGGAAGCTTCCAATTTTGGCGCACAAGTTAAAGGAGGTTCATTTATGTCTAGATAATTGTTTTCATAAGTGATACATGTGCTCAAGTGAAGTTGGTAAATTCATGTTTGCTTTGCATGCAAATAAAACATCAAATTTTGGGGCAGCAGGCTTGAATTATGCTAATTTTTATGATTAAAATCCATTGTTCATGTTTCGATTGCCATCTTTGTCTGAATTAATTGCAGAATTCATTACAGGTTCTTTTATAAGAGAAAGGGAGATTAAATCAATGTCCAATACATTGAACATATCCTCCAATCTAAATAATTATCCAGATCTCACACCGCTTTGAAGAATTCTAATGAATAAGGAGAAAAAGAATTGTTTAGAAAAGATAGACACATCCATGGCAAAGAGGGATGAAAAAGAGAGCACACAATGGAGTCATGCATCACTTATAAATTTATATACATTGGAGACACAAATCTAGGTCCAGAACCTCTTTCTGAATTGATGGACAGATCCAAAGCAGAAAGACTTCCCTCATGCGTGTAATTAAAAGAAGTGGAATTATTTGAGTTGTAGCATTTCCATACATAGCCCAGTTTCCAGAGTTCGTTATGGAGTGTGCTAAGTCTTACCATCCATCATCTAGATCAGTCTCGAGATGCTACGGGGAAAATAATAATCCATTTGGACACACAGTTCATCAATTATTGTTTGAATATTCCGACACAAAAGGTGGTGACTTCTATTAGCATACAGGATGTCGACAACAGGTGGGAGAAGCATAGATTTGACTGTATGAACATAATGAACAACAGATACATGAAGAATCCTAGATCTCCTTCCAAGTTCCCAAGAACTCTTCCACAGTCCAATCTGGTACAAGAAGAGATGATATTGTCCAAATTGTTATGCAGATAAATGGTGAAGCAAACACTCACACCTTCCACACATGGATGTATGCTTTCATCAGGACCATTGAAATCAACAAAGTAGATTCAATAATCAATTGGTCGGAAATCATTAGTGACAACATTGGTGAGAAACTCGGAACGTGAAGCATACTTTTAGCTTCAAAATGACTTCCTATTTGGTATACGCAGTAGCCTCACAAGGCATCTTCTCCAAGTTGGATAGATGTGGTGTTCTTTCCAAGGACCCCATTTTTGAGTGCTACCCATAACTTACTGTACCTGCATGTAGAAATATTTCAAAGTGGTCAATGATGGATTCTTCTACAAATTCATTTGCAGGCTAGACAGGGACCTAAAGGCCAATAGGGTGAGCAAGGAAGCATGGGAAGTTGTGTCCAGAATTGGCAGTCTCTTCATTCAGTTTGTAGATTTCACATACCTTAGGGTCACCGGCTTTTCTGGAGAACCGGTTAAGCTACCCAGATATCCGAATGATAGATTGGTCACCATGGAGCTGAGTAGACAACTTGTGGAGATGCACGACCTTCAGTCAAAATGGCACAAGTCTACGGGATTCTTCTAGATCACCGATGGCCATTATAGTTTTGAGCATTCATAGAGCTTAGGAATGGAAGCGGAGATGTTCTCTGAGTACGAGCAAGAGTTCTTCCCAACGACGGGTTGAACTTCGATCCATTTGGAGTAGCCAGGAGAAGATGATCTCCCAGGAGTATGCATATGTGCCTTCATTAGAAGATTTCTGGATGAAGTGCAAAAGTGAGTACGAGGTTAGAAAGAAATATTTTAGCAAGCTATTAGCATGACAAGTGTTCGAATTTGGATTAGCATGATACCTATGGATCTTAAAGATGATGGGACTGTGTTACTTGACACATACCATCAAATGGGAGGAGATAGAGCCGTACTTCAAGAGAACGTAGGGGGCTTCCATACGATTGAGGAAAGGTCTACCGCCATTCTGGTGAATACTTCAAACTGGTTGCTGACGAAGGGATACTACCTTGATGAAGCATTGATGAATCAAGTCACGGGAAACTTCGCACAGGATATTCCCTCAAGAGAAGCATGGAGGAGAAAGCAATAAAAGGCCCGAGAAGATGAAAGTGCATAGAAGGTCTCAATCAAAGGAGAAGATCACTTCCATGGCTATGACGTTAGTTCTGGCTTCTCCAAAGATCCAAGACTTCACCCATATTACACCTCAAAGAGACACTACCATTCCTCAGTTGAATCCAACAATATTCATCTTCTCTCCTCAGCCACTCCGTTCAGCACCTATTCCTGAAGAAACATTGAAGCTACAGATGGAAGAGTTTGAAAGAGCTTTGTCTTTATATGATTCAGAGGATGGAAGCCACAACACTGTAGAAATTTCTAATGGAGAGGAATCAAAGCGAGAGATAGTGGTACACTCATGAAACTTCTCATTCTCCGAGAAGTAATTTCTCAGAATGGTTAACTTCATAACTGGTTCCAGAGGCTAGAGTGTAAATGAACTTAGAGGAACATGACTTGTAGCTGCTTTTGAGTCTAGGCGAAAAGATAGAAAACCTAAAGTTGCTAAGGTAACTTCAAGGTTGATCATCAGGAGATCAGGGTAGAAATTTGCTGAGATGTCAGCCTAGTGGAAGGGAAGAAAGAGGATGAGCTCACGGTAGAAGACATAACAAAGAACTAGAGTACCTATAGGTCAAGGCCACAAAGAAGGATTAAGCAGATACACAAACATTGATAGATGCTCTATTCCTTAGGCTTGACAGAGAAAAGGCGGAGAAAGTTGAACTTCAGAAGCAAGTATCTCAGTTGTGTGAGATCATTGCCAAGGTTGCTAAATCTTCCACTCAGCCCATTTCAGCACAGAAGCAGGTGAGTGATCATCTGATGTAGGAAATGGAAGATGCAAGCAACCAAGTGAAAGCTATCGACAAATGGAAAAGTTTGATCATTCGTCAAGCTTCTGTATAACTCAAGAGGTGCCAGCCCACCTGAAGGTTATGAAAGATGCAACAGATCAGCTGAAGCAACTGGTGACAAGCATAGTAGATATGAACACAATTGTTGAGAGTAACCTGAGTACTTTGGCCAAAATCAATAAGCTGTCAGAGAGAAGTGTTGGTTACATAATAGATTGTACCTGACGGATCAGTTGAGAAGGGGAAGCAACTGGAGTTTGCAGTATCTTTCTATTTGGAGATCTGTAGAATTATGCTACAGAGGATGCAGGCACTTGAGAGTATGGCATCGTCTTTTCCAAAAAATATCATTGCTTTCACTCATGAGGAAGTGGTCGAAATGTTACTTCATACACATGGATCATTCCTAGCAGAGTGCCTAATTCCCTGGAAGGGTCTCTTCTGATGGTGCAGGGGAGAATTGATGGAGCTACTAAGCCTTTCACGATGAATTCCATCAGCAGACTGGTGGCACTGCAGTTGGATATTGTGAATTTCGGCCAAGCTTAGAGGATGTGGAAGCATGTATCAGGGTATTGAATGAAGGCTTGTTGTAGTTCAGGATAGAAAAGGAAGTTGTGGCTAAGACAGATGGGAAGATGTTGAATTATATGTTCGACAAGTATATTCAGTATCAGAACAAAAAGAAGATATAAATGTTACAGCTGGCATGACTTTTCTTCTATTCTTTCTTCTTCTATTTTCCACATTCCCGGATGAAATTGTAAAACTTTAAAGTTATTGGTTTTGAAACCATTGCTTTAAGTTATGTGGAACAATTCTATTAGTTAAGTGATAGATGTGTCACTTGAGGAGAAGTTAGAGGAGGATGATTGCCAGATGTCATCTTTACTTCTTGTTTATGTTTCAGTTCAGTTGAGTTTCCCATTTGTACTTTCCCTTCTACATTCTATAAGTAGAAGAAGAACCTTCGGTTAAGGATCAGAATTTGTAAGCAGCATTCTTGTGTTCCAGACTTTGTGTTGAAACCCCTGATAGCCACTTGAAGCAAAGGAATATAAAGGAGCAGGTTTCCGAGAACTTTGTGTCACGGTGCATTTTGTTTCTAGCTTTCTATCTTAGATCTTCTAATAAACTTTGTGTTATTTTAGATCTAGATCTAGAGTTGCCTTTGCTTATAATTCTGTGTGTTGATATCTATTGGTTTCTTCTATGTGCATGCAATCAACTCTGTTATCTATTGATTGGGTTGCACATCTTCCCTATTTCTTCCCTGTGTTTTATTATTTCCTTCTTCTATAAATATTTCCTTTCTTAAACAACTGCTTACTTGTTGTAGAGCTATACAGCTATGGTTCATGAGATGAATAGTTAAAGTAAAACCCCATATAGATACTAATAGCATATTTTTATTGAAAAATCTGACACGGGAGCCTCACCTAAATGAGGGAGATTTATCTCATGACTACCTAGGTTTTCAGCTATACAGAAAATCTAGCCAATAGTTTTTGACAACTCCACTGGGGAATAACTATCTTTGCAGATCAAATCTTATCTCTTGAAGATTAGAGTGTTTTCCATGTAAACCTCAACTTGGCTGAACGTCCATTCACCTGATATGTGAAGGTGCAAGGAAGGACTGATCATTTCTTCAAATTTTAGGAGAAATTCAATTTCAATCATCCTCCTCAAGTTAGAAGCCGCAAATCTAGTCTCTCACTAGGAAGGAGAGTGCATACTCATACAGATCTGAATCATCTTTAGCATAATCCAATAGCTCGAATTATTCACCAAGTCTACTAATAATACATGTCCCATGGGGAGTAGCTTTTGGGCCACTGAACTTGGCTCCACCTATGCATGATCTGCCAAAAGGATCCAGAAAGAATTTTCTAAAATTATTTGGTGATGGAAAGCAACACCCAGGATGATCATTTGACATCTTTCTTCATCTCTGTGGTGTGCTTGGCGTGGAGCATGAATATGTCTTGGTCGACTCTTCATTGAGACTCTACACGACTTGGATGGAAAATGGTTCTATCAACTTGCTCCCGACACCATAACGAATTGGGTGATGATGCAAGAGAAATTTCTAAAAAGATTCAAGCCTGTAGAGGATGCTAGCATGTTGATCACTCAACTGATGTAGTTGAAGAAAGAGCCAAGTGAGAACATGCGGGACTTTATTGCAAGGTTCTAGAGGATTTTATATAAAATCCCCACTTCTGCCACATTGAGTGATGAAAATCAAAAGACATTTTTATAAACACTCTGTTACCCAAAGTTGGATATCAGCTGAGAAGGGAAAGACCTGTGAATCTACTTGAAGCACAAAATGTTACCGTGGAAGTTGAAGATGACTTGATCATGGCTGGAAAACTCAAACAACCATCTCACAAAGGTGATGGAGCTTCTTCAAGTACTTCATATCCTTTTTCTACAAAATTGTCTAACGACATCTTTGTCAAATCAAGAAGCAGATCTCTCAACAAGGAAATGTGATCCCTTCAAGAATAGATCCTATTCGGACCTTTAATGGTCAAAATCAAAATCGAAATAGACTTGTTGTTACACCATAGTAGTTGGAAATTGAAGCTGCTCTAAGGAATAACTTGGAAACTAATGAAGAAGATCTAGGCATTGACGAATCATTTGATGATGAAGACTTTGTAGATCCCACTGGCGACTCCAATATTGGTTACTTGGACTACGAATATGATGACGACTATTATGATTCTTTTGAAGATTCGATGGTCACAGCTTTGTGGTGTTCACAAGGTCCTAGACATGTGAAAATGCCAAAGCATCCAAAAGTAGCCAAATAAGAGAAAGAGAAGATTCTAGGCCGGATGTTACCATCTTGAAAAGAGGCAGCCCTCTTCCTTCTTCATTAGCGCCTAAAGATAAATATGCAAATTCCTTCAATTTGCTGCAAAGGTCCAACGCACATCCAACTAAAGCAAGTCAAGATTTTGACATCATCGATCATATCAAGAAGACCAAGGTCCAAATGTCAGAAGCTGAGTATTTGAGGGCATTTCCTGATCAGCTAAATAGATTGGTCAAGTATGTGCAAAGTAATGGTCCCAACCCTCCAACAAATAATACTTCACTGGGGTATCTTGTCAAGTCCAAAGATTACTCCTCCTTCAAATAATGTGGCTGCAAGTTCTTCTCCTTCTACTTCTTCTCCTACTACATCGGAAAGGATCAAGCCATTCTATGTATCATTGCTTATCAATGGGTACAAATTGAGCAATTGCATTTTGGACTCGGAGCTTCTGACAATGTCATGCCTACCAAAGTTGTTGATGCCTTGGGTCTCACATTGACAAAAACCATCGGAAGATGCTATTTAATGGAAAGGAAAGTTCCTCTTGTTGGGAAAATCAAATATACATAGGAAGTACTTTCCTCTTTCCCAGACAAAAGATTAAAAATGACTATCCTTGTAGTAGACATCCCGGTTTCTAATGGCATGTCGTTAAGTAGAAATTTTTGTAAAGAGATGGGCGAGAAAGTTAAGATGGATTGGTTTATGCACACACCAATCAAAGGAGTTAATTAGAATTTATAACTTTGAAGAAATCCAAGTACACAGTATCAAAGTCTGAAGATCCTAGATCTCAGATCTTGTTTCAAGAATCTGATCACGGAGTCTATTATCTAGAAATGGATAAAGAAGAAGTTCAACCTATGATTCAAGAACCACATCAACTTGATAATAAGGTTTGGTCTCTAGAATTTGATGGCAACTTGTTGTTCATTTGGATCCGGTGTAGTTTTTTTCTTATCTCTCTTGAGGGAAAAGTGCATGCACATTCCTTCAAATTGATGTTCAAAAATACTAACAACACGGCAGAGTATGAAGCACTATTGTTAGGTATGGAGCAGGAAAGAACAATGGGAATCAAGCTCTTACATGCAAAGGGAGATGTTGAAATGATTATTAAGTAGATAAGAGGTCTCTATCAAATAAAAATGACAAACTTCAACATTATAGAGATTGATTCTATTCTACTATCCTAGATTTTTTAGCTTTCTTGGTATCTTATATTCTGAGAGAACAAAATTTGAGAGCTGATTCACTTACAGTGACTGCAGTTTTGTTAAATCCAAATCAGCCTCCCACATTTTTTAGATAGGGGTATGACAAAGTTGAGATGGTCTTCCACCCGAAAGTTCCTGACAACATCCAGCAATGGAAATTTTTTAACGATGACAAGCAGATTGCTACATTTCTCCAACAAAAGGACAACTTCGAAGAGATCTACTATGAGGGAATTAACTCACCTCTGAGACAAACTACTATGGGAGAAATGGATGTAGACATCTTAGGAAGTCAGGAGATTATCCAGCTAAAGGGAAATAAAATTCCCAAAGGCTTGGTATCTCTTGAGGAAATGTTCAACAAGCATGATTAGATGCTTAAAAATAATGAAGAAATTAGGGAAGGTTCTTCCTCCGATACATAGTTACTAAATTTGGGAGCCAACAATTACCCAAAACTAGTAAATCTAGGAAAGTGTTGTTCAGAGGTAGAAAGAGAAGCTTTCACAAAGCTTCTTAGGAAATACATGGATTTTTTTCCTAGTCTTACCAGGGATTTGAAAACATATCAGACCTACTCGAAGTTCAACATTACATCCCATTAGAACCAGAACAAAACCATTTCAAGCAAAAGTTATGGCGGCATAACCCTACTATTTCAGGGAACTATCTTTGTAGAGATATAGAAGTTATTAGACATAAAGATAATTTATCCCATACATCACTCTAAATGGTTAGCCAACATAGTTCCTGTGAGAAAGAAGAGTGGTGAGATTAGGTTGTGTGTATATTTTTGTAACCTTAATCAAGCTTCATTGAAAGATAACTACCCCATCCCCATCATGGATCACACTCTTCAAGTGGTCACTAGATCTGAAATACTTTCCATGCTTGATGGTTTCTCAGGCTACAATCAGGTCAAGGTGGCTGAAGAATATCAACACAAAACAACATTCATTACACCTTGGGAACCTTTGCTTATCAGAAAATGCCTTTTGGTTTGATCAACACTGGAGCTGCATTTCAAAGAGCTATGGATTTAGCTTTTTCTCATCTCAAGGCTATAAGCATAGTGGTGTACCTTGATGATCTAATAGTATTCTCCAAGAATAGAAGCATGCACATTTCAAATCTGGAAGAGGTTTTTATACAATTCCGCAAACATGGTAATTCTCTGAACCCTAAGAAATATATCTTTCTTTAATGTGAAGGGAAAGCTACTAGGGCACATTGTATCCAAGGAAGGAACCAAGATAGATCTAGAACCTGTCAAATCCCTTTAAAATTTTCCATTTCCAACATCCAAAAAAGGAGTTCACTCTTTCTTTGGAAAAGTTAATTTTCTTAGGAGATTCATCCCTGACTTTGCTGAACTAACCCATCATATCTCAAATATGATGAAGAAGACAAAATATTTAAAATAGAGTAATGAAGGGAAGGAAGCTTTTGAGAAGATTAAGGAGGCCCTATCAAAATCCCCAGTCTTGGTTTCACCTGATTTTAGTAAATAATTTATTCTTTACTGTTATTCCTCCGAACACACCATGTCAGCAATCTTGATGCAAAAGAATCAGGAGGATGTAGAAGCTCCAATTTCCTTCATGAGCATGCCTCTCAAATCTTATGAGTTGAAATATAATCCAATGGAAAAGCATGCATATGTAGTGGTGAAGGTATGTAAAGCATTCAGGTATTATATTCTTTCCTCACACACTGTGGTCTTGGTTCCAGATACTGCAGTGAAATCTATCCTCACTCAACAAGAGTTAGGATTGTTAAGAGGCACATGGGTGACAAAAGTTCAAGAATATGACCTGGATATCAAACCTACAAAGCTGGTTCAAGGAAGAGGTCTGTGTGAATTGATGACGGAGATGAAAGAAACAATGCCAAAGGAAGATCAAGAAGAGGTAGATGAAGATTTTCCTATGGTACTTTTTATAGATCTGGTGGAGTGGTATAGTAACATTGCCTATTTTCTGACGTATGGAGAATGCCTAGATCAACTTTCTCGGAAAGAGAAATGAACTATTAAACTGAAATCCAAAGACTTTGTTCTATGGGATAATGGTTTATACAAAAGAGGGATTGATGGCGTATTTCTCCGATGCGTGGATAAAGCTCAGCAGGATCAACTCTTACAACAGTTTCATGACATGGCTTGCGGTGGTCATTTCTCAGCCTAAGTCACTACACACAAGATCCTCAAAGCAAGGTATTACTGGCCCACACTTTTTCAAGATACTGTAGAGTGGGTAGCTAAGTGCCAAGCATGCCAACACTTTGTTGGGCGTGTAAAATTTCCTACATTACCTTTAAAACCAATTGTAATTGAAGAACCTTTCCAGCAATGGGGAATGGATTTTATTGGTATGCTCAACCCGACCTCTAGTGTTGGCCATCACTATATTCTGATAGCTACTGATTATTTCAGTAAGTGGGTAGAAGCCATTCCTATGAAGAATGCCACTTCCGCCGAGGTGTGTAGTTTTATAAAAGAAAATATTGTTGTTAGGTTTGGTGTGCCCAAAAAATAGTAGCAGACAAAACCCTCCAAATCTATCTTCTGAGGAGCTGGTTAATTTCTACTACACTCATGGGATCCATCTAGTACATTCCTCCAATTACTATCCACAAGGGAATGGCCAAGCTGAATCAAGTAACAAAAACTTGGTGACTATCATGCGAGAAGATAGTAATGCAAAATCAAATAAATTGGCATAAGAAATTGGGATGCATTATGGGTAGATAGAATTACACCAAAGAGGGTGATAGGCATGTCCCCTTTTCAGCTATTATATGGAAGAGACACAGAGCTGCCTCTTACCTTGGAACTACCTGCCCTACAACTTTCTAGAGCCCTGGAGGATTCTACATTCACTGATGCTATTGATAAAAGGATAATGTACCTGACTGAATTACGGGAGGTACAAAATCAAGTTACAGATAGGTTGATAGAGCATCAAAGGAAGGTGAAAGTCATCTTTGACAAAAATTCCAGTGAGAGAATGTTTGAGGTCAATGACTGGGTCCTTTTATGGGACAAGAGAAGAGAAACAAAAAGCATGCATGGAAAATTCAATTTGTTATGGAAAGGGCCTTTTGTGATTAAAAAGATTGCCGAGAGAAGATAGCTTCATTCTTACTCATTAGGATGGAGTTGAATTGATGTTTCCTTTCAATGGGAAACACTTGAAGTTTTTCGGACATGAAAAGAAGGGTAAAACCTATATGTACATAAATAAAACTTTTTTGTTTTTCCTTGTTTTGTTTTTGTGTTGTGTTGTTTTTGTTTTCCTGACCCCGTGCCCAAAAGACAAGATAGGAAACCAGAGATTATAGAATATTATATTTTCCCTTGTCATTATGATAGAGAAAAAATGTCCATAGACAGAGCCGATTTGGTGTCCCAGTTTCACCCGAAATCTGAGACTACCCTATTAAAAAAAAATTGTAATTTTGAAATAATGGGTAATTTTATGTTTTTATTGCGTAAAGTTCTTGTAATGTGTCAAGATATTCCCAGGAGCCATATAAGCCATTTTCGATAAATACCCGTGCCCAAAAAATTGTTTTATTTTGTCGTTGGGGTTTGCTCATGTGAGAAATTTGTATTTAATTATCTTAAGCCTTGTTTGGGGCAATTTTGCTTCGGTTTAACCCTATTGTGATCATATATATCATTATTCCCATATACCAAGTAGGGTTTTAACCAGAATGAATCACCGGATTTATTTGTGACTTTTAGCAACGTTTTGTGTTTTTCATGTTTTACCGTTTCATTTTCACCAAAATTTCTATGGATCAATTCCTTTACCAATTTGGCCTTATTCTTTTCCTGGAGTATCCGGATATCACCTATACATGTTGTGCCAGAAGGAATTCACCATCGAAGGTCTGGTTCTCTTGGAAAAGATGAAGTCGTGCACCAAAAAGGTTCTTCTGGGCTGGCTACATTTTTGGAAAAAGGAGGTCGAAGTGGATCATGGGATTTTTGGAAGCAGCAGCGGTGGGAATTTTGTACCTACCTAGCAGGGTACTTTTTCCGATGGAAGCAATGTCACTTAAGTCACAATGGGAAAATTAGAGGCAGCAAGCAAGCGGGAGTTTCTTACCTACCTTATAGGGTAAAAATTTATATTATGAAATAAAAGAAAAATCACATAAGGCATTGATGGGATTTTATTGCCTTCTTAGCGGGTAAAATGATCTGATTATGAAACTCAAACAACTTAAGTGAATTATGGGATTCTCGGAGCTGCCTTGCGGGGTAAATAATCTCATTGCCAATTGACTTTTAAAAATAGAAATTCCTTATTCCAAAAAGTGTGACCCCTTTAGGGAAAGAAAGGCAGCCTTAAATTAATTAATTTAATTAATTTCTTCTCCAATTTTGGCACCCAAGACTTGTGGAAAAGTCAACAAAGGAAAGTGGACAAAAGGAAGTTGGAAATAGACAGTTCTAAAATTAAATAAATATTATTTATTTAATGTAACCCCTTCATGTCAAAAAGTGCGCCCCATTTGGGAGAGAAATAATATTTTTTTAAGTATTAAATGATTTAATTAATTCCTATTTTCAGTGGCTAAGGTCAAAGCATATTGTGAGGCTTGAGTTAACTAGAAGCAGAAGTCTAAAATTAAATAAATTTAATTTATTTAATGGCAGCCATGAGCATGCACAAAATAGGCACCCCATTTGAAGAGTAAAGCTTATTTAATAATTAATTAATTGCCAGGAATAGGAAAGGAATGAATTAATTATAAAATTATGAGGATTATATAAACAGGGGCTGCCATAAGGATGAATTAATTAACTCTAAAGTAGAGAAGTTCAGCCCAGACAAAAAGTGTGCCCCATTTGAAGAGTATTTTTGCTCGGAAGAACATGTAATTAATGCTTAAAGCTTCCAATTTTGGCAGATTGAGTTGAAGGAGGTTGATTTGTGTTTGGATAATTGTTTGCATAAGTGATAAATGTGCTCAGGTGAAGTTGGTAAAATTCATTCTTGCTTTAAATGCAAATAAAACATCAAATTTTGGGGCAGCAAGCTTGAATTATGCAGATTTTTATGATTAAAACCACTGTTCATGTTCCGGTTACCATCTTTATCTGAATTAATTACAAGAATTCATTACAAATGCTTTTGTAAGAGAAAGGAGCTTAAATCAATGTCCAATACATTGAACATATCCTCTGAATCTGAAGAATTATCCAGATCTACACCAATTTTGAAGAATTCCAGCGAATAAGGAGAAAAAGAATTGTTCAAACAAAGATAGACAAAGCCATGGCAAAGAGGGATGAAAAAGAGAGCACAACGGAGTCATGCATCACTTCTAAATTTGTAGACATTGGAGACACATATTTAGGTCCGGAACCTCTTTCCAAATTGATTGACAGATCCAGAGCAGGAAAGACTTCCCTCATGCGTGCAGTTAAAAGCAGTGGAATTATTTGAGCTGCAACGATTTCCATACACAACCCAGTTGCCAGAGTTCGTTATGGAGTGTGTTAGGTCTTACCATCCATCATCCAAATCATTCCGAGATGCTACAGGGAAAACAATAATCCATTTGGATGCACAGTTCATCAATTATTATTTGAATATTCTGGCATGAAAAGTGGTGACTTCTATTAGCATACAGGATGTCGGCAATAGGTGGGAGAAGCATAGAGTTGATTGCATGAACATAATGAACAACAGATACATGAAGAAGCCCAAATCTTCTTCCAAGTTCCCAAGAACTCTTCCACATCCATCTAGTACAAGAAGTAGATGATATTTCTAAATTGTTGTGTAGGATAAATGGAAAAGCAAATGCTCACATCTTCCACACAAGGATGTATGCTTTCATCATGACCATTGAAATCAACAAAGAAGATTCAATAATCAATTGGTTAGAACTCATTACCGAAAACATTGGTGAGTAAATCTGGAATGTGAAGCTTAATTTTAGCTTTAAAATGACTTCCTTTTTGGTATACACAAAGACCTAACAAGGCATCTTCTCCAAGCTGGATAGATGTGGTGTTCTTTCCAAGGACCCCATTTTCGTGTGCTACTCACAGTAACTCACTGTACTGCGTGTAGGAAATATTTCAAATTTTTCAATGATGGATTCTTCTCTAAATTCATTTGTAGGTGCAGACAGGGACCTAAAGGGCAACAAGGTGAGCAAGGAAGCATGGGAACTTGGGAAGAAGCCCATAGACTTGTGCCATTTTGGTGAAGGTCGTGGATATAAATTGGTCACCATGGAGCCGAGAAGACAACTTGTGGATATACACGACCTTCGATCAAAATGGCACAAGTCTATGGGCTTCTTCCCGATCACTTGTGCGCCATTATAATTACCAAAGCATTCATAGAGCTCAAGGAATGAAAGTGGAGATGTTCTCTGAGTTTGAGCTAGAGTTCTTCCCAATGTGGTTGAACTTCGATCCATTTGGAGTAGCCAGGAAGATGATCTCCTAGGATTACACACATGTGCCTATATTAGAAGATTTACGGTGAAGTTCAAAAGTGAGTAAGAGGTTAGAAAGAAAGATTTTAGCAGGCTATCGGCACAACAAGTGTTCGACTTTAGATTATCACGGATACTTATGTATCTTACGAGATGATGGGACTTTGTTACTTGACACATACCATCAAATGGGAGGAGATAGGGTCATACATCAGAGAACATAGGGGATTCCATACAATTGAGGAAAGGTCTATCATCATTCTAGTGAATTATTCAAACTGATTTTACTAACAAAGGGATCTTTGCCTTGATGAAGCATTGATGAATCAAGTCACGGGAAAATTTGTTGCGGGATACTCCCTCAAGAGGAAGCATGAAGGAGAAAGTAGCAGAAGACCTAAGAAGATGAAAGTGCATAGAAGGTCTCAATCAAATGAGAAGATCACTTCCATGGCTATGACGTTAGTTCCATCTTCTCTAGCATCCAGTACTTCACCCACTATTGCACCTCGGTGGACACTACCATTCCTCGATTGAATCCGAAAAATTCATCTTCTCTCCTCGGCCACTCCATTCAAAGACGTGTTCTGAAGAAACATTGAAGCTGTAAATGGCGAGAGTTTGAAAGCAGATTTATATTTGCATAATTCGAGAGGATGGCAGCCAAAACACTTGTAAATTCATCGATGGAGAGGAATCAGAGCGGGAGATAGTGGTACACTCGGTAACTTCTCATTCTCTGAGAAGTAATTTATCAGAATGGTTGACTTCATAATTGGTTCCAGAGGCTAGAGTGGAAATCAACTTAGAGGAACATGACTTGTAGCTGCTTCTGAGTCTAGGTAGAAAAGACAGAAAACCTAAAGTTGCTAAGGTAACTTCAAGGTTGATCATCGAAGATTCAGGGTAGAAATTTTAGAGGTTTCGGTTCCAGGTGGAAGGGAAGAATGCGAGGATGAGATCATGGAAAAAGACATAACAAGAACTAACCAGTACCTATCGGTCAAGCCACCATAGAAGGATTGAATTAGGATACAAAGACATTGATAGATGCTCTATTCCTTAGGCTTGACAGAGAAAAGGCGAGAAATTTGAAATTAATAAGTAGGTATCTCGGTTATGCGATATCATTTTCAAGGTTGTTAAATCCTACACTAAGCTCATTTCATTGTAGAAGTAGGTGAGTGATCATCTGATGTAGGAAATGGAAGATGCAAGCAACCAGGTGAAATTTTTCAACGAATAGAAAATTCTGATCATTTCTCAAGCTTTTGTACAACTCGAGAGGTGTCAACCCACCTAAAGGTTATGAAAGATGCAACAGATCAGCTGAAGCAATTGGTGACAAGCATAGTAGATATGAACATAGTTGTTGAGAGTAACCTAAGTACTTTGGCCAAAATCAATAAGTTGTCAAGAGAAGTGTTGGTTACAGAATAGATTGTACTGACGGATTAGTTGAGAAGGGGAAGCAGCTGGATTTTGTAGTATCTTTCTATTTGGAGATCTGCCGAATTATCCTACAGAGGATGCAGGCACTTGAGATTATGGCATCGTCTTTGCCACAAAATATAATTACTTTCACTCATGAGGAAGTGGTCTGAAATGTTACTTCATACACACGATCATTCCTAGGAGAGTGCCTAATTCCTTGGAAGGGTCTCTTCTAATGGTGCAGGGGAGAATTGATGGAGCTACTAAGCCTTTCATGATGAATTCCATCAGTAGACTGGTGGCACTGCAGTCGGATATTGCAAAGTTCGGGCCAAGCTTGGAGGATGTGGAAGCATGTATCAGGGTATTGAACGAAGGCTTGTTACAGTTTAGGACAGAAAAGGAAGTTGTGGCTAAGACAGATGGGAAGATGTTGAATTATATGTTCGACAAGTATATTCAGTATCAGAACAAAAAGAAGATATAAATGTTACAGCTGGTAGGACTTTCTTCTTCTATTCTTTCTTCTATTTTCCACATTCCTGGATTAAATTGTAAAACTTTAAAGTTATTGATTTTAAAACCATTACTTTAAGTTATTTGGAATGATTCTATTAGTTAAGTGATAGATTTTTCAACGAGGAGAAGTTAGAGGAGGATGATTTTCAGATTTCATCTTTATTTCTTGTTTATGTTTCATTCGAGTTGAGTTTCCCATTTATACTTTCCCTTCTTCATTCTATAAGTAGAAAAAGAACCTTCGGGTTAAGGATCATAATTTGTAAGCGGGATTATTTTTTCCAGACTTTGTGCTGAAACCCCTGATAGCCACTTGAAGCAAAGGAATATAAAGGAGCAGGTTTTGAGAGAACTTTGTGTCATGGTGCATTTTGTTTCTATCTTTCTATCTTAGATCTTCTAATAAACTTTGTGTTATTTTAGATCTAGATCTGGGTTGCCTTTGCTTATAATTTTGTTTGTTGATATCTATTTGTTTCTTCTATGTGCATGCAATCAACTCTATTATCTATTGATTGGGTTGCACATCTTCCATATTTCTTCCCTGTGTGTTATTATTTCTTTCTTGATAAATATTTCCTTTCTTAAACAGCTTGGTTACTTACTTTGAGATCTATACAACTATGGTTTATGAGATGAATAGTTAAAGTAAAACCCCCATATATATACTATCATATTTTTATTGACAAATTTGACACGAGAGCCTCACCGATAAATGAGGGAGATTTATCTCATGACCGCCTAGGTTTTCAGCTATGTAGAAAATCTAGCCAATATTTTTTTCCGATTATTTGAGGAACAACTATCTTTGTAGAATAAAGCTTATCTCTTGAAGATCGGAGTGTTTTCCATACAAACCTCAACCTGGATAAACGTTCATTCACCTAATCTATGAAGGTGCAAGGAAGGACTGGTCATTTCTTCAAATTGTAGGAGCAATTCAATTTCAATCATCCTCCTCAAGTTAAAAGCCACAGATCTAGTCTCTCACAAGGAAGGAGAGTACACACTCATCCAGATCTAGATCGTCTTCAACATAATCTGACGGCTAGAATTATTCACCAAGTCTACACAATTAGAAGACGGTGTAAACACTAAAATTAGGTCACACTCCATTTTGGTTCCTCGACGAATAAACACCCTTTATAACATTCACTAGCCATGGCCTCTTTCACCTCACTAATATTAATTTAATTAATTTAATTAAATTAATTCATTATCCTCACTATATTTATTATTTAAATATCTTATTTTAAATAATATCCACACATCTGATTCACTTAGACACCTCACCAAGCTAACACAACCGAATACCACTTCTTAGTAAGTTGTCATAACTAACTAAGACTTACCCAAACCCTAAAAATCAATGCCTACATTCCCTCTAACCACATTCCCGCATGCTTACAAGAAGATCCCGAGTCTAATCCCTTGGTTAACGACACAAACCGAGGAAATCAAGAAGATGTCCCTAGTTTAGTAAACCTACGAAATCCCACCTTGACCACCACTGGTTACCCCTAATCGTCGTCAATTAAGCTAGAACCGTCGTCGATTACCCTTTTAACCCCAAAACAACCTTATTCTCAAGGTTGGAAGTTGAAAAAAAAACAAGGTTGGAAAACGTTGGCAGAAGGTTGGCAAGCATTAACACATCTCAGAGAGATAACACATCTTCAGAGAGTGAATTCCAAAGAGAACACGCATGCAAGGAAGGAGATCAAGCACTTTCTCTTGCACAACCATCCCAGCCATGATCTGATCTAACCAAGAAAAGAGGAATGTACATGCAGCCCATGCAGAAGCTTTCTTTCAGTTGGTGATCACTTACAGCCTTCAAACCTCTCATCAACACCTCCATCCCTCACTCACAGGCATCCAGGATCAGAATTCAAGTAAGTATAACGTCATACTTCTCTGGTTTATTTCATTTCATCATTATTTTATCATCTATTGTTTACCTAGCCACCTATTGACCTTATCCAACACTTCCACCTCCATATACCCATTAAAATCTCACTAAATCCTACCCAAGTCACCCAATACCTCATCCCACTCATAAAATCCTTTTTGCAATCACAAAGGAGACCCAAAGCTTGTTCAGTGGCATTCCCGATTTCCACGATGTCGGCACCGTTACACCTAACCACCGTCGGTCACCCTTAAGCAACATTGGTCTCTGTATTTTCTCATACATCCTAGAATAGAGACCTACACACCTAATTTCATCTCACCCTCATCCATATGCGATATACTGAGAGACCTCTATTAGACCTACGAGAGAGCTAGAACCCAGTCACTTGACCTTTGGATTCTATTCTAACCTAGCTTTGTTAGATTAGATCTATTTCTTATTGTGTTTTAAGTGAGATACCTAAATCATTTCAAAATACAATAGGATTTACTTTGTTTACAACATTAAATTTTTTAAAATAGTGGACTGACAACCATCTAGGAAGTATCACACTTCCCGAATCTAGCATATGTTAAGCGAGTTCACTATATATATTGTTTAATTCCTTGGCAATCTTCCTTTTCATTACAGGTAATTCCTCCTAGCCAAAAGGAAGTTCTCACAATCAACTGTGGATTCAGAAGTTATACGCGCACAACAACCCATCAACCAAAATTTGAACAGGTATTCCTCCTATGCCCATTACCCTATTTGTTTCATCAACACTTCAAAGAAATGATCTAGAATCAGGTGAAACATTTTGGCACACCCGGTGGGACCCATCTAGGGTTCCTTGCATTTCATTCATTCCTAGGAAAAATTGTGTGTTTGTTTCCCTTTTGAAAATCATACACATTAATCTTCTTCCTTGGTAACCCACCTTTTTCCTATTTTCTCTAAAAGAAACCTTTCTTTTGGTGTAATTAAAAAGAACCATTTCTTCATGTTTTCTGCATTGTAGTGAAAGAGCATCCCTCTTCCTCTTCATATTATTGTGTCATCCAACTTCAAAATTCAATTTGGGATTAAAAATAAGTGCATTGCATTCTAATTTATCGCATTAGCTCACATTAATTGAGGGAAACCTATACTGTTGGAAGTCATGACCAATGGTGGTTGTGAAAAGGAATTGTAGAAAATCACTTCTTTCCTTTTCTCTTTCTGAGTCTTATCAAGCCTCAAAAAAATTCAAATATAAACATTCTTAAACAACATCCTACACCGAAGAAGCATAGGTGATCACATGATCACGGTATAGTGGGCACCCAACTCACTGCTCTGTCGAGTCATACTTTAGAGCGAAACCCACCCCCACCATAACATACCTGAAACCTCACCTTTCAGATCTCCTTCTTTGTAGGAAGCCATCCTCACCAAAAACTCTATTTCACAACTCATGTTTCAGTCCCTAAATAGCATAAGCAAAACAAACATAATAGAAAAGGCACTCCTAGGATCACATTTTTCTTAGTGTTTCTACTTGGTTTGCGTTTTGAGGTGAGAGATCACATTCTTCATTTTTTTTGTTCATCCTTATACGCTCCTCATCACAGTTGGTGTATTCCGGCTTCACCTAAGTGTTCTGGGCCATATCATCATCATTTTTAGAATTTTGGGTCTGATTCTACGTCATATTTTAATTCACAACCACTTTTATTTCATCATTGCTTCACAAATCGTCATCGGTAACCTTTAATCATCGTCGGTTATACCTAACTAAAGTCAGTTCCAAGTCCCTTTGTTAACCTACCCAAAAGGACATTTTATTCTTCATCTTATACTTTTCATAGTCCTTGTCACTACCATCATTCTCATTGACATTGTAAAACACCATCAAATTTGGCATACAGCATCAGATTTGACCTTCTACCTGGTTTTTCACTCACTGACCATTTTCTACAGTGACCAGGAATAGCGGTTACCCTTGACCGGCATCGGTTTTCCTTAATCGGAATCGGTTAGCTTGTTTCACTTTCCAACCACCATTTGGTACCTAATCCACTTTTTACCATTAGATTCACATATTCCTACTATTTTCTATGTCATTTACAGAGAAGCAACCCTACCTGATCAGTACTGGTTCACATGGTGCTGACCCAGACAAGCAAGTGCACTCGTATTTCACGCCAGTTGTCAACCACTCCCACCTAGTCCCTCACCACCTTCCATTTTATCACTAGCCATGGACCCCATCCAACCTATCACTATCGCTACTGGAGATGAGGAGTTTACACGACTCCTTGACCAAAACCCTTCCACCTTATAGTTTTACCCTTCCCTCTCATCCACTCGAGATACCTCGAGTCGGTTGATATCTGACATGCCCGTATCTATCCCCCTGACTCTTGTTTCCTCCTTCATCAGCTCCATCTGTCTCTGTGCTACCCACATCTATTTTACCCCCGGTCATTTCACGGCTAGGTCAAATACCATTATGATTGTTGTGTCTACTACCTTCGTAGAACCCGCCACATCCACCATACCCTTGACAACTATCCAAAATGTAACCTCATCCACCCCTAATGTCTCACACATACCCATAGCTACACTACCACCTCCTATGTCAATGACCCCTACCCCATTTTAGAATGTGGTCCTTTCCATTCCACAATCGTTAGTCCCTATTACCACTAGGGTTACCATGACCCTTCCACTTCCCTATACATACTACCAAAACCTCCCATTTCATCCATTATTCACTCGTATACGTACCCCCTGTTTCACGGCCTTCTTCTCAATCAAACTACATGGCAGCCCCATACATTGGAGTGCCACCCCTATTATATGCCCAAAATTAATCCTCTCACGCTATAGGAGGCACCCAATCATCACAACCCACCAACGACCTAGTTAAATTGATATTGGACCGGATGAAGACATTGGAGGCATTAGTTTCGAGCTCCCACAACACTCTCACCTATGACAAGATTTGCAATGAGCCCATTTACCCATCCATTCCTATCCACTCATACCTCATGCATTGGGAAATGCCTAAATTCAATCGTTTCAAAAGCAAAGAAGACCCGCAGCAACATTTGCGATCATTCAAACATGGGTGTTATCTGATCACTCATGATAATGCCTTGCCCTTAAGAACCTTTCCCATGTCCCTCACTGGACCTACATTAGATTGGTATAGTGGGTTACCTAGACACTCTATATTCTCATTCAATCAGGTAGCCCAAACCTTCTTGGATCATTTCTCTATCAATATCGTCAAGAAGGTTACCATGACTGATCTATACTCCACGTGTCAATATGAGGACAAATCTATCACATATTTTTTTACTCACTGGTGTAGCTTGATCAACCAACTCACCTTCCAACTGCCACAAATAGAACTCATCGAGCTCTTCACATGGGCTTGTACTAGACATATCTCACCGAATTTGCAGGTCCAAACCTTCCAAACATTCGATGAAGCATTCACTATGGCACGAAAGTTAGAGATTCGGGCCATCGAAGAGAAGAAAATATAATTACACAATAAAAATTTGGCATTCAATTCGAATGATACCTCTTCTTCTTCCAAACCACAAAACAATTATTCAAAAGCTAAGGGCACCGCTAACGCAGTGGTACTCAAGGCCAGCCTAGCACATCCATCAAATCAGGCTACCCCCTCATCTAATCTCTCATTGGTCTAGACTTTTTAATTTAGATGAGAACAACAAAATACACTCTAATTGGGAACCTTACTCTTACTGTCTTAGAAAATCTTATCAAACCTAGAGCCATCACTCTTCCACCCATAAAACCACACAATTGTTTTGACCCTACTGCTTCCCATGCCCACATGGTATAAATAACATGAATTTTGTAACTATCATCGAGTCAAGGGTCATAAAGATAATGGCAATTACATTACTTTCAAAAATATTCTCCAAGAAATTCTTGAGAAAGGAGAGTTAACCATGGATAATCCTAATGCACCTACTAACCAAAACCTACACATCTTCAAGAAACCATTTCCTAACCATGCCCCTTCATCTAATCAAACTGGTGAGACCTCAACTCATGATACCCATACCTGCGAGGTTCATGCTATCTTTAATGACGTACTGTCACCTCCCAATTACCCCATATTCCTTCCATAGAGGAGATCCTAGGCCAAAATCCTCCTTCCGCATCAGAACCAACCTCCCATGTTCCTTCACCAATAGAGGAACACCTTTCATCTCCTTCATCACCTACGAAGGAGTCTTTTGCTAACATTGAGACCATCTTACCCCTTGCTTTCCCACTTAGAGAGCTGACACCTACATTACCTCCTCCACCCATGAGGAGCACCCATTATCTCCTCCACCCATAGAGGAAAATCCATTACCTCCTCCACCCATAGAGGAGCACCCATTACCTCCTCCACCCATAGAGGAGCACCCATCATCTCCTCCACCTATCATAAACCCAATTGAGATACCTTTGCCTCTTGGGGAGCATTCTCCATCAGTACCCAAAATCCTGCAAACCTAATTTCTGCTCTCCTACCCATGGAAGCTGAAGTTAGCCAATTTCCTATCTCTAAGACATGTTTTACAGGAATTACCTTTAGGTCCTCATCAACTCCACCTACAGACGTGTCATTCTCACGTTTGGTGATCACTTAGATTATGTGGATAGAGCCTTACTATGGGGATGCCTTTTGCTTCCTATCTCAATGCAGACGCATAGGTCACTTATTGATACCTCCACTATCTACCCAAAAGTATTTCGACCAATCGAACCAAACATAACCACCTCTATAATAATTCCTTCCATGACACCTGTCATAACTTCACATACACCCTTACCCATAACCCAAACTACATCTAAACCTAAACCCACACCTATGACATCATCATCGACTAAACCTATTACCACTTTAGGGGTCACCCCGACTACTAGCCTTACTCATCCACCTATCAAACTAGATTTATCTACATCCTCCAAAGAAAACACCACACCTGCTCCGACACCCAAACAAGCACCACACCCATAAAACTCATACCTCAGGCTACACCAATCACACCTGCACCTATCCCATCCATCTTAGGATCTCATCTTCCCCACATGGTCAAGAAACCTCCACCCACCAATAAACCACAAACACAACAACCCATTCCTTCCTCAAAAACCTCTAATCTCCCTAGACACCCAACACAACTTACACCAAAGCACTCTACAACATCTTTACCACCCATACCTCCAATACCCTCAGTTATTGCTTCACTACCCACTACACTTCAATTGTTGTCTCTCACACCCCAAGCATGACCCGCGTCATCTACCTTCACAGCACCCCCGTTATCCCCATGGGTAACTCGTCCTCTTCCCCATCTACTTTTCCTTCTATACCTCGTACACCCACATCACCTTTACCCAAGAAGGTGCAACCAAAAACAAAACTCCACTACCCCACAATAAGGTAGTCAAAACAACCACACACCCTCCTACCCATCCATCTACTATACCCCTACCTAAACCAACATGACCAACACCCAAAACAACACCAGCACCCAAACCCATAGCTCAACCCACTCCTCCTCTTCCAAAGACCGTTCCTCAACAATTAACTACAATTACACCCAAACCCACATTCACTTCCCATTGCGATCCACTAGCGGGTCCTATGCCAAAATTTTAACCAACCTCCTAGAGACTTCTGTCATCATAGTACCACCACTCAGACCTTACAACCCCTTTAAACCCAAGCCAAAAGGGTTTGATGATACTAAAATTTTCACATACCATCATGTGCCAAGGCACGATGTGGAGAATTGAAAGGCCTTGAAAACCGTCCTTATCTAATTATGTCCACTAGAAACCAACTTTGACAATGAAGACCTTCTTGATGAGGAGCTTGCTTCACTAACACCCATTCTAACACCGCCCACTCAAGAACCAAAAAATCCATTCTCACAACTCCTAGAGCCACCCCTAAGATTTGAAATTAACATGGTTCACATCAAAGAACTTGCCACGCACCACCCTAATGTCGTTACACCCAACTCACCTCACGGGGTTTTCTCCTCCAGTAGGTTTTGCCCATTATGTTGTTATACCACTCACCCTACACCTTCTCCATTTTCTCACTCCTCTCGGATCAACATGATACACATCACTACATGTGCTCAGAAGGATGAGGGTAAAGAAAAGGCAACTGACCCAACAACCAATCCTATACCCAACATACCATCTGCACCCATACCTAAAATCACTCTCCACATTACCACATACCCCATTTCTAATGGCATCACACATCGCACCATGCTCAAACAATTATAATAGTCTCCCTCAAAATTTCCCTATATGACCTCATCAAAACCTCGAAATCCCATCATCAAGCTCTCATGGAGGTTCTTGATCTATTGAGGTTTTACCTAATGACCCTACACCCATGGCCTCTATTATCACACCCCATCATGTAGCCTCTCTCACCAAATTACCACCTTCATCTTCACCCCACCCTATTCACCAAGTGGCCTCCCTTAGCTTCTCAGAGGAAGAGATCACACCACACCAAAATGATGACCCGGACCCAGCCCTCTTCATCTTTGTCCACATTGATGACATACGGGTATGCCATGTGATGATTGATGGGGAACTAGCATTAACATCATTTTATCCCATGCATTCACTCAAATGCGCATACCTGATAATTACATGCATAAACATCTGGTCATGTTACGTTCATTCAATGACACTATCACCTCTACATTAGGTACCGTCATCCTCCACATTCGCATGGGCGCTTTGCACTTTGTTCTAGAATTGTTTTACATTTTGGAAGGGGAATTCCAATAAATCCTATTGCTCGGAAGATCCTAGATTCATGTCATGGGTTGTGTTCCTTCCACTTTGCATCGTTGTGTAAATTTTGAACATGAAGGACACACCTATACCATTCTAGCTGACCCATCACCTTTTAAAACATGTAACATGCTTTACCAACCCAATGATGTGCTCATACCTATTAAGTCAACTACCTCCACAACCGTTACTTCTTCACCTACACTTCCACTTACTAGTGCAACCACTGCTTCTACCACACATACCTCCTCCATTCCTACCACTTCCATAACCTCCATAGCTAACCCATCAGCTTCCCAATCCATTAACTCCACCTCCACATTGACCTCCGACACATCATCCATTTCAGCTACCTACATACCAACCACTGATCCCTTGGAAGGTTTTTTTCAATGCCTCACTCTAGGGGAGTACCGCTTATATACTATCAACACATTCCTTACTCCACAAGATTATGGAAGCCTTCACCAACACCCTCACTACAATCACCGCATTGGAGAACACCTCCTCTATGGTCCTCCTCACCTTCATACTAGTCTCACCTATGGGGGACTTGATACTACCACTTACACACCCAAACCACCACCATAAACTCGCCCCTTTTCCACTGACTTCCAATCACTTACCAATCACCGTTTCACCCACACCTTCCTGCACCGATGTGCATGGAAGGGTTTTGGTTTTGGATTTTATGAGCAAGGCTGCCATACCATTATTCCATGTACCACCCGCAAACATAATGACCGTAGTGGTATCGAATTTCCTAAACCACCTACCAAACAGCCCTCATTGAACTCATTAAGGACACTAGCTCTTCTCCACCTTCTTTACCCGCTCCACCTTCATCACCACCCTCACCGATGGAGTCGATGGATCTTGAATCTATCCCTCCTAACTTTTTTTTCATAAACACCATTTCCTTAAGGCCTCTGACTTATCAACGCGATGGCGAGGCCCCTTCCACTCTTCCCTTCCTATATCCTGAAATGATCGATGACGATACACCTTCATTTAACATCATTCAATGTCAGGATGATGAATCCACACTCACCTACTTTGGTGTCTAAGACTTATATATTCATCGGTCATTACCTTCTCGAGATGCAAACCATGTATAATGAATTGATTATTGAGATCAACATTCATACTTAGGATGACCCGCACATCCTAAAGATCAGACAATCTTTAGATGCTGCTGAATAGGAAGCCATCACTTCTTTTCTTAGATATCATAACCATGATTTCACTGGGTCTTATGAAAACATGCCCGGTATTGACCACCATAGTGGTCCATAATATCGTAACCATTCTGGATGCCAAACCCATCAAATAAAAGCTAAGGAAAATGCACCCTCGCATTGCTCTTCTCGTCAAAGAAGAACTTCAATGCCTTCTTTCCATTTCCTTCATCTTACCCATTGATTATCCTCATTGGATTTCTAACATTGTCCCTGTCACTAAAGCAACCGAGGGACTCCGCATTTGCATGGACTTCCATGACCTTAACCTAGCCTACCTGAAAGATGACTTTCCCTTACCTGGTATTGACCAACTAGTTGACCTTACCACTGGCCATGAGATGTTATCACTCATGGATGGCTTCTTAGGTTATAACCAAATCCTGCTTGCCCCAGAGGATCAACACAAAACCTCATTCATCACCCCTTGGGGACCTTCTGCTATCGAGTCATGCCTTTTGGCCTTAAAAACACTGGTGCCACATATTAGCGGGCTATGACTTACATCTTCCATGACATCATGCATCGCATATTGGAAGATTATGTGGATGATCTCTTGGCTAAATATAAATGCCACTCTAAGCACCTAACCATCCTCAAAACCATATTTTACCACCTCATTCAATATTGTGTCTACCTTCACCAAAGCGTGCATCTTCACGGTTCTCTCGGAAATCTCCTGGGGTTTATTGTTTCCCTTAAGTGGTATATAAGTTGACCCCTCTAAAGTCAAGGTCATTTTAGAAATACCTCTGCCTACTAACCTTAAACAACTCGTATCCTGCAAGGTAAGTTGTAGTCTATTCACCGTTTCATTTCACAATTATCATATCGGTGCAACCGCTTTCATCATCTGCTCAAAAAGGATGTCTTCTTTAAATGGGATGATGACTGCCATAAATATTTTGAGGCCTTAAAACAATACCTTCTCCAACCACCCGTACTCATTCCACCTAAAGATGATCAACCTTTTTACCTATACATATCAGCTACCGATCATTCCTTGGGAGCCATGCTTACTCATCATGATGAACAACACAGGGAGCAAGCGGTTTATTACATAAGGCATACTCTTTTGGACTATGAAGACCGATACACCCATCCTGAAAAACTTTGCTTAGCCTTAGTTTTTGTTGCCACCAAACTCTGCCATTACCTACTCAACCAAAAACCTATGTTGTGACCAACACCGACCCCTTACACTTCATGTACACCAAACCTTATCAAAATCAGCATGTCGCACAATGGCTTATGCTTTTAGCTGATCTTTACCTAGAACTCATTCATCAAAATTCCATCAAGGGCCAAGAAATTTCGGACCAATTGGCGATGCACCTATTTCGGGATCAACCCTCTAATTTGACTTTCCAGATGATTCGATTGCTACCTTTTCCTTGGACAAACCCCTTACCAAATGACACTCTTCTTCGATGGTTCCAAGTGTTAGCATGGGGGTGGGGCTGGTATTATCCTCATTCCTCTTGAGGGTGAACCCATGCCTTTGTATTTCAAATTATATTTTGAATGTACTAACAATATTTCCAAATACGAAGCACTCGTACTAGGTCTCTGAGCTGCCTACACCCTAGATGTCAAATCAATCAACATCTTTGGTGATTCTCAATTGGTCGTAAACCAAGTCAATGGTATGTACCAATGTCATAAAGAGATATTTCAAAAGTATAAACATCATGTAGACATACTTTTGACCACCTTTGATAGTTACACCTTTCAAACCATCCCACATTCAACTAACAAATTTATAGATACCATGGCCTGCTTAGCTTTCCAAATACCCGTTTCACTGTCAATTCTACAATCTTTGTCACCGTACAATTACTTCAATCACCTTCTTATTTACCTCATGATGTTTACTCGATCAGAACCAATACCCTTGACCTGAGTGACCTTTGGTATAAATAATACTCTGACTACCTTTCTCTCTCCATCTTACCTCCTGATCTTACCCGTAATGGACAACACATCTTCCTTAAAAAGGTTTCTCATTACATCATCTTGGGGGAATTCTCTATAAGTGTGGCTTTGATGGTATTCTCTTATGATTCCTCACAAGTTCTGAAATTCCTTATACCATTAAGGAAGTTCATGATGGCATATGTGGAGGCCACTTCAATGGCCTTACTGTTGCTAAGTGTATTCTTCACATGGGATTTTATTGGCTGACCCTTAACCATGATTGTTGCGAATACGTCAAACGTTGTGTAAAATGCCAACAACATTCCAATCTTCATCATACACCCAGTCATTCCTTACAAGTCACTTGTGACCTTTGGCCCTTCTCTCAATGGGGTTTGGAACTTGTCGGAGAGATCAATCCTCATTCATCCCAATTCCATCAATGGATCATCACTGCTACCGAATATTATACAAAATGGGTGGAATCCATACCACTCATTTCTATGAAACTAGAGAAAATATGTGAGTTCATCAACCACCACATTATTTATCACTTTGGTGTTCCTCATCGCCTCATCAATGATAATGGAAAACAATTCAAAAACAAAACATTGCAAAAAAATTGTGATGCCTTCGGCATTCATCTTTGTTTCTCATCACCTTATTACCCACAAACCAACGTCCAAGCCAAATCCACCAATAAAACCTTAAACAAAATTCTTATGAAATTGGTTGACGATCTTTGGGAAGGATTGGCATACGCACATTCCTTTTGCCCTATGGGCATACCGCACTAGTATTCTCACTTCCACTGTGGCCACACCCTTTTCTCTGGTCTACGGTATAGAGGTAGTTTTTCCTCTCAAAGTCCAAATTCCCTCACTTCGTATTTCTCTCCATAACATGCTCAATGATGATGACTTTCTTCAAGACTATTTAGCATAGCTATAGTTATTAAACGAACATTGTCTTAACACTATGGGTCACCTTCAAGTTTACCAAAAACATATCAAATGTTCCTATGACAAATGTGTTCATGAATGAACCTTCCAAGTTGGTGACCTTGTCTGAAAGAAAATCAACACGTAACCAAAGTAGAAAAAAATAAACGGGGAAAATTTTCTCCTAATTGGCTTGGACCATACATCGTAACTCATACCTATAGATCGGGAGCTTATTGTTTATCCTCAATCGATGGTAAACTCCAACTGAGCCCCTTAATGCCTTGCATCTTCGACCATTCTATTGTTGACTTGTTATCCTACCTCACCTTTTGTCTCTTTCCATGCTCTTCCCTTGAGTGTTATTCACTCCATACACCTCACCAATGATTAAACAAGAATCATGTGAGTACTCATCACTTTTATCTTCTCTTTAATATGTGTACCACGGAACTGCACATAGTATGATTCTTGTGGATAATTTTCATCTACCTTTAGATGAGATCCATGGTCATTTCACCTTGCCTTTTGAACAAGAGTCATATCTTTCACCTTGGTCTTGTCCATGACTGCAAAGACCTCACAATGGGACCAAACTCCTTGAGTCAAACTTCTAATAAAAAGATGACTCCCTCAAAAGGACATCTTCCTCTCGACAACTGCTACTATAAATAGACTACTCCCTCAAAGGACAACTATGTAAAGATCTTAAAAAAAACAAAAAAACGAGAGCAATCAAAGCTTCCCACATCGATCAGCTTCACGAAGACCTCAAGGAGTTCAATTTTATTCATCCCATATAGACTTCCCGCATCGATCAGTCTATCTCAACTATAAGTCAAAACACTCAACCTTTTTGTCATGGACTTGCCCATTGTGAGCTAGGTTCTCTTGCTCGAAACACATGCTACCTACACCATATAAAAATTACCCACTTTTCACCCTTCAAACCATGCCCACTCTCACTTCCTACTACCTCAAGGGACTTCTGGGAACTTAGACATTTGGTGATCATGTGACTACTTTTCACCGTAAAATAGTCCATCATGCAATGTCTTTAGGGTCTTATGTTCATCACCTCTGCCAAGGTATGATCTACTCGGTATGATCCTACCCAATCAGGTGGCTTTATTACCCCCTCTTATCTTTTAGCCATCTTTATTTATGTTTTGATTACCTTATACAAGACTTGGTCCTCGATGCTTACTTTTGGGGTAATCTCCTTCTTTCGCCACAATCACCCTCACCTACATCATTTTACCTATAATCTACCCACACCTAACAAATCTAAACCTACAACATGCCCAAAAACCTACCAACTCATTTTCATACCTCCTCATATTCTTCCCTAGCTTATGGGAGAACTACATTGGCCTGAGGTCCCTTTTCGCCGGGACTATGTAGGCAGCACTCCGAGGGCATGGAGCCCTTGGAGGTTAGCTCACCATCCTCTACCCTCAACAATTCATCTTCCATGTGCCTCACATTACATCACACCTAACTTTGTTTCCCTTTTATACCCAACATTGGAAATTAAACCACATACATAATAAGTTGTTTCATATTTTAAACATTATCACAACATACATTTATTATGCCTACCATTTCTCTATCATCACTATGCAAAGATTATACCACATCTTACATATGACCCATAGTATCATTCATTGCACAAAATAATGAATCACAACTTCACCTACTTTCAAGACAACCATGCCTAACAAACCTAACTCAACCATGCCTAAACCGACTGACTCAACCATGCCTAACAAACCTGACTCAACCATGCCTAAACCGACCTGACTCAACCATGCCTAAATCGACCTAACTCTATCCATGCCTATAACCTGACTCAACCATGCCTAAATTGACTTGACTCGATCCATGGCTAAACCAACCTAGCTCAACCATGCCTAACTCACCTAATTTCCATCCATATGAAAACAAAAAATCCATATCTCATCTAACACAAGCCATAAATCAAAATCTCATAAACACATCAACAAATCAAAAAATACCATGCATCTCATCATATAAATAAATAAATGTGTATCTCAAATATACATGGCTATTTCATCATGTCCATCATCTCAAAAATGTCGCACGTAGGCCGATATACAATACACAATATCATCGCATGTAGGCCCGTATATAATCAAAATATACAAATCACTCGTACATCCTCGTTGTCTTCGGCATGCAGGCTAGTATGTGATCAAAAATCCAACTACATTTGGCATGTAGGCGGTATATATATCTCAAAAAATAGCTATCATACATCAAAAACCAAGTGACCGCATATCAGGCATCTCATTGAATGTCCTCCATCTCTGTGTCACTTGTACCCTCAACCTCCTGTGTCCCTGCTAACACCTCACCTAGAGCTGGTCTCCGTGTGTTGGTGGCCTCTCTCTGATTGGGCCTTGGAGCTCACTGACCTCCTATGCTCTCCACACTATGAGTGTGGGATCTCTTCCTCTCACTAGATTCCTCTTGTGACTGTACTTAGTATAGTATATGAAATCTATCCCCGGTCACCATAAGTTGGTCCTGATAGTATCTCACCTCACCTAGGGCATCCTGTAACTAGATACGGGCACGGTTTGTAGTGGTACCATAGGTCTCACCCCTGTACCTGCCTCTACAAAGACTCGACCAGCACCTTCCCGTGAACCGGGACTTACTCCCGGTGTCTATGGTGGTGCCCCTTGCCCCGTGCTGTAGGGCCCCAATCTATGCCTAGGTTGTGGCCAACTGGCCCTATAAACCTGCCACCTGAGCCTATAAGGCTACCACCTAACCATCCCCTCCTGACCATCTCCATCTCCTCCATCAACCATATGGGCTCGTAAACTAGCCACCATGTACACGTGCTCTAATACCTCCACCTCGCAGCCCCTCCATCTCGTGTCTATAGTATACCCAACTAGGTAATGAGCATAGCTACCTGCCCCTGCAGGGCGTCTCTCTACACTGTAATGGTAGCTAGATCTGGCTGCCCTGGTCTAGGTGGTATGGCTCAAATCGGCCCGAGCTGCCCATCACTACCTGTACCTGTCTACACATCCAACATCATCTATCCACCAATCCATTGGCTACTCCTCCTCCTTTGTGGGCACTGTAGGATATGGTAGAGGTAAGGGCCTCTCCATGTCATCTCTCCGATATTGTGGGAAGGGTAGAGGAATGTCTGTAAGATCCTGAACTATTTTTAAACTCTATCTACTGGGATCATCTCATCCTCCCCGAACAATGACCCTATATCCACCTCTCTAGCTGGAGCTCAGCTAGCTCCTCATGCATATGCCTATATGAGGGGAATCCCACATATGGCCTCCATATAATGTCCACTCTAGACAATCCCTCCAGTAACTACCAAAAATGGGCCACATCATGTGTCGGCCTATTTGATCTCCACTCTCCTATCATCGGCACCCATCTCCTATACCCCACCTACACAAATCTAGGTGGGAATGCATCTACTTGAGGCATCCCTATAGGGTGCACACAGACTATGAGCTTGTATACCTAGTAGTGCAGTATAAATTTACAACACAGGCTAAACCTGTGCAGCTGCCCATATGCCCACAGCTCTCTGTATAGCTACACCAAGAATGTTGGTGCATAGGAAAAGTGGATCTCATGTACCAACATGTCATCGAGTACCCCTATCAGTGATGGGGGAAAACATCCACCCTCTACATCTGGCAGTGAATAGCAGCACACTGCCTCCATCAATAGGACCACTAGCCTCGTCTCCTCCGGACGGGCTAGGTACATCTCTCCATAGCTCAAACTAGCACTATGGAATCTCAGATCAGCTGCCCCCTCACCAAAAATAGTCACAATCAACTCCTCTGAGGCCTTAGAGGAGATAGAATACACCTGGGCACCCAATATGGGTAATCAAGAATTGGGAACATGTCCTCTAGGGTGATAGTCATCTCACCTATCGGCAGGTTGAACGTGTTGGTCACGGAGTCCCATCTATCGATGAGTGCAACCATCAAGCTGGCTATTGAACAACATGTCTATAGCGGTGAACCACACTCAAACCCACTACCTCCACATGCTACATCTCCAACAAGGTTGTTGCACCACGCATTATCACCAGTAGTGGTGGAACCCTATCCCACATATGGAAGTGCGCTCTCCCGCATCCAATACAAACACAACATTAATTTACCTATACCAATCCCTATCCACCAATTATCATTTTCCTACACCCTATTTTCACCCTACCCATCTCAACCACCTAGCCCACATCACTGTTAGACCCTTGTGCCCACTAATTCAATTAGTACCGGTTCATCCTAACCAACCCCGGTCACCTGTTTGGTGACCAATACATTCACCCTTATTGATCATAGTTACCCCTTAACCGACATCGGTCACCTGTTTGGTGACTGATACTGGTTCCACCTAACGATGTCGGCCACACTTGATCGATGCCGAGTCCAGCATCAGTGGAAAAACCCACGACTTCCCAAAACCCCCTTTTCTAAAAACCTCCCCTACCCCTTTTACCCCACCTACAATGACCTAAACTACTCCTGGACCTCTACCCATCCCACCTATACTATTTACTACCCTCCCCATTCCTCCTTTTACCCAATATTCCCCCATTCCCAAATTCCATTTTTACCCACCCACAAAACCAAAAAACCAAACAAAACCTAAACCAACACTACAATAATCCTCTAATCTATCAAATCAACAACGAGTAGGGTGCTTACCTCTTCGCATTACCACCATCTCAATGGCACATCTAGCCATTGTACCAGTGGCCCACTTGATCCCTCTCCGGCCTCTGCCATCACCAAATAGCTACTCGTAACCTCTGACTAATCAAATCTCTCACCCTGATCCTGTGGACCCGCTACTCACCAACCAATCCCTCATCAAATCACATTGTTAGCTCACTGTTCCATTTTGTCTAGACACTTTTCTCTCTTTTCTCTCTTTTTTTCATTTTCTCACTTTGCACAATAACAAATGAATAACAAAACACATAGATTTTTTGTTTTTATAACCAACCTGACCTAACCAACGTCAGTTACCCTTGACCGACATCGGTTGCATGCCCTACCTACCCATCATCGGTTGACCTATACTGACGATGTCAGTTATCTGTGACCGGAATTAGTCACCCTCACCTGCACATTGCCCTAAATTAACCCCTTTTACCCCACCCTTCACCCTGACCATTTACCCCACCCCACCCTTCACCCTGACCATTTACCCCACCCCACCTTTACCCTACCCATTTACCTCACCTTTCCAACCCTCATCATTTACCCCACCCCACCTTAACCCCTACCTTGGCCTTACATCTTTGTGACCTAGATATTTGGACCTGGACCATCACTAGTGACCTTTGACCTCATGTGTTCATTATACCTTGTGGCACTGTTACTTGTGTTGATTGACTTGATGACCTTACTATTATCCAAATTCACCCCGGGGTTAATTCGATAACATACATCAAAATTCTCAAGTCCCGGAAAATTGATTGATCCAGGGCAAAAAATCATGTTTCCAGGGTCCCCTCGATTTTTTTTCTAACTTTCTTGTCCAGGAGGAAAAGAGAAAGTTCTGAGGAAAGGTGAAAAGGCAGAAAAAACAAGCTTGGGATAGGAAAAATCATGAAAATTGGCTAATTCCTAGTCCTCGCAACAGTAGGGACGTCCGGGACATCGAGACGCGGATTGGCCGAAAAGCCTCCAGGCAGCCCGCGAAGCAAAGGGACATCTGGGACGTATGGACGCACGAGGTGCGAGAAGCGGATCCGGATGAAGGAGGAAGCAAAATTGACTAACTAATGAGCAAAATAGTTTGGGACATTCGGGCCGTGAGGACGTGAACCACCCGGATCAGCCAAAACAGAGAACTTTAGCACTGGGACAGTTAGGCCAAAAGTACGCGGCGGATGCGAGAAGCCGATCTGGCCGAAGGAAGAAGCAAAATCAACTAACTGCTTTGTGACATGTGGGACAAAGGAACGCAAACCGGATGAATCGAGTGAAGCTGGAAGAAATTGTCCCCCAGCAGGTTCGAGGCAGTTGGAACAAATGTATGTGAAGGACGTGAACCGGCTGGTTCGGCCGAAACAGGGAACTTTTTGCACTAAGACGGTTGGGACAAAGGGACACGTGGGATGTGGATAACCGAAAGTAGCAAAAGCCGACCAAGAAATGCCACGTGTCATTAGCTGAATGAGGGACAAGGAAGCCCATTTCGGGCGGATTAGGAGATTTTGTCCCAAACAAGATCTTTGGACATCCGGACAAAAAGACACGAAGGGCGCGAAAAGCCGGCAAACCCGCGGACCAATCAAATCACGACATGTGTCATAGGGGAGAAAGTCCAAAAGTCAAAGGGCAAGGTTTCAAGCACTGACCGAGCCAATCAAAAGAGGACACATGTCCAATGAAGTAGGAAAACCCACGGGATAGACGGAGAGAGAAATACATATCCAATCGGTGCATGCCACGTGTCATCCAGGTGACAGAGAGCGGAAAAATTTTAAAACACCTTTTCGCCTATTTTGTGCCCTAAATCTTCAGATCAACATATCTTTCGATAAAGAGCTCAGATTTGCACGTTCTTTATATCAACGGAAAGCTTGTGAAATTCTCTACATGATTTTAGGGTTAATCTTGAGTTTTAATGTAGTCTGGAGAGATAAAGTTGAGAAATGGCTCTGACCCATGTTCATGGCCAGAAGTGACATTCAGCGACGGTTTAATGCGAGAATGGGTCGCATTCTCCTGTAATCCAGTCAAAATGATAGGGTATGGGTTTGAAAGGTCCCCATGCTGTTTTAATGCACCTGTAGTCAAGAAGGGATGGGCTCTCATGTTTTTTACGTTTTCTATCCCCTGGCTCGACCCATGCAATTTAAAAAGCCGATTTGGCTCATTTCTAAAGGGGGAACATTTCTTGAGCATAGCAGACTTCTTCTTTCACCTCCAGCAAGTGATTGATGTAAGGATCAGACCTCTCCAAAGATTGTAACAGTTTTATTTTACCTCTCTGAGGGTGTAATGCATGTTTTTGACACTAGAAATGATAATGCAAGCTCTGTGAATGGGTTTCAGTCCTTTGTTTGTATTATTTGTTTCATTTCAAATCCTAAATTATACCTTATCAGTCTGTGTATGTTTTATGTTGTGAACTTTGATCTGTGTCTATTTGCATGACAAATATGTTTCACCACTCCTTTTGGTGCATCACCATCGTTAGTTAGTTTCAATTTTTGCACTTCTACCCCTGTCTCCTTGCAAGTTAGAGTAGGATTAGGATCTGAACCTCTGTAGTTGTGCAAGCATTAGATCTAAATCAGAGGAGTTTGAGGAACCAGCCTCTAATCTGGAGATTCCTCTCTCAGTTTCACAAGTCCCACACTTGGAGAGAGGTTTCCATGTTGTGCAATCACATTGGATGCTAGAGTGATCAACCTAGAACCCTGATCTACATCCAAGGGTGTTGTGAGTCTGCTACAACAGTTTTGGCACACCCGGTGGGACACCGAAGTCTCATTTTTATTGTAGTAGGGTTGATGTGCATCTGC
Source organism: Taxus wallichiana var. yunnanensis (assembly GCA_018340775.1). NCBI lineage: Eukaryota > Viridiplantae > Streptophyta > Pinopsida > Cupressales > Taxaceae > Taxus > Taxus wallichiana. The sequence continues at coordinate 73,801,482 of CM031235.1, read as the reverse complement.
TACAATTTTCTTGCTTAAAAGAGCTATTATTTGCATATCTGGCGACTCCAAGGGGAAGAATCAACTGGTTCCAAGCTCAGGCCTGAAAACTCATGAGAAGAATCACCACAAAGTCAAGAGTTGGAGAAGAAGAAGTGTTGTTTTAATACCTACAATTATCTCCAAGAAGAAGGCAAAGAGGAAGAAAGATTCAAAGGTCTCCATCTCCACCAAACACAACTCTCTCAACTCCTCTACACAGTAGGCCTTTCATTCACTCAACAAGGGTTTTAAGACCAATCGAATGGCTCAGAATAACCCCTACGTCAACTTCACAGGGAAGCAGCCCATTTGCTCTCAATGCACAACATCCAGGTTCTATTGTAGCCTTGAAGAACATTCCCTACTTCACCGGAGAAAATCGGACTACTCCGTGCAATCATGTTAAAGATATTGCTAACCTTTGTGCAATCCATGAAATCAATGAAATGCAAGTGGCTATCAAGTTACTGGCATCTTCATTCAAGGGTAAAGCATTGCAATGGTTTAGGAGCCTTGGAGCTGGTTCTATCACAAACTAGAATCAGCTGTGTATTGCACTTCACGAGCAATTTGGAGAGAAGGGAGACAACTTGTCTCTTTTGGAGCAGCTGACAACTATCAAGAGAGCCCCCAACGAGTAGCTGACTGACTTCAACTTCAGATTTCAAAGGTCTTGGGATAGGATTCCAGTGGCAGTCAGGCCAACAGCAGAAGGTGCTTTTCTATATTACCTTAAAGCTTTGAATTCTGATATTTCTATGTTAATTCAATCTATGGGAGGCACAACCTTACCTGCTGCTTATAGCATTGCCATTAGAGCCGAAAATTGTCTTATTCAAGCTGGTAAACTGGCTCCTAGGCCTCCCATGCCCTTGTATCCAAACTTAGAAAATCCAAGCACTAGTCAAGCACCCACTTTGGCTCCTGTTCCCACCCCTAGAAATCAAAGTTCAAGTGAAACTTCTACTTCATCCTCTAGTGCTTCAAATGAACTCCAAGAGGTCATGAAACAGTTGTAAAATTTGGGAAATGAGCTGGTTACTATCAAAAGATAGCAAGCTCAAAGTGCTAGACCATATCAGCCTCAAGCACAATACCAGGCTAGGCCCCCATACCAACAAAATAGGTCACCAAATCAGGCTGCAAATCAAAATCAAAGCCAAGTAAGGCCTCCCGCTAATAGGCCATTTCAGCCCTATAACCCTAATGTTGTATCTACTTCTAAAGCATTAGTGCCAGTCCAAAATAACATGGCCCAAGAATATGATTGGTGTTTCCGTGTAGTCAGCCACACAACCAATCAATGTGCTTTAACGGTGCATTAAATCAAGCCCTGATGGTGCAAACCGTCAGTGGGTCGCAAGAGTCCAGCCACGAAGGAGATCAGCAGCAAGAAGCACCTCAGCAAGGAACATCTCCGAATGAAACTACTCTTGTCAATTGGTAGGCTGAAGATTTCTGTGGTATGAATCAAATACCCTCTCAAAGTGTTGCAGCCAACACAAGGTCAAAAAGGAGAAATTTGGGTGAAGAACAGCCATTGGCCCCAAGTAGTTCACGGCCTTCTGTCACTCCACAAGGTGTTGGCAAACAAAATGTAGTTCCAAACATGCAAGGAGCACCCAAACCAGCTCCTAAACCAACTCAAATGCCAGCTATTGCTACCCACATGCCAGGAGGTGAATGTGCAAACTAGGGGATAGCAGAGGGATGCTTCATCCCCATTCAACATCATTGATCAGATGAAGAAGACAAATGTAAACATATCAATGTGGGAATCACTATCCATCCCAGGCCAAAGAGATTTGCTACAAGCTGCCATGAAGGACTAGTCAACTTCAAATCAACAGGTCCAAATGCAAGAGAAGGTACTCACAAATCTGCCCAGCCTGAAGGAAATCATGGAGGTCAATAAGGTAAAATGTTGAAGCCCCCTCCATTTTATGTTTCATTGATCATAGGAGATAAGTTGGTACATAATTACATGATTGACTCGGGAAAGTAGTTCAGTAATGCCCAAGAAAATAGCTGATCAGCTAGGGCTTCAATATGAAGTCATCTCCAAGGGTGTAGTGCAATTAGACGGGACAATAGTGACAACGGTTGGAGTAATCAAAGGTTTGAGCCTCACACTGCACGCATGTCCCAACGTAATAGTGTTACAAGATGTGTCAGTCATAGACCTGCCACCACTCTTTGCATTGTGCTTGTCAAGAGACTTCACTGCTAAAATTGGAGGCTATCTTTCGACGGATTGGTCACACATGTTGTTCAGAACAAGGTATGGAACCAAGGCCACAATCAGGTCTGAACCTATTGCAAACTTTCACATTGAGCCTTACACTACCAACCAAATCAATACCAACTATTCAGCGTTTGATCAAGAAGATTATCCAAGCACTGATGAAGCTGACACCAAGGTTGGAAGCATCCCAGATTTGACTCTTGATGAATGGGCAAGCAAGGTGCATGCTTTTGATCCCTATCAAGAAATAGAAGAATCTGAGCTAGGAGTTTATTGTTTACATGAAGAGAATCAACCTCTCCCTAGCATCACCAAGCCAGATCATAAAGACAAGAACGAAGTATGGCAATTGTTCTTTGATGGGTCAAGGAGTAGACAAGGTGCAGGAGGAGGAGCTATGCTCATTTCACCACAAGGTATAAGGTATTACTCAGCCTTCCATTTCCAGTTTTCCTGTTCAAACAATACAGCTGAGTATGAAGCCTTAATTCATGGATTACACTGGGCAAAGAAGAAAGGCATCAGGAATTTGCAAGTCTTTGGTGACAGTGAACTAATCGTCAATCAAGTCAGGGGACAACATGCTACAAAGAATGAACTGCTAAAGAACTACAAGAACAGGGTATGGGACCTCGTTGAGGATTTCGAAGGTTTCAATATCGCGTCCATACCTAGGAAGAAAAATGAAGCCACGGATAGGCTCGCAGCTGTTGGAGCAATGTTTGATGTGGTTGACAACATCAAAAGGGAAAAAACACAGCCACATGTCCATGTGATTGTGAGGCCAGTAGTTCTAGATAATAACACAAGCCGGGTGTGTTTGAGAACGATCAACAGATCGTCAATTTCTTACAAGAAGAGGCTGAATTCTCGGCTAGGAATCGGGACAGTTAGAGCAGCGGATGGGGATCAAGTAGTGTAGTTGTGGACAAACAAGCTTCCTAAGGGTTTAATAACATTGGAGTCTATCTTCAACCCTAATGACCAGTTCTGTAAGGAAAAGGCTAACATACAGGTCAAAAGAGAAGATTCAGAGCCAATTCCGGTTGGGGAAAGAAAAACACTTCAAATTGGCAAGGTGGCCACTGAACAGGAGAAATCAGATTTCATACAACTTTGCCAAGAATTTCCAGATGTCTTCGCTTGGAGCTATGAAGACTTAAGAGGATTCGATCCAAATTTGGCACAACATACCATAGAATTGGATCTAGATGCTAAGCCCATCAGGTAGAAGCAGAGACCAGTCAACCCTCACATTGAGCCTCTAATGAAGAAAGAGCTAAATAAGCTAATAGAGGCAAGCATTATATTCCCGATCAAGCACTCAAGCTGGGTTGCAAACTTGGTTCCGGTCAGGAAGAAGAGTGGAGAAATCAGGTTGTGTGTAGATTTCCGAGACCTAAATAGGGCATCTCTCAAAGACCATTACCCACTTCCTTCAATGGAACAAATATTGCAAGTAGTATCCGGTTCGGAGAGATTCTCTCTCCTAGATGGCTACTCAGGGTATAATCAGGTAATGGTGAAGGAAGAAGACCAGTTCAAGATGGCTTTCACCACCAAATGGGGCACCTATGCCTACAAGAAGATGCCATTTGGCCTATCAAATGCTGGAGCCAATTTCCGAAGGGCAATGGATATGGCATTCAAGGGGTTGATCAATAAAATAGTTTTGATATACCTAGATGATATCACTGTCTTCTCAAAGAATGCAGCAGACCATCTCTTTCACCTCAGGCAAGTGTTTCAGAGGTGTAGAAAGTTCGGAGTATCATTGAATCCCAAAAAATGCATATTCCTGGCTCATGAGGGGAAACTTCTAGGCCATATTGTCTCGAAAGAGGGACTGGCAATTGATCCAGAAAGGGTTGAAGCCATAAGAACACTACCATTGCCAAGTCACAAGAAGGCTCTTCAAAGCTTCTTGGGAAGGATCAATTTTGTCCATAGGTTTGTCCCAGATTTTGCAGCCCTTGTCAAGCCCATCACCAAAATGTTAAAGAAAAGCATGGCTTTCAAGTGGATAGCAGAAGGCAAGGAGAGTTTTGAAGAAATCAAAGAAGCCATCTCCCAAGCACCAACTCATCAACCTGCAGAGACTTCTCCAAGGATTTCATCCGCTATGCATTTGGAGGTAATGACACTATTTCTGCCATTCTAGTATAGCAGAACAAAGATAATGATGAGTAGCCGGTTGCCTTCTTCAGCCAGAGCCTAGATGACTATGAGGTGAGGTACTCTTTTATTGAGAAGCATGTGCTTGCAGTAATCAGAAGCTTGAAGAAATTCAAGCATTTAATCTCAAACAACAAGGTCCAGTTGCTGGTCTCACATGCTGGGGTTAAGGACTTCCTCCTTAACAAGGATTTGAATGAGAAAAGGGCAGGTTGGATCACCCGTGTCATGGAGTATGACATTGAGATCAAGATCACCAAGCTGGTAAGAGGGAAAGGATTGTGTGAGCAGCTGGTTTTGGGGAAGCAAAAAGAAGTATGCAACAAAGAAGAAACTGTTTTGACAGTCCAAGATAGCCATGAGCCAAGTGGCAATCAAGAAGAAGACAATGCTGCCCCGACTCCTTGCTAGACCCAAGGTATTATGCACTTCCTAGGCACAGGCCTATGCCCTCCAGAGATGAACAAGACCCAAAGGAGACACTTCAGATTGCAGGCTATCCCGTATGCCATTGTTGATGGAGTTTTGTTCAGGAAAGATGTAAATGGAGTGCTACTGAGATGCATTAGCATAGGTCAGATTCAAAAGGTATTAGAAGAGTTTCATGGTGGACCAGCCAATGGCCATTTTGCACCAAGAGTGATAGCTCAAAATCATGAAAGCTGGTTATTATTGGCCCAAAATCTTCAGTGATTGCTATGCATGGATCAAGAGGTGTAAGAATTGCGCATTCTTCACAGGAAAAGAGAGACTTGCAGCCCTCCCATTGCATCCAATCTCAGTTGACCAGCCATTCATGCAATGGGGTTTGGACTTCATTGGAGTCATTAATCCCAATTCAAGCCAAGGGCACAAATGGATTTTGACAGCCACAGACTACTTCACCAAATGGACAGAAGCAGTAGCACTCAAAGAGGCAAATGAGTCTAGCATCTTAGACTTTTATGAGGGAATAACGACCAGATTCGGTGTACCTACTACAATAATCTCTGATAATGCATTGGCATTCATTGGATCTAAGGTGACTGAGTGGGCTGTCAAGAATGGTATTTACCTAAGCACTTCATCAAACTATTACCCTCAAGGTAATGGCCAGGCCGAGTCTACAAACAAGAACTTGTTGAGGATCATTAGGAGGACTCTTGATGAGAATCAGAGGTCTTGGCATACCAAACTGAAATCAGCCTTATGGGCTGATAGGATAACTCCCAAAAGATCCACAGGTAACTCTCCATTCAGGCTTGTCTATGGAAGAGAGGCAACCTTGCCCATGTCACTTGAGTTGCCAACGTTGGAACTCATGAAACAACTGGAGTTGCTAGAGTTTGAGCCCATGGAGGTGAGGTATGTAGAGTTGATGGAGTTGCAAGAGATCAGAAATCAGGCATCCCAAGCAATGGAAAAGGATCAAGCTTTGATCAAGAAGACCTTTGATAGGAAGGCCAAAGATAGATCTTTTCAAGTTGGAGATCTAGTGTTGAAATGGGATGTGGATAGAGCAAAACCGGGAAGGCATTCAAAATTTGATGCCATTTGGAGTGGCCAATATATGGTCACAAAGTGCAAGAACAATAATGCTTTCCAATTGGCCTCATTGGATGGTGAAGAACCGCAGATTCCACCAACGGAATTTATCTCAAGCATTGCTTCTAGAGGGAAGTTCACTACCTCTGTAAATATTAGATTAGATTTTCTTTCCTCCAAGTGCTTATGCACATTGTTTTGTTGTAGGTTAGTTTTGTTTTCCCGAGTGCTTTGGCACGCTTGCTGTCCATGGAGATGTTTAGTAGTCCTTGCTTTCATCGGTGACTTTCCATCTTCCTCCTTGCACATTCCGAGCTAGTTAGGGTTCTAAACAGAATATTTGATGACCCCATGCCCAATGGATGCGCAACTGGTATTTTCATCTAGTAGGCAGATGACCCCGCTGATTCACCAAATTGTTATCCAAATTCACCCCCCAGGGTTAATTCGATAACATACATCAGAATTCTCAAGTCCCAGGCAAATTGATTGATCCAGGGCAAAAAATCATGTTTCCAGGGTCCCCTCGATTTTTTTTCTAACTTTCCTGTCCAGGAGGAAAAGAGCAAGTTCTGAGGAAAGGTGAAAAAAGTGGCAAAAACAAGCTTGGGACAGGAAAAATCATGAAAATTGGCTAAGTCCTAGTCCTCGCAATAGTAGGGACATCTCGGACATCAAGATATGGATCGGCCAAAAGCCTCCGGGTGGCCCGCGAAAGGGACATCTGGGACAGATGGACACGCAGGGCACAAGAAGCCGATCCGGCTGAAGGAGGAAGCAAAATTGACTAACTACTGAGCAAAACAGTTTGGGACATTCGGGCCGTGAGGATGCGAACCACCTGGATCGGCTCGAAATAGAGAACTTTAGCACCGGACAATCGGGCCGAGTAGTGCGCGGGCGGACGCGAGAAGCCGATCCGATCCAAGGAAGAAGAAGCAAAATCGACTAACTGCTTTGGGACATGTGGGACAAAGGAACGCGAATCGGGCGGGTGAACGGAAGAAATTGTCCTAGACAGTCCAGGACAGTTGGAACAAATGTACGTGAAGGACGCGAACCGGCCGGTTCGGCCGAAACAGGGAACTTCTGCACTGGGACAGTTGGGACAAAGGGACACATGGGACGCGAATAGCTGAAGAAGCCAAAAGCCAGTCAAGCAATGCCACGTGTCATCGACCAAATGAGGGACAAGGAAGCCCATTTCGGGCGGATCGGAGATTTTTTCCCAAACAGCACTGGGACATCCGGGACAAAAAGACGCGAAGGGCACGAAAAGCCGGTAGACCCGCGGACCAATCAAATCATGACACGTGTCACAAGGGAGAAAGTCCAAAAGTCAAAGGGCGAGGTTTCAAGCACTGACCCGAGCCAATCAAAAGAGGACACGTGTCCAATGAAGTAGGAAAACTGTGGGATAGAGAGGAGAGAGAATTACATATCCAATCAGCGCGTGCCACGTGTCATCCAGGTGGCGAGAGCGGGAAAAATTTCAAAACACATTTTCACCTGTTTTGTGCCCTAAATCTTCAGATCGACATATCTTTCGATCCAGAGCTCGGATTTGCACGTTCTTTATATCAACGAAAGCTTGTGAAATTCTCTACATGATTTCAAGGTTAATATTGAGTTTTGGTGTATTCTGGAGAGAGAAATTTGAGAAACGGCTCTGACACATGTTCATGGCTAGAAGTGACATTCCAACGACCAGATTTAATGCAGAATGGGTCGCATTCTCCTGTAATCCGGTCAAAATGATAGGGTATGGGTTTGTAAGGTCCCCCATGCTGTTTTAATGCACCTGTAGTCAAGAAGGGATGGGCTCTCATGTTTTTTACGTTTTCTATCCCAGGCTTGACCCATGCAATTTAAAAAGCTAGACTTGGCTCATTTCTAAAGGGGGGAACATTTCTTGAGCAAAGCAGACTTCTTCTTTCACCTCCAGCAAGTGATTGATGCAAGTATCAAACCTCTCCAAAGATTGTAACAGTTTTCTTTTGCGTCTATGAGGGTGTAATGCATGTTTTTGACACTTTGAAATGATAATGCAAGCTCTGTGAATGGATTTCACCCTCTTTTTTGTATTATTTGTTTCATTTCAAATCCTAAATTATACCTTATCAGGTTTGTGTATGTTTTATGTCAGAACTTTGATCTCGTGTCTATTTACATGACAAATATGTTTCACCACTCCTTTTGGTGCATCACCATCGTTAGTTAGTTTCAATTTTTGCACTTCTATCCCTGTCTCCTTGCAAGTTAGAGTAGGATTAGGATCTGAACCTCTGTAGTTGTGCAAGCATTAGATCTAAATCAGAGGAGTTTGAGGAACCAGCCTCTAATTTGGAGATTCCTCTCTCAGTTTCACAAGTCCCATGCTTGGAGAGAGGTTTCCATGTTGTGTAATCACACCGGATGCTAGAGTGATCAACCTAGAACCCCGATCTCGCATCCGTGGGTGCTTTGTGAGTCTTCTACAACACTTACCTAGCCTATTGTCATGACAGCTTTATCCAAACCCTACCACCGGTGTATCGGAACATACGTAAACATTCCCGCACCTTACCTATATTGTGTTTCCTTACCATATTCTATACCTTAGATACTGGAATCACTTCAACCTTCTTTGGATAAATCTATCAACCTTAGACGATGTAGAGTTTGCTGCTCTTTAACTCCGGTAGCATGCTACATTTTATATATGTGCATGCATTTTAACCTGCTAACTTTGACCCAGCACCCATTACCTAGCTTAGCCGACTAGACCTTTCAACATTTTTCCCGTTACCCACCTTTCTTTTCACCACATTTATCTTTTCTCAAACCACTCACCGATTTTGCACTACCTCATTAGTTATTTGTTTGAGGGGGATCACCTTCACCCACACATGGGGCAACCACATCTTATTTTTGTTAGTGTCGCTTACCAATACAAGCTACACAACAAAAAGGGGCAAAATGTAGACACTAAAATTAGGTCACACTCCCCTTTGGTCCCTTGATGAATAAACACCCTTCATCACATTCACCTAGCCATGGCCCCTTTCACCTCACTAATATTAATTTAATTAATTTAATTAAATTAATTCATTATCCTCACTATATTTATTATTTAAATATCTTATTTTAAATAATATCCACACATATAGTTCACTTAGACACCTCACTAAGCTAACTCAACTAAAGACCTCTTCTTAGTAAGTTGCCATAACTAACTAAGACTTACCCAAACCCTAAAAATCAATGCCTACATTCCCTCTAACCACATTCTTGCATGCTTACAAGAAGCTCCTAGTCTAGTCCGTAGGTGAATGACACAAGATCCAAGGAAATCAAGAGGATCTCCTAGTTTAGTAAACCTAGGAAATCCTGCCTTGATCACCGCTAGTTACCCCTAACCGCGCGCTTAAGTTTGGAACCACCGTCGATTACCCTTTTAACCCCAAAAAATGTTATTCTCAAGGTTGGAATTTGAAAAAAAAATAAGGTTGGAAAATGTTGGTAGAAGGTTGTAAGCATTAACACATCTCGGAGAGATAACACATCTTTAGAGAAAGAATTCCAAATAGAACATGCATGCAAGGAAAGAGATCAAGCACTTTCTCTTGCACAACCATCCTAGCCATGATCCGATCTAACCAAGCAAAGAGGAATTTACATGCAACCCATGTAGAAGATTTCTTTCAGGTTGGTGATGACTTGCAACCTTCAAACCTCTCATCAACACATCCATCTATCACTCACAGGCATCCAAGGTCATAATCCAAGTAAGTATAACGTCATACTTCTCTGGTTTATTTCATTTCATCATTATTGTATCATCTATTGTTTACCTAGCCACCTATTGACCTTCTCCAACACTTCTACCTCCATATACCCATTAAAATCTCACCAAATCCTACCCAAGTCACCCAATACCTCATCCCAACTCACAAAATCCTTTGTGCAAACACAAAGGAAACCCAAAGCTTGTTCTTTTGCATTCCCATATTTCCACAAAGAATCAGCACCATTACACCTAACCACCATCGGTCACCCTTAACCGACATCGGTCTCTTTATTTACCCATACAAACTTCTGAATAGAGACCTACCCACCTAATTTCATGTCACCCTCATCCATATGCGATATGCCCGAGACCTCTATCGACCTACAGAGATCTAGAACCCAGTCACTTGACCTTTTGATCCTATTCGACCTAGCTTGTTAGATTATATCTATTTCTTATTGTGTTTTAAGAGAGATACCTAAATCATTTCAAAATACAATAGGATTTACTTCGCTTTACAACATTAAATTGTTTAAAACTATGGACTAAAAACCATCTAGGAAGTATCACACTTCCCAAATCTAGCATATGTAAGGTAGTTCACTTTGTATATATTATTTAATTCCTTCTCGGTAGTCTTCCTTTTCATTACGGGTAGTTCCTCATAGCCAAAAGGAAGTTCTCACAATCGCGGTGGATTCGTAAGTCATAAGCGCGCAACAACCCATCAACCAAAGATTTGAATAGGTATTCCTCCTACACCCGTTATGCTATTTATTTCATCAACACTTCAAAGAAATGATCTAGAATCAGGTGAAATAGATAGGGGCCATTCATCATGGTGAATCAAAACTAGATAGTCCATGTCCTATGGGGAGTAGCTTTTGGGCCAATGAATAGCCGATTACTTTCTACAAAGCTATACAACTATGGTTCATGATCTCGAACAGCTTAAATTAAAACCCCCATATAGATACTATCATATTTTTATTAACAAATCTAACATGGGGGCCTCACAGGTAAATGAGGGAGATTTATCTCATGACTACCTAGGTTTGTAGCTATGCAGAAAATCTAGCCAACGAGAGGGATAGCTGGCCTAGTTAACACTTCAAAATTGTATTCACAATAAGGTGGAATGGTGAAATTTCCAAATCTTGACCCCAAAACTTCTAACTTGTCAACAACAACATTCAAACTTCTAATATGGTGCACAATATTGAAGGAATCAAACATCTCAATTAGATCCAAAACTGCATGTTTATACTATTTCATCCACTCGATTTTTTTAGCATACGGTTTTCTTATTTGTTTGAAAACCAACTCGAATTTCCTTTTGCAATGATTTCCTTGACACCATACTTCCATGCATTTCTTAGACCTAACATCATGGATTCATACTTAGCAATGTTGTTATGCACCTAGGGAAAGGATGTTATGATGTATATGTATTGATGGAGATGCCAACATGTGGCACACATCCCCTTATCTTATTATATCATTCATTTAAGATTTATTATTCTTAGTAGGTCAGCCTCGGTATTTTCCATAGGTTAGAATGGTATATATAGGGGTTATAAGGTTGTAGTTAATCATCATATGGAGTATTGGAGTGTTATTGTATGGTATTGGAGGTTACCCCCTCGAAGTGGAAAAGCTATTATATGGGCATATTTTCATCATTTATCTATATTTTTGTGTTCTCTCATGTTATTCTGTTGTATATGTTCTGATTTATACAAGTAATATCTTTACAAGCGGTATCGTCGAGCAAAGTGATTTCGCCAAAATTAGGGCAAAAACCCTAATTTTTGTTTTGAATATATCATAAATAGGGTATCTATTTTGTTCCCAATTTTTCATCATAATTTTGAAACACTCTAAGTCAAAATATCTGAAAATTTTAGCTCCATTGGATCTGTTTTACGGATGTTATTGGTGTTTTAGGTTTTTTCATAAATTCACTTTTTAGGAAGTAAATTGTGGTATTTTTTAGCAAAATTTATATTTTCGAAAGCTCTTGAAATTTCAGTTAGGGTTTGTTCTTTGTGTTTTTATCCATCTACCGAAACATTTTCATAATGCCTAAACCCTAATCATGATCGCGGGGATAACAAATTTTTATGGAAATGGTGAGATGGATGCTAAAGAATGGTGGATAAAATTTAAGAATATATATTTCTCATATTTTATGAAAAGGAATAGGTTTTCACATTATCTTGGTGGTCCCGCATGGATTTGGTTTTCGAGTTAAAAATGACATGAAGGATTGGTCTTGGGAGGAAATGGAACAACTTTTTATGGATGGATGGGACCACAAAGGGGAAGAAGAGTCAAAGGAAGATGATGGGGAAGAATATATTGAAGAATCAAGATAGAAAGAAGATGAACATAAAGGTGAATAAGATTCAAGGGAAGATGATGGTGCACCATATATTGAAGAAACAAATTCAGAAGAAGTTGAAGAAGACTATGAAGAAGAGGAACAAAAACAAGATATTGATGCAAAAGAAGATATTATAGCTCCTAAGAAAGAAGATACCATATTTCAATTTCATGGATGCATTCAAAGGAATAAGATAATTGTTTCCATAAACCCTAACAACAAGTATAACTTCATCAACAAGGATATGGATCAACATCTACATATTCAAGAAAGTAATATCAAAGAAGCTCAAGTGAATGGTAAGAAAATTCAATTTTTTGAAGATTTAAAACTTACTATGGACAAATATAATTTACATTCAGATTTTTTTGCCTTATATATGGATGGTTTTGTTATTTTTCTTGGGTATCCTTGGTTAGAGACATTGGGGACAATTAATATTAATATGAAAAATAAGTTTATGAAGATTTGGTACAAAAATAAGAAGGTCACTTTACAGGATATCAGGCTTAATGGAAATCAAAGAAAAGTCAATATAGACCATGAGGATGATTTAGAATATGGAGAAGAAGGGAATAAGGATGATTCAAAAGAGGAACATGAAGAAAAATAAGGAAATGATGATTCATCTACTCAAGAGAAAAAGAAAATATCAAATGCAAAGGTGGAAGAAGAAAAGAAAGTTCAAACAGGTTGATAAGGTTAAGGATACTACAACCGCAGATATGGAAATCCACGTCAACATGAGAGAAAAAAATCATGGAGATATCCTAGAGCACATCATATTTCCAACCAATATAGATATATAGGTAATTAAAGGAATAATCACTTTATTTATACAGGGGATCAATGGAGCAACAATTATGAAGCATGGAATCCTTATTATGGTTATACATGCAATCCTTATTATGGTTATGCATTGAATCCTAATGTTGGTTATGCATGGGATCCAAGGATGATAAACTATGGTCACAAATGGAATCAGAGTAGCGCAATGGAATATGGATATTAGTTTAGATATGTATCATCGACCAGGATCACATATGGATGGATGATCGATCATGGTGCAAAGTGTGTAAAAATTTACAACACACTCATTACATGGTTTCTTCTTGTGTTTTGGGGAAGAAACATGTCAAGGAGGGAAGGAATGTTATGCACCTAGGGAAAGGATGTTATGATGTATATGTATTGATGGAGATGTTGACATGTGGCACACATCCCCTTATCTTATTATATCATTCATTTATGATTTATTATTCTTAGGAGGTCGGCCTTAGTATTGGCCATAGGTTAGAATGGTATATATAGGGGTTAGAAGGATGTAGTTAATCATCATATAGAGTATTGGAGTGTTATTGTGTGGTTTGGAGGTTACCCCCTTGAAGTGGTATTAGAGGTTGCCCCCTCAAAGTGGCAAAGCTATTATATGAGCATATTTTCATCATTTATCTATATTTTGGTGATCTCTCATGTTATTCTGCTATATATGTTCGATTTATACAAGTAATATCTTTACAAATGTTGTTAGTACATTCAAAATTAAGCTTGAATTAAAAAAAATTCTTCGAAGCTAGGAGAAATCAGAATTATACCGGCACCATTTCCAAATTTGGAGCAAGCTCCATCAAATAGCAAGGTCCAAGGAGAACTTACCCGATCAAGTCACTTTGACTCGACTTTGTCTTGTGTTCCTTTCCATTAGAAACCCAATAAATTATCAGCATCAACATCAGCAAACAACACCTCATTGGAAACATTGTTTAGATCCTCAATTAGATGCAACATTTTCTTCTCTCCATATAATTTGACAAGGATTCCCTCAATGGGAATGGTGGAAAAAGATATATCCGTTTGGACACTCCCTCCAACACTTACAGCCCACTTTCTTGACAATAACATACCCCATTTAGCAGGGCAATCAATGATCACAACATCCAATTTTAAATTCCTCCTAGGATAAGATGCAAGTTGTACCACCAAACCATTCACACAACCAACTACTAGAACTTCTCTTGAGTCCACGGTAGTAAAATTTCCATAAGCTACTATCACTTTGATATCCAACTCATTCATGACTTCTAGAGGCATGACATTACATGATGCATCGAATCAAACATACAATTGTGAAGTAGTCTATCTTTTATAATCAAAGTTGTGAATAATGGATCAACATTCAATTAGGAATCAACCAAGGATGTTCCCAAGTATACCTCAGGTGTTTCCCCAAGATTCTCTAATGTTGGTGGTGTTTTAAGGTTAGCAATGATCTAAGGAGGAGTTTCAACAACATTTATATTTCTGCTGGGTAGTCTTCTCCTCCTTTAATCCTAAGTACTCAAATGCTCTCTTCTTATGCTCAGGAATCCTAAGCAACTAAATGATTGGAACACTCACTTTTATTTGGCTCAATACCTGGCTATGTCATTGGGGACACTCTTTGGGAAAGCAACATTGGAAGGGAGACAAGAAGATTCATTGGATTACAAGGGATTTTTGGCAGCTTGGGCATGAAGAGGACTAAGATTTTTGTTTGGGACAACAAAACTTTTATAGGTGCTTCTCTTCTAGAAGATTCTTTGGGAATGCTTTTGAGAAAGGGTTTTTAGGTTTGGCTTGAGGCTCGATCCCTTAACAACTTTACTTCTAGTGTTATAGTCTTTCTCTTGAGCTACAATAGCATTCATCAACAATTTTCTTCCTCCGAAGGGATACCACCATCATAATTCTTAATCATCAAAGCTCTTAAGTATTCAAATTCATTGTTAGGAATTTCAAAATCTTGCACTACATCAACTTCAAGAGTATGAGGGGGAAGAAATAATTGTACCCATTTGATGCAATCCCAAAAATTAGTAGTTTTCCTTGCACTTATCACTTCAGTAGATGTTGCTCCTCCTTGTGAGCTTGAAGAACAACCCATCATGTAGATATCATCATCATTATTAGCTTCACCATCTTTTTGGTCCACTTCACATGGAGTATGGGGCATAAAACACCTATCACACCAATCAATATCAACAACTTCCTCAATAGCAAAGCAACCCTAGCAATTAGGGGTCGTGTAACACTCTTCCTTCACGTGCTTGAGAATGTCTATTTGCAAACCCCATGGGTCATTTCCCTCTATCATCTACTTTTTGATCACCTATAGGATGGTTGGAAAATCTGTCATGGTTTTGTGCTCTTTACTAACCTTGTGAAGTCTTCCTAGTTCCCTTCTCACCCTTGTTAACTATTATGAGATTTCTTTGACAACCCCTGCCAAAGTCTTCACAACCTCCTCCAAATCAGCACCCTTGTTAGCTTTAGGTTTTTCAAGGTTTATCAACTTTACACCATCTCTCTTGAGAGGTTTCCCAATTGCTTTGATATTGTTTTCAATTTGAAGTGCCATGGTGAAAGCTTGTCTTAGATTAGTAGGGTTCTTGTCTCTTAAGTAGTAGGTTTCCTTTTTATCAAATGCATCTGCATATTTGATTAAACAAGACTCGTCACAAGGCCTCAAATTAACTAATAGCCTTCTCAAAGTTTTGTTAAACCTTGTGTTGAATTCATGAACTGATTCATTGGGGTTATTCTTGATATTCTCGAATTCGCACAAGAGAAATGTAACATCCACTTTTGTCACTTGATATCTAGATTTATTTATTTTTTTTTGCAACTGATTTAAATACCCATATATTTAAATCTACATAAACCTTAATGAAATCCATTTCCGATAACTGTCATGAACCATGTGTAGTTGTATGAGAGAATATTGAACCTACTCATTCTCCCTCAAAGCTCTATACGAGCCCTTACATGAACTATGTCCTTTGGTTCTCCTTTTTCAAGGTATGATATATAAGTGAATGTTCCTAAGTGTCTACCCGGGTTCCACCTAGGAAATCCACAGGCATCCGAAAACTTAGATTAAAGGGAAAGATCGACAGTGTAATCAACAACTTACACCACTTTGCACAAAGTTTTTGAGTCATGTATACCATGCTCTATTCCATGACAACACACTTGTCATTAGGAAATTTTTGTTTCACCTTAATCACTTATTCAGTTATATGGATTCATAACTTAGATGTTGTAACAGCTACAAGCCTTGAATAAGGTACAAACTAGATTAACCTACATGAAGACGTACCTCTATGTCATCCTATGATGCCTATGGGAAAGAAAGTGTTCTCATAACAATTCACCTTGTTACTTTCCCACATCTCTTCCCATAGCCATCAAAGATTGATATAAGGGTGCGTACCTAGGAGGTCCAATCTGTCTTGTAACTCTATCAAGGTTTGTACTTAGGACAACACCATACTACAATCCAGCCTCTTGATGAGACAACTCATTACAACTGCTACACAATAGTATCCAAATGGTGATAATCATCATCACAGGGATACGACTATGTAGCATATGCAATGAGTTCTTCCACCTAGAATCCTGCATTGGTGTATAGTGTTCTATGTTTTCAAGTAATTATTATCATTAATGAATAGTTGGGTTTTACGACATATTCTCCATGAATGGGTCATACCTAAGGTCTGGATTAAGTTGATCTCAGAACCCCCAATATCTATAACACTTAATTACCTTTCCAAATTTCATACCCAAGTTAACCATTGATAGAATCAATACTATCAAAGTCTATGATCATTATTGCAGTTTCAAAAATTGTCTCATCTTTAACATTTAGGCTCATATTCCTTATTCCATATTCTAGGGATATGTACTTATATAAAGCTAGGTAATTGGGTATGATTCATTTCTTGTATTAAGTACCATAGGCTATCAAAGCCAACTGTTCTTTTAGTTTAAGCACATCACTTTTCTTTATTGCAACTCAAAATAGTATTCATTTATTTTACTATCTCCAACAAGTAAGATATATCTGGGGTGTCCAACATGATAGGTTAATGAACAACCAGCCCATTTACCTTTCCCTATCATAGCCTTTTAAAAGACCACTCTCTAATTCTTTTTAGAGATAATTATAGTATTGACTAGGGATGAGATTCAAATGCTTGTTCTTTTTAACTTAGTACGCATGTTCCCTTCTTACTTCCATTGTATCTACATGCTTATGTGCTCATAATGATGCATCATGGGACAACCCCTAAATAAAAACATTTCATCTCATTGAGAAAAATATTTCATAACACAATTATGCAATTCCTAAATAGTGGAACCATACTCAATATATTTTCATATTAGATTACCTTAAGCCCTTACTCTTATTGCTTTTGTGTATCATCCTTGCATAGGACTTAATGTTGATTTCACTTAGAAAACAATATTACATTCTCATTTCTTTGTTATGAGTTAGTATAACCTGAGTTTATAAAACAGCCATAGCATAGATGTACCTGATTATCATAACCTTACCATGGTTCATGATAATCCAACTACTTACTTAGCAGCTTGCAATTAAGACTTGATAGTCCTATTTCTAGATATCTTTGACTAGTTGAGTACACCCTATACAAAACCTTTGGAGAACTTAACACAACTTTACAAGTAGGTTGACATATTGCATTTTATAATGAAGCAGTTATCCATTAGCAACCTTAACTATTTCCAAGTATGCTTAACGTATGGTTCGCTAGAACATGATATTCTTAGGAAACCTTCCACTCATAGTTCCTTATATGTTCCCTAGCATACGTATGTTGTGTGTATCTCTTACTACTTGATTTATACTAATGTTAATTACAATAGTATTGAAGACACTAAATAAATATCTTGATAGATTTCCAACTCATAACACATCATTTTCCAATCACTCTCTTATAATACAATATATTGCAACTGGCAATCTACCTTTAAATCCTTCTAGGATTAAGTACAATTCATGTTTATAAGCTTGATCAAAATCCTTCTTTTAATGAATAACAGTTACATTAAATAGCAAGTACACTCTCATATACAGAGAGGATTTTTTTAAGAGAATTAAAACAATCATAACTTCAGACTTTCCTCGATCAAAAGCTTAGTTAAAACTAAATACTTCACCCTTCCTTCTCTGCATTTATCTACAAAATTGTTAGCACGAGTCAGTTCACATGAACTGAGCATGATAAGCCTCAACTCATCATAACAACATACTCTACTTAATTATTTCATAAAAATAACTTATATTATTTTTATGAATCAATATTACAGAACTCAAGAAGATAACAATTCTTTCTATAACATGTTAAGAGCAAGCACTTTCATGAGCCAAGAAAGAAATCAATTTCAAACTTACGTTTCAATACAACTATTTCAGTCACTCAGAATAGCCACCTAAATTATAAGGTACCTGATAATCATAAGTAATCAAAAGACTACTCATAAGAGTATCAAGATTCCACTCATGCAATCCCATACTTGCATGCCCGGAATCATTTTTACTCATTAAGTAACCATAAATATAACAAGAATCACATTCAAGAAATCTCTCAAATATTCTTAACAGATCCAACAAGGATTCCATACTCCCATAAGGTCTACTAAGGTCCATGCAATAATACTAAGACATCAAGCGTATTTAGTTAAAATTACAATATTAGAGTGATTAACCTCAAGGATGAGAGAGAGAATTCATGGCATCCTTCCATATAGCAAACAGGTAAAATTCGAGTGACAGGTTACATAACCAATTCTTTCCTCAACTTTAGCATTTATTAAACATTCCAAGACTAGGAAAGAGAACATAATTCCTTTCCCCAACCTTGTTATCAACATATCAATACCAATTAATTACCAAAGCATTTCAAGAAGTTTTAATGAAAGGGAGTCATGATATCATGACCGTAATTAAACCAATTAGCCCAATTGGGCATTCATAATCACATGAATTTTCTCATAACAAAATTCAAATGAAAGGTTTCATTACTCCTCACTAGAGTCAAAGACTCTATTAGAACAATGAAAAAGTTCTACCTATCCATTCCACTGGACAAGGTTGGAGCATAACGAATTATTCATGACAAACCCAAAAGAAATCAATAAGGGACTTTTTAGATGTCATGAGAACTCCATAATCCTAAAGGAAGAATGAAATACGACATGATAAGAGTCAAGGAGTCAAACTTTTGGGCAAGCAGAAATAACACTCAATCATTTATAGGACTTACACCCATCAAGGATCTAGCACTTCATAAGATCTTAGCTAGATAGAAAACCTATCATATCCTTATGAGGAGTATGTTACTTAAAATATTATGACCTTAAGTGGGTTTCAACTAAAACTCTACACATCTTGTTTCTCAATTAAATATCAAGGTAAGGTCATCAAATCAATCGAGCTTTTCTCACACCATTACAACAAAGGTGTAATAACACCCAATTATAAACACTCCAGAAGCCAAGAGGATTTATATCTTGATCAACTTTAATATCTTATCATGCATGATGACTCAAGTTCAAACATAAGAGACATAAGGTAAAACTGAACAACTCATCAATAAATCAGCTAGACTCATGGAACTGTTCCCAATCGTTTACCCAAACCTTCTAGCAGCTTGTTAACGGTAGGTCACTACCAATGAAAAATAACCAACTACCTTCACTACAGATTTTTGAACCTCAAAAAAGGTAATCAATGACCCCGCAAGCATAGTCAAGAATGTAAAGACCTCAAGAAACAAACCCAACTAATATTACTAGCTCATATGTTGTGGTATGAAGTGCCCTATAAAAGGAATTGTTCAACACTCTCCTTCAACACAAGATCAAAAGCAAAACTTCTTAGAGAATATCTGACCTATTACGATTGTTTTCTAATGAACAGCAATATGCTTCCCTTCTTCCAAGGTAAAGGATATTTTTAGTCGAAATCGACTTCACTTGCTGCAAAAGTGGTTAATAAATTAACTCCTAAATATCATTTCACAAAAGCCCAACTAATTTACTACTACAAGGGGGCTATTGAAGTATCAAAGTGCAAGGTAAGGTAGACTTTTCCTTTCACATAACCCATCTCAAAAACATAATAAATCCCCATCCGGTATTGAACCCAGACAGAGTTGATTACCACCAAGGTTATTGATGAGGGAGAAAATAGGAGACCAAAAGGAATAACCAAAACAATGACAACCAGATTGCAAACAATCAGATAAGCAACAATTGAATCAGGATTGTGAAACATTACAAAATTTTGTTGCTAGATAGCACAGTATTCAGTCGAGTCACCATATAAAGCTATGGAGTCAGACCCTATATCTCCATTCAAAAGATGCCCAATTCATTAAATAAAGAGGCAGAATTTGGGTTAATAGAAACTACACTTATCCTATAAAATCTTGAATTTAGATAGTGAGGTTAGTTGTTTCTTCAACAATGTTTCCTTACTATACTCAATTTTGGTCGACTTATCAAATAGTCAATGCGTACAAACAAGAAGATCAATACTCTGTGAAGTAGAAATATTTTACAAGAACAAACCGGAGTCTTATCAATTCTAACAGGTACCTGGAATTAGAAGTTCATCTACAGTACATGACCACACAAACCCACTTCTAGATTCCTTCCATATCTTGTTTAATTTTTATGTATAAAACCTCAGAAGAGATGGGTAGAATTCCAACAAGGTTTTCTATAGTTTTGATAATTACCAAATCACATCTGTGATAAAAATTCAACAAAATGGAACATGTATAGCCAAAGACCTTTAATGAATACATCCACAAAACTCATTCAACCCATGAAATACATTGTTTAGAACAATAATAAATCATATTGAAGCCAACAACCATTAATTTACTTTCAAACAACATTCATCACAAAACAGAGGTAAACCACTCTCTACAGAAGTAAAGCAAATTGATTCTAAACCACTAAAATTATGAACATGAATTTTAGTCAAAGTAAGTTCCTTTTGTGAGATTTCTAAATAGAGTAAGAGATTATGATGAGTTAAGAGTGTATCATGCCTGTTACGCCTGTATCTTCTTTCCTTGCAAAGCTTTCATGAATCCTCAGAAAAATCCCCAAACCTTTGAAATGAATTCCTTCATCCAATAGATCACAATGTTTCCATGATATTTAATGAGTCTGGGAACTTGCTGTCCAAGATTCAACTGTTGCTTTCATCATGCAAACTCACAAAAACACATAGTTCCAATTTTCTTGCATGCAGAGCTTCTTCCAAAACTTGCAATGGAGTGAATCGATACCAAAACTACCTTATTTTCCTCAATCCATCTCGCACATTACCCGAGGGAGGTGAGAGTTTATTGTGCATTAAAATCCATTAATGTAGAAGTTACTTTTGAGTTTACCACCGAGTTTTACAAACCTGCTATCTTTAGTTTTTTTAAAATTTAGCAAAGTCACACTTCATACCATGCAAAGCACTTGTAATTTTCATTAACTGAAATATCCTTTCCCTAAACTCAGTTGCAGAGATAATAAATAACACAATAAAGAATTCAGTATAGATTTATTGGTGGTGGGGTGCTAACTCACCACTTGGTTCAATTCAAAACTTTCGATTGTATAAAATACTTAAGAGGCCAAACAATACTCTATGCAATGATAATCCAATGTTCTTCTTTTTCATAACTTAAGGATACACACCATTATATATATTTATATTATATAACCTTTCAAATAGCTAGAATAATTACCACTTCTAGCTTCTCATACAATAGGTTCTCATGCTAGGTTAAGGACTATACCATAAGATTAGATTGTCCTTCCCTGATTACACTAGTTAATACCTCACCAGAGATTGCATCACATCCTACTTTACAAAGGACATAATGTCACTTTAATAAAATAGATCATCATTAAGATAAACTCTGAATTAATAGGGTTAACATCAAGTTTCCATTTAATTTTTGATACGCAAAAGTGTCAACAACAAAGGATAAAACCATTTTTCATATAATTCCTTTAACCACAAAGAATGAAAGCACAAGACGTTACAAGAAATCTAGGATCAATCTTGTCACTATATTGCAACCTAAATGCATTCTTCATTTCAGTCCATGAATCAATAGAATTATCAAGCAGAGCCTTGTACCAATCCCTAGCATCCTCTTCTAGTGTATGAATGAACAATTTAATATACACATCTTCAAACTCTATTTCAAAATCCTCCATCATGTTAACAAAAAGTTTGAGATGTTGATCACTAGTTATAGCATTGTTACCTTGGAATTTTGGCAACCTATTTCTAACATCTTGTGGGATAGCATTTGGGTAACCATCCATTCCTCTAAAATCTATAGGACCAAAGGTGTTAACAACAAATGGAGGTCTAGGCTAAGCCATTTTTTTGGTGGAGGTGATCTTGGGGGTGACACAAGCTGATGAGGAGTGCAAGGTCTTTGGGGCTCAAGAATGTGATTCACAAGACTGGTATTCTCTAAGTGTTGATTTTCTTGGAAAGTTTTATTTGAATTGAAACACAAAGGTGCATATTGGAGAAGGAACTTACCAGTGCACAATGTAAGGACCTTCATTAGCCGAGGCAAACAATTTTATGAGAGGATTTCTTAAATCGAATCACTTGAAGAAAAGTGATCATCCTCTACC
The DNA here is from genome assembly GCA_018340775.1 of Taxus wallichiana var. yunnanensis. NCBI lineage: Eukaryota > Viridiplantae > Streptophyta > Pinopsida > Cupressales > Taxaceae > Taxus > Taxus wallichiana. The sequence goes on along the minus strand of CM031235.1, from coordinate 73,778,844 downwards.
AAAGGCTGATCTCTCTCACCAATGGATATATCTTTTCCTGATGTCTGACCTTTAATAACTTTCTAAACTCTTCTCCCTTCTAACTATGAGTTCCTTGAATCTGAAAACAAATTCTTAGCAGAGTATCTAACAAAGAGAGATCTTCTTCCCTCCAATTTTGCAGATATTAGCAACACAAAAATAAATGACAGAAAGCTTAAGACACTAGTATTTATCAATATCATAACAACATGGAGTCGCCACTAAGGATTTTCATCCTAGTTGTGCAAATTCACTAAAATAATTTGTCAAATACCTATCAAAGACTGAAAATATTGTCGAACTTTATAGATCGACCTTCCTTTCTTAGAATTTATTAATCACAAATCCAAATGAAGTGTGAAAACTGCTGGAATTTGATAAAATTGCAGGCGTAACTTATATCTTCACTTAATCCTTACAAATATGATTATAAAATGATGCTCCAACAATGTATTTGCATGCAAAATTTGTAAGGGACATTACTAGGGTTTGACATGTATTCAAATATCTTCATCTCCTTCAAAGATAAACTCCTTTCTTTGAATTTATTAATCACAAATGCAAATGAAATGTAATAACTCATGAAACTAATAAAATTGTAGGTAGAACTTATATATCTTCATCAAACCTTCCTTTCTTTGAATTTATTAATCAAAAATGCAAATGAAGTGTAACAAGTACTAGAAACTCGATAAAATTACAAAGTAACTTATATATTCACTTAATCCTTACAAATCTGATTATAAAATGATGCTCCAAAAATGTATTTGCATGCGTAATTTGTAAGGGACATTACTGTGGTTTGACATGTATTCAAATATATCAAATATGTATGCATATGGATCAGATTGAATTAAAAATATCAAACTCGAAACTCTACCCTTCATTCCAACCTTATAAATCTGATCGAAGATGATACTCATATTTGTAATTACACATAAATCGATAAGAAGTATTACCAGGGGATCTGAAATATCGAATAATGTCCCCAACAACGGCGCCAAGAAAGTGTTGGTAGCCAAATTTATTCTCCTTTTCGCCTTAGTAGAATCGAGATATGGCATGAAGCTTGAAGTCGGATAGATCATGATGTGTGTCGTTTTGTAGTGGGGATGTGATCTAACCGGAACTCGATTTGTGGAGAGATGGATAGAACCCAAATAGGACTTGATCTTGTCCTAACTATTTTAGGTTGTGCCTTTCAACCAAGGTAAGAGGACCTATTTCGTAACCCTCAAATGGTGAAGGAGATGAAGATATCCCTCAATTTGTGAAAATAGTATGGAAAGGGCCTTGGGAAAATATGATCAACACTGTAAATATGACTTTCACAAGTTGTCACTCCCAGATTATGGAGATATTTTCAATGCAACGCAGGGTTATCAAGACATTGTATGGTCCTGATTTGCTATGTGCATTTTTTTAGATGAATTAAATTATTTTTGTAACATCCTCTTTTTAGACAATAGAACAAGTCAAAATTTTATTTTTGTTATAATTGCATACATGGTTCTAAATACATAATTTAGAACTCACAATTCAAATAACCATTTATATAACAGCATAACCATATGCAGCAGTAATGACTCGGAATACCTCCGATCTATTCATTCCATGACTCGGTAATCTACCGATCTATTCATGAAAAAAAGAGTTAGTGTTTTTATATAACACAACACTCTTGCGGTTCTCTTCCCTAATCTGGGATCGAATGCTCGTCTAAGGAATCTAATCGAATAATCAAGTACCATTATTCATCGGCATCTCATCCCTTAGACTAGGTGAATTAGGACAACGCAATCAATAGCTTGCGATACTTTGGCCAAAGATTTGAAACATAATGTTCATGTCTCGTATTCCTTAACGACATACTCATCAATCTGAATACGCCCTTCACCCCATTCATATGTTATATAGAATGTCTTATACCGACTCATCGTCACCCTTCCTTTCACAATCAATCACTCGTGAGGTAGATTAACAAGGTGATAATGTTATATGGATGCCCACGAGGATTAGGGATATGATGACATACTGGTTCAACCTTGCAGTTTAACCAGTGTGTCATGATACCCCAAATCTCCGAGGCAGTCTTATAACATGACCACGTTCTTAATCGGTCCCAGGGTAACTCGTGCGAAATCAAGTGTAAATCTTAGCGATCAATGCAAAGGGTGTCGCCATAAGTCATCTGCATTGTTGTAACTTCGAGAAGATCCTAATCTCCTCGGAGGTACAGCCCTGCAGTCGACTTATGTCGTCAGCCTTTAAATCCGCCTCGAAAAGATCTACCCAATAACAAGCGTTACGCACTTGAGTTTAAATTACTTTTAAAGACTTTTCCCTAAGGTTAGCCTTTCCAAATCCCTGGATTCTTTGTCTTAAGACGACCCTCCTCTATTAAAACCCATTACATGGTAGAGATATTACGGTCAAGTTCCCATCAAGGAGTCATTAGAATACACCTGATTCTAAAGCAACAGAATCGGACAATATCTCATAACCTTTGCTTGAGATTGCCATCTGAACTCCATTTGATTGCCTATCAGTTCTCTTAACTGAATTTATATCATACTTTTTAGTTTAAAGATATAAGTGATTAAGAATCCAATTTACTGTTGTCCTTTCATACTTAGGACTAGGGATTAGTAATTTAATCCAGTTTGTTTAGCGTTCTCTTTAGGCTCTTTTTTTTTTTAACCTATCTTCTAGAAAGACAATTATTTAATTCCAATATTGCTTTCGCTAGAACAAATTAGAACTACTAAACACTCATAAGAATTTAATCTCATTTACTTACAAGCTTTCATTGTCAATCACAAAAGCATCCATATTATACAATAATAACAATGCCCCTTCGTTACATAAACCGAAGAAGGTCATCTTTCAGAAATAGAATACAACACATAAGTATCAAACACTTATTTCCATTCCTTTCAAAACTATACAATTACATTTTATGCAACAGCATACTTGATACAATGCTATCGGAAAAGAAACATCTTTTCCCATTTAGTACATCTAACAAATCAAATAAACAATCTGATCACTTGTCGATCTGCATTGCTTTTACCTCTTACGGTAACCATCTGCAAAAATAGTCAACATGAGTCAGTTCAATGAACTGAGCATGATAAGCACTAACTTTTAAAACAATTGCAATCCATCAATTGTTTTCATTAAACACCCTGTTTAAATGAGATCAAATATCCAAATAAGTAAACACATTCAGACTATGACCTTGTAATACAAAATGATTACAATTATGTAACTCTATCATTGTTACAAAATAGTCTTAATCTCATTCTAATATTTCATCAAATATTAAAAGAATCAAGGAACGAATGTACACAACAATCGTCGAATCCAAAATCACAACATTGGTCAGATTGTTTCATTCTTCCAAAAAGAAGAATAACATAACAATTCGAGACTCCACCAAAATGTTACAAAACAATTTCCCACTGTTTGACAAATATCAACAAATATGAAATAAAGGAAGAGAAAGAACGAATCCAATCATACTTCCTTTCACCTATGTTCATCACTGTACCGTCTTCACATATGAAAACATTCAACCAGTATATAAATGAACAAGTTAGACAAGCCGCAAGCAAGATCGCTGTACTAAATCAAGAAATAGAAACACAGCAACATTCCTGTACAGCAACTAACACATCAACAATTCATATATCAACCCTAAGCCCAAAGCTACTTCATTTAAAACACAGCAAGGCTTTAGAATCAAGTCCGAAATCAGAAACCTCTAAAGTATCGTTGTCAACAACAGACTTATTTACAATAAGCGATTGATGCATCTACAAGACCATACAGAGATTTCCTTACCAATGCCATGATATACACTATCGCCTCCTATAAGAAATCAGAAAGGAACACAACACTCTGTATATACATCTGTACTAATCGAAGTTAGCCACAAGTACTTACGATTAACTTATACAGGGTCGCGTTACCTGATACAGACCATTATTCTGACAAAATGTCCAATATCAACAACAGTATATCAAGTCAAGTTTCAACTGAAACAATAGAAGATACAAGTTAACTTCCTCAATCCTCTAAACCTGAACTACAGTGAAATGGTAAACAATTGTCACTGTTTCCCTTTGGACAAGTAAATAGTGTACATGCTAAAAACTCAGGCAGAACTTTTTAATTAACGATTTCAAATCAAGAACCCGACTAAGTCTTGCCCATTTTTCGCACAAGATTTCAAGGAACGAACATAAAAATATATCCAAGAAACTGTACAACAAAATCCATGCAACACAAGGGTAATTCCAGGAAATACAGAGGTCTTAGTACGTGTCATTCCTTCCAACCACTGGTTCATCATTCACCAACTATTTAAACATATTCAAATTGAACAGCGGCCCAAATAGAAATATAAATCATTGAATCGTCTCCTCTGAGTCGTTCAGAATATATCCATTATAAATCTATAATTACCCATTACATGCAGAAAACGGGTTTACGCCCAAAATCGCAGAACCCAACAACAGTATAAGATGGAATTAATTAATAAATTCTTCTATACCCTTCATGGCAAACATTCCGAATGAAACAAGTGAAGCAAATCAAATACCCATTTCAAGCAAGGAAATCAACTGAGCCGCTTCAAACTTTCAACAGCTTTCACATAGAAATGAAAATGCATACCCAGGAAGTCTTTACCCTTTAATTATTTCAAATAACAGTAGCCAAAAGACCTGTTTCTTCTTACCAGGCTTCCACGAAAATCCATTCACAAAACTTATGGATGAATCTACATTCCCAGCAATAGATAGCAATATACGATTCAATCATGGACTCCACTGAGTCGATACAATAAAGTACAGGTGTATCTATATTATACACAGTCCACAAGTAATCCCGCTAACACAATCACAAGGGAAACAACTTCAGCTAGGTCGTATAAACTACGGTAACACAACAGTTACCTGCTCCTAACAAAATTAGAAGACAATGAAAACCCAAAAAGTATCATTAAACACTGTCAACAAAACCCACGACAGAGTTTCCAAAGAAGCGATAATACTGATCAATCTTACAGTATTCATCAAAATCATTCCATACAGTTTCCATAACAAGAAACAGCGACCACTAGTCAAAAACATACAGTGGTCTTATACTACACACAGGTATATTCTAAGGGCTCACGCCAAACAGGCCGAACACTCAAACTTTTATAAATAAATACCTCACATGTATAAGCCAGAATGAATACTCAAAGCAAATAGGGCCGAAATTCGATTTCAATAAACACCCATCAAGAGGAAATTGAAAAATCGAACCAGAAGAGATACAGTGCCAAAAATCAAACAAGATCTCCATAGAAGATTCATCTAATTTTCACAAAACATTTGAACAGAGTTGTTTTAATGAAAGCACTTGAAAGACAGCAAGATATTTAAAGGTTAGGGCCTAGCATGCCTGTATTTTGATCAAATTTCCGAAGCAGACCACAGGAAGAAGAGCTCAAACTTCCTTTTCTTTTTCCACGATAAAGCGACCAACAAAATTTCGCTGTCTCCATCACATATATATCCTCCATGACAGAGAAAAGAGCCAGAGAAATTCATTCTTGCCATGCAACTCAAAGAGAACTGGTGCGAAGAACCAGTAAACAAGCAGAGCAAAAACCGAAAATCGCGATAAGCCAAACAAACCCACAAACTTCCCGTTTGCATGCCTTCTCGCGAGTTCCGAGCTCGCTTTCCGAGAAAATTAAATGCCATTAAACCAATTTTCCCGCTTAAACTCAACTTCCACCGACCGCCAGATTTGGTGACAGTCCATCTAAAACTCATGTTCATTTCCAAACTTAGCGACCTGCCACGTCCTCACCGGTTAGCCGTCGCCTAAGCCTCCGCCATGACCTGTCCTTCATCCTTATCCCTTACATTTATTGCCATAGAAAACACCGCCCATGGTTCGCCACCCTTCATAGGCCCCTTCATAATCTCTTCATTAGTTAGGTTAGTATCTTAGGTTAGAGTTTAGGGTAATACCCACACTAACAAATTTACACAAAGATACTAACTTAGGATATTAACAAATAGCCTAGGTCTAGGTTAGACTAACAATAATCTAACCCCTAGGTTAGGTTTTAGTTTTAGGTTACTAACCCTTAATAATTCAGTTTGGTCCTTGTCCTGAAAACTCGGAAAGACCTGTATCATACCTTCTAGAACAGAGTTAGCTCCTGTTCTTATTGCAGAATTGTATGTCAACGAATTATTACCTGGTCTACAATCGAGACCTTCCAGATATACTTTGATATCGGGAACCATTTCATTTCCCAAGATCAGCCTGAGTCATACTCCTGACCTGCTTAATCAATGCTTCCATACCTTGCAACCTGTTCAAGGTCTGTGATCTAATTCATCACAAACAGATTTAAAGCATTACTTGGATCAATTCCACTGATCCAAGTCTAGATATTATAGATGAATATCTCTATAATTCATTCCGTGATCAGATTAATATTCAGACACAAAATGAAATAAATAAAAGAGTCTATTCATATTTTGACTCAGTCAAGATCTGCAATCTGCAAGAAATTCAATACATATCAAGCATGATTTCTGAATCGAGGAACACATCCTTTTACAAGAAATCACATATCAACACTTGTATGCTTAGGAGAAAGTAACAACAGTTCAGGTGTTACATGCTTCCCTCCTAAAAAGATTCATCGTCCCGATGAATTTCATATTAAATTAACCTTCAGGTCAATCAATTTATTAGTACACAAACAATGTGACTACCTCCATATTAAATAGTTTCAAAATCAATGTCACAACACATTTATTCAACTCGAATAAAGTCTCGCTTTAATCGCTTTCATAAATACTTAAAACAATCACCATAAAGTATATATTTTCCAACAGCTTTTATTCTCATTGCAAAAAGAGAAGGAAATGCAATTTTCATCTCTTCCAGGTTTTCCCAAGTTGCACTTTCTTCGTTAAACTGGTCCCACTGGACCTTACATTGCTGAATATCACGATTTCTCAAGTGCAATTAGTGAGTTTCCAGTACTCGTGTGGGTTTAACCACGATTATTCCTGGGTCTTGGACCTGCAAGGAATTCCAATTTAAAACATGTGACAGATCTGAAACGTACTTCTTAAGCAAAGAAATATGGAAAACATCATGCATACGAGATAAAGCAGGTGGCAATGCTAAACGATAAGCCACAGGATTGATTATTTCGACAATTTCGAAAGGTCCCACAAATCGTGGTGACAACTTGGCAGCCCTGCCAAAAGTTATAGAACTCTTTCTGGGTTTGACACGCAGAAAAACCTTATCACCAAGCTCAAACTTTCTATCAACCCACTTAAGGTCAACATAGCTCTTCTGTCTATCCGCTGCTTCCTTTAATCGCTCACGAATCAGCTTAACATGCTGCTCCATCTCTCGTGAGAATCTCTCGGTCCAATTACCACTCTATCCTCTACACTGTCCCAACTTACAGGGGTTCTGCACTTTCTTCCATAAAGTGCTTCAAAAGGTGCCATCTTAAGAGATGAGTGATAAGTGTTGTTGTATGCGAACTCAACTAATGGGAGATACTCTTCCCATTTATACTGTTGATCCATGCAATACATTCGCAACATGTCCTCCAACACTTGATTTACCCTCTCGGTTTGCCCATCCGCTTCTCGGATGATATGCGAATCAAGTTTAGTTTTGTTCCTAGGGCTGCGTTAAGCGCTTGCCAAAACCTTGACGCCATTCTAGGATCCTCGCCGATATAATCAGTTCTGCACACCATGCAATCTGAAAATTTCGTACGAACCTCTTGGCCAAAGACTGTGAATCATCCTTTAGATTTCCAAATATGAAATGAGCTACTTTAGTCAGGGCTTTATCTACAACTACCGTGATAACATCATGTTTATTCCTCGGACATAGGTAGTCCTTGTACAAAATCCATGGTTATTACTTGCCATTTGTACTGTGGTATGCTATGAGGATATAACAGTCCAGCAGGGTGCATATGCTCTGCCTTCACCCGCTGACATTCCAGGCAATGAGTCACAAAATTTATCACATCCTTTTTCATACCTTTCCAGAAGTATTGCTGTTTCAAATCAGCTAGCATTTTTGTGATACCTGGGTGTCCAGAGAAAGGTGAATTATGAAATTCAACTAACAACTTCTTTCTCAAATCATTCAGCACAGGTACATATACCCTATTTTCATAACGCAAGATTCCTTCATTATCAAGATGAAAACCTTCATACCTTTTATCTTTAGGTTCTGCAGCAAGCGCTGCTTTTACTTGCTGAAAATATGCATCTGATTCTGAGGCACTTTTTACCTCGTCTTTAAACTGAGTTCTCAAAGTTATAAGAGCAGAAATGTGCCTCCTACGACTTAGAGCATCAGCTACTCTATTCTCCTTCCCTTTGATATAGCTAATATCAAAGTCATATTGTGATAAAAATTCTAACCACCTTCTTTGTCTGGCATTCAAATTGGGCTGAGTAAAAATATATTTCAGTCCCAAGTGATCAGTTTTCAACTCAAAAGGTTTTCCAAGTAAATAGTGTCTCCAGACTTGAAGCGCATGAACAATGGCAGCAAGTTCCAAATCATGAGGGGCATAATTCAGCTCATGTAACTTAAGTTTTCTACATTCATAAGCTATGACCTGATCATTTTGAAACAAAACACCTCCAAGGCCTTCCCCTGCATCCGTTACAACAAGAAAATTCCCATTAGGTCTCGGTACAGCCAATATAGGTGCAAAGTCAACCGGGTCTTTCGACTTTTGAAAGCCACTTCGCACTTGTCATTCCACATGAATTTCTTATCCTTCTTCTACAATGAAGTTATTGGTGCAAATACCTTAGAAAAATCCTTTACAAATTTTCTATAGTAACTAAAGAAGACCCATGAAGCTTCTTACTTCATGCACATCTTTGGTGCAGGCCACTCAGTTATTGCCACTATTTTTGAAGGATCTACAGCGATTCCTTCTTTACTTATGACATGACCCAAATAGTGAACTTCTGAATCATAGAAAGAACATTTGGATAACTTACCATACAACTTTCTCTTTCTCAAAATTCCCAAAACTATCTTCAAATGCTCATTGTGCTCCTCAACGCTCTTAGAATAAATGAGAATATCGTCCAAGAATACAAGTACAAACTTGTCCAGGTATTCTTGAAAAATATTGTTCATTAAATTCATAAAGGCTGCAGGTGCATTAGTTAACCCAAAGGCTAGAACTGTGAATTCATAATGTCCGTACCTTGTTCGGAAAGCTGTTTTATGAATATCTTCCTCTTTAATCCTTAACTGATGATAACCAGATCGAAGGTCTATCTTAGAATAAACCGCTGCTCCACGCATCTGATCAAACAGATCATCGATCCTAGGAAGTGGATATCGGTTCTTGATTGTTGCTTTGTTCAACATCCGATAATCAATACACAGCCTTAGTGTTCCATCCTTCTTTTTCACAAATATCACAGGTGCTCCCCAAGGTGAAACACTTGGTCTAATCAATCCTTTAGACAAAAGCTCTTGTAACTGTGCCTTAAGCTCGACTAACTCGTAGTAGTCATCCGATAAGGTGCCTTGAAATAGGTTCAGCCTGTGCTTGATTTCAATGGTAAAATCAAATTCTCTCTTGGGTGGTAACCCTGTAATTCCTCAGAAAACATCCTCAAACTTTGTAACAAAGGAATTTGCTTCATGTAATCACCATCTTCTTCCTCAAGATTCAGATATCTTTACCGCATAAAGGGTACATCCTTTATTCTTAGCCTTTTTAAGCCGCATAGTCGATGCCTTCTAACTAAATTTCTCGTTTCACACCTTGAATCTCTACTGATTCCAGCTGATCATCTAAACATTTTATGTTCTTTTCATAGCAATCTACCTTTGCTTTATGGTCAGATAACCAATTGACACCAATAATAATGTCATATGATCCTAAAGGTGCAACATAGAGATCAACTTCCGTGGAGAAATTAGGTAAATCAAGGACTGCTCCAAAGAGACACATACTCACTGTATGAACAGAATTATTACCATACTCTACAGTCCAAGATTTATCCATTTTCCCAGCTTTTCTTTTAAGTTTAGAAGCAAGTTTATTAGAAATAAAACATTCAGTAGCTCCTGTATCAAAAAGAATAGTGACAGGTATGCCGAATAACTTACCCGGAACTTCTATAGGTGTTGCTTGCTTTTCAGCTTGCTTGTCTGCTACTGCAGCATGTATCTTATGCTGCTGATTACGATCATCCTTTTTCAAAGGACATTGATTCGCATAGTGGTCCTTGCCACAATTGTAGCAGCCTCCTACAGGTCCCTTCTTAGGCTCAGCATTACCTCCAGCCTTGTAATTGTCACGCTGTCCTCCATAGGACTTCTGTCCATTATTATAATTTTTAACGAAATTATCCCTTATATTTCAAAGCAGCTTATTTATCACTGCTTTCTTATTGTTATCCCCTGGAAACTTACTCTTGTTTCCAAACTTTTTCCATGGTCCTTTTCTGGGTGCAAGAGAGGTTGAAGAAGGGTTTGCAGTCTTCTTCCGCACTTCCTCCTTATGCGCAGAAATAGCCTTTAATTTCTGTTCTTGCCTTATGGCCTTTTCAACAACTCCTTCCATAGTGGTTGACCGTGAACATCGACCTCTCCCCTATCACAGATTCAATCCCATGATGAATTTCCGTATCCTCGAACTTTTCGCGCTTTGATACTCATGGTACATACTTGAGGAGTTTTGTAAACCGCTCCCAAGATTCGGCCATCTTGTTAGCTTCCCTTGAGCTAAGTTCTAAAATTCTGTCATTTTCTGATCATAGAAAAGTTATGGCAGCCACCGTTGCCTAAAATAGCCTTTAAATTGATCCCAAGTAATATTGGTCTCGTCAATGTTTAGCTCATCTTTTCGGCTATCCCACCACGAAGATGCTTCGTGAGAAAGCTGATAGGCTCCCCATATAGCTTTAGTTTCCTCTGAGAAGTTCCTTATTGCAAAGTACTTCTCCATTTCGCTGAGCCAGTTCTCAGCTCCATCTCCTAATGTGGTGCCATCATACTTAGGTGGACTTATCCTTTTATATCATTAGTGAGTTCTACCGCTAATCTGCCTTTTTGTTTTCTCGTCCGTTGCACAGTGCATTCACAAAGATTAACATCAACACCCGTGTCGGGGTGTCCTCGTGAGGTTGCTGATTATTATTATCGCTTCTTCATCCTCCTCATTTCCCGTCACCTGCTGTTCAAGTACAGCCAAGCGATCTCTTGTGTCCAACAGGGCAGCAAGGATCTCATCCAGTTTCTGGGTTGTCGCCGCTCCTCCTTCAGGTGGAGCATTACTCGCAACGTTTCCCCTTGTTCTAACCATTTTCTGTTACAAGAAAATTCAGGTTTTTATCAGATTATGGACTCAATAGGTCCAAGAGCTGCAACCTTCAGCTCTGATACCAAGATGTAACATCCTCATTTTAGACAATAGAACAAGTCAAAAAAAAATTATTTATAATTGCATACTGGTTCTAAATACATAATTTAGAACTCACAATTCAAATAACCATTTATATAACAGACAACCATATGCAGCTGTAATGACTCGGAATACCTCCGATCTATTCATTCCATGACTCGGTAATCTACCGATCTATTCATGAGTAAAAAGAGTTAGTGTTTTTATATAACACAACACTCTTGCAGCTTCTCTTCCTAATCTGGGATTCGAATGCTCTCCCAAGGAATCTAATCAATAAATATTACCATTATTCATCGGCATCTCATCCCTTAGACTAGGTGAATTAGGACAACGCAATCAAGCACTTGCGATACTTTGGCCAAAGATTTGAAACATACTGCTTCATGTCTCGTATTCCCGAATTTTATTTTTTCTTTGTGGGTGAAGGATATTTTGGTCAAAAAAACAAAGGGAAATTGATTTTATGCAATATTCGACCATGGGGATTGATTTTTAGGGTAAATAAGCACAAAATGAACAAATTCAAGCTCCAAAGGCTAGGAAAGATGGAAAAAATGACAAAGGCCCGTGGATTTGGAAATTTAGGGCACAAAGCAAGGCATGCATGTATTTTTCCTTCAAGTTGGGGAAAAATAATAATTTTGTGAGCATTTCAAAGCATTCAATCTGATGGGGAAACTTGCAGACCACCAAATTCAAAGAAAAACGTTTTAGAGCAAGAAAACCAAAGGGGAAAGATGGAAATATAATAGAGGATCAAAATGGGCACCAACATCTCGCATGTGTCTGTGAAATTATTATGCAATAGAGCCCTTCTAAATGGTGTTATCAATCCTCTGAAAAACCATTGAGCATGTTAAGAAGGATGAATTTCATAGGATAGTTTAGACAAGAGAGTCTTGAAATGCACATCATACTCCCACACACTCTTTGTCATTCCCTGTTGGATCTCCTTCAGAGCGTTGATGCTCTTCTGCTCAAACTCAAGGATATGGAACTCTATAGGAAGGCACTTTTCAACATGGTGTAGTCTATCACCGTCGATGGGGTCATACTTCCTATACCAACTATGTGTGAGCCCTTACAATGTTGTTGCAAACTGACTTTCCTTCCACTCTAGGTTAGTGATCACTTTCACACGCCATAATAATTCACACTTGTGCACATGCTCTATAGTATCCTCAATACCCCTATAGTCTAGTAAGTGTAAAGACATCTCAAAAAAAACTTAGGGAGGTGGTTGGGGTCCTTATCCTCCCGATCTAGAGCCTTGGTTCCCTTTAGTGTTTCCTCTATTAGATCCACTTTGGATCCACTAGGTTTTGTTCCTCGTGGCCCACTAGATGCACCTCCCGCAATCGAAAAAGGGCCTAAAGTGGTCATGCCTAGTGTTCCCAAAGATCCTAATGAACTTCACACCAATGGTTTGTGATATTTTCCCACTACCAGTTGTGTGTCCCGCACCACTCCTAGACATGATACCCAAACCTTGCGTATTTGCACCTTGTCTAAAAATTCCTTCCAATAATGGAATGGTCTACATAACCATGGATGTTCCAAAAATAAATTATATATCCTAGTTGCAGATTGGTTACTCCCACTAATGTCAAATGAGTTGGAAATACTTCTTCCTTGATCTGGAAAACCAAGCGCCAGGGGTTGGTCACCGTGGGACTATATGTGCACTGATGGCTCTCCTTTCTCCATATGATGAAATCTGATCGAATTTGAAGGGGCTTCTCTCTTACACTTGCCACTATGGGGTAACATAGACTTCTCGTGTTCCACATCCCCTATGTGAACCTCAACTCCTTCCCCGCAACGCCTAGCTCCATAGATCCATCACACTTGCAACCTCACGTTGTCTAGTCATATCCCTTTCACGAGATTCTCTATACTTGAGTCATCTATCCTCCCTTTCCTTTTCAGCCACAATGTCTTCCATCTTCCTCCACCCTAGCTTCCTCTCCTAGCACTTAGAAAAGCTTAGCCAGCCATGGGAAATGCCTCTAAACTTAAGGTAATAACCAAGATCTTCATAGCCAAAGGAATAGCATGTAAAAATGATCCTTTAGGATCCCTCAAAACTCTAACTTTGTAACTTCGGGAAATAATACATATAAATTGCATATTATAAAGTATAACTTGTCGCGCTCACTTTCACCAAAGTGATCAACAACATGCATCCAAGTCAGATCTGCATCCTACAACCTCTTATATTCATCTTGGGTCCACATGCATGATCTATAGTACCAGCTTGATCTAGATGCATATGCTGAAATCCATTCATATAGTTCTACTTGGAAAACAACAGAATAATGTCTCATACATCTCATGGTATAAGTTCTCTTCTACCCATCTACGTGCATCAAAATCAAGTCCAAAGTGTTGAATCTTTGAGGAAACTCATCCTCAATGCTATTGAACCATGTTTTAATACTTCCCAAGGTTAGACATTATGTCATCATGCATCACAGGGACAAATATGTATGTCATTTCTCATAACAACTTTGAAAAGAGGTCCCAAAAATGGAACCAATATGTAGTCATTTTTATACCCTTAGACCAATAGTCTAATCCCATGTGCATTGGAAAATCACCTAGTGGGTGTTGGGGGCTCACCTGAGGCATGCACGAGTGCCAAGCCTCTCCTTTATGTGAGTATCATGAGAATGTACCACCTTATGATAGATATTCAAGTGAAAATGAATATAAAATAACCATACATCCTTTTGAGAACCTAGGATAAGTTGTTATTTCATTACATCCAGAAAAGAGAAATAATAAACAACATAAGAAAATGGTTCATACATAAAGGAAATGCATGAGGATTATACTCATGAACACATATCTGATTCAAAACAGAGCCTTATATTCATATTATCATGTTCAATAACCACATTACATCCCTTGAGGTCATAACAGACCCTCATATAACAATGCAGAGCCAATTCATGCATCAGAACCATACTATGTTCATCACATTACAAATATGAATGCAAACCCATCCCTCTAAGTGTGCCATCACTCCTATATTTTCATAATCCCAACCCATAGGATTCTCCATGGTATTTTTGCATAGATTTTCCTCTCTCCCACCATTCTACAACCGTAATCACTCTATATCTTGTGTTAGCAAACATACCCATTTTTTTTTTTTTTTTTCTACCATTCGAACACCTCAATATATAGCTTTCCTTCCTCCACTGCCATGCATTTTGAGGTAATAGATTAGGTACCAAGTGTCTAAGTGGTTCTCTAATAGACCTTTCCTCCTTTGATCTAATCTCTCCACTCAGTATAATGTTTCTCTTCTAGAATATTCCATCGCATGCATGGAATACTCCTTTTGAGCCTACAATTTCCAAGTTGGAACCTAATCTACTCCACATGCTAGTAGGTTCACGCTTTTCTCGTGTGCTTCCTGGGATACTAAATATGGCTAGGTCCAAAACCTATCTTGCCTTGTGCGCGTGTCGTGAATTCTTCAAAACCCTACTAGAACCCTTCCTTATGTGCCTTCAACCCTACATGCCCTTCTTCATACTAGGTCCCACACACCCATGCACCTTATTGTACTTGGTCAATATTATGAGGCCCAACAAAGTAGGATCTCTTTATCCCTTTGGATTTCTAGCCATCATTTCATTGTCAATTATCACTTGATTGTAAAATGATTTGACACTCTTCAAGGAATCCCTTTGGTTCCTAGGATCATCCTTTTCTAAATAACTCATCATATCTCTTTCTAATATCTATCTTGTTTAGCTGTCTTTGCATTCGCTTTCTCTCATTCACTATAAGGAGTTTTCACCCGTGTTACATCCATTCATCTTGACATTGTATTGTCAAGACAGAATCGAGAAACCTATTGTCTTCCAAGTTTTTGGTGTTTTTCATATGATTAATGAACCAAAACCACCATAAACACATATAGTTGGAAAACTATTATTCTTGGGGATTGGCCCATGTTACCCGCAAACTACACACATATTTGATATAGTTTCCAAGTGGAAACTACTTTTTATCTAGAAAGAAAGAAATTTATTTATTTTTACTAATTATACTAAGGAAACTTTGGTTTCAACATATAACTAGGTTATGATTATTTATAGTGTCTTTATGCAAACTTAATTGTAGGAAAATGTTGTCACCTTATATTACACCCTTTGCTTGAGACCTAGCTCATCATCTCAAGTGAAACATGGAAAGACCTCCAAAGTGTGGGATAATTACACCTTTTGAGGTTAATCCCCATAATGATGGCTCCTTCTATCCTATCTCACTCTGACTAACTAACTAGCACTACACTACTACTATCTAATCATATCCTAAATACTCCAAGGGACCAAGGTTGAGAGAGGGAAATGCTAAAAACTAGGAAATGATGCACTAAACTAGAATATGGATCTATTCTAGATCTACAAACATAGATATAACAATACATGTGAAGATCTAAGATAATGCACATAGAAGTTTGAAAGAAATAAATACAAGAAGACTCAAGGCAAGAAAGAGGACTAAAATATTCACATTAAACATTTTCATGTTCAAAGAAAAGAGATCACACTTGCATAGAATATCAAGAACTT
Organism: Taxus wallichiana var. yunnanensis; assembly: GCA_018340775.1. Classification (NCBI taxonomy): domain Eukaryota; kingdom Viridiplantae; phylum Streptophyta; class Pinopsida; order Cupressales; family Taxaceae; genus Taxus; species Taxus wallichiana. Next base: position 73,762,722 of record CM031235.1, on the reverse strand, counting down.
ATCCATTTACAATCATATAGAGTTGAGGCACATAAACCTTCACATGTGTGTTACGGAGGTCTCATGAGTAAAAAAATTGAGCTCAAAAGGGTAGAAATTTTGATCTTAGCATAAATTTAAACCTTTTACATGTGCTTTTACATGTGCTATATATATATATATATATATATATATATATATATATATATATATATATATATATATATATATATATATAATCAAGAGAGAGGTAGAGGTAAAATATCACATCCAATGATGAATGAATTCAACCACCTTGCCAACACCAAGGACCAATTGCCATTGATTTTGTAGGCCGAGTATGGGTGTCTAACATTAATCCAATCACACACCATCAAATTGTCATGCCGTATGAGGACAACGCCATTCAAAAATTAATTTTTGTTGTTGGACCGGTAGTTGAGCGCTTGATATGAATTAGGTGTGGATTTTCTAAGTTCCATAAAAAAATTATATTTCACCACTTTTTCTCATCTTTCATGGTTGTCTATGTGTTTGGAGAACCTTAGATGATTAGTGGCTTCATTTTTACCTCATCCTTGATCTGCAGAGAACCTGTAACTCCATAATTACTTTCCCTCATTTGTGACTTCATCATCCCTCATTCTACAGAGTATGCTTCATTTCGTAGAGTCTTAGCCTTCCATAGTATTTCCTTTGTATTGCAAATTCTTTGCTCCCAAGCTTTTTTATTTGTCTTGTATTGCAGATCCTAACCTTATTTTGTTCCATGGAACTTTTAAACATGTGTGGTCCTTTATCCTGCGGATTTTCTATCACTCGCACACTTCAATTTCCTTCGAAAAGTCCCACGCCATTTTCCTTTATTCCATGACATATTTCTCCATGGTTATGTTCCTTTGTTACGTGGATTTTACCAACTTCATGGTACACTATATTTTTCCTTTTCCATGGAATATTGAATTTCTTCATTCCATGGATCTCTCTTATGAAGCCACATAAGCCTATAACTTAGACGAAGTTGTCCAAATAGCATGGGTGTTATTTTGGGCAACATTTTGGTGACTTTTAGGGGACATCTACCTATTAGATGAGTTGATCAGTAGCCTAACATATCCATCGGGCATGGATTACATACAATTTTAAAAATTTATCCTAAAACCAAGTTATCCCTTACTTCATGGATTTATGATGTCTTGCCTCTTCATTCCACAGTTTCTCAAATTTTTGTGTGGAATTCAAACTTTGCTCCACAGCCTCTCTAACCTATGGAGTGTAAATGGAACCAACAACACTTGTGCCACAAAGCACTTATTTAAGAGATCACCACAAGGATTGAAAAATAAGGTACTCAATTAGTGACAAAAATAAAAATAAGAGGGACCCTCCATAAAACATAAGAAAAGAGAACAAAACAAATAACGACTATTTATAAGATGTAATAAACAAACCTAATGATAAGTTTTGAGATAAATCCCATTAACTAGGATTTGAATTTCCTACCCATCAATCCCTAATAACTCAAATGATTTCACCTTCTTACATGATGTGAGGATATATGGCCCACTCTAAAGTGCATCAAACTTAGAGAGATGCCCTGGTTTAGCTCACAACGTGTTATTTTAGAACCAAATATCCTACTTTGAAGGTTTGTCTTCAATTTCGTATCAAACCATTTTTTGGTTGATCTTTTATGTTCTTCTAACTTGATCAAGATAGACTACCCGAATTCTTCTAGCATGACCAACTCTTTCATTCAGATTTTATTTCCATTTTCACCTTCCAATCCCAATTAATGTGTTAGCTCCAATGAAGGAAATTCAAGAGATAATGGAAGCCTAGCCTCTCTACCATATACAAGGATAAAATTGAAATTTCTTAGGTGTTATTTTGTTAGCCCAACGAGCATTTTTTATCTTGGTATGCCACTGCCTCTAATTCATCTCTATTATTCTCTTCATTATCCTTATAAGGTTCTTGTTAGTAGACTCAACTAGGCCATTACCTTGAGGGTAATAATTAGAAGAAGTTTTCAGATAAATATCATGCTTGAGGACAAAACTAAAAATTTAATAGTCTAAGAAGGTCTTTACATTATCGAAATGATGGTTCATGGATCCCCAAATCTTATTATAATATCCTCTAAGAAATAAAGGATGTATGATTCAATTACTTCCTTGAGCACCACAACATTTATCTAACTTGTGAAGTAATCAGTCATTGTTAAAACCCATTTGTGACCCACACTTGATACTAGATTGATTATGAGAGTAAAATCAAGGCCCCATTGAGATAAGGGTTGGTCTGCATGAATTAGATGAAGTGGGAAAGTTATTAACTTCTTCTTGCTCTGAAAAGAGAACATTCTTTGAATTTTCCTAACCCATTTATGTGAATCCATGAACAATGTAGGCCAAAAGTATCCTACTTTTAAGATTTTTGATTGTTATGGCCCTTACCAAGAAATTTATGCCGGAGAAACCATCATATAATTCCATCAAAACCTTCTTCACTTTCTCACCTTCAATGCACCTTAGTAACACTCCATCCAAATTCTTCCTAAAATGAACTCCACATATTAATGGATAAGGAATGGTGTTGTCATGCAAAATTACTAGCCTAAAAATTGAAACCTTAAATATGACAACTAAGCCCATAGTTCAAAAAAAAAAATTTCCCGATCATGCTGATGCACCTATAATTCACCAGTAAAAGCCTGGGCATGCTGGCACATCACTCAGCCTAGACTGAGCACTCACCTAAAGTGTGCAAAGTTACCAAGCCCCTCTTTAGGGTTGTTGTTGCAAGATGTTAGCATGATGAAGACTTAAATCATCTGAATCCATGACTAATAAATCATTCTAGAGTGCATGTTCAGATCTAGATCTTAAAGTATCATTAATCAAAAAATAATCATAGTAAAATCACTCATGCAATAATAAACTATAACCATGATTAACACCTTGATTCAGTCAATAACCTCCATTATATTAAATGTAGTAATACATAGAAGCTTCTTACAATAATGGCATCATATGCTCATGCACGTACAAATATGATAGTATAATCTCATAGTAATCCATTCCTTACATACTATTCTCACACACACCTACACTACATAGTTCATTACATATTTATAAGGGTGGGGACTTTCCCTTCACCACTTATCTAATCCCAAAATAGGTCACATGCTATTATTAGCCACGCACTATTATAATAATAGCCACACATGCAAGTGCACTAACAATAGACTTCTTCTAGTTAACTATCAGTAGTAAATCTATTCTCATCTTGTACTCATGCAAAGCACTTTGTAGCCGATCCTCCAAAAATAGCCAATGCGTGTCACACAAGTCTTTAACTGATTTGTGTGCTCTACATGCCATCTTCCAAAAATAGATCTTCATCGTGAAAATGGCTAAGTCCCAAATCTGTCTTTGTCCTCAATGTGTGATTCCTTCCCGATCCTCCCGTGTGTTTTAATGTACTCTACTCTTTTGTGTGAACCTTCTATATTTTTTTCACTACGTGCCAAATTTTTTCTGACCAAAATTACCCCACGCTAATTGCATTGTCACCCCGAAAATGGTTGTTTCCAAAACGAATCAAAGAATGTGAATAGAGAGATAGAAATAATTTTATGAATAAATGAGTGAATTTACCCTATAGCATCATCTGCTTCAACCTAAAGAGTCAATTCTGGATATTCTTCTTTTTATTTCAGCCTATAAAGTCTCGCAATCATTAAGCATGGCCTCTACCTTTTCTCGGGATATCCACCGTGTAATTGACTCTAGCTCATCTTTTGTAATCTCTCCTTTCTCATTTTGAAAGACCAACACAATGTTGGAAATGGTAGTCATTATTCCTTCTAATAATTCCATATTTTGCATGATGAGTTTCCCAAGCTCATCTAGCCTTTCCTTATGTGGTTTTTGTGTTGTTGTAAGGGCCTCATGCTTCTACTTGACAAGTGCTAATCATTCTACATGGCCCAAGGTCTCATCTTTCATGGCTTTTAGGACTTCATTGTCCTCTATAATGGTCCTAGTTCTTATAATGGCTTCTAGGGCTATACAAATATTCAGCGCTTGATCTGCTTTCTTCAATTCCTCCTACAAGCTCTAAAGCAACCCCTCATATGATGTAATATTTCTCATTACCAAATATTTTTCTCACTCTACTTTCTGCTCAGATTCTTTGGTTCTGGCATGCACAAAGGTTCATCTTCAAGCACCAAGTCCACCAAGGTTTGTACATAATGCATTGCCAAAGGAAATGTTTTGGGTACCTTAGGCTCTAAGTGTGGCTTTTCTTTCATGATATTATCCCCAACTTCCTCTGCCATGCTAATGAAAACAATTTTCTTCTTCTATGCCAAGTATTTTTCTTAATTTAAGTGTGTTATTTCTACATCCTTGGCCTTTATCTCTTCCCCGCCTCCTATTTTATTTTTTGCAGCCTTATCCACATTTCTTCATGCCACCTCTGTCAATACTTTCACCAAAGCATTACTCACTTATTCATCTGACATAACAATAGTAGGCTTTACTATTATGTGTCTAGCTTGAGGTGTCTTCTTCAACCTCCTTGATACACATGACTCTTCACATACATCAAAGTTTGGTTCATCCATGTGCATGTGCATAGACCATGACAGTTTCTTCCTTGTGTGCATGGTTGCCATATCTTCATCCATCAACTCCCACCCATACAAATCCTTTGGTGTCATTGTGCTTTGAAAATGGGCGCAGACAATTTTACCTATGTCCTCAACATAGCCCATGACTAATGCAACATATTCTCCACTTGTTCTCTTCAATCTTAGCCCCTTAGGAACTTGAGCTTCAAGATTTAGAGCTTTTTCTTTCATACCTGAGTAGTCTCTTGCATTGTCTCATCTACCTCCTTTTCTCCTTTTTCTCCATCCTTCATTTCTTCATCCTTTGGTTCTTCCACATCCTCTAGAGGTGTAGGAGATTCGAGTGTGCTCTCCTCAGACTCTTCCACCTCCTCATTCAACTTCAACTTCCTTCTTCTCTTCTTAGTTGTCTCCTTCTGTGGAGAGATTCAAGGTGATCTGCGCATTGATTATGGAGTAGAACCTTGGGTCCTTATTCTCCTGAATACCCTTTTGAAGTGGCGCTCTCCTTGTACTGCATCCAAGTCCTCATCTTCTCCTTCCTACCCCTAAGGTGGCATAGTTGTGCACTCTATTTCTACCTTGTATGTAGGTCAGTATCCTACCTCTCGTGCTCCAAACCACCAAAGATCTTCATGCTCCTCTTCTTCATCATCTACTTCTATTGTCTCTGTGGGCTTAGGTATTGAACATTTTCCATTGTATTTTTACCTTTTGGCGGCCCTGGGAGTGCGAACTCATTCTCCACATACTTATTGTTCTCCAACTTGGGCTTGAGTTAAAGGTACACAAGTGCTACTCCAACATCTCCAATGACCAAGCTTACAGGCTTCATGCTTATAATATCTGAGATCAGCCTCTTAATGTAGGCAGTTCATCCTAGATATACATATGTCTTTCTCAGTGTATGGTAGTCACAATCTACCTTATCTACATTGAAGCTTAGGCAGCGTGCATCCAAAAATCGGTGAACTGATGCCTGGAAATATCATGTTGTGAAGGCATATGGTAATTTTCACCATGGGCTCCAAGCCCCATCTTTCATGGTGAACCGCGTGATGCAAAAGTGTTGGTATACCGTGAACTGCACTTCCTTCCCTACTACTAAAGGTAACTCCTTGGGTATGCGCCATTCTTCTTCGAACGTTGCATGGAGCCTATCATACCATTTCTCCACCCTCTATTTGAATGGTCCACTCATTGATCCCTCACACAAGTACTTGCCAAATCTTTCCACAAGTGACTTATTCTCCATAGGGTATTCCCAAATTTTCTCCTTCGGCCCATCAGGCACCCCAATTTCCATAAACACCAGAGACAATAGAACATCCCCAAACTAATTTTCTCTCCTGTGTGTGCTTCTTCAATGATAGTTTCCGTAATGTAACTAGAGATGTTGTAAATCACTCCGACATCTTCTTCGCAATGTGTAGCCACATTGTGTTTACCTGTGACCACCTTTCTTGGTCATTCAACTTTGTTACAAGATGTGCAACTACCTGCACTACTAGGTACTTTTTCAATTTTTCAATGTCTATGCCACACGGACCCTTGGTATACCCCAACTTCTTCATTTTCTCTAGGATTGCGGCCTTATCGCTTAAATCACCGTTTAGATCTACCCATGTTCCTTTGAACCCTTTTACTTTGTTGAGATCAAATCGGGTGTGATTTTAACCCTTCGTCCTGTGAAGTAGAATAAGTCCTCATGGACTCTACTCATAAACCATCGATACAATGGTTCATACTATTCCAAACTATGGCAGCTCATATAACTGTATACTCCAATATGTTTTAGTAAATTCTCACTAGCGTATACATACATTGGCATATCTTCTACGGTGCGCTTGTTCATTTTTATGCTCAACAATGCATCGAGCTCCTTATTATCTGATGTACGATGGTTATAATCTCTGATTTTACATTTACGGATATGGGAATCCCATTCTTGTCCCACGATCATGCCCTCTAGATACTACATTTCTGAGAAATTACTCTCGGGAGTAATTTCTTCTTCCACTTTGACCTTCTTCTTCCCTTTTACTCCTGTTGTGGGTGTTTTCTTTGGTGCCATTTGAAAAATATCTCTTTTCTACCCTCTGTAATCAAGAAAGTTGAAACCCTAGTTCAAATCTCCATGCCCTAGTAGAAATAGTGTTCCCTAGCTCATTTGTAACATGTCTTCTTTGCTCAAACCCTTAACCTATGGGAACGCAAGCTTCTTCTATGCACAAATCTTCTCTCCACATTTGGTTTCACACTCTTTGCATCTCAAAATGATTGATCGGATCGTTTGCACTTAGTTATTTTTAAATTCTCTCAATTGTAACGGTAAAAATGAACTCGCATCTCGTCCTTATATATATTTTCAAATATTTAGTGCATTTATTTCTCCTCCACCTACTAATAATCCTCTCATTAATTGACCATTTTCGTTCCTTCCATGCAGGTACATATTAGCACCCAAGCTATAACCTTCTAGCATGCCTTCCTACCTCCTAACCACATAGTTCTCTTTAGCATGCCTCTATGTGCCCAATTACCTCATCATTGCGCCTTCCTTGTAGTTCTCATGGCCTCTCGCTTACCTCACATTATACTTGTTTCTTCATTCACCTCCACCTATGGTCCTCATTTCTAGAAGCAATATCTTTCTTTTAATTTTCCAACTTGAATAACACCCATAGCAATTTGTTCCTTTCATGTGTACTTATCTTCATCATTCTTGTACCTAGATATCAATAACCACCCCACACTAAGGGTATGTGTAGTCCTCTGCACATATAAATTCTCCAAATAGTAATTATCTTATGGCACGTAAACGCGCTTATTACACAAAAACACCAACTAAATTGACAAAGCATAGCGACGAAGAAGGAAATACATTAAGGAAATGTAAAATTAAAAACCTAATCTAAATGGAAACACTACCTTATTACAAACACCAAGAAGACTTATTTATAGTAGGGCTTCAGCCTACTCCCATTGAAGTAACCAAGTAACCGTATTCCATCAAGTTCCTATAATTGTCAATTACATGTTTCGAGTGTGTGAGTGACAACATATGGCCCCAACCAATGTATTTTGAGTTTTCCTAGATGGTGCAAAAATTTAGAATCATAAAGGAGCACCATCTATCCAATTGTGAAATTTGTATCCTTGATGTGCCTATCATGCCATGCTTTTTTCCTGGCCTTTTCTTGTTTTTGACTCCATTGTGTTATTTCTCTTCACTCATCCATCTTTATTAACTTTTCAATACATTCTTCTAATGCTTACTTATCAGCTATACCTCCAGCACGCAATACGTAAAGATGGTAACATGAATTCCATAGGAAGAACTTCTTCTACACCAAACACTAACAGAAATGTTGTGGCTTTCTTAAATATTTTATATGTTGTTCGATATGCCCAAAGTACTGCAGATATTTTATCATCCCAATCCTTTCTTCCAACATCATAGATTTTTGTTAATGTCTGGCTCAAAATTTTGTTAAAAGCCTCAACAATCCCATTTGTCTGAGGATGATATGGTGTAGTCTTATGGTGTGTAATCATGAATTCATCCAACAAAATTCTAATTGTCTCATTCAGAAAATGTGTTCCCCTATCATCGGTCAAACTTAAAGGGCATCCATACCTTGTACTAATATTTTCCCATAGAATCCTAGTTGTTGTAGTGATTGTATAATCCTTTGTAGGTGCTGCTTTTTCCCACCTTATCGATAATCTATACAAGTTATGATAAAGCATGATCCATTCTTGCACACCTACTGGTGAAATAGGACCCAAAAATCTATAGCCCATTTCTCAAATGGTTCTAAACTATTAACAGTGTCTTAGAGGTATTTCATCTCGTTGACTGGTTTACTAAGACATTGACAATGATCACATGCCTTACAAAATTCCTTACAATCTTTATACAGGGTCTCCCACCATAATCCAAATAAGTAATATCTTGCGCGTAGGTGGCATCACATGCATAGTTTCCACCAACAATACCACCATGAGCTTCTTCCATAATATCTATATGCTCATGCTTTAGTACACAAAGGTCACAATACTTCATCCCGTCTTAATTTGTATAGGTCATCACTAATCAACATATAGGGCGTTGCATGTATGGCAAGTTGTTTCTTCTCCAAGGATTTCATTCCTTTTGGTGTCATGCATGTTCATAGAAAGAAAATAGTGTCCTCTAATTCTGATGGTGCACATTATAACCTATATAATTGTGTGTCGGCATGGTATCTTCAATATCATGTGCTTCTTCTCTGAACTATATTCTAGATAAATGGTCTAGTCTAGAATTACTTTTCCCTAGTTTTACCATGATTGTGAAATCAAATTCTTGAAATAAGAGTACCCATCTGGATATGCGACCATGTAAAATGATATTGTTTACCAAATATTTCCATGCCATGTGATTTTTGTAAAATAAAAATGGTGTAGCTAGCAGTACTTGTCATAATTTATGTAGTGCATAGATCATTTACAAAGCTTCGCACTCTATAGTGGTGTAGTTCTATTCTGCATGAGTCAACTTTCTACTAACAAACAGATAGGATGATCTACAATACCTTCTCCATGTTAGGTTAACATCACACCAATGGCCATGCCAGAGGCATCAACATGTACATGAAATGGCTTGTCCCATGAAGGAAAATGTAAAATAGGCACGTTAGTAAGTTTCTCCTTCAATGTATCGAATGTGCGTTGGTGTTGTTCTCCCCAGAGAATGTATCTTTCCTTTAAGTAACTCTTATAAGGGTGTGAAAACTTTGGCATAGCCTTTGATAAACTTTATATAATAGCCTGTATGACCCAAAAATCCATGCACCTCACTTTGACTAGTAGGCTCCCTTACGCCTATAATGACTGTAACCTTTGTTGGGTCAACCAACAAACCCTCCTTGCAGATTACGTGTCCTAAAAGTATCCTAAATGGTGTAATGAATATGCACTTCTTGATGTTCAAAGAAATACTCAATTGTCTACATCTTTCAAACATTAAGCGCAAATTTTCACAATGATCCTTAACTAATCCATACACTATCCAATCGTCTAAATATACCTGTAAGAAGTTATGAATAAATTTCTTAAATGCTTGGACAACTATGTGCGAAAATACAACAGAGTATTTTCAGACCAAAAGGCATGACATTATAGGCAAAGCTACCCCATTTAGTAGTAAAAGTAGTATTTTCCCCGATCCTCTTGGGTAATCCGACTTAATGATACCTAGAGAACCCATTTATAAACAAATAGATTTCGTTCCTCTGCAATGCCTTCTAGTATTTCCTTAGTGAATGGCGTAGGAAAGGGATCAAACACACATGCAGTATTTAGCTCCCTGTAATCCACGTAGATCCTAATCTTACCATCCTTCTTGATACTAGATCACCATTGGACTAACCCATTCTAACTCATCTAGGGGCTTGATGATTCCAGACTTCAACATTTTATCAATCTCTTCTTTGACCTTTTCATGTAAATTGGGGTTCATCCTGTAGGGTCACTTTATAACTGGGTGTGCACCCTCTTTAAGCTTTATCCTCATCTCCCCTAATGATTCAAGCACTCCTTTAAGATCATGGTACCCTTAAGGGAATAAGTCTTGATAATACCATCAGTAACTCTCTGATTTTTTCCACTTCGATTCTCGACCAATAGTCCCCAATTATGGCTTTCTTAGGCTTAGCATCTAATCTAATATTCACTTGATTTTTCTTGACAGGTTCATGATAGGTGTGCGTGGTCTTATCTACATTTTCCAAAATCTCATACCTACCTGTTGAATGGTTTATATCTATATTTTCTACTTCTTCATCATCCACTAAGTAGACCATTTTTCCTTTTTCTTTCTCAAGGCAAGCGCCTTTGAAGTAGTGTGGCATCGACCTCTATTTCTTCAAATCACCAAACATGCTCCCGAGTTTCCTTCTTCCAATAACTACTAAATTAGTTCTTCAACCTTGGCACTATACCCCATGGTTAAGTGCTTTATGACCTTTAATGCTTCTTCCACCAGAGGTTTGGTAGAGAAGCAGTCAAACATCTGGGTCATTCCTATAATTAAATTCTTCCAATTTCCATTCTCTCTATGAATTTCTACATATGCATACCAAGCACGTGCGTAGCCATGTAGAGTGGAATAAAACTTGTGCACCCATAGTGAAGGTGGTAAATCTTCTTGCCTCTATTTCCAGAGTCTCTCACACTTTTGAATGTGGTGTTGAATAGGTTGATTACCATGATAAATACATATTTTAGTAGGTGCATTAATCCCGTATAGCCTAGTGGCAAGAGATTTCCTAATTTCCTTCCATCCTACAAGATTATCTATGTGGACCACCCAACAAAGACACTATTGTCTCGCATAGTGTATATGCTAGCATATTCCTTCTCTCCAGTAGGTCTATCCACCATTCTTCCATGGCACATAGGAATACCATAGGATCTCCTTCTCTAGTGTAACAAGGTACTAATTTGTTACCTATTCTCCTGATATAATGTGGTTTGTTGTCCTTAGGAAATATGCTCTTTATCAGTGCCCTACCAACTCATAAGTGTTATGAGCCCAATTATCACAAGAAACACTTGTAGTATCACTAATAGACTATGCATCCTCCCACTAAAGGATTCCTTCCTTACATGGCTCAAGTACCTCTAGATCCCAGATGGTGCATACATAAATCCTATTCATGTCTTCTTCACTCAAGGGTTCAACATAGGGAACAAACTTGCCATCTGTTAAAGGGATAATAACTCTTTCCTCTTTGTTTTCAAATCTGATATAACCATTGTTGAACTGAATATCGGCATTATTTTCATAGCACCAAGGATGCCCCAATAGAGCTAAGAAGCTATCTGACTCTACCAAAGTGCTAAAACGTCAAAATCTCCAATGAACTCGGCTCCTTGTATGGTAATGGATGCATCTTTTAAAACTATGATAGGAGTGGCCTTAGTCTGATTAGCCATGAAAATACAATAAAGGATGGCTATAATGGAGGTATCCCCATTTGTACCCATGTATCTAAGGTAATAACATTGACCTCTCATGCAATGATCAATCAATATATTACTCAATAGCCACCCATCCACAACAACATTCGAGTTATTTCCTTATCATAATTTAGGCTATGAGAGGGAATATGTTAGGAAATTAGTGCTCACATTATTGTTTGTAATAGTTAAATGTAATATTCATATATTACATTAGTAAGTTAGTGTGTTAGTAAGATATTAATATTGTTATATTAATATCATATTAGTGTGAGAAAAATAAAAGATTGTAATATTATTAATATGAGTCATAAAACAACTCATTATTAATAATATAGGATATTGTATTAGTTGTGAGTTTGTTGAATAAACAACTCATGTAGATTATTGTGTGTGGAGATATTGGTGGGATATATGAGAGAATAGTGGTGAGTGATCATAGGAGAGATTCTCTAGGAGAGATTAGTGGGATAATATTGGTAAGCCTCATCTCCTTGTTTATAGGAAATGGAAAGGCTATATATTGTAAGCTCTCTCATCATGTAATTTCTCCAAATTATTCAATCAATAATATAGTGTGTTTATTATATTTTTGCTCTTATTTTGTGTTTATGTTATTATCTTCATTCTGCAACATTGTCTCTTATTGATTTGTACAATTATATAATGTAATTGTTGCTTATTTATATTAGATAAGCTATCAATTTCACATCATCTGGTATCAGAGCAGGCTAGGAAAATTTATGAGATTCATTGCAGGACAAAACCGCAGCCTCTAAGATGCAGATATGAGAGTTTTGAAGCTTTCATTGCCATTTTCAGAATTCTGATCTGAAAAAAATGACTGGTAATTCACGTTTTTCTCAAAAACCCAGATTCAAAATTTTCTGAAATTTTTTGGGTTTGTTACTTTGTATTTTTTAAAACTTCTGTCAAAAAATTACAGAAACCCATTTCGTATTTTACGAGAAATCGTGGAAACAATTATTACGGTTTCTAATTATTCTGAAAAAAAAATAGTGACTGATTTCTAGCAATTAAAATCTGATATGCTTTATTATTTTGGATAAATATAAAGCTGATTATTATTGTAAGGGTGCATTATCGGTTGAAACTGACACCTAATAGAATTGTAAAATGAGCCTCAAAGACAAATTCAGCTGAGTTAGCATCATCATGATTGGAGGCAGGAGGCAAAGGAGGAGGAGGCAAATCTACATCTCTTGTTAATCACCAACAAAGAGAATGTTGCATTGTATTGGTGATATTTATTTTCTGTTGTGTGTTTCATTTCTGGAAATAAACTTGTTAAATCAAGTACATGATTGTATCACCTGCATTAGTCAGGATGTGATGGGGGTTAAAGGGATACTGACATTAAATGACATGGTTTTTGGTAAACCAGTAAAACCAATTGGTTGTTGGTAAACCATGGATAAACCTTCATCTGGTTTTATGGTAACCATGGAAAAACCATACTTAGGTTTGTGAATCCTTGGAAAATCACACAGTCATTGTTAGATGCAGTATAGGATGAAACCTTCCCCATGTTCACACTAAGGGGGTGAATGTTAGGAAATTAGTGCTCACATTATTGTTTGTAATAGTTAAATGTAATATTCATATATTACATTAGTAAGTTAGTGTGTTAGTAAGATATTAATATTGTTATATTAATATCATATTAGTGTGAGAAAAATAAAAGATTGTAATATTATTAATATGAGTCATAAAATAACTCATTATTAATAATATAGGATATTGTATTAGTTGTGAGTTTGTTGAATAAACAACTCATGTATTATTGTGTGTGGAGATATTGGTGGGATATATGAGAGAATAGTGGTGAGTGATCATAGGAGAGATTAGTGGGATAATATTGGTAAGCCTCATCTCCTTGTTTATAGGAAATGGAAAGGCTATATATTGTAAGCTCTCTCATCATGTAATTGCTCCAAATTATTCAATCAATAATATAGTGTGTTTATTATATTTTTGCTCTTATTTTGTGTTTATGTTATTATCTTCATTCTGCAACATTGTCTCTTATTGATTTGTACAATTATATAATGTAATTGTTGCTTATTTATATTAGATAAGCTATCAATTTCACATTAAAATATTTACATGTAGGATCTATCATCTAGTCTCAAGACTTTACACGCAGAGTGTTTCCTTTTAACCAATTCCCCAACAGTGGAATGATATTCTCCTAGCATAATAATTTTCAAACTTCTCTCAAGTCATCCATATCAGTTTGGAGCATCTCTGATGCTTTCTTTTACTCCATCTTTCATGATTTCTCCTTTAAATATTATATTTCACCCTAAAGATTCCTAAGTACCTTCATGGTTTCCTGGTAAACCTCCTTCGATGGGCAAGATCTCGAGTATCGTGCATGCATAACCTCCTCCTTAGTGATGGTAGGATTCTGATGCAATGCTTCTTTACTACATGTTGCTTCAGCATGGGTCATGATCTTTACCTGTAATGCCTCAGATTCTTCTTCCAACTTGGGAATCCACTCGATTTTCCACAACACGTCAGTATCCTAACCATCCTTGCACCTTTTTTTCATGTTTATGCTACTTGCTAATATGATCATCCAAGTTCGGGAACTCCTCATTAGGAGATCCACATTTATAACACATTCCATGAGGGAAATCACTTCTTCCACCACCATGGCCTCATCCTCCATATCCTCCTCGAAACCCTTGAGTTATGCTATGACCTCCTTCAAAATGCCCTTTCATTCTGCTATCATAGCACACCTAATTGTGATCTCAATCTTGATTCTTGTTCTTTCCTTTAGAGTTATCTAAAACACATTTCTGTCATACACTGATATTGATAGCATCATGGATCTGACCAATCATCCGGAAGTCTTCTATTTCATGAGTCATGCACCTACAGATTTTGCAGTAGCATGAAATTTTATTCTTTATCACACATTGTAGTAATGAGGAGCGGCTAGCATCATAGTTTAGATGGCATATCTCATAGTCTAATAGCATTGAGTACATCGATATGCATGGACAAATATCCTTTATGTGACCTTCCACTTCACAATTTATGCACCAAATCCCTGTGTGCATCTCATGTTCCAATGTGCTTTGATAGTTTCTCCAAAGTATTTTCCATAGCATCAATCTATGCTTCTAAAAATGGGCTTACCCCAATGTTTATACTTCTAACTACCTCATCACATAAGGTTGATTCAAGTGCTTCACGTAGATCAATGTATGTTTTATTTGATAATGCCTTCCTAAAAGGTGTAATCATACCTCCAACAAACCATTGTGCATGTTGGCTTGCATGAATATCATAAGAAAGCTTGGATAATAGTGTTTTGAACCGAGCATCATACTTTCTGAAAATTTTAGTAGTACCTTACTTAATATCGTTGAGCACACTTATACTCTTTTTCTCAAACTCAACGATGTGAAACTCTTCCAGAAAGCATATTTTAAAGCTATATAGTCTATGCAATTCTAATCAAGGTCAAAATTTATATACCAACAATGTGTTTTCCCTTGTAATGTAGTAGCAAATTGAATTTCCCTACGCTCAGAAGTTGTGATTCCTTTTGCGCGCCACATTATTTCACACATGTGTACATGTTCAACAGCATCTTCTATGCCCCTATACTCTAGGAGACGAAGAGACATGTCCATGTAAATATTATGGGGTTAGTGCAGACCTTTCCCACTTTATCAAGAACCTTCTATATTTCCCCTACCTCCGTAACCACTAGAGCCACTAGATCTAGAGCTGCATATACCTCCTAACCCCAAACCTCGGAGTAGGGGTTGGACCAAAGATGTACTTCCCCGTGTCCCAAGTGTAGTACCGAACTATACTCCAACAATCTATGAAGTGTTACTAATCCCAAAGGAGAGTCCAAAATCTACACACCTGAATTATGTGTAGATGATACACCTGAAAAGGTACTCCCATATAACAATAAAGTTTTTTGCGTTGTCATCATTGTTCTTTTTATATGACTCAATCCTTCTCTTCCACTGCCTAAATTAGCTTTCTGACTATTTTTTGTACTAGATAGTAGAAAATCAAGTGCAAGGGAAAGGTTTATAGGTGGATTTAGATGTGTACCCATGGCCTAGGTCATCTCTATGGGTGTGCTTCCACATGAGGTTGAGGAGGGTTCCCTGTCATGCTTTCCCAAATGGGGGAGTTCCTAATGCTCAGGTTCCACGTCTTCTGCATGAACTTCAACTTCTTCCCGAACTATCTTTCTCCACAACACCATTTTCTTTGAAACCTCCCAATGCTTCTCTACTACCCTCTTGCATGCCTCATTATACTTAAGCCACATTTCTTCTCTCTCCCGCTAGGTATTCCATCTTTCACCAAGCCTTCTCATGTCCCCGCATGTGGTGGGGTTTAGTTAGCCATCAATTTTCTCTCCAAATTCAAAGTCACCAACAAAATTTTGATCACCAAGATAATGCCATGTAGGTAAGTTCCCTGGTATATCATAAAAATTGGAATTCAGCTACCTCTAGGCATGAATAAGTGGAAATTGAGTACTCCAAGATATAACTATTCAAAACACCACAAAACCATGTATCCATAGCATGAGTCCAAATCAAATCAGCATCATAAAGGGCTTGAAATTCTTCCTTCATCTAGAAAAGTGTGTGATACCTCCAATTCCATTTAGACACATAAGCAACCAACCACTCGCATGCTTCTACCCGAAAGATAGTAAAGAATCTCTCATACAAACAGTCATACAAATTCTACTCCACCCATGTGCATGTGTTAAACTCAGATCCAGTGTTGAACCTATATGTGTATTATTATTCTAGGTTGTGTATCCACTCCTCAACATTTGTTTGGGTCAACCATTACATCTTTATTATGAACCATCCTTTAAACAAATAAAAAGAGGTCCCAAAAATGGAGCTAATGATGGAACCTAGAATTCACAAGTAAAAGCCCAAGCATGCTAGCACATCACTCATCCTAGACTTAGTGGTCACCTGAAGTGCACAAAGGTACCAAGTCCCTCTTTAGGGTTATTATTGCAAGATGTTATCATGATGAAGACTTAAAGCATTCAGATCCATGACTAATACATCATTCTATAGTGCATGTTCAGATCTAGATCTTAAAGTATCATGAATCAAACAATAATCATAGCGAAATCACTCATGCAATAATAAACTATAACCATAATTAACACCTTGATTAAGTCAATAACCTCCATTATTTTAAATGTAGTAATACACATAAGCTTCTTACAATAATGGCATCATATGCTCATGCACGTATAGATCTGATAGTATATTCTCACAGTAATCCAACCTTTACATACTATTCTCACACACACCTACATTACGCAGTTCATTACATATTTATAAGGGTGGGGACTTTCCCTTCACCACTTATCTAATCCCAAAATAGGTTGCATGTTATTATTAGCCATGCACCATTACAATAATAGCCACACATGCAAGTGCACTAACAATAGACTTCTTTTAGTTAATTGTTAGTAGTAAATCTATTCTCATCCTATACTCATGCAAAACGCTTCGTAGTTGATCCTCCAAAATAGTCAATGTGTGTCACGCAAGTCTTTAGCTTGATTTGTGTGATCTGCACTCCATCTTCCAAAAATATATCTTCATCATGAAAATGGCTAAGTCCCAAATCTATCTTTGTCCTCAGCGCATGATTCCTTCTCGATCCTCCCATGCAATTGAATGTGCTCTTCTCTTCCACATGAATATTCTCAGTATATTTTTCACTAAGTGCGATTTTGTCCGACCAATACACACCGAGCCCCTCTGCTGGCCAAAATATTTCCAATGATAGCATTAACCTAACTCGAGAAAGGTCCTAATGATTTTTTCAAGCTTTCCTCAATTGTAAATAAGTTTGATGAATTTTATGGAGGAATTCAAGTAAAGATCTATAAAAGATAATTGCTTTCCTGGAGGCTTAAAAAGGCCATTTTTTATCTTTTTGTAACTAGTGATGCATCCTCTAAGAATGTTCAGGGAAGATTTAAAGTATCTTAGGGTGGTGTCAGAGAGTATTGAATGTGTTTAAATCAATTTAGGAAAATTTAGGAAAGAAAATATCATTCAGGAACAACTTGTTCAACACGGGTTTTCTAGGTGTAGGGAATGAACATCCTAATGGTGAAACCTGACTTCCCATAAGGAGTTAGGAATTAACAAAGTAGGCATATGAAATCTATGTAATTATCTATAAGGTCAAAACATCATTTTTTCTCCAAGGCTTAAAGGTTTCTTGAAACATTAAAAACACCACAACCGATTTAATCTAGTTTGAATTAAACCTTATTTCGAGTATCTTACTATAAAAATGTTACTCAAATGATTAAGTACATCAATATGCAATCACTAAGTATTCAAATATTTAAAACCTAAGAAAATGAGAGAGGGATGATGACTTAGTTGATTTTGTGTAACCTGAGAATGATCAAGACTGTGTATCTACTAGAATAGGCTAGAAACAATGTCAAAATGGCTTACCAAGGGTTTAGAAACCTAGGAATTTACAAGACTGAAGTACCTATAAGAGGGCAAGAGCAGCTAAGATACTAATAACTGATCTAGGTGCTTGTGTTTGCTCATATTTTTAGAATATGATCTTTCTTGGGTCGAATATAATCATTGTTACTCTCTCTTTATCACTTTGGTTTTGTTGTTAGATCATCAATCACACCTGTAACATGTAAAACAAATGACTAGTTACACATGCCCACAAACCACATCAAATCTAATCAAAAATATGTAGAATTTGGAGTTGAACTAACCTCAGTGGTCACCCGAAGAGTGAACTTAAGACCAAACATTGCACTACATATCAGACTCTGTGTAGTTCTCTTTTTGTTTTTGTATCTATGTCTTGTGCCCTAATTTTCCCTTGTGCAAGTTACACAATGATAGTAGGATAGATCTAGATTGTCCCACACATGAAAAATGTGTGTGATGGAATATAATAAAATCCCCTCCTATGCAATCTATATATATCAATGGAACCCTTGAACCTTATATGTATGTGCTAGATATGTACTTTATAGTGATCTTGTGCCTTTATGTAAGCTTAAGTGGTGATATATAATGCTTATAGTGTTTGGACCTTTAATTAAAATAACTAACTAAGGTTATATATGATTCCCTTGTTTGAATTTCATAATTGACAACTGAAATCCCGACCCAAAGTATTAAAAGGTGACCAAGAAGTGAAAAGGACCCAAAAGAGTAAGAAGAAAGAGAGATACATGAGCACCTAGGAGGGATAAGATTACCTGGGTACTTTTTTCCTCACTAGGTGCTAGTGTCTAAGGCCATCAAAAGGTAAATCAGTCAAGTGTTGATAGAACTATAAGATGTGTAAATCCAAAAGGATGCTCACAAGCTCAGGAATAGTAAATTAAAAGAGATAAAGTGATCAAAAGTCCAAAAGAGTTGTCAACCACTATTTTTCTTTCTTAGGAATCATGTATACATTAGTATTCTTTAGGGCCTAGAAATGTACCCAAGTGCATAGATTTTGTGTCTACATTTGACACCACTTTATACTATTGAGTGAATAATCAATAGCATAAAGTATATCAAAGATGTGTACCTTGTAATCTAGAGAGGAGTGTAGCCAATAGTGTGTTGAGTGGACAATTAGCCATGTGAAGTGTGAAGTGATCGTAATGTGAAGCATGGAAAATAGGAAAGTGAGGTAAAACCTAAGGGTGCATCATATTCGTAATAGCATGTTATAGGAGCTTGTGCCTATTGATGTGAGTTTATTCTTGTTGTTTATAAGGATGGGCCTGCAAAATAAGAGCAAGAGAGTATTCAAAGTACCAATGTGAAAACATAGATTAAGATATGTATAAGTAAGTAAAAGTGTGTAGAAATTAATAGCTAAGGAAAGAGTGCACTTGATGTATGAGAGAGTATAGAATAGAAAATTTTCATGTTTTTCTTGGAGATGTTGTCGATGGGGTTAGGAGTGATCAATTACCAGCCAAGAAAGCATCTAACAGAGGATTTGAGAATCCTACAACTAAATATGAGGATTTTAGGCAATCTCATGCTAAGAGTGAGGTTTTTGGGAGATCTCGCATGAAGGATGATTTTGTTGGGTGATCTCATGTCAAGGATGAGTTGTTTTAGGTGATTTCATGCCAAAGAGAAGAGTTTTGGGGAGAGAGGTATGTTTATTTCTCCTTCTATGACACTTCTCAAATGATAATTTCCATTGTAGATTGACACATACCGATTTGTAACCAAATAGTAACTAAATTATAGCTGAATTGTAATTGAATTATACCAAATGACTAAATTTTGTAACTAAAGCCAAGTTTCTGATACTATAGATCCATACTATAACCTATTGGAAACTATGTTAAATTGAGAAACTATTTATTTTTCCCCCATGACACATGTGCCCAAGTGGGACAAAAGCACCCACAATTCTTGTCTGATAATGGGTGTCGTGTCTACTTTGTGTTTGTGATCCAATTCTAATTCGGACCTCTCTATAACCATGTGTTTATGCAAGATTTGTAGTGTGCTCTTCTCTTTCTAGAATTATGTGCTACTAGAAGGGTGATTTGTTCACCTAATAGTTTCCCCCTTGTTTGGGTTGCATGTGATGGCTGTAGGAGAATTCGGCCCAAACGAGAGGACCTAAAACTGATATGCATATTATAGCATGGGTAAATATAGGTTGTATGGGATGTCCATGGTAGAAACCAAGGCTCGTGTAAAAATATAGGCTAGAAACAAGTATAAGTGTAAAAGAGCTAACATGCAATATAATATAATGTATCAAGAAAATATGAAGACAAGAGGGACCACAAAAAGTGGGTTATGTACATGGGAAACCACTCACAATGTCACAAGACAATTAGGGTCGAAGTTGTTGTAAGAAAACAATGATCATGCAATACATAGGGCATAACCCGCAAATAGTGGAAAATAATAGCAAACAATAAGTAACAGATAACCATGGTTATATAGTATCCTACAAGGAAAATTCTACACATGAAGCACCCATTAGCATGTTATAAAAATAAGGATTATTTCAAAGCATGTATATATCAACAAAAAGTAAATTGAAGCAACAAGAAGTATCAAATATTGTAACAATAGGACTTGTGATTGTGGAGTAGGAGAGTAGCAAAGGTATATCCCCAGAGCCTCAATGGGACTGGTAAAGAGATATGTTGAACATCATGCATCATGTAAGAATTTTTAAAGGTCTTGCATTCACCTCAAGATACCACGTGAATGTGCACATGTGTATAGAAAAATATAATGATATAATGAGTATCCAACTATCATAGGAAACAAAGTGCAACATGTTAGTATAAGAAAACAAGAGTAAAGGAAACAAAGATGTGCATATTTTGTGTGAAAAGATATATAGATAATGAGATCTATGTTACCCTCTAGTGGATGTGTGTCATGTGAGGTTGATGTAGGAAATGAGCCATCAAAAGTCAAATATGAACCGTAGAACAAGAGTGTGTCATCGGGTGGTGAGGTAGAGTATGTAGTAGCAACATTGTGTTGTATAGATAAGAAGAATTAATTGTATAGGAAGTAAGTGAGGATGGGGAAGTATGATGCCCCCAAGTGTGTATATCAGGAGCTGTTGGAAAATAGATGTGATCATTATGAGCAAGAATAGAGAATATATATAGTGAACAAAAGGATGTATACCATATATATAAAGTAGTATGTGTATCATGAATAGAAGGATCCATAAGTAAGCATGAGGATAAAAGCATGTATGGAGTGGCATAGGAGTGGAAAGGGAATCCATAAACATAGATAGATGTAGCAAGGTGTGCTCATAGTGTAGATAAGATAAAGTGTTGCTAGAAATATTGACTTGAAGTGCAAAGAAAAAGTAAGGTATATGTGTGTATGTGAGTAGTATGGATAGGAAATTGTTGATTAGAACATGTGACTATGGGGGAAATTTTGATACCCCCAATATTCTCGAGTGATGGAGATCTATCCGATGATGGTAGAGAGACCATGCCATGGTGGCAGATGTTGAAATGTGTCCCAGTCATTGACATAGACATTATCTAGATTGAAATGAGGAATTATAAGTTTAATTTAATTGGTTGCTCTACATTTGATGGTTTATCCTTGGATGGGACTTGTGGTGACTCTTGCATTACTAAAGAAGGAATAGGAGTGACTATTTCATGATGCTCTCTAGACATATAAGGATCAGATTTGGGAACCGATTGGGGTTTAGTAATTGGATATGATCTTGTAGTAAAATGTTGTGTAGTAAATGAAATAAATCATTGATGTTCAAGTTTCCTATTATTTGTTATAAAGAATAGAAATAATTTTCATGATTTCCGTTAATTTTATTATAATTTTAAAATGGGTGACCTTTTTTATTTTGTAAGCGATAAGGAGAATAGTAATGAGTAGTTGGTAAGGTGATTAACTCGGTGATTGAGGAGCTTAGAGGGAATATAATGTTTCTTATCATTTCGATCAAACTTGATTGGTGATTGTTATGGGAAGACCTTGAGCTTGATTATATGATCACATGTAGTAGACATGGGATCAAGATGAGGTGTAGAAGAATAACTATCATGGGAATGAGAAGCATCCTTGAGATTTTGGATTTTAGTTATGAGGGATGTAATCATGGTTTCCATAGCTTGAAATTTATCTTGAAAAAATGTGTAAATCTTGAATTGACTCAAAGATGGATTGATTAGTTATGTTATCATGACTAATAGGGAGTTAGAGATATGATTAAAAATTTCACTTACTTGTGAAGGTGGTGTATCACAAGGGAGGTACATTATATGTATGGATTTTTTGAGAGAATATTTACAAATTGGGTTCTTTTAAAGTAATTGATACAAGGAGACTTGAGGAACTTTAGAGGCCATTATATGAAAGAAAAGGTAATTTGTGAAATAAGAGCCCTAGAAAGTGACCCAAAGGATAGGACCAAGGATGAAACCCTAGGAAGAACTATGCATATCGATGTATGATAAAAATATATATGGAAATATAAACCCTGATGCAACTAGGGTTTGGGGTTAGGGAAAGACAAATATGATAGATTAGGTGAAATAAGGATATGATTCATTGATCATGAGTTCAGATTCACCAAATGATTTAGTCTATTTTGAATTAAACCTTATTTCATAGTAAACTACTGTAACAAATTATATTCAGATGATTAAGTATAACAATATACAAGTACTAAGCATTCAAATATGTAAAATCCTAAGCAAATGAGACATGGATGATGACTTATCATATTTTTTCAACATGGGAGTGATCGATACTGTATATCAGTTTGAATAGGATGGAAACAATGTCAAAATTACTTACGAGGGTTCATAAACCCATCAATTTACATGATAGAAGAGCCCACAAGAGGGAATGAGTGCCCCAACTACTAATGACTAATTAGGGCACTTGTTTCTCCTTAGATTTTTAGAATCTAGTCTTTTTTTGGATCGAAGATCTTTGTTGTTTCTCTCTTTATCACTCTTGTTTTGTTGTTAAATCATCAATCACATAGGCAACATGTAAAACAAATGACTAGTTACACATGGCCACAAACCACATCAAATCTAATAAATAATATACATAATGTGGATTCAGACCTCGGTGGTCACCCAAAGAGTGAACTTACGACTGAGTGACAATGTACTCCATCTCGGCTCCATGTATTTCTCTATGTGTGTATGTATTTGTGTCTTGTGCCCTAGGTTTTCATTTTACAAGTTGCATAATGATAGTGGGATAGATCTACATTGTCCTGAATATGCAAATTGTATGTGATGGAATATAATAAACTCCCCTCCTATGAAATTTATGTAGATCAATGTAGCCCTTGACCAGTGTATAGATGTGCTAGATATGTACTTTTGGTTCTCTTGTGCCTTTGTGTAAGCTTAGGTGGTGATAGATAATGCTTATAGTGTTTGGACCCTTATTTGAAAGAAGTAACTAATGTTATATATGATTCCCTTATTTTAATTTCATAATTGACAACTGAAAGGCTGACCCAAAGTGTTAAAAGGTGACCAAGAAGCAAAAAGAACCAAAATATTAAGAAGAAAGAGAGGGACATGAGCACCTAGGAGGGACATGAGTGCCTGGGTTCTTCTGTCCTAATTGGGTGCTAGTGTCTGAGGCCATCAAAAGTTAAATCAGTCAAGTGTTGATAGAACTGTGAGATGTGTAAAGCCAAAAGGATGCTTAGTCAAGCTTAGCAACAATAAATTAAAAGAGATAAAGTGACCAGAATTCCAAAAAGAGTTATTAACCACTAGTTTTCTTTCTTAGGAATAATGTATATAGTAGTATGCTTTAGGGCCTAGAAATGTACCTAAGTGCATAGATTTAATGTCTACATTTTCCATCACTTTATGTTTTTGAGTGAATACTCAATATCATAAAGTAGATAGAAGATGTGTACCTTGTAATCTGGAGAGGAGTGTAGTTGATAGCATTCCGAGTGGATAAGTAGCAATGTGAAGCGTGGAAACTAGGAAAGGGAGGTAGATTCTAAGGGTGAATCATATTCGTAATAGCATGTTGTTGGAGCTTGTGCATGTTGATGTGAGTTTCTTCTCATTGCTTGTAAGGATGGACCTACAAAATAAGAGAAAGAGAGTAGTCAAAGTATCATATGTGAAAAACCAAAGTAACGTATGTATAAGCAAGTAAAAGTGTGTAGAAAGTAATAACTAAGGAAAGAGTGCACTTGATGTATGAGAGAGTATAGGATAGAAAATTGTCTTGTTTTTCTTTGAGATATTGCTAGATGGGGTTGGGAGTGATCAATTCCCGACTAACAAAGCGTCGAGCCACAAATTTGAGTATCCTACCACTAAAGATGACATTCTTAGGAAATCTCATGTTAAGAGTGAGGTTTTTGGGAGATCTCATGCCAAGGATGAGTTTTTAGGTGATCTCACGGCAAGGATGAGTTTTTTTGGGTGTTATCACACCAAAGAGAAGAGTGTTAGGGGGATAGGTATGGTTTTTTTATCCTTCCATGACCCTTCTCAAATGATAATTACCATTGCATATTGACATTTCCCGATTACTAGCTGAATTGTAACTAAATTGTAGCCAAATTGTAATTAAATTGTAGCAGAGTGACTGAATTTTGTAACTAAAGCCAAGTTTCTTATACAATAGATCCGTCCTGTACCCTGTTGGAAAATGTGTTAAACATAGAAACTATTTGTTTTTTCCCATAGGACACAAGTGCCCAGATGGGACACAAGCACCCAAAATTCTTATCGATAATGGGCATTAGTGTTCGCTTCTATGTTTTTGTTCCAATTATGAATCTAGACCACTCTGTAACCATGTGTTTATGCCAATTTTTTTAGTGTTGTAGTCATTTTTACTCCTATCACAAAATAAAGTAATCCCATGCACGTCGGCCTATCACCTGAAAGTGAGTTATGATTAGTGTAAGAGATTTGAGAAGGGAAGTTAAGACATGCAAGAACCATAGGGCTCAGAACGGCCTCTAGATCCTTGCAGTCATTTCAGATCGAGTGCTTAACAACCTCTAATCCACAACATGTATTGTGACAGAAAGAAACATACAAGCATTCATACTTAGCATGACAGGAAAGAGAACTCATAAGAGAGAAATATGCATCATAAACCATTGATATTCATGTATATATTATAACAGGTAACCTTATTACATCCATGGAACCATTACAAGGGTCACAGAGAAGCAGACCACATGTAGTCATGCATTACACTAGACTTAATGTAACTAAGCTACCCAAAAGAAAATTTACAACCCCTAGGCCTAGTGCATTCTCTCCCAAATACAACTATTCACTGACAGAGTCCTCACAACATTTCTGTAGAGCTCCACTCACTCTCTAGGTGTCTATATGGATATATGTATGTATATCTCCATGTGTCTCTCTATCTCTTCTCTGTCTCTGCAGGTGCTTGTATTTATAGCTTTCCTGGACTACCAACTCACCCTCCAACGCCCTCAGATCCGGTGCCAAGTGTCTGAATGTGGTCCTCCATGCGAGCATGCTTCTCCAGGCCTAAGCTCTCCACTTCATTCCATGATGTTCTTCTAGAAGATTCCATCGCAAGCATGCTCCTTCCTAGGCCAACCTGTCACTAGGCTGGCATCTTATCCACACAACCACAAGGTCATGCTTTTCACGTGTTCTACTCTGGATCCAAAATGACTAAGTCCCATCCTTTCACATCACGTGTGCTACGTGCTTCCTTAATTCCTTCTCTTGCACATTTTTTTCCTTGCGCACCATTCCATAAATGGACCTTGCACACCTACGCGCCTTCATACTTGGTCAATATTCTAGGGGTCCAACATCACCCCACACTACGCCTGTTCTCCATCCATGAAACACTCTACTTAACCAAGATGTAGGTTGCCTCAAGGTGTAATCTTACATTTTGTAAAAGAATAAAGGAATGAAATAATAGGGGAAGAATGAAGAATGGGGGCATCAACTCAGCAAGCTGGGAAAATCCTTTCATAAGTCTACCTCTAGCTTGTTCCAAATGTCGACCTCGCTCTGTGCCTTCTGACAAAGGTCACCGATCAGGATGCTCACCTCATCAAAACTCAGGCCAATTCCTTGGTGCCCAAGGTGTCAACAATCTTCTCCATCTCCTTGCCTAGGTCTTTGAGCATGTCCATCCTCCTGGTAATCTATGAGGATATAGTTCTTTCAGCCGGGCCTTGATTGAACTCCTTAATGCTTCAATCACCTCATATTTTCTTTCCACTTTGGCAAGAACCTTGTCCCTCTCTACCCTATTTCCTTTGTTCTTCTCCTAGAACTCCTTCAGCTCTACTTCGAGTGTGGTGACCAAGGAGCTTGCTACCTTATCCCTATCTACACAGGTATCATATGCGGCCTCAGTAGATTGGGTAGTGATGACTTTAACTTCTGCACGAGCACCTAGCTTGTACTCCGCAATGAGCACTACCACCTTCAACCTATCCTCCTCCTTTAAGCATGTGGCCACTTCTTCTATAGACTCTCAGGGCCAAAGGTCATCTCTCCATAGTGAGGATGCATGTTAGATCTTCTAAACATTCCAGAAGGGATGAGTACTTTTGTGGGTGGTGCTAAGTCTGGTGCTTTAAAAGGATGGCACTCTTGATAGATTCCATCTTCTTGTACACTTCCTGCACCTTTGTCTTTTCTTCCTTTAACTCATGCACCTTAGCTGTGTGCTGATCAGTTCTTCTTGCTTCAAACTCTTGGCCTTCTCACCAGCTCCTCTTCTTTCTTCCCTAGTTTCTCCTCCAATACTCTTATTCTATCATTACGCGCGTGAAGAGCCTAGCCTCTGTCTCATCCGTGACCTTGTTGAGCATTACAGACTTTCTCATCTAAGAGTTCTTGGGCATTTACCAAGGGATTGGCTCCCTTAGACTCTAGTACTTGTGATGATCACTCCTTGGTAGACTTCAAAGTCTTGGCTCATCAATGTGGGACTCAAACACCCAAGAGAGCATCTTCTTCATTCTAGGGTATGCGCCCTCCTTCTCAAATGACCCCATGGCTAAAATCCTTTCTGTGGGTACCATGCTCTGGAACCACGCATGCATAGTACCTTTCTCGAGTCATTAATGTAGCCCATCACTTGTCTTTGTTCTGTATCGAGGGCCCTCCTTCCCAAGTGCGTGCCTTTTGGGAAAACTCACTGTTAGAGCGGGACCTCCTCCCATGCTGCCATGCTCCTTATCAGTGTTTTCCTCTCCTTCCTCCAGCACTATGTCAGCATTGTGCACTCCAACTCTTGGTCTACTAGGGCCTCGAGCATTCTCTTTGCTTCTCTCTCCACCACCTCAGTGATCTGCTCCTTTGTGAAGCTTATAGCTTCCTACTTTTCCATGCCCAACCTCTTCATTCCTTTCCATGTCCCGGGTGCATTCTTCATCCTGGGTGCCCTTATGCCACATGAATACAAACTCCTACTTCTCATCTTCACTCCCTTCTCTTTGAGTCATACACATTGAACACATGTGGCTCTAGTCCTTCTCAGGCTCATCTTCCTTGTTGTCATCTTCTTCACTCTCACCTTCTCTTTTACCCATATACTTCTCCAAGTTGTCGGTCTCCTCCGAGTCAGCTTCCTCTTCCACCCTCTACTTTTTCCTAAGAGGTGGCTCCTTGATAGGGGATTCGGCCTCTTCCTCTTCCTCAGGTGACTTTTCCTTGGTGAGTGGTTTCCTAGGTGCCTCCACTTCTGGTGTCTTCTCCTTCACCAGGGACTTCTTTCTCCACATGTAAGTATTGGGCTTGGCACTTGTTGTTGGCATGCTCACTTTGTCTGAAGTAAGTCTGCACACTTGGTGCTTCTTCATCTTCTCTTCCCCTCTTCTTGGGTGTGGGCTTCTTCCTACCCATGGGATCCTCAGGTATGGAGACTTCATTCTTCTAGGTATGTGCCCTTTTCAAACTTTGGCCTTATACGAGGTACACGCATGCACATGGATCCTCCTACAATGGGTAGTGTCATCGGCCTTGTCATCTGGACCTCATGTGACATGTACCTTTCCATGTACATGCACGCTTGCCACCGGGTAGTTCAATCTTTTCCACATCTCTCTATGCTCCCGGTCCAGACTACCTAGTTCCAGTTTTAACTTCTTTGATTCCTTAAATCTATTTACTCCCACTTGGAAGTATTGAGTAGTGAATGAAAGGGAAGTTTACACCAAGGGCTCCATGATTCATCTATCAGCCTGAACCTACCCAGGTAGAAATGTTGATATACAGTGAATTTGGCTTCCCCTTCAGTGGCTGCTGGGAGTTG
The DNA here is from genome assembly GCA_018340775.1 of Taxus wallichiana var. yunnanensis. NCBI lineage: Eukaryota > Viridiplantae > Streptophyta > Pinopsida > Cupressales > Taxaceae > Taxus > Taxus wallichiana. The sequence goes on along the minus strand of CM031235.1, from coordinate 73,734,240 downwards.
TTCAAGGATTCTCCACTCTTCCCCAAATGCATGTTCCTTAGGCATGTATACCATTTCTCCAGTCACACCTTGTGGGGTGTTGTCATTGTGTCACAGGCATACTTCTCGAATCTCTTCACGGGAGAAGGATCCTCGGTGGGGTACTCCCATACAAACTTTTATGGTGTCGGGACTCCAATCTCCAAAATATGATGGTCAGGAGGATGTTTCCAAAGAGGATTCTATCCCCCTCCTTCACGCAACTGACAATCTCCTCCATGAATGTAAGTAGACAAGTTGTATATGGTGCCTTCTGTAATTTTTCTACAAACATGTAACCAAGGCTTATTGACCTGGTCCATCTCTCCTGCCATTCAGCTTTGTTACCAGATGTGTGCCATTTTCATCATGGGGTCCTTGATGTCTGAAATGTCATAGTACCTCGACCCCTTTTTGCAGGCATATTCATTTATGGTCTCCTGAATTGCCTCCTTGTCACTCAGGTCATCCTCCAAGTTGTTTCCTTCACATATAAGGCCTGTGAATTGAGAGATAAGCTGGGAGTAATGCACATCTTGCACCCTGCAAAAGTGGAAGTAATCTTCATGTACCCATGACATTAGCCATTGATACAGGTGCTCTGGTTTCCCAAAATAGGGCAACTCATAGAGTTACAACAACCCTACCTTCTCCATTTTGACCTTTACGTCATCATCGTAGATTGGCAAGCCCTCTGGTGTTCATTTACTCATGGGGCACTAACTCCAGTGCCATTTCCTTCTCGATCATGTTTTTTTTCAGTGGTTATAATCACTTACAGGCACATTTCTCAGGTGGGATTCCCACTCCTTACCCATCATCACCCCATCTGGGTATTGCATCTCTGCATACCATTCTTCATTTGTGTTCACGTCGGGTTCTTGTTGTTTGGCCTTGCCCTTGCCCTTTCCTTTCTTGGGTGCCATTGTCGAGGTCTTCTTATCACTCCACTCCCTCCTTGTTACTCTTCCTACTACTTCTTCCAATCTCCGATCTCAAATCCATGATATAAAATCTCTTGAACTCGTGCCCTAGTTTGTCGAACCTTAACTGGGATAAAATTTCCACAAGACAAGTGCCTCACAACTTTTTTCACACCCATGTAACCCCTTCCTTCTAGTTTGCAAACTCAAATTGGCTGCTCATGCTTCAATCTCATAGATCTTTCTTCACTCGATCGAATATGGAAACCCTAATTTATAAAACTCACTTCTTTCTCTATTTCGCAAAGTGAAAATGAAAGTGCCTCGACCCTTTACTTATAGTTTTCTCTTTTTGAACATTAAATGCTACTTCACCTACCACCATACTTTTTTTCATTTAATGTGGCTTGTTCAAACAAAGCCCATCTTCAGTGCTTTCACTCACGCACCCACTGTGCATGAAAAACTCCTCCAACCTTATGGCACATAACCAATCCAACATGACAGGAGACTCTTGCGCGTACGTAACCCATGCCGAAGGCACTTCTTCTATCTTGATTCTTTCTCTCACCTACCTCATGTTGCTTAAATGTGATTTTTCCTCCTTAGTACATGGGATCTACAAGTAGCTTTATCCTGGCACCAACCATTCTTCTTCCATCTTTTCTCTTCATATACCTCTTTCAACTGGGCCATTCAATAGGGCTTTTCAACACAACTTCCTTGGCACTCTAATCATGTGCTCCTTCACATTTCTCCACCCCACACTTAAAATGATGTGTGGTCCTCTGCGCACTCACAAATTCTCCAAAATAGCAATAAGGTTACCAGGCCCAAGGTGCAAAACAAAACAACAACGTGAAAGGGAAACACAAGAAAGGGAAATGCATAAAGGAAACTTCTAAACTAACTAGAAAAACTACCTTATTTACAAACACCAAGAAGACTTATTTATAGTAGGGCTTCAGCCTACTCCCATTGAAGTGTCCAGGAAACTTCATCCCATCTAGTGCTTGTAACTGCATGCACCCAAATCAAGGATGTACGAGATTGTGTAAGGACCCAACCAATGGACTTTCAATTTCCCAGGATGGCGTAGAAACTTAGAATCATATAGTAACACCAACTTCCCAACCTCAAACTTCTTATTTCTAATGTGGCGATCATGCCAAGCCTTCTGCTTTGTTTTTTTTGTTTGGCTCCACTGTGAGTGATCATCTTTCATCCAACTTCATTAACTCATCAATTCTTTCTTCCAGCGCTTGTTCATCAGCTAACCCTCCATGCACTATTCATAGAGAAGGCAAACATAAATTCAACCGGAAAAATAGCTTCCACACTAAACACCAACTAAAAAGGTGTGGCTTTGTTCAGCCTTTTATACGTTGTCTGTAAGCCCACAATACTGTCGATACTTTGTCATCCCAATCTTGTCTTCCGACATCACAAATTTTGGTCAGGGTATGACTCAGTATTTTGTTGAATGCTTCCGGTTCCATTTGCTTGTGGGTGATAGGGCGTAGTCTTGTGATGAGCTACCATGAACTCTGATAATAGGATCCTCATGGTCTCATTCAAGAAATGTGTACCCCTATCGCTGGTCAAACTCAATGGGCATCCATACCTCATGATAATGTTCTCCCACAAGAACCTTTGCCATTGTTGTTGTTGTGTAATCTTTAGTCGGAGCTGCCTCTGCCCACCTTGTTAGGTAATCCATGCAAGTGATGACATAACGTGACCTAGTCCTACATGCACTAGTGTAATAGGTCCTACAAAGTCTATTTCCCACTTTTCAAAAGGCTCCACACTAGGGATAGGGTGCAAAGGCATTTCATCTCTCCTTCCTGGTTTTTGCAGTGCTTGACAATGGTCACACACTTTACAATAGTCTCTACAATCCTTGTATAGGGTTTCCCACCACAAACTTGCCATTAATATCTTACGCACGTGGTGGCATCACCTACATAATGCCCACCCACTTCCTCCATGTGTGCCTCCTCCATGATGGCCAGGCGCTCATGCTCTAATACACACCTACGTAAAAACTTCATCACATCCCAACTTGTATAAGTCTCCACTGATTAACATGTAGGGCATGACGTGTATGGCCAACTACTTTTTCTCTAAAGTCTTCATTCCTTCCGGTGCACCACACCTTCCTTTAAAAATATTGCAATCTCTTCCAAACCGAGGGCACGCACCATAATCTAAATAGTTACATCTCGGCATTGTTTCCTCAATACTCTGCATCCTCCCTTGAATCAATTCTTGATAGATGATCAGGCCCACAATTGCTTTTTCTAGGCTTCACTACAATGGTGAATTCAAATTCTTGAAACAACAACACCCACCGACATATGCACCCTTGTAGGATGGGCTTGTTCACCAAATATTTTAATGCCATGTGGTCGGTGTAAAACACAAAGGGTGTTGCCAGTAGATACTATCTAAACTTGAAAAGTGCATAGATCATTGACAATGCCTCGTGCACTCAGTTGTGGTATAATTCTACTCTACTGGTGTCTTCTTCTTGCAAAACATAGAGGATGATCAATAATCCCCTCACTGGTTGTGCAAGCACTTTGCTCAATGGTGGTCCCCTGAGGGTCTACATGGACATGAAAGGGCTTGTCCCAAGAGGAAAACGTAATATAGGTGCGGTGATAAGCCTATCTTTTAATGTATCAAATGCCCTCTGTTGCGCCTCTCCCCAATGGAAGGCACTTTTATGTCTAAGCAGCTCCTCTAAAGGCATGGCGATCTTGGCATATCCCTTAATAAATTTCTTGTAATAGCCCATATGCCCAAGGAATCCACACACTGCGCTCTGGCTAGTAGGCTCCCCTAACCCCACAATAACTGCAACCTTAGCGGGATCTACCAGCAAGCCCTCCTTACATATGATATGCCCCAATAAAGTCCCAAAGGGTGTAGCAAACACACATTTCTTGATGTTGAGGGATATCCTCAACTACCTACACCTCTCAAACATTAACCTTAAATTGTCACAATGGTCTTTAACTAGACCATACACTATCCAATCATCCAAATAGACCTAAAGAAACTTATGGATGAAGTCTGGAATGCTTGCACCACTATGTGAAAAGAAAATAGCAGTGCATTCTTCAACCCAAAGGGCATGACCATATATGAAAAACTTCCCCACTCGGTGGTGAAAGTTGTCTTCTCCTAGTCCTCCTTTGCAATCCGACTTGGTGGTACCCTAAAAATCCATCCGTAAAGGAATAGATTTCATGCCCAATGACTCCTTCCAAAATTTCTTCAGTGAAGGGGGTCGGAAAGGGATCAATGACACAAACTACATTCAATTCCCTATAATCCACATAGATCCTAATCCACCCATCCTTCTTGATGTTGATTACCATCGGACTTATCCACTCCATTCTTCCACTACGCCTCAATGATCCCAGAAGCTATCATTTTGTCTATCTCCTCCTTAACCTTCACATGTAAATTGGGATTCATCCGGTAGGGTCTTTTCCTAACCGGGCATGCACCATCCTTCAGTTTTATCTTCATCTCCCCCAAGGAATGGTGAATGCCTTTGAGCTCATGGTACCCATGTGGAATAAATCCTCAAATTCACGCAAGCAGATCAATGATCTTAGATACTTCCTTCTCCACCAGTAATCTCCTATAATAGCTTCCTTAGGTTCTTCTCCTAAACCAATGTTAACTTTCTTCATTTTTAAGGGCTCATGGTAGGCACACATGAGTATCTGCATTATCTACTACCTCACACATCCCTACAGAATGGCTAACATCTAAGTTTTCTAATTCCTCTCCATCAATCACATATACCAACTTTCCTTTTTCTTTTTCCAAACACACATGCTCAAGTTGTAGCTCTTTTGTTTCCTCTACTTCTTCTTCAAAGCACACCCCCAACCTTGGTTCACCTAGTAATTCCAATAGCCTATCTTCCATCCTAGCACTATCCCCCATGGTAAGGTGCTTGATACCCTACAAGGCCTTATCAACCGATGGTTTGGTACTCTCGATACTCAAAGGTTTGAATAAGGTCAGCCATGAGCTCTTGCCAATTCCTTGTCAGCGGCGTGTCTCTGAATGAATATACCATGCGCACGCACACGCAACCCTGTAGTGTAGAATACAACTTGTGCACCCAGAGGGATGGTGGAAAAGCTTCCACACCTTCTCTCTCAGACCCATTCACACTCCTGGATATGGAAAGAGGTGGGCTCCTTCCCATGGTACTCCTTGATGATGGTGGGTACATTGCTCCTAGAAAATCTAACAGAGAGAGAAATTCTTACCTCACACCACTCTAAAAGGCTCTCTGATGTGTAGCCCACCACCACTTCTTGTGCCAGAAAGACATAACTTAACATCCCCCTCATTCCTTCTCATCCTTCCACTGAGCTTCCACCTCCTGTAGAAAGATCTCAGGGAAGGCTCCTCCTAATACTTGGGTAGTTCTTTTCCTCCAAGGCACCAAAACCATGCATGCCTTTGTTACCTTGGTCACCAACCCTCTCAACTACCATCCCATCAATTCATAAGTCCCATGTGCCCAATTGTCACATGCTAGGCTAGGTGGTATCACTCACTGAATGAGCATCTTCAAACTAGATAACCCCATTAGTAGGGTGTATCATCTCTGGGTCTCTGATTGAGCACACATATATCCTATCCAGAACTTCTTCCCCCAATGGTTCAATATATGGTGTCGACTTCCCATCAGCCAGGGTATAATGACCCATTCCTCCTTGTTCTCAAAGTTGATGTACCCTTTGTTGAACCAAAGGTCCGCATTGTTCTTGTAACACCAAGGGCACCCAAGTAGTGTTGGGAAATTGTCCACCTCGGCAGTGCACCAAGACTTTGAAGTCCCCAGTAAACTTGGCTCCTGGATAGTAATAGTTGCATCCTTTAAGACACTTGATGGGCATTTCCTTAGTCTTGTTTTCCATATACAACACATTTGAAGATGGTTGTAATGTAGGTCTTCCCATCTGATGCCATGCATCCAAAGTTAGAACATTAACCTCCATGCCTGTGTCAATGAGGATATTACTGAGGGAGCCATCCATCTACAACTACATTCAACGTAATCTCCTTGTCATAATCGAGGCTATGAGGGGAAGGTTCACGTGCAATACCTATCTCTCGCTCTCCTCTGGCGTGTGGTACCTTCTCTCTCAACCATGATCCTAGCAAGGGAATGATATTCTCCTACCTTAGCATTTTACACACCTCCTTGACCTCATCCAGGTCATCCTTTTGCACCTTGACTCTCCTTCCTTGTTCCTCCCTCCTAGATTGCTCCTTTAGACACTTTGGATTTCCCCTTGTAAGCTCTGAATGACATCCATGGTGTCTGATATATCTCCTTCTGATGCGTGGGTCTGGATACTTTCCATGAATGACCTCCTCCCTTGAAACTAGGTTCTTCTATCTTGGTACCTCTCTTGCGCATGTGGCTTCTGCCCTTGTTGTTACCAAGACAGGTCTCCAAACCTACATCCCATGTTACCCAGGCATCCACTGTATGTCTACCTTCTTGATACTAACCATTGCAATGCCCCTTGTCCTTCCAGGTGCTTTTTGATTCATATGCTCAAACAATTCTAGGGCACTCCTCATACTTATGCTTCTTTCCACACCACAGCACTACAATAGGTCTGGGCATTCCCATTTGTAATGTTTTGTAGATCCACAGTTGAAACATGTTCCACATGGGAACTCACTCCTTCCTCCTCCATGAGTTACCATGACCATGGAATCCTCCTCGAAAACCTCTTCCACATGTGTGCCTCCATCTGCATGCTCCTCATAATGATCATCACCCTTGGAACTACTTGGCAACGCTGGTTTGGCACACCCCATGATCAATGGCCTCATGGATTTGATCAATGAGCCTACAGTCCTTAGTATCATGGGTTGTAGAAGTGTAAATCTTGTAATAACAAGATACATTTTTCCTAATTGCGCATTGTAGCAAGGGACATCTACTTGCATCATGGTCCCCATGAAAAATTTCACACTCTACCCACATGTGTGTACTATCCTCCAAGGGAAATTATCCTTAACGTGCCCCTCTATTTCACAATCATGTGCACCACAAACCACTGTGAGTCTCATGGGCTGAGTTTGTAGATAATTTTTCCAACTACTTGGCCATAACAATAATCTGAGCCTCCAAGAATGGGCTAACACCAGTATCAACACTACCAATAGCCTCGGCGTGTGTAGGGCAGCTTCCAATGCCTCACGTGGGTCTGTAAAAGTTTTATGAGATAAGGCCCTTCTAAAAGGGGTGATCAATCCTCCAACAAACCACTTGAGCATGTTGTGAAGGGTGAATATCATATGATAATTTAGACAAGAGAGTTTTAAAGCATGCATCATACTCCCACACACTCTCTGCCATTCCTTGTTGAATCTCCTTCAAAGTGTTGATGCTCTTTTGCTCAAACTCAGGAATGTGGAACTCTACCAAGAATGCATTCTTTAAGGTAGTATAATCCACTATTGTCTATGAGGGTCATACTTCCTATACCAGCTATGTGTGTGCCCTTGCAACATGGTTACAAACTGACTAGCCTTCCATTCTGGGGTTGTGACACCCTTCGCGCGCCATAGCAGTTCACACTTGTGAACATGTTCCATGCAACATCCTCAATACCTCTATAATCGGGTAAATGTAGAGACATTTCAAAGAAAACTTGTGGGGGTGGTTGGGGTCCAAATCCTCCTCCACTAGATCCTTGGTTTCTACCTGTGTTTCCTCCACCACCTAATCCACCAGGTCCACCAGGTCCTGAACCACCAGATCCACCAGGCCCACCAGGTCTTGAACCACCAGATCCACTAGACCCACCAGCTCCTACTCCTCCTGAACCACTAGATCCACCAGGCCCACCAGGTCCTGAAGTGGTCATGCCAAGGGTTCCCATAGTTCCACTGAGTTACACTGCCTACGGTCTACAATAATGCCCCACTACCAATAGTATACCCCACCACTTCCAGATGTGAGACCAAATGCTTGTGTGCCTATACCTTTCCTAAAAATTCCTAACACTGGGCTGGTGTTTGCAGCCATAGAAGTACCAAATGAGAAATTATACCTCCTGGGCATAGAATGATCACCTCCAATGTAATCAACTAGATTAGCAATATTATCCCCTGATCTGGAAAACCAAGCACTAGGGTCTGGTCACTAGGTGGGCTCAGATGCATGCCAATGGTTCTTCTTTCTCCATGTGAAACTCTCATCAGAAGCCGAAGGGGTTTCTCTCACGTGCTTTCCAAGATGGGGTCACATAGACTACTCAGGCTCCACGTCCTCAGCGTGAACCTCAAATCCTTCCCATAACATCTGCCACCATACATCCATCACACCTACAACCTCACATCATCTAGCAATCTCCCTTTCACGTGCTTCACCATACTTGAGTCATCTCTCCTCCCTTTCTTTCTCCGCCGCAACATCTGCCATCTTCCTCCACCCTAGCTTCCTCACCCAACACTCAGAATGGTTTAGCTGGCCATTGGGAAAGCCTCTAAACTCATGGTAATCATCAAGATCTTTAGAGCCAGAGGGACAACACATAGAAATGATCCTCTGGGCTCCCTCAAAAACTCAAACTCAGCCACCTCTGGACAAGAATATGTGGAAATGGTGTACTCCAGAGTGTAGCTAGCCAATACTCCTTTCCACCAATGATCCATAGCATGGGTCCATGTTATCAGATCTACATCTTGTAGCCTTTGGTACTCTTCTTGGGTCCACAGATGTGATCTATAATGCCAACTTGATCTAGATGCATAGGCTGAGAGCCATTCATACAGTTCCACAGGGAAACAACAAAAAAAAAAAGTTTCATACAGATCATGGTAGAGATTTTCTTCTACCCATCTACGTGCATTAAACTCAGGTCCAGTGTTGAATCTCTGAGAAAATTCATCCTCCATGCTCTTGAACCATGATTCAACACTTCTCCAACATTAACCATTCTGTCATTACTCATTACACAGATCATGATGTATGCTAAAATCCCACTACAACTTTGAAAAGAGGTCCCAGAAATGGAACCAAGATGTAGTCATTTTTACTCCTATCACAAAAGAAAGGAACCCCATGCATGCACCGACCTATCACCCAATGAAAGTTGAGTGCTCACCCGAGGCACGCACGTGCATGGGTACCGAGTCTCTCTTTTATGTGAGTTTAGTGGGATACATCATCTATGATTAGTGTAAGAGATTTTAGAAGGGAAGTTAAGACATGCAAGAACCATAGGGCTCAGAATGGCCTCTAGATCCTTGCAGTCATTTCAGATCGAGTGCTTAACAGAATCCATAACATGTATTGTGATAGAAAGAAACATACAAGCATTCATACTTAGCATGAAAGGAAAGAGAACTCATAAGAGAGAAATATGCATCAGAACCATTGATATTCATGTATATATTATAACAGGTAACCTTATTACATCCATGGAACCATTACAGAGGGTCACAGAGAAGCAGACCATAGTCATGCATTACACTGGACTTAATGTAACTAAGCTACCCAAAAGAAAATTTACAACCCCTAGGCCTAGTGCATTCTCTCCCAAATACAACTATTCACTAACAGAGTCCTCACAGCATTTTTATAGAGCTCCGCTCACTCTCTAGGTGTCTATATGGATATATGTATGTATATCTCCATGTGTCTCTCTATCTGTCTCTCTACAGCGCTTGTATTTATAGCTTTCCTAGACTTCCAACTCACCCTCCAGCACCCTCAGATCTCGGTGCCAAGTGTCTGAATGTGGTCCTCCATGTGAGCATGCTTCTCCAGGCCTGAGCTCTCCACTTCATTCCATGATGTTCTTCTAGAATATTCCATCACAAGCATGCTCCTTCCTGGGCCAACCTGTCACCAGAGCTGGCATCTTATCCACATGCAACCGGGTCATGCTTTTCATGTGTTCTACTCTGGACGTCCAAAATGACTAAGTCATAAGACAAATGGGGCCAAAGTGACTATACAAAATAATGATTAAGAAAGACATAGGTCATAACCCACAAATAGTGGCAAACAATAGGAAACAAGAGGTAATAGATAAACATGGTTGTATAGTATCCTGCAAGAAAAATGTTACACATGAAGCACTCGTTATCATGTTAGAAAGATAAGGATTATGTCAAATCATGTATATATTAACAAAAGGTAAAGTGAAATAACAAGAAGTAATAAATATTGTAACAATAGGACTTATGATTGTGAAGTATGAGATTAGTAAATATATATGTCCCCGAAGCCTTGGTTGGATTGGTAAAGAGATATGTTGAGCATCATGCATCATGTAAGAATTTTTAAAGGTCTTACATTCACCTCAAGATACCATGTTAGTGTGCATGTGTGTATAGAAAAATATAATAACATTAAGTATCCACTAGCATAGGAAACAAGGTGAAACATGTAAGAAGTATAAGAAAACAAGAGTAAAGGAAACCAAGATGTGTAAATTATGTGTGAAAGTGATGGAGTGTTGTGATATGAAAGATATGTATATAAGGGGATCCATGTTACCCTCCGGTGGATGTGTGTGACGTGAGGTTCATGTAGGAAATGATCCCTCAAGATTCAAATATGAACCATAGAACAAGAGTTTGTCATCGATGGTGAGGTAAAGTATGTAGTAGTAACATTGTATTGTATAGATAGAAATAATTAATGGTATAGAAAGAAAGTGAGGAGGGGGAAGTATGTGTTATCCAAAACGAGCCCCAACTTATTTTGGCTAACTTTTTCTTCATTCTTTCCTTCCTTGTGCTTCAAATTCAATTTTCACACATTTTAATCACTCAAAAGATTCTGGAAATGGCTTCATCAAATAGGATTTTTCTTCCCCTTTCTAGAAAGGTAAAGAAGTCCTCCTAACTCGTATTTTTTGAGTTATGGCTCGGTGGAGTTTGGAGGGAAATTTTCCCTAGGCGGGCCCACGGAGGTAAGGAAGCATTTTTGCCAAGGAGATTTGGTGGAGGCGTGGAGAGAAATTCACCACTTAGCCCTTTTGAGGTTAAAAGGGACAAAGAAAAATTTTGGCCCGCAGGCCCAATGAAAAAAGGAAGCGGACTCGCAGGGCTAGGGAGAAATTATTGACACTTAGCCTTTTTGGCTAAAAACTCAAAGGCATGAAATGAACCCATGGTCCCATCAACCAATAGGATGGCACCACGTGTCCATGTCAACAGCGCCATGGCGGGGATGGGGAAGAAGTAAATTTCTTTTGCCTTTTTGGTCTAAAAGGTTGAAGGCAAGAAATGGAACTACATCTCCGTAACAAATCAAATAATACCACATGTCTCAGAGCGGCGGGGCCACGGAGGATTTTTGGAAAATTTTCCAATTTCATGAAAAAGGGGAAAAATGATTCTTTTGAAGCCACAGATCATCTAGAAGGCACCACGTGTCATGAATACCTGAGAGGCCATAGAGATTTTTGGGGAATTTTTCCAAAAGAGATAAATTTAAAGTTTGACCCCGCCGACCCCAATTTTGACTTTGTTTTTTACCAGTTTTGCCCTAAATCTTCAGATGGGCATATCTTTCGATCCAAAGATCATATTTGTGAAAAATCAAACTCATTAGAAATATCTTGATCTCCTCTATGCATTGGAGGCATAAAATGTCATTTTTGTGGGTTTCAAAGAAGAAAAATTCAGAAACATCTTTCATGCCTTTAATGTGAACCAGATTGCTTCAAATGAGTCATTTTTGCTCAATCCACCATGGTTTCCTTCTCCCACATGCCAAGGATGAAGAATCAACTTGATTTGATGGGAAAAAACCCTAAAATGTCTTCTCACACCATTAAACCAAGATCAGATCACTTTGAGAGCTGCGTTTTGCTAAAATTCATCATTTTTCTTCCAACACGTAAAATAGAAATAGAGGAATTGATTTGACAGGTTTGCAAGCTGATTTGAAAGGGATTAATGGCAGATGGTTGAGTTAAATGATATGATTTTCTCCCTCTTCTAATTTCTCTCTCTTTGCTTCAGTTATAAATGGAAAGGATTTAATCCTTTGTTTTGTTGGATATCCTTGCTCTTGCAAGCTCTTCTTTTCTCCTTAGTAGGTGGATTTGAAGGAGTTTCAGACCTCCCATGAAGACTGCAGCACGTTTTTTGCCTCTCTACCAATGTAATGCATTATATCAAACTTGGGAATGATAATGCATGTTCTGTGAATGATTTTCCAATCCTCTCATGCATTTATTATTGTCCTCTGATCTTTCATTATATTTTAGCAATCTGTGCATGTTTTGATGTTGCATCTTCATGATCTGTGTCTATTTTGCAAAACAATAAGTTCAACACTCCTTTGGTGTATCACCATTCTATTTTTTTAGTTTTGTTTCCATTTCCATGTTTTCTCTCAACCCCATCTCCTTGGTAGTTGTTAGTGCAAAATCACACAGACACCCAAATGAGTTATGGATATGATTTTCTAAGGTAATTCATTTGGTGTGATTGCAAAACATTGAGCTTTCCCAAAGTGTGGGACCTTTGCAAATGGGGAAAGCTCTCCGAGAGAAGGTTGGTTCCTCTTCCTAAACTACACCGCCACAAGCTATTCTAGTGCGGGCAAGCTAATCTAACCTAATCTAACTATGTCAAGAGAGAGAGAGAGAGAGAGAGATAAGAGGGGAAAATCGATTCTACACTAAAACGGTGATACACCAGAGAAGGAAAATGTTGATAATCTATCAAAACTTCCATGAAACAAAGAGAGGTGAGTAATGGAGAGGATGGATAAGTACATCACAGACCAAAGATGGATTTCACACAAAAAATGTTTCAAAACTTCATGAACACATCTCCAAAACCCAATGAACATCCAAACATGCATAAATACCTGTAATGAAGAGAGGCAAGAAGAAAACAACCAAAAAATGAGCAAGGATGGACAAATGCATCACAAAACACATTTTTTATTGCTCTAGAAGTTTTCACAGAACATCATTTCATGGGTAAGAGGTAAAAATGCCATTACATAGTAGGGGAGGAGGTTCAAACTCCATTTTTGACCCTGGGGAAGAAAAGAAGGGAGAGGTAGAGAAGAAGGATGAACAACATTTTCCTTCTCTCTGGTGTATCACCATTTTAGTGTAGGCTCTGTTTTTCCCACTTTTCTCTCTCTTTATCTCCTTGGCATAGTTATATTAGGTTAGATTAGCTTGTCTGCACTGGAATAGCTTGTGGTAGTTAGTTTAGGAAGAGCAACCAACCTTCTCTGGAGAGATTTCCCCATTTGCAAAGGTCCCACAATTTGGGAAAGCTTAATGTTTTAAATCACACCAAATGACTTTGCCTTAGAAAAGTAGATCCATAACTCGTTTTAGGGTGCTGTGATTTTGCACTAACAATTTTGTCCCACCAGGCATGCCAAAACTGTTAGTGAAAATTCACACCACCCCCAAATGAGTTATGGATCTAATTTTCTAAGTAAAATTCATTTTGTGTGATTTCACAATATCAAGCTTTCCCAAAGTGTAGGACATTTGCAAACGGGGAAAGCTTTCCAGAGAAGGCTAGTTCCTCTTCCTAAACTACCTGCCACAAGCTATTCCAGTGCAGGAAAGCTAATCTAATCCTAATATAACTTCTAAGGAGACAGGGAGAGAAATAAAACTAGAAAAAATAGAGCCTACACTAAAACGGTGATACACCAGAGAAGGAAAATGTTGATCATCTATCAAAACTTCCATGGAAACAAAGAGAGGTGAGCAATGGAGAGGATGGACAAGTGCATCATCGACCGAAGATGGATTTCACACGAAAATGTTCCAAAACTCCATGAACACAGCTCCAAAACTTGCAATGAACATCCAAACATGCACAAATACCTTGTAATGAAGAGAGGTAAGGAAAACGATCCAAGGATGGACAAATGCATCACAAAAACACATTTTTTATTGCTCAAAATTTACATAGAACATCTTTTCATGGGTAAGAGGTAAAAATGTCATTACAGAGCAAGGGAGGAGGTTCAAACTCCATTTTCAACCTTGGGGAAGAAAAGAAGGGAGAGGCAGAGAAGAAGGATGAACAACCTTTTACAAATGAGCCAAAACTACCTTTTTATCATATGAACAGAATGAAGGAAATGAGAAAATACAGGAAAATTGATTTGACATTTGCAACCACCAACAAGATTCATTAAAACAGCAAGGGGACTATCAAAAATCAATTTTTCGATGCATTTGGCCATGCTGGAGAAGAAATGGATGCCATACTTCATCAATTTTGGTGGTTGGGAGTCGGTTCTATGTTTTTTCCCATGCTAGAGACATTTTAACATTTTTCTCCCACAAAAGTCCATCAAAATGTAAAATTGAAGTGTCCATCATGTGGATAATTTCAACATATTTCCAATGACACCAAAATCATGAAAAAACAAGCTCTAGTTCAAAATATATGGTCCTTTCAAGATTTAGGGAAAAACTAGTAGAAAATAGAGTCAAAGTTGGGGTCGGCGGGGTCAAACTTTAAATTTTTCCCTTTTGAAAAAATTATCCAAAAATCTCCGCGGCCCCTCAGGTCCGCACAACACATGGCACCTTCTAGAGGATCCGTGGCTTCAAAACAATCATTTTACCCCTTTTCACAAAATTGGAAAATTTTCCAAAAATCTCTACGTCCCGCCACTCGAGACACGTGGCATCATTTGATTGCTTGGCAAGAATGCGCTCCATTTTTCACTTTTACATTTTTCACCACTTTGGAAAAATTTCCAAAATCCTCCCGACACCCCGATCCTCACCGATGGATGGACACGTGGCACCTTTCTATTAGATGTAGAACCTTGGTCATTTTCCTTTCATTCTCCTTTACCAGATCCGCAGGCAATTCCAATTCTTGACTTTAACCCTTTTGCCCAAAAAGGCTAAGTGGCAAAATTTTCTCCCTGCCCCGCGAATGCACTTTGTTCCTCCTTCGGGCCTGTGGGCTAAAATTTGACTTTGATCGTTTTAACCCCAAAAGGACTAAGTTCCAACTTTCTCTCCATCGCCTGAGCCTCTTCGGCACAAAACTCTCCCAAGCTCCGCTGGCCCGCCTAGGGAAAATTTCCCCTCCAAAATCCACCGAGCCATAACTCAAAAAATACAAGGAGTTAGGAGGACTTCTTTACCTTTCTGGAAAGGGGAAGAAAAATCCTATCTGATGAAGTGATTTCCAAAATCTTTTGAGTTCTGATGCATGCAAAAAAATCCATTTTAAGTAATAGCAAAGGAAAAGGAGGAGGAATTAACCAAAATAAGCATGGGCTCATTTTTGATAACATTAGTTTTAGAGTAGGAATTTTGAATCGAACCTCTACAAAATTACATGCATATACCTAAATAGAGGAGTAGGAACCAACCTCAATCTGGAGATTTTTCCCAATTTGCAAGGTCCCACACTTAGGAAAACTCCATGTTGCGCATTCACACCAAATTTACCATTTCCCAACAAAGAAATCTAAAGGTCAATTTGGGGGTGCTTTGTGAATTTTCCTAACAGCTTTGGCACACCTAGTGGAACCTTAGAAGTCTTCACTTCATTACAACAAGATTGATGTGCACTTGTTACAATTTCAAGCTTATTAAAAGCTTCAATTTGTACATCCGGAAACTCCATCTGGTAAACAACTCATTCTCTGAGTTACAGACATGTTTTCTGATCACTTCTATTCATCCTTCTTTCCATATTCTTTCATTCTTTCCATTATATGAAGTTGTGAAATCATGACTTCATTTCCATCATGGAATTCACATTCACAATAGCAACAGTACATTCCACCTCCAATGTGCTTTACAACTCCTTCAAATCAGCATTTTGAGTAGATTCAAGATCAACATGCATACCCATATGAGCAGCAGTGCCAAAATCAGTTTGGCTATGGATCTTTCCAAGAGTAGGGGTATGCATACAATGAAGACAATCAAATGCAAGATGCTGGTCTGCTGGAAAAAATCCAAAAAATGGAGATTGGCATGGTGCAATCAAGAGAAACAGCTCAAATGAAGGCTTTCAAAATTGGTTGCAGGGCACCTTGTCCATGGGTTGGCCCTTTTCCAAGACACTTCAGCCCTCAAGAGAAGCTGGACTTCATGGTGGAGATGCTGCCCCAACTTGCAAAATGGACTAAAGGGATAGAGGTGTATGAGAGGTGTATTCAACAACCTTGTCAATGGGTAAGCACACCACCTCATACTCTTTCTTTTCCCCCTTTTCAATCTGTATCATTTCAGCAATGTCAAGTTTCAAGCTTCCCATCTATTGTCCCAAAAGTTGATTCCATTTCTCCATCCCCTAGTCTTCCACCTCATCTCAATTCTTCTATCCTTTTCCCTTCCAAACATTCATCCCCTCCACAAGAGCTAAAATAAATACCTTCCACTCCAAGGAAACAAGAAGTTTCATATCTTCTACCACCACAAACAAATGAAAAAATGGTTGAATCCCAACCCACTCCTTCTCTTGCATTCCCAATTCCATGTGGAGAAGAAGAAATTTTAAAAATTAGTCATGAAGGACAGTAAGAAGAAGAAATGGTTAAAATATTGGTGATCTTAGCTCTTAGGTTTGGGATAACATATATTCCTTTGTTGGTCAAGCCTTTAGAGGAGGCCAAAGATGAAGATTCAATGGTGGTTAGGACTGATTTTGTTGTAGCAGAAGAAGAGCAAAAAGAAGAAGCAAATCAGCAATCAGTTTTCTCATAATGTAGTGTTTAGGTTGGCACTTTGTTTGAAAATAATGATGATCCAATTGAGGTTGTAAAATAATCCATGGAAGGAGAGAAGCAATCAGCTAAAATTCCCATTGGAAAGGAGCAAATGGGTGAGACCAAATCAGTGGTCAATGAATCCATGATAGAGGAAAGCTCTAAAAGAGATCTTGCAGCCCCAACTTGTCCTCTAGAACAAAAAATTATAGAGTTTGATTTGAAAAATTCATGTTAGAGGAAGATTTCAATCAAGAGCAAGATGTTCTTTAAGAAGCGAGAGGAAGGAGAAGATGCTACAATTCCAAAAGAAGAGGAGTGCATTCCAGGTTGTGGAGGAGAAAAATGTAGGTCCAAGAGCTTTGAACTCAAAATAGGATATATAAGAACCTTCAGTTCTTCCTTCCACTTCATCTCTCTCGAGCTCTAAATTTGGAGAAGAGTTTTATCTTTCAAACTTCATGTTGGAGGATGAAAGAAACCATGGTAAACAAGTTTCTGATCAAGAGAACACCATGGAGGAAATTGAACATTTCTTTGCTGGCAATGATGAGACAATTTATCTGTCGATTTGGAGGACTGTTTTGATGGAGAGGAACTAGTTGAAATCACATTGTTTTCTCCTTCATCATCCACCTTCCAAGCACATGAGCCTACTATCATGGAGGATAAATTTCAATTACAGTAGCCTACATCTTATAGCAGCTCTTTGGAATCAAGGTTGGAAGATATTAATCTTCCATGTTCTTCATTAGAAGAGGAAGAGAAAGAGCATAAGGGTTCCACCATTTCTTCCACACCATCCATTCAAGAAGGTCTACAAGAGGACTCCATTTTTGGAGTTAAAAATCAGAGAAATGGGCACATCCAAAGGATCATACCATTCCCAATTAGGTACTTGGCTGCATTGGAGCTAAAACCATCATGCTTGCTTCTAAGCATGAGGATGATATGAACATTAGACAAGGATCAACTTCAATACCTCTATAATCAAAATGTAGAGAAACTAAAAGAGGTATTCAATTCATTTTCAGTTGAAACCTTGCTAATTTGGGTATAAGACTAGCTTCTTGTTGATTTTCCACTCATCTAACTAGCCATGTTCGAGTGCCAAATCAGTTACATGGCTGCCAATTTTGAAGAAAGGAAGTTATTTTGCATAACCAATCACGCGGGGTTTGTTTAGCTTACCTTTACTTCCAGCTTAGAGTAGTGTAGGTAGGTTTTCTTTTAGTAGAAGAAGTGATTTTGCATACTCTGCATGTTCCATTTGGAGCATGTATGATTTTCAGTTTGTACATAGTTTTTGGTGTTGTTGTATTGCTCTTGCATAGTCCATTCCGTGGCATTTTGGTGAAGATCAATTTCAAGTTTCAGTGGGTTTCCAAGTGACTTAGAGGTCAGAATTTTAGAGTTTAGATCAAAATCAGTTTATCAAGCTTGACTCTATGCCCAATGGATGCAACAAAGGCCACTGATCATTCATCTAGTAGGTAGATGACCCCTCTGAGTCACCAAAATTGTTATCCAAAATGAGCCCCTGCTTATTTTGGCTAACTTGCCTTCATTCTTTCCTTCCTTGTGCTTCAAATTCAATTTTCACACATTATAAGCACTCAAAAGATTCTAGAAATGGCTTCATCAGATAGGATTTTTCTTCCCCTTTCTAGAAAGGTAAAGAAGTCCTCCTAACTCCTTGTATTTTTGAGTTATGGCTCGATGGAGTTTAGAGGGGAAATTTTCCTAGGTGGGCCCATAAAGGTAAGGAAGAATTTTTGCCAAGGAGATTTGGCAGAGGCGCAAAGAGAAATTCACTACTTAGCCCTTTTGGGGTTAAAAGGGACAAAGACAAATTTTGGCCCACAGGCCCGATGAAGGAAGGAAGTGGACTCGTGGGGCCAGGGAGAAATTGTTGACACTTAGCCTTTTTGGCTAAAAACTCAAAGGCATGAAATGAACCCGCGGTCCCATCGACCAATAAGATGGTGCCACGTGTCCACATTAGTAGCACCATGGCGGGGTTCGGAAGAAGTTAAGTTTTTTTCCTTTTTGGTCAAAAAGGTTGAAGGCAAGAAATGGAACCGCATCTCCACAAAGAAATCGGATGATGTCATGTGTCTCGGAGCGGCAGGGCCGTAGAGGATTTTGGAAAATTTTCCAATTTCACGAAAAGGGAAAAATGATTGTTTTGAAGTTGTAGATCATCCAAAAGGTGCCACGTGTCATGTAGACCTGAGGGGCCATGGATATTTTTGGGGAATTTTTCCAAAAGGGAAAAATTTAAAGTTTGACCCTACCGACCCCAATTTTGACTCTGTTTTTACCAATTTTACACTAAAACTTCGATGGGCATATCTTTCGATCCAAAATCAAATTTGGGAAAAATTAAACTCGTTGGAAAGATCTTGATCTCCTCTGTGTATTTGAGGCATAAAAATGTCATTTTTGTGGGTTTTAAGGAAGAAAATTCTAGAAACGTCATTCATGCCTTTAATGCAAACCAAATTTCTTCAATGAGTTATTTTTTTAAATCTGCCATGGTTGCCTTCTTCCACATGCCAAGGATAAAGAATCAACTCGATTTGGTGGGAAAAAACCTAAAATGTCTTCTCACACCATTAAACCTAGATTAGATCACTTTGAGAGCTGCATTTTGCTAAAATTCATTATTTTTCTTCCAACATGCAAAATAAAAAGAGAGGAATCAATTTGATAGGTTTGCGAGCTGATTTGAAAGGGATTAATGGTAGATGGTTGTGTTTCACCTGATTCTTAGAAATTTCTTAGAAAAATGATGAAATAGATAGGGTAATAGGCATAGGAGGAAGACCTATTGAGATGTTAGTTGGTAGGTCATTGCATGTGTATGACTTCGGAATCCACAATTGATCATGAGAACTTCCTTTTTTCTTAGAAGAACTACCTGAAATGGAACACAAGACCACCGAATAAAAGTTAAACAATATATGTAGTGGTCTGCTTTAGCGTGTGCTAGATCGAAGAAGTTTTATACTTCCTAGACGTCACAATCCATTGTTTAAAAAAACTTAATGTTGGTAATAAAGTAAATCCTACTGTAGTAAAAAATGATTTAGGTATCTCATTCATCTACAATAAGAAAATTCATTCACAACAGGCTAGATATGATTGAATCTAAAGGTCAAGGTCATTGTTAGGATGTTGTTATTGGTCAGGGTCAGATTCTAGTCAATTTAGGGTATTTGGTGGTGGTTTTAGGTTCTAATCTAGGCTTATGATAAAAGACACAAAGACCAACGTCGCTTGGTTAACCGGAAATGGTCATGGGTGAACAGTCGGTGATGGTTGAGGTACAAGAAACTCAATAAGACTTGGTTGGGTGATAGATCCGAGGTTAGATGAAGGTGGAAGGGCAATGGCGAGGTTTGTATGGATCCTGGAGATGCACATGAATGATGAAAATCTAGGTATGGATAGTTCAATGGTGCGGGTAAAGAGGTGGTTGATTTTGCATGGAGATAAAATGGTGGGAAATGGAAATGAAAGAAGAAACTAATAACAAATGTAAAAGGATCTGCTCAAATGACAAGGAACCAATGCAGTTAATAGAAAAAAAAAAATTGTACGAGTTTGATGCCCAGTTGGTAATGGTGGGTGATCGAATGGACTTGGTGTAGTCTTTGGAACTTCCTCGGATGGTCCTATGAAGGCATGTGGTTGTGTGATTTCTTCAGTACGATTATGGGTGTTTTGATGTTGTTACATATGTTGGTTCTGCTTACATGCAGCTCTTGTTTCGTTACTTGTTCTCGAATATCTTCCTCTTTCTTAGAAATGTGCCAACCTCCAAAAACAATGTGCCAACCTCGAAATAAGGTTGTTTTGGGAGTTGAAAGGTAACTAACGGGAGTTACTTCTTAATCAAAGGGTGGTTAAGGGTAACTGGCATTGGTTATGGTGGTGTTTCCTAGGTTTACTAAACTAGGTAGATCCCCTTGATTTTCTAGGATCTCCTTTTGTTTTACCCATGGATTAGACTGGAAGCTTCCTTCTAACATTTGGTAATGTGGTTAGAGGGAATGTAGGCATTTATTTTTAGGGTTTGGGTAGGTTTTAGTTAGTTATGGCAACTTACTAAGAATAGGTCTTAGGGTGAGGTGGCTAGATGAGGTGGATGTGTGGGCATTATCTCAATTAGGATATTTAAATAATAAATATGGTGAGGATAATGAATTAATTTAATTTAAATAATTAAATTAATATTAAAGTGGGGTGAAGGGAGCCATGGTTAGGTGAATGTGTTCAAGGTATTTATTTTACGGGGGACCAAGGGGAGTGTGACCTAATTTTAGTGTCTACGGGTTGAGTTAAATGATCTGATTTTCTCCCTATTCTACTTTCTCTCTCTTTGCTTTAGTTATAAATGGAAAGGATTCGATCCTTTTTTGTTGGACATTATTTCTCTTGCAAGATCTTCTTTTCTCCTTAGCAGTGGATTTGAAGGAGTTTCGCACCTCTCATGAAGACTGGCACACTTTTTTGCTAGTGTAATGCATTGTATCAAACTTGGGAATGATAATGCATGTTTTGTGAATGATTTTTCAATACTCTCATGCATTTATTATTGTCTTCTGATATTTCATTATATTTTATCAATTTGTGCATGTTTTGATGCTGCATTCTCCATGATCTCGTGTCTATTTTGTAAAAAAAAAAATTAGCACTCCTTTGGTGTATCACCATTCTATTTTTGCTTAGTTTTGTTTCCATTTCCATGTTTTTCTCAACCCTATATCCTTGGTAGTTTTAGGGTAGGAATTTTTAATCGAATCTCTAAAAAATTGCATGCATACACCTAAATAGAGGAGTAGGAACTAGCCTCAATCTGGAGAGTTTTCCCAATTTGTAATGTCCCACACTTAGGAAAACTCCATGTTGTGCATTCACATAAAATTGACCATTTCCCAACATCAAATTTGAAGGTTGATTTGGGGGTGCTATGAATTTTCCCTAACATTATGATGCCCCCAAATGTGTATATCAGAAATACTAGAAAATAGATGTGATCATTGTGAGCAAGAATAGAGAATATGTATAGTGAATGAAAGGATGTATACCATATATATATATATATATAGTAGTATGTGTATCATGAATAGAAGGATCCATAAGTAAGCATGAGGATCAAAGCATGTATGGAGTGGCATAGGAGTGGAAAGGGAAGCCATAAGCATAAATAGATGTATAAGGTGTGCTCATAGTGTAGATAAGATAAAGTTTTGCTAGAAAGATTGACTTGAAGTGCAAAGCAAAAGTAAGGTATATATGTGTATGTGAGTAATATGGATAGGAAATTATTGATTAGAACATGTAAATATGGGGGGAAATATCAATAACCCCAAGATTCAAAGTGATGGAGATCTATTTGATGATGGTAAAGATACCATGTCATGGTGGTAGATGTTGAAATTTGTTCTAGTTATTGACATAGATATTATCTAGATCGAACAAAGGAATAATAAGTTTAATTTTAGGAGGTTGTTGAGGGATCTCAGTTTGTAGGTAGGGAATTGTTCGTTCATCCTTTGATGGTTTATTCTTAGATGGGACTTGTGGTGACTCTTACATTACTAGAGAAGGAATATGAGTGACTATTACATGATGCTTGCTAGACATTCAAGGATCAGATTTGGGAAACGATTGGGTTTTTGTAATTGGAGATGAGTGTGTAGCAGAATGTTGTGTAGAAAATGAAATAAATCATTAATTCTCAAGTTTCCTTATTCCTTGTTATAAAGTATAGAAATCATTGTCATGATGTCCATTAATTATATGATAATTATAAAATAGGTGACCTTTGTATTTTGTAAGTTGATAAGGAGGGTAGTAATGAGTAGGTGGCAAGGTGATTAATTGGTGATTGAGGAGCTTAGAGAGAATATCATGTTTCCTAGCATTTTGATCAAACTTGAGAGGTGCTTATTATAGTAAGACCTTGACCTTACTTATATGAGCACATGTAGTAGACATGGGATCAAGATGAGGTGTAGAATAAGAACTAGCATGGGCATGAGAAGCATCCTTGAGATGTTGGATTTTAGTTGTGAGGGATGTAATCGTGGTTTCATAACTTGAAATTTATCTTTAAAAAAGGTGTAAAGCTTGAATTGACTCGAAGATGGATTGATTAGTTGTGTTATCGGAATAATAGGGGGGTTGAAGATACGATTGAAAATTGCACTTACTTGTGAAGGTGGTGTATCACAAGGGAGGTACATTATATGTATGGATTTTTTGAGAGCATCTTTACAAATTGGGTGCTTTTGAAGTAATTGATATAAGGAGACTTGAGGAACTTTAGAGGCCATTATATGAAAGAAAGGTAATTTTCAAATAAGAGCCCTAGAAAGTGACCTAGAGGATAAGACCAAGGATGAAACCCTAGGAAGAACTATGCATATTATATGTATGATAAACAATAGATGGAAATATGAACCCTAATGTAACTAGGGTTTAGGGTTAGGGAAAGACAAATCTGATAGAATAGGAAAATAAGGATCTGAGTGGTCGATCATGAGTTGGGGTTCACCAAATGATTTAATCTAATTTGAATTAAACCTTATTTCATAGTAACTTACTATAACAAATGATATTCAGATGATTAAGTACAGCAATATAAAAGTACTAAGAATTCAAATATTTAAAATCCTAAAAAATGAGAGAGGGATGATGACTTAGTTTATTCTATACAACTTGGGAGTGATTGAGACTATGTATCTTCTTTAATAGGCTAGAAACAGTGTCAAAATTACTCATCAAGGGTTCAAAACCCATGAACATATATGAAAGAAGAATATGTAAGAGGGAAGGAGTGCTCCATCTACTAATGACTAATTCGAGTGCATGTGTTTGCTCAAATTTTTGGAATCGGGTGTTTTTGGGTCGGAAGATCTTCTTTGTTGTTGTTTTCTCTTTACCACTCTAGTTTTTTTAGATCGTTGATCACACCCGTAGCATGTAAAACAAATGAATAGATGCACATTCCCACAAACCACATAAAAATCTTAGAAAAAATATGCAGAATGTGGACTCAGACTCGACCCCCAGAGTCAACCAAAGAGTTAATTTATGACCAAGTTTTGAACCACACCTCGACTTTGTGTAGTTCTATGTGTATATGTGTGTCTATATCTCATGCCCATGTTTCTCTTGTGTAAGTTACACAACGATATTGGACTAGATATAGACTATCCCAAATATGTAAAATGTGTGTGATGGAATATAATAAAATCCCCTCCTATGCAATGTATGCAGATCAATGTATCCCTTGATCCTTGTATGGATGTGCTAGATATGTAGTTTGTAGTACTCTTGTGCCTTTTTGAAAGCTTAGGTGGTGATAGATAATGTTTATAGTGTTTTCCCTTATTAGAGAGAATTAACTAAGTATATATATGATTCCCTCATTTCAATTTCGTGATTAACAACTAAAAGGTAGATCCAAAGTGTTAAAAGGTGACCAAGAAGTGAAAAGGACATAAAAGAGTAAGAAGAAAGAGAGGGACATGAGCACCTAGGAGGGACAAGAGCACCTAGGAACTTATGTCCTAACCAGGTGCTAGTGTCTAAGGTCATCAAAAGGTAAATCACTCAAGTGTCAATAGAACTATAAGATGTGTAAAGCTAAAAGGATGCTTAGTCAAGCTTAGAAACAATAAAGTGAAAGAGATAAAGCAACCAAAAGGCCAAAAGGAGTTTTCAACCACTAGTTTTATTTCTTATGAATCATGTATACATTAGTATGCTTTAGGACCTAGAAATGTACCCAAGTGCATAGATTTTGTGTCTACAAAGAACTACCCCTCTCACTTCCAAACAAAAAGGTAGTAAAATTTGAGTTATAGGTAGGATAAAGTCTTGATAATGGTTCAATTGATCTTATAATGTTTTTTTGAGTCAAAATCATATAATATTTGACCCCAAAACATTATTCTAAGCCTCTGAGGTGAAAAAAATAACTGCGTGTCCAAATTTAGACATCTAGTGCAAAATTTGTTTTCCATTTTTATCCCAGTCACACTTTGGACACTCTTCTATCCTCTCCTCCACTAAAATACAGGGGAACATGAGGGACACAAAATTATGACCTCATCCTCCTCCCTAAGTCTCCCTTTGGACACCCATGTGTCTCAGGTGTCCCCACTTTACCCTTTGTCCCCATGGTGCAATGGAGACAAGGGGGACACCAAAGTGTGACCTATATCCTTCTCATAGGTTACACTTTAGTTTCCATAGTGTCCCCATTATCCCCCAAAGGACAAGGGGGACACAAAAGTGCAACCCAAACATTCGTGTATCCTTTAGACCCCGTGCAACCACATACAACTCCATCTGTGTAATTTCCTAGCCACCTCATCTCATTCACCACACACCAAAAGATTCCACTTATCACCATCTAGTGCAAGTCACACTTTGGTTTCCCTGGTGTCCCCTTTTCCCCCTTGCACCATTTACAAACCCTCAGTCACTTCATTCTAACCCAAGTTAAGTGTGTAATTAACGGGTGAGTTAAAAACATAATAAAACTTCATTAACTCCTCACTCATCACATAGCCATTTTTCATGACAATTTTCTGCTGTAACACCCTCAAAACTCCATTTTCACCTATAAATCCTTCCAAAATTCTTCCAAACATCCATAGCCACCAAAAACAAGAATTTGATCATAACTCTTTAATTGAGAGTCTGATTACCATGAAAATTTTCCAGAATCTCCCTCTCCAAAACACCTTTGGGAAGAATGTGAAAAAAATTCATTAATTCCCTAGATTTTTTTACAATATCAAACCTTAAAACATGCTTTTTAATTTTCCAAAGATCCAATGATGGAAAATCATGAAATTTGGAGTAGAAGATCCCAAAGGTGCAAAATAGAAGATTTTAACAATGGTTTCATTACAACCTAACATTAGTAAGTGTAGTTTCTAAAAAAGTAGGTATTCAAAAAATTAGGTTGCTAAAAATACTAATTTTCCCAAAGTGATGAATTCTCAACATTTGTGATATCCTGAAAAAGTAAAAAACATCATAAAAGGTAATTCAGAAACTTTCTAAAAATAACAATATTCAAGAAAGTGGGCATCTAAAAATAGATTGTTTCTAAAAATAGAAAACCTTCAACATTTACAATTCTCTGAATAATCCAAAAACATAAGAAGACAAAACTAGTGAAAACTTGCTAAAAATAGTAGTGTTGGATAGGACCTGTTAAAAATAGTAAGTCTCGGAATTAAGCCCAAAAAGTTGTGGCATCTCTAATTTTTCTTATATTCTTACTTTTTGCCATCATCACAGTCCTAGAAGTTGTTTCTGGACCAAATAGGAAAGAAACCCCCCACTAGTTCCCAAATCATCAGTTCTAAGGTGATCTCTGCAAGGTACAACTTAATTCAAGAAGCTAAAATGATGAAAAAAGATCACCATGAGTGATGTTAGAAATCATCTCGAGGCTCAAAAACAATGCATACCTCTTGATAGTGTTTCTAAACACTTAATTAGTGTTTGGTGATGAGCTTAGTACAGTTTATAGGTCAAAAACATGTGATTCATCCTCAAGTTCCATTCAAGGATCAATCCTTATATCTAGAGAAGGAAATCCATTTCCACGAGGATAAAATTGAGAAAAAGGTGTCTAGATGTTATAATGAGGTTTACAATCAGGTGACATCTTAGTCAAGGAAATGAATTGTGAAGTGAAAAAGGGTGTCATCATGTTCAAAAGTGAAATGTGAAGCTCATGGAGTAAATTGAGGGTTATCTTCCATCATGTGTGAAGGGTAAAGAAATAATTTATTCCCATGGGAGACGTATGATAAGAAGGTACATGAGAATCTGAAATTTGATTCCATTTCAGAAGTACTATGGAGTCAGGAAGGGTAAATGGGTGATCTTCATGTGAAGCACCATGTATGCAAGAATAAGAAACCATCTCAGTTTCACTTGATGCCATTCACATAATAGTGTTCTTAAATACTCACTCAAAACTTGGTAATGTGATCACACCTTGAAGGAATCAACAATGCAACCAAACCTCCTTTCAATATAACCGAGGGCCATTGGACAAGAATATTCGAAAAGAAAGATGATGAAAAGAGGGCACATAGAGGTTCCCTATTCTAGGAAGCTTCATAAGAAGGTCATAATCATTGAAGATCCCATAGATCCTCTTGAGCCATGTGAGATTGATCCATTATGGCCTCCCATTCTTCATCAACATCCAAGCATGCCTTTCTCTCGTGTGGCGAACCTTCCTATAATGAGTGAACTATGATCCCTCATCGGGATCCTGAAAGTGTTCCTATGACTAGCATCATGTCTACTCCATAAGAGACATTCCCATGGATTCAAGAGTTATTCATAAATGAACCAAGAACAATACAACAAGCTGCAGTTCATGACATTGGATCCATCATAAAAATCTTGAGATCTAAGCAAAGCAAAAAGGCACATGTAACCTCTCGTCTCTTTAGTGGAACTTTTGGTGACTAGTATGTAGAAATTAGTATGTAGAAATTAGCTAAGATACACTAAGGTTGATTCCCATATGTTTAATGAATCTTCTACCCACATACTTTCTCAAAATGAGTAGTATAAACAAACATTTGAATAGTTAGAAGAGCATGTGAGAACTCTCACTTTGCTTATATGTAAGAATTTTTGGATCCTAGTGCAAGTAACACCTCCTTCCTGAAAAAGCTATCACTCCTATCAGTAGCTTTGACCCCAAAACAATCAAGAAATCTCAAGGTTACTCAATGCAAGGAAGGGCTAATGACAAGTGGGTTGAAAATATTCTTGAAAAAGGAAAAGCATTGTTGTTAGAGGTTCTCTCTCTATTCAAATATGTTCTTGCCACCATTTTAGAAGTGAAGAAAACAAGGGAGGAGATTGAAAAAGATAATATCCATTGGGATGATGTGTTACCACTTGTTTCTAAGATTATTTTCCTCAACTCCCACACTCTTGTGAGTAGGAATGTGTTCACATATGTTGTTGAGAATTTTTCCCTAGTTTTGATCCACACAATGAATGTTAGATATGACATGATAAAAGATGCCATATACAAATTTGAATCTAATCAATAATATGCCTTCAAATTTTTGGATGATGTTGGTAACTATGTTTTGAAGCTTGGATCCCTTCCACTCACTGATAATTCATCATCAAAGGACTCATTGATTCTAAGTGTTAGTCAAATAAGAGGAAAGTGATCCTCTCTCCCTCAACGAGGATACTTTAGAGTCGCTTTCCAACACGATAGCTCTATTTATAACATTATAAGAGATCACAATGAATGGTTTAATCATTGCAAGGATATTAATGATGTTCTCAAGACATGGATCAAAGTGTTGAGCTACATTTTTATTCCGAAGAAGAAATGTGGCACCCGCGATAGTCTAGTTTAGTAGAGAATTTAAAGGACGGGAGATCATTCTAAGAATTCTCCTCAAGGATCATGAATGGATAATTATTCATCATCAAAAGCTTCATCTTCATCAGATTAGTCAAACCTTCTCTCTCTATATCTCTCCTTTTTCTCTCTCCATATTCTAATTTTCCATTAAGAATGCACTTTTTCCCTATTTTTTCTTATTCACTTAAGTGACCTTCAACATTAACATTGTAAGAGTCCTTTTTCACTAATAAGGAAAATAATCACTTTTGTATCCTAGGAATATGGAAGGTCACAAGTGATAGGGATAGGTGAAAATTCATGTGGGGTAGATGAAGATACATTTTTGTATGTTATAAATTGGAATGGCTTCTCCATTCTAAAGGGTTGGCAATTGTTGATTGATTGTAAATTTTTAGATTTACCACTACTACATCAAGCAATAAAAGTTACATTTCTTTGATTATGTTCGAGCTTAATTACATTTTTTGTTCTTCTAATTAAATGTGGACCTAATCTGGTTGATGTATGTGAATTATGTAAGCCTACTCACAACATTAACCCTCTCTCCTTATTTCTCTAACTCCCCTTTATCTCCCTTCACAACAAATTCCTAACTTGTAATTTGTACAAGCACTTTGGCATGGGTGTAGTGGAGTATTCGTATGATTCCTAGCGTAATAGACACTTTGCACAATTTTAGGTGGTTTAAAATCAATAATGGGAGCCTCCTATACTCAATAAGAAGGGACTTGTTCCCATGATCATTGGTGAAAACTAATAATCTACACCGCAAAAAATTATTTCACCAACAAAAGGATTTGCAATATTAAATTATATCTTTTAGATTTTCTCAAACTAGGAGGATAATTGCAAATAGATAAATAATATAACCATGTTGTTTATCCAACTACTTTCATTAAGAAGACATGCTATGGACTATTCTTTATCTTCCTCTAATACATAAGATGCTTCTTGATCATTCTCATCATCAAAAGCCACTTACTCCCGAAATCCTCTTCCTCGAACCAATTTTGTGGCCTTTATAATGACATCATACTCTATGATTATTGTCACCCATAAAACTCTATTTTCGTTAATCTTAACTCCCGTAATGAAGTCTCTCACACTAGGATGTGTTGGAGCTCAAAATTGTACCCATCCCGATTATGATGAATTGGGGCTTTGAGGAAACATGGGATTGTCTCCAAGTGTTGGGACCTTGCACACTTGAGACAAACCTCTAGATAAGGTTAGTTCCTCTACCTATTTCTAACACTAATAAAAATCATGTGAAGTGAGATGCATCTACCTATCACTACTCTATGATTCCAAGGGACCAAGGTGAGAAGGATATGCATGAAAAGGGAAACCTAAACTAAAGGAGGTGATAGCAAGTAGAAATAGGGGATGAAAGTAGTTACCTTTAAGTGAAAATAAAGTAAAATGTGTGGAGGACAAACACACGTGTCACATTCTAAAACTCATTCACACATCTATTTTCATGGAGCATAATAAACAAAAACCTTGCAAGAGATATAAGATATGCACAATAGATCAATAGTGCAAATGAAGGCAAGAAGATGGAGTAAAAATTAAGCTAATGAAAATAATAACTACAAAACACAAATCGTATTGCTCTCGAGTGATGTATAATTAGTTACATAAGTGGAGGAGGCACGCATCTACATGCAAATGGCTCAAATTTTAGGCCTATAACTCAAAATGCAAAGGAACGAAGTCCTTAGCAAACTAAAGGGGTCCAACCTTTTTTAATGAGCATTGCTCCATAATTTATACAAGGAAAGAAGAGGAGGGAAAATTTAATTCAAAATTCTAACCACCAATAACCAGTATTGAATGCCTACAAATCCACCTAAAAATATTGTTAGATGTACCTCCCCATGTCTGTTTTTCTTATGGAAGAAGGAAAAAGGGAAAATAGAATAAAATCTAGGTGGTTGAGATAACTAAATATGTGTATTAATGTATTGAGATGCATTTCATTCTTTTCCACCTACCGTATCCCACAAAAATCTAATTTTGAAAAGTCCAAAGATGTAGTCCTTGTTAGCATCTTTCCAACAAGACCAAGAGCACACGGATCCAAGTTCTCAGTAGCAAAATTTATGGCAATCTAAAGGTCTATATTACAAGCTAAACATGCAATGACATGTGTCACACTCTAATCGGATAAAGGAGTTAGCTAACTATTCATTTGTTTTTTCCTTTCGCAACATGTCATGCAATGTTTTTCATAAGGATTTGGTGCCCGGTTAGCATGCTTTGATAGGTTACATGTGACACACTCAATTACTCGACGAGAATGCCACGTGGCATAAATTCTTAGTGTAGGAAAATGTACTTGGCACATACATAAGCAATAGATGTAAGAATGTAGAATATGGGCGCATAAAAGGGATGCATGAAGAAGTGGGAAGATAAGGCACATACCTGAAAAAGACATAATTATGAAAATGGGGCCACAACACTCAAATAAGGAATGTGTAGCAGCAAGAAATGAAAGGGAGGTGCGAGATAAATAATGTAAGGGACTTAGCTAAATTGGGAGGCAAGTCAAAGGTGCGTGCAAAGGGTGCATGAACTTTTTGGAAAGAAGGCAGTGTGTAAGGAGTGCCCGTAAAGGGATAATGGAGGAAGATAGAGGAATAAGGAAAAGGTAAAATCACACGAAGCTATGCGGGAGGGAGAAAAGGAAGAATAAGGCTCAAGGAAGAAGTTGGGAGGGTACGTAAGGGTGTGTGGAAGAACTACAACTAAGCACTATGTCAGAAACAACTAGATTGTGCACATAGCTTGGAGTCTTGAATTTCGAGTCAAAATGAGGATATAGGTTATCAAAATAACTAGTGGAGTTATTTTGGAAAAAAATTGGCAACTTTCGGGGCTATTTGCCAACTAGATGAAGAAGATCGAAGCCTTGTAGCATCCATTAGGTATGGAGTCTACCTGAAATTATGAAGTTTTTATTTTGTTGACATATGGATTTACACGCATGCAAATGACATGCAACAATGTGGGAGTGAAGTCCCTCCTCAATGAAGGTGAGGCTACCTTTATTGAAAATCAAAACTATATTTATGTAGTTCCCCGCCTCGGACAACGAAAAACACACCAAAAATGTGACTAAATTTTATTTTATTTTTGACGTGAACTAAAATAATACTAATGTTTTCTTCACATATCCCCGTTGACAATTATTTTATATGAATATAAATTTACCCGAATAAAATATTTACTAGTCCAAACCCAAATTTAATTATTTACTTCTATTTTAAGTTTACTAAGGCCATAATTACTAAGTCTATACCCCTTATTATTAAATTTACTTCTCACACTCCCCTTTTAATTTATTCTCCCATTCCCATAAAATCAATTTGACTTAAGATAGTGTAGGGTTAAATGAGAGCCCTAGGATAGATCAAATCTTGACCATTGATATCGAATTTATACCCTAAAGATGCCCTAAACATTTTTATGTTTACTTTTCTTTCTATTCTTATTCTCATTTTGTTTTGTGTTATCATTTGTAGGTTATTTGAGAGAGGAGCTTGTGAATGGCCATGAAGAATTCATTTGAAAGTAAACTACTTGAAACACATGAATCCATATGGATATAGGAATGTTTTATTTTATATATATTAGAACAAAGCTCTATTAGAGATCTAGGGAAGGTAGGATCAATGGTTTTGATGAAAAGAAAGAAAAAAAAGATTGGAGTGTGGGATCTACGTGGGTGCAAAAATGGTGCGGAGGTTGGGGTTTGGGAATTAGTTGGAGTGGTGCATGGTGCATGAGGAGCGGGGGTGTGAGTGGGAGTGAAAGGTGTAGGAAAGGGGGAAGAAGGATGGTGTGCGGAGAGAGGTCGTGGCCGGGGATAGGGGTGTAGGTCCGGGGCGGCGGTGGGAGATGCTCTACGTAGGTGCATAAGGAAGGAAGGGAAGTGGGGCGAGGCAGGCGTAGGTGTGGGGTCTGCCACTGGTGGGTGCACAGTGGGGGGGAGGGCTCGGCCCTCCCCATGTTCCATTTTTTTTTTTTTAGTTTTAAAATATTACCCAAACAAACTTTTTCTCTTTTTTTTTTTTATTTAAATTATTATTATCTAAAAATTGTTTATATACTATATTATATATATATATATATATATATATATATATATATATAATATATATTATTGTATATTCTAAAGTATCATATTATAACATATAATTGTATTAAGATAATGAATAATTTCTATACTATTTTAAGTATATAATATACTTATATGAAGTATATTTTAATATATCCATATTATGCCCTATGCAAAAAAATTATTAAATGTTGTAAAAATACAACTACGTTATGAGTATATTTTATAATCATATCCCAAATAACTATATCAACATATTTTATTATTATTATTTCACATGCTATGAAAAAGAGACTATTATAAATTGTAAAATGATAGGTTTTGTTTTGTAGGTCTTGTGGAAGACACACTCCATTCTTTCAACTAAATCTAAATTGTAAGAAAAAGATTATTTTCTCATTTGTATAAGTAAGGGAAATTTAACTTTGTATTTCAAATTTATGAGAGAGTTCTTAGAAACAAAATTAAGCTTAGTGAAAGAGGAGGTGTAATCACACTAGTTCACTAATAAAACCTTCTTGCTAAGTTAACATTGAAGAGAGTAAAACTAATATTGTTCTATTCACTATGTTTCAAAATTTACAAGAAGGAATGTATTTCAAGAATGAAAAAATATTTTCATCCAATAATGCTAAAAAAATGACATGAAGGAGATTAAAATAATAACAATTCTTCCAATAAACCAACTTTCATTTCAAAATAGATTTCCAACAATTTCATATTAAAGGAAATAACTATTTTACAAGATTTTCTTAACAAGGAGCTTAAGCTCACATGTACAACATAATACCCAAAACCACTTAACTACTTCAAGGAACCACATTACAAGCTTCTTTATAAGGTTGAAGAGAGATTGCTCTAGCAAATCATGACTCAAGTTTACAAGTAATCCAAATAAAAATGGAGAATTTTACAAGAAAATAAAGCTTCCACATAGCCATGTTCTTAGAGATACAATGAGAGTGATGCTTCACAAAAATTTGAGAGGACAAGGAGAGACCAAAATGCCACAAACTCCAACCATCTCTATACTTGAGCTCCAAACTTGAATACTTTACAAGAATCCAACTCCAAGAGAACAAGGCTTGTTTAACCACCCAACCTTTAGGCATCATTACATGCCTTTCCAAGGTTGGAAGACATGCTAGCCTCCCCCAAGCCCATGGGAAAGAGGACTAGCTTCCACAACTTTGCACAAGATTAAGGGAGACAAATCAACATTATTTTCACATATAAGACAAGACAAATACTAAGAAAAACACCAAATTTTTGCAAAGAAGGAAAGGAGGAGAAACCATATTCTACCTCCAAAATGGGGAAGAGAAGAAAGAGATCTCCAAGTGCCAAAAGTGTAGCCAACATTGGTTGCACATAAACAATAATCTCCACAACCTCCTTATTCCTCCAAAGTCATCAAACCCTCCTTATTTCTCCATCCATTCACCAAAATCCTTCTTGGGAGGATTTTCAAACCCAAAGGGTTTCCTCTCCAAGAATGGGGAAGGGGTTCAAACCATATGAACCACCTTCCCCACCTCAAACCATTTGAGGGGAGTAAAAAAAAATCCTACATGGCTTGCCCATCAAGCCATGAGGATTGAGAGGGAAAAATCCCTCTCTCTCCCCCACAAACTCCAAAATCCATCATGCCATATGATGGATGGAGAAAAAATAAAAACAAGTATAATCAACAAATAGCAACACACAAAAGCAACACACATTTTAAACAAAACAAGACTAAGATCTAACATAATATAAAACATAAAATGAGCTCAAGGAGCCTACCTCCAAAATCTCTCCAACACTCTAACTTTTCCACTTCTTTATCCAAGCAAGCTCTAGCTCCAAAATCCACAAGCCTCCAAGCAAAAGCTCCCAAAAAAAAGTTCTCTTCTTTCCCCATGAGGGAGAATTTGAAGAGAAGCCAACAAAATCCTCACAAATGAGGGGTGACATGTGTCACCCCTCTCTTCCCTCAAGGTCAAATATTCTCAAAATAAAAGAGAGAAAAGATAAAATATCTTTTAACCCTCTTCTCCCAAATTACCCAAAATGAAAAACAAAACAAACTTGTGCAACTTTTAACAAAACACACATACCCATCCACCTTACATGGATGTGACCAAAGGAGGAAAATGGGAGGGAAACTCCCTCTATGCCTTGGAATTAAGCCCCCTACCTATTAGGTAGGGTCCAAGGGCCTTTTCATGCTAAGTGAACTCCCAAACTAAAAAGGGTCACTTAAAATGCCTAAAATAGCCAAATTTCAGGTTTGGCACATTTGGGCACAAGTGTAAAGGATGTGGGGCCCACCCAAGGGTTCACATGTGACCCTAATCCCCTCTAATTAAATACATCATTATCCAAACTCAAAACTTAATGCAAGTGGGGACCATTAAGTCCCCAAATCAAGTTTACAAAGCAAACTAAACATCCTAAACAAGATTAATATTACATGACATACTACATTACAAATGAGGGTCACTCATGGTGCCCAAAATAATGAAATCTAATACTAAGGCCTCATACAATAAACATGGTTAGGACTTAGCCCCGTGGGCTACTTGTGTAAAATTGTGTAGCTACCCTGAATCCCACGTTCTCCTATGTGACCTGTCACCTACACACTCATTGCACACATTAAATGCACCTGTCCGATAAAATGTAAATCAACTACTCAATAAGTGATAAATGAAATTCTATGCTAGCATATCATCATTTTGGAATCAAAATGTGACAACATGCATAATTATACACAATTCACCATGAGTTAGCCATAACGATAAAGTGACATACATCCATAAAATCCAAACATGCAACTAAACTAAGTATCCATCAATA
This sequence comes from Taxus wallichiana var. yunnanensis, assembly GCA_018340775.1. Lineage (NCBI taxonomy): Eukaryota > Viridiplantae > Streptophyta > Pinopsida > Cupressales > Taxaceae > Taxus > Taxus wallichiana. Next base: position 73,699,120 of record CM031235.1, on the reverse strand, counting down.
TAAATAAGGTCCAAACAACATCATATCAGTTAGTATCCGTGACATCATAAGATAAGGTGTCAACATAGTAATCAAGCTAAATTGGCGTTATACCCCAAATCTCCATACATGTCTAAGAAGGTCAAATATCCTAATATAATGTCCAAAATATATCAAATCCCTACAAAACATGTCTATGAGTAAAGAGAACAACAAATAACTGAGGCTATAAAAATGTGGGCACTACATCCCCCTCTCCTAAAATTAGACTTCCTCCTAGAAGTCACTGAAAGAGATAGGGATATCTGGCCCTCAATGGTGTAGCATCCTCCCAGGTAGCTGTTGTCTCATCATATCTGTCCCACTGCACTCTAACCTGGTCCAAGTCTCGACCCCAGAAGGGCCAACCTCCGGTGCTCCAGTATGCATATGGGCTCTAGTCTCCACTACCCTCCATCCTCTACCTATAATGCCAACCAATCCAAAACATGAGAAACATCTAGTACATATCTACGTAGTACAAAAACATGAAATACATCATGGGCCCATGCAAGGCGTGGTGGCAAAGCTAGGTGATAGGAAACTGGACCGATGACCTCTAAAATATCAAAAGGCCCCACAAAATGAGGTGATAGCTTAGAACCCTTTCCATAGCAGATTGGGCTCTTATGAGGATGAACTCTCAAGAAGACTTTGTCACCCACTGAGAAGTGACGATCAATCCTCTTGGTGTCTACATACACCTTTTGCATGCTCTAGCCTACTCAAGACATTGTCTAATCAAAACAACCTACTGCTCTAAGTCCTGTAGGTAAGCTGGTCCAAGAATAATCTTGTCATCTAGTCTGTCCCAACTCAGAGGTGTCCTGCAAGGTCATCCATACAAATCCTAGTAAGGAGCCATACCAATGGAACTGTGATAGCTATTGTTGTATGCAAACTCAACTAAATGAAGATAATCTTCCCACTTCTTCTTTGGTCCATCACATACATCCTCAACATGTCCTCCAGTACCTGATTAACCCTCTCTGTTCTATCCATCTATCTCTGATGATATGCTGAGCTGAAATTAATCTGAGTACCAAGAGTGGCCTGAAAGGAAGTCCAGAAAAACTGAAGTGTAAATGGTATCCCTATCATTGATGATGGTCTTGAAATCCCATGCAATCTAACAATGTCCTCCATAAATACTTTGGCGATGGCTTGCATTATAGGTGACTTTGGTTGGTGAGAAATGTGCAACCTTGGTCAACTTATCCACAGTGACCATAATGGCATCATGATGGTAAGAAGACATAGGGAGTCCTACTATGAAGTCCATGGAGATCACATCCCATTTCCACTCTTGGAATATCATGAGGATGTAAGAGTCTTGCGGGATGAGAATGCTCTGCCTTGACCCTCTGACACTCAAGGCATCGTGCAACAAAATCTGCTATGTCTCATCAAAGACTTGCCAATAATATAACTCCCTCAGATCAGCAACGTGCATTTTCTTCACTCCTGGATGTGCCGCATAAGGAGCTCGATGAGCCTCTGTGAGGATGAAGCTACGTAGATCACCTGACTTAGGCACATAGATGCACCTATGAAACCAAAGTAAACCATCTGTCTCTAAAATGCACCCTGAATATCTACCCTCTAATGAACCCTGTGACTCCAACATCTATCTAGCTCCCTCATAAAACCTGTCCTCTGGAAGATGCTCAAGAATCCTACCTCTCAAATCTGACTGCAAGGTCAAAGATGCAAGCACATGTCATCACCTACTAAGTGCATCTGCAATGACATTTTCCTTTCCTTTGATATACTGTACCTCCATGTCATACTCACATAGGAACTCCATCCAACACCATTGTCGAGCGTTGAGGTTTGGCTGTGAGAAGATATGTTGTAAACTACGGTGGTCAGTCCTCAAAATGAAAGGTCTACCCAAAAGGAAATGATGCCAATGCACAAGTGCATGAAATGACTACTAGAAAGCTCTAAATCATGGGTAGGATAGTTAAGCTCGTAGTCTTTGAGCTTACGTGACTCAAAGGAAATCACCCAATGCTCCTACATAAGAATGGCTCCCAAACCCTCTAGTGATGCATCAGTATAAACAACAAAATCCTCTGTCGGGTCTGGAACTACTAAGATGGGCGCCGTGGTTAACCTTTCCTTAAGCAAACTAGAAATGCCTACTCACACTTTTCTGACCAATCAAACTTCTTCCCTTTTCTCTAAAGAGAAGTAATAGGGTGAGAAATCTTGAGAAATCTTAAACAAACCTGGTAGTAACCTGCTAAACCCATAAAACTCCTCACCTCAGTGACTGATGTGGGTGCTTGGCCAATCCATGATAGCCTGTATCTTAGAGGGATCTACTGAGATACCCTCTCCTGATATGATGTGACCCAAGTACTGAATCTCTGTCTAAAAGAAGCTACATTTTCCAAGTTCCCATACAACTTCTGCTCTCTCAAAACCTATAGTACCTATCTCAAATGCTCCTCGTGTTCCTCCTCGGAATGAGAATATATCAATATATCATCTAGGAACACTAAGACAAATCGATCCAGAAAGGTCCTGAATACTCCATTCATGAGGCTCATGAAGACAGCTGGGGCATTAGTCAAACCAAATGGGACAACTGTGAACTCATAATGCCCATAACATGTGTGAAAAGTTGTCTTATGAATGTCTACATCTGAAATGCACAACTGATGATACCCTGACTTGAGATCAATTTTGGAGAACACTCTAGCTCCCCGCATCTGATCAAACAAGTCATCAATCCTAGGAGTGGATAATGGTTCTTTATTGTGACTTTGTTGAGCTGCCTGAAGTCTACACAAAGTCTGAGAGAACCATCCTTCTTTTCACAAATATGACAGGCACTCCCCAAGGAGATACACTAGGATGAATGAGACCCTTCTCCAACAACTCCTCTAACTGAATCTTGAGCTCATGAAGCTCTGGAGTCATCATCCGATAGGGTGCCCTAGAAACTAGTGTGGATCCTGGACACTAAATCAATGGTGAAATCCACCTCTCTGGGGTGGTAACCTTGGAAGCTCACCTAGAAACACATCTACATACTCCCTCAAAACTACATGATCATCTAAGGGTGAATGCTCTAGGGGTGCTCTCTGATCGATCACTAGATGGTGATAGAAAAAAATTGACAACCTTTACGCATGCTCTCGCTTGAGTTGTTTAGCTGAGATCATACATAAAGAGATAGGCCTCTACATCCCTGATATCACAACTGCACTCCCAAGATCATCCTGACACTCAATGACCTTATTCTACAATCTACCTTAGCCCGATGAGCCTCGAGCCAATCCATACCCAAAACTACCTGATAGGATCCTAGAGGAATAACTCGAGGTCAAGAGTAGTGGAGAAGACTCCCAAATCAAGTACACAACTCTCCACATACGAGTCCATGGTGAGTTTGGCCCTAGAGGCCAACTCAACCTACCAACTATCTAGTTTCCTAGCCACCACTAGCCCACATTGGTCCACTACAGAAGGAGATATAAAAGAATCTAAAGCACCTGAATCAAAAAGTACTGAGATAGAAATACCCCTGATAGTACCTGTCGTCTCAATAATAGTGGCATGATGCTCGGCCTAGTGGTTGTCAACCACTATTGCATACACACGATGGGCATGTCCTACATCACCCACCATCTGCTCGGATCTAGGAGCTCTCTACATATCCATGGTAGTGGGTTTGTGCAGGCACATACACACATAGTGATTAGGAGACCCACAAATAAAACATCCTCCTGTACCCCTCTGAGATGGGGTCCCTCCTGTACTCTGGTGAATTGATCCTACCGGCCCAACCCTAACCCCTAGCAGACTTTTGTGTGAAATGCTAGTACACCTACTGAGTACCCTATCTCCTATCCCTAGCTCCACCAAAACCTCCTCTAGTACCACCTCTCTGAAAGCTCTGAGTCTATCTAGCCTTTTTTTGTTGGTGGCCATGATGTTGTGTCTGCTACTGTGGATGCGATGGAGCCCTCGTAGCTACTTGGTGGAGGCTAGAATCCTCCTCTAGGGGGTGGTGTTGTCCCCCATGACCTCTAACTCTGAAAGGCCTACATCCTATCCTTGAAACTTGCTCTTGTTTCTATCTCGGTGCTCCTGCCTTGGTCTTGTTCTCCTCAGCTAAGTAGGCCTTCTCAATGGCCTTCTCAAGTGTGGGAGGAGATAGCATCCTAACTACTCCTACTATGTCTACATTCAGACCCCAAATAAACCTGTATTTACCTACAATTTTTCATCTTGCAGGTAGTCCACATACTAGAAAGATCCAGAACCTACTCTCATACTATGCTATATGTGTCTGTTAGAGCCCCTGTATCTAAGTCATGAAACTCATCAATCCTCTTCTGCACGAAATGCTCTGACATATAACAAGCCCTAAAATGCTCCTCGAACAACTCCCAGGTCACTTTGTCTCTCGAGTCAAATGGAGCTTCCGCTCCTCATTCCTCCACCAAATTCCTGCTGCATCTCGAGGAGGTGTATGGCAAACCTGGCTTTGACATTTCTCTCATAAGAGTGCAAGCCAAAGTAACTATCCAGGCTAAGGAGCCATGACTCAGCCCCAAATCCATCTGTAGAGCCAGTGTAAGTAGGTGGCTGCAAGTGAAGAAGGTCTCTAATCACACTGCCTATATCCCGATCCTGGTGATGCAGTCCAACAGGTGAGTGGGGTCACCTATCCCCAAATGGTCCCTCAAGACTGTGAGAATGGCTCCGACGGTAAGAGGCCACCCTCTCGCGATGAATGGAAGGGCTACGTGACCTCTCCCACCTCGGGGTATCATGCTCTGGTGGCTCTGAGTGTGCATCCTCGCCTATCGGCTCCTCATCTCCTAACGAGATCTCCTCCTCTCTCACCTCCTGTGGTGGTGGAAGGTGCTACTACACAACACCGATCAACTGCTGAAGAGCCTCTAAGATTTGAGGCCCTAATTCGGGTGCTTGCGGTTCGGGTGTAGGCATAGGAACTACGTCCCAAACCCCTAACCGATCGTCACCTCATGGGTGCCATCTTGTGCACGAGGTGAGAAAAAGATTATTAAATTATAATGATTGATTTTTTTTTCCATTATTTTATTTATTTATTTATTTTTTTAATGTTATTAAAATATTGTTGACTAGTTAATTAATTACCCAGAGTGTCCGTGTGTGTGAACCTCATGCTCTGATACCAAATGTAATGCCCCACCTCGGGACACCAAAACCACACACACAAAATTGACTAAAAATTTTGGGTAATTTTTTTTTTTAAAGTGAACTAAAATAATACTAATCCTTTTTAACCATTTCCCATTAATAATTTATTTATATTAATTTAAACTTACCCAAAACAAATAAATATATTTACTAGTCCAACTAATTTAATTATTTAATTCTATTTTAAGTTTACTAAGGCCACAATTAATAAATCTACACCCCTTTATTATTAAATTAGTTTTCCCCCCCTTTTTATTTAGTTACCACACACCCCTAAATTTATTTCCCATTCCCATAAAATCAATGACTTAAAGTGTGTAGGGTTAAATGAGAGCCCTAGGATAGATCTAATCTTGACCATTGATTTTGAATTTTACCCTAAAGTTGCCCTAAACATCTCTATGTTTACTTTTTTTTTCTATTCTTCTTCTCATTTTGTTTTTTGTTTTTGTTTATCATTTGCAGTTATTTGGAGAGGTCATGAATGGCCATGGAAGAATTTCTTTTCATGGAGTGAAATTTTTATGCTGTTTCATTATCACATTTATTTATAGGAATTTTTATTATATATATATATATATATATATATGGGTAGATGTGATATAAATCTCTTAGAGATCCAAGGGAAGGCAGATGATTTTGTGTGTGTTTTTGGAAAAGAAGAAAAAATTATGATTAGATTATTTTTGGAAATAATATGGAAAATGGAAATGGTGCTAAGGTTGGGGTTTAGGGGATTTGAATGGTATAGTGGTGTTTAGATGTGTGGTGGAATGGGATTAGGTTGCGGGGGTGGTTAAGGGTGAAATGGAAAGGGGGAAGGGGAGGACGAGTGGGGAGAGGGTGGGGGCTAGGGGGGGAGGATGGATGGGGGAGGGGGGGGTGGTGGGGGAGGGGCTTCATGGTGTGGGTGGGGAAGGGAGGTGGGGTGTGGCAACATGGAGTGGGTGGGGGTGGGGGGACCATTAGGTGGGTGTATGGGGTGTGGTGGGGAGGGCTCGGCCCTCCCCATGTTCTTTTTTTTTTAGTTTTAAAAAAAACCTACCAAAACAAACTTTTTATCATTTTTTTTTTTTTTTTTTTTTTTATTTTAAAATTTTATATTTATATATATATTATATATATAAATTATATATATAATATATATATATATATATATATATATATATATATATTATATATATATATATATATTATAACATATATATATATTAAGATAATAAATAATTTTTATACTATGTTTAAATATATATATATATTATATGATATATTTATTATAATATATCCATATTATATATGCCAAAATATATTAATATTTTTGTAAAAATGATAGAGCTATGTTATGAGTATATTTTATAGTCATATCATCCAAATAACTATATCAACATATTTTAAGGTTATTATTTTTATATATATATGCAAAAAAAAAATTAACTTAAAATTTAAAATGAATAGGAAGATTAAAGAAAGCTTAGGTCTTGTGAAAGACACACTTAGACTTTTCTTTCAACTAAATTGAAATTGTAAGAAAAATTTTTTTCATTTGTATAATAAGGGAAAATTTAACTTTTTATTTCAAATTTATGAAGAGGTCTTGCAAAAACAAATTTAAAATTTAGTGAAGGAGGAGGTATAATCAACTAATTCACTAATAAAACCTTCTTGCTAAGTTAACAAGGAAGAGATTAAAATTTATTTTTTCTATTCACTATGTTTCAAAATTTACAAAAGGAATGTATTTCAAGAATGGAAAAATATTTTCATCCAATAATTTAAAAAAATGACAAGAAATTACAAGAATAACAATTTTCCAATAAAACAACTTTCATTTCAAAATAGATTTCAACAATTTCATATTAAAGGAAATTAAAGGAAATAACTATTTTACAAGATTTTCTTTCCAAGGAAGCTTAAGCTCACATGTATGTGCATATTTCCCAAAACCACTAACTACTTCAAGGAACCACATTACAAGCTTCTTTACAAGATTTGAAGAGAGATTGCTCTACAAAATCATGACTCAAGTTTACAAGTAATACCAAATACAAAATGGAGAATTTTACAAGAAAAGAAAGCTTCCACATAGCCATATTCTTAGAGTTACAATGAGAGTGATGTTCACAAAAATTTGAGAGGAGACAATGAGAGACCAAAATGCCAGAAACTCCAACCATCTCTATACTTGAGCTCCAAACTCGAATACTTTACAAAGAATCCAACTCAAGAGAACAAGGCTTGTTTAACCACCCAACCTTTAGGCATCATTACATGCCTTTCCAAGGTTGGAAGACATGCTAGCCTCCCCCAAGCCCATGGGAAAGAGGACTAGCTTTCCACAACTTTGCACAAGATTAAGGGAGACAATCCAACATTATTTTCACATATAAGACAAGACAAATACTAAGAAAAAACACCAAATTTTGCAAAGAAGGAAAGGAGGAAACCATATTCTACCTCCAAAATGGGGAAGAGAAGAAAGAGATCTCCAAGTGTTCCAAAAGTGTAGCCAAACATTGGTTGCACATAAAAATAATCTCCACAACCTCCTTATTCCTCCAAAGTCATCAAACCCTCCTTATTTCTCCATCCATTCACCAAAATCCTTCTTGGGAGGATTTTCAAACCCAAAGGGTTTCCTCTCCAAGAATGGGGAAGGGGGTTCAAACCATATGAACCACCTTCCCCACCTCAAACCATTTGAGGGGAGTAAAAAAATCCTACATGGCTTTCCCATCAAGCCATGAGGATTGAGAGGGAAAAATCCCTCTCTCTTCCCCCACAAACTCCAAAATCCATCATGCCATATGATGGATGGAGAAAAAATAAAACAACAAATAAAATCAACAAATAGCAACACACAAAAAGAAACACACATTTTAAACAAAACAAGACTAATATCTAACATGATATAAAACATAAAATGAGCTCAAGGAGCCTACCTCCAAAATCTCTCCAACACTCTAACTTTTCCTCTTCTTTATCCAAGCAAGCTCTAGCTCCAAAATCCACAAGCCTCCAAGCAAAAGCTCCCAAAAAAAAGTCTCTTCTTTCCCCATGAGGGAGAATTTGAAGAGAAGCCAACAAAAATCCTCACAAATGAGGGGGTGACATGTGTCACCCCTCTCTTCCCTCAAGGTCAAAGATTCTCAAAATAAAAGAGAGAAAAGATAAAATAGCTTTTAACCCTCTTCTCCCAAATTACCCAAAATGAAAAACAAAACAAACTTGTGCAACTTTTAACAAAACACACATACCCATCCACCTTACATGGATGTGACCAAAGGGAGGCAAAATGGGAGGGAAACTCCCTCTATGCCTTGGAATTAAGCCCCCTACCTATTAGGTAGGGTCCAAGGGCCCATTTTCATGCTAAGTGAACTCCCAAACTAAAAAGGGGTCACTTAAAATGCCTAAAATAGCCAAATTTCGGGTTTGGCACATTTGGGCACAAGTGTAGAGGATGTGGGGCCCACCCAAGGGTTCACATGTGACCCTAATCCCCTCTAATTAAATACATCATTATCCAAACTCAAAACTTAATGCAAGTGGGGACCATTAAGTCCCCAAATCAAGTTTACAAAGCAAACTAAACATCCTAAACAAGATTAATATTACAAGACATACTACATTACAAATGAGGGTCACTCATGGTGCCCAAAATAATGAAATCTAATACTAAGGCCTCATACAATAAACACGGTTAGGACTTAGCCCCATGGGCTGCTTGTGTCAAAATTGTGTAGCTGCCTGAATCCCACGTTCTCTTGTGACCTGTCACCTGCACACTCATTGCACACATTAAACACACATGTCCGATAAAATGTAATCAACTACTCAATAAGCGATAAATGAATTATATGCTAGCATATCATCATTCTAGAATCGAAAATGTGACAACATGCATAATTATACACAATTCACCATGAGTTAGCCATAAAATAAAGTGACATACATCCATAAAATCCAAACATGCAACTAAACTGAGTATCCATCAAATATAAATAAGGTCCAAACAACATCATATCAGTTAGTATCCATGACATCATAAGATAAGGTGTCAACATAGTAATCAAGCCAAATTGGCACTATACGCCCAAATCTCCATACATGTCTAAGAAGGTCAAATATCCTAATATAATGTCCAAAATACAAGGAATACTCTGAATGGAAAGGAATGAATCTTCAATGATGATCAAAAATGTATTGCCTTCTTCAAAAGAGAGATAAAAAGTTTTCTTCAAAAGAGAAATAATAGTTGTACTTTGAAGTAATTGATTTTACATTTCACGAATCAATGACCTCACCCATTCAAGAAGGAGTTGAGAATGAGGATCCTGGCGATGGCATCATTCAACTAAAAGGAAATAAAATTCCAAAAGGATTGGTTTCACTTGAAGAAATTTTTGATAAACATGACATGTTTATTAAAGAGAAAGAGCAGTAGGACCTACAAATTTTGCTGACTATGAGAAATTTAACATTGGTACCAAGGACAAACCTTGTTTGGTTAACATTGGTAAGTTTTGCTCACCTAAGGAGTGCAAGAAATTTGTAAGCCTCCTTACCAAATATTTTGATGTCTTGGCTTACTCATATGAATAATTGAAGTCTTTCCAACCTAGGAAAATGGAGCATGTCATACCCTTAAAACCTAGTGCAATTCCATTTAGGAAAAAGCAAAGACAATATAATCCCAAGATTATAGGGACAATATTCCATGAGGTTCAAAAGATGTTAGATGCATGAATATTTTTTCCTATTCGACATTCAACTTGGATAGCTAATATTGTACTAGTTTGCAAGAAAAATGGAGAAATTAGGATTTGTGTGGATTTCCACAATCTTAATCAAGCTTCCTTGAAGGATAACTATCCATTGTCAGTCATGGACCATATTCTGTAGGTAGTAACTAGATTAAAAATGCTATCTATGCTAGACAGGTTTCTCTGGTTATAATCAGATTGAAGTGGCTAGAGAAGATCAACATAAAACCATGTTCACCACCCCTAGGGTATGTTTGCGTATAGAATAATGCCTTTTGGTTTGATCAATATTGGTGTTACCTTTCAAAGGGTTATGGATATGGCCTTCATAGATTATAAAGACAATATCATCGTAATATACCTAGATGACATAACAAGTGTTCTCAACGAAGCGAGAAGATCACCTAAGAGATTTTAAAAAATATTACAAAGGTGCAGACTTCATAAGATCTCCCCGAGTCCAAAAAAATTTGTGTTCATAGTTACGGAAGGAAACTCCTAGGTCATATTACTTCTAAGGAAGGAACTTAGATCGATCTTGAATGCATTCAAACTATCAAGAATATTTCCTTTCCTATAAGTAAGTTTGTAGTCCACTCATTCTTTGGGAAGGTAAAATTTTTGAAAAGGTTCGTGTCATATTTCACCGAGCTGACCAAAGAAATCATTGATATGATGAAAGGAAAAGAATCCTTCAAATGGTCAAAGGAAGGTAGATAAGCATTTGGACAAATCAAGGGTGCTATTACAAAAGCTCCTACATTGGTGTGTCTCGATTTTAAAAAGTATTTTATAATCTATTTCTATGTTTCACCACACATTATCTCTACCATCCTGAATCAACATAATCAAGAGGGAATCAAATCTCCTATTGCATTCATGAGTTTTAGATTTAAGAAACATGAACTCAATTACACTCCCCTTGAAAGGTGTGCATACATAGTGGTGAGAGCCTTTAAACATTTTAGGTACTATGTGTTGAATTCTCACACCAAATTCTTAGTACCAGACACTGTACTTAAATTGATGTTGACACAACAAGAACCAGGATCTAAAAGAGGTAATTGGGTCTGAAAGATTTAGGAATATGATTTGTACATCAAGCCTACCAAGTTGGTTTGAGGAATAGGAATCTTCCAACTCATCGCAGAGAATGAGCCACGAGATGAATTTAGCCACGAAATCCTAGCATGAACTTTGTTCACCATTTTGCTGAATTTAGCCATGAAATTCCTCCTAAGTTCATTGTGGCTCTTTCTTCACCCGAGATAGTTGGGAAAAAGAGCATGTTTATCTTCTGTCATCTTGAATCAATCTTCAAACTTAGTTTTCATATCATTCCAGTTTGTAATACATCCATTTTGCAGATGAAACCAATCTACGGTAATGTCATGTAATGTTTCAATGAAAAGGTGAATAGCAACATATTCATATTCCACTGACAAAACTACACATGTAGCAAAGAAAGTAGAAATGTGGTTATATGGTGATTTCTTCCCATTCCCATCAAACTTGGGAAGAATCTTCCTTGATCCTCATGCGAGGTCATGTCAAGCTTGAAAGGCCAATTGTCCTATGGCATTTCCCCATGGTATGTTAAGTGCCATCTTGGGAAAGGTGGTATGCGAAGGAAAAACAACATGAGCAAGAACAAGTTCTTGACTTATAGTGATTCCTTCCTTGCTTGATCTTTCAGGAATTGATGCAAGGATTACATATCTATGGGGCATGTTCCTCCTTGGAGGAGATAACTTGAAACCAAACTTTCCTTGAAATTCAAAAATGGGATCTGATTGACCTTTAGCTTTTTCTCCTCATGTAAACCTCTTTCCTGCTAATTTGAAATATTTATTGTGAAAGGATCACTAGCATGTTCTAATCAGATATTGCCTTTCTCTTCTCTCTCTTTCTTGATCTCTTTGCACCTGAATGACTCTAGAAACTCTCATAGCTTTATCTTCTTCATTATCTAGTACTGATGTGGTGAGATGAAAATGATAGTTTCTTGTGCACTTTTCCCAAACAACTTTCCTCAAATCTGATGATATGTCTCCTTGAGTATCTGGAAAAAGAAGATTTGGTTGCAATATATGTGAGTTACCTACAATATTCATACAGATTATTTCCTTGGTGGAAGAGGTTTTCATTAATGAATAATGATCAACACATGTCCAGGAGGTCTCTTGCCACAAGTGTAGATGCTCTTCTTATAAGGTCTTCAATGTAGATTTCGATGTCAATGGGTCTATCAAAAACCACAAATTGTGGCAAGATTTCATGATTTTCCAAAGCCAATATTTGAATGTTGGCAGCAATTTCTCTTTTAAAATATTTTTTAGGCACAAGGTTTGGTTAAAGAACTAGAGCTTGTGCAAAGGGGATAGTCATAAAGATTTAACCAAGCACTGGTTAAGGATTCTTGAATCCCTAGTAGAGTCATCAAAAAAATTATCATATGGATTTACACACACACAAATTACATGTAATAGTGTGGGAATGAAGTCCCTCCTCAATAAAGGTGAGGCTGCCTTTATTGAAAACCAAAACTAGTATTTACACCTATACATTCAAAATTATATGTGGGGTGTTTTGGAACATCAATGGAAAGAAAATTGAATGAGGGAGATGGAATGGAATGAATGAAAGGAATGGAAAGGAATGAATGGAAGGAACATGCAAGAGTTAGGTAAAAGTAGAGGCTAATATTACATGGAGAAGAAAAATCAATTACTAGCACAAATAAAATAGAGTTTGCATCAGCTAAACAAGAATGAGTAAAAAGGGAACACATGTGAGCAAGCGGATAATCATAGCTTGATCACTTTGTGAACAACAACAACATATTAGTAGCATTGAAAATAAGATCCAAGATAATATTTGCATGCAAGATTCAAACACTAACATCTAATGAACATAAGAACATAAAATGCTATAAGAGACAATGAATGGGACACAAAGTTCATATTTCATTAACTCCAAAATGTCTTCTCAAAATAACATAAAGTTTCTTTCCTTGAAATAAATCTTGCATACAAAAGTATTTTCTTCTCCTCTCTTAAATTCACCCTTTACAAATGAGCCCCTGACTTCATTTTATAACCCAAAATTTGGTTACAAAGTAGTTAGGGTTTACATGATCATTAAATAGGGAACTTAAGTGACTTTGAATTTTTCAACAAACTTTATTAAAAGTAACTAAAAATATAAACCACTTAAGTTATCCATAATTTTCCAAAGGTGAGTTCAATAATAACATCTTTTTTTAAAATAGCACTTTTAAAACATATGACAAAAACTAGTGCCTTATCCATTGAAATGGGGTATGCCTATCTCAAACGTATGAGAAATGGACTCTCCCACTTTGTTAGATACCAAGAAAACTATCTTCTTGTCCCATCGGTGAAATTAGGATTTTCTACCTTCGCCAATTGAAAAGATTTAAACCTTCCCAATGTTTTGAACATATTTTCTTCTTCTGAAGGTTTATTTGGTTGAAGAATGGCCTCATAAAATACCTACAATTCCAAGATCCTACCTAGCATATCATTTAGATTTACCATCTTTGATTGATCATTCTCAAACAAGCTCTTTAATATGATGCAAGGTTCCATAGAAGCTGAAGAGAAATTGATGGTAGGAGTATACATGTCCTTAAACAATTGTGAAAATTTCCCATCCACATGTTCTCGATGAATACCATTGATTTTTCTCATTTACAAGCTCACAAGGGATCTCAGCTATGAATTCTTGAATCAATGCAAGTTAAGTGAAGGCTTCATTGCATACACTCTCATAATGGATCATATAATCCTTGAGAAGTGTCCTTCTTGATTTTATATTTAGATGCCAAAGAAAATGTGTTCCTTGACATTCAAATTCGAGAATTCCTTCAATGGCTAAAGTTGAAGACACCATACTTTTCATCTCCTGTAGAGTAGGTAATATCTCAACCAAATTTGATATTTTAGAATAAAAAATTTCCTTCAAAGAAAGAATTTGATCAAGATATAATTGATATCTTCATGGAGCTTAACGGATGTTTTGATCATCTCTTAGCCTAAAATGAGAATCTCTCAAAGCCAATTTTTACTGACATGGCCCATTGTGTTTATTTCTTTTGATAAATTAAGAGTTTCTTCATCAGGGGCAGCCACTACATCGAATACTGGGAAACTGGATGATATGGGATTTATCATATGTTGAACATATTCCACTAATTGATTATTTTCAGCCTTAAGCTAAGAGTTCTTAAACTTATATTTCTCAAGTCTATTTAGCACAATATCACTTGAATCTCAGGCCTCACCATGTCATTTTCCATTGTGGACTTCCCAATTCCAAGTCTAGAAACTTCATAATCATCAAATTTCATGGCATTATGCTCCTTTTCAACTTGTGGGATGGTAAGATCCACAAATCTATTTCCTTTATATCGTCCACCATTATTTAGGAAATAACTTTAGGTGTCTTGGGAATTAAGTCACTTGAAAGTTTGAAAAGGGCATCAAAGTCAATGTCAATTACCTTGAAAACCCTCTTCCTTTTCTTGATTTCATAATCAACCCAAAAAGGAGTATCGTTCACTACTTCCGCATACAGAATCCTGGAGCTCGAAGTAATATTCTCATTGTTCTCAAAATCATTATATTCTACAAGAATCCTTTCCATGACCTTCATTTCAGGAGAAGTAATCTCAATATCTACCTCTTGATCATTTGGGATATTTTGGGAAATATCTTCGTGAACTATAGGTTCTAAAGTGTTTGATATTTGGACTACCTCCACCTGAGTGGACTCTTATGCAAGGCATGGATGAGGATTGTTTGTAATGATATTTTGAGAACTATCAGCAATGTGAGTAGAAGAATCTCTACTTAAAGTGGAAAATCCCGATACATGCTCTCTTCCTTCACTAGGGCTAGGATCCTTAGATTTTTCACCTCGTGACACATTCTTTGATGAAGTGGATTTTTGAAACCACTCCTTTCTTGCTTGTTGCATATGACTAGATGGCATGGAGGTTGATTGAGAAGGATATTTGGTTAACTGGAGACCTCCTTGAGTTGGAAATTTTTGTGATCCTGAGGTATGATCTTGAATTGATTGTAATTTTTCAAGTTATCTTTCATACCAAGATATGCTTCTTTTGAGAATTGATTGATTCTTGTTATCAAGAGAAAATTCATCTCTTTTGGTCCAATCAATTCATGACAACGGGGTAAAAGAAACTGCATCATATGAAGGATCAATAACATCTTCATCATCATCTACAAATGAATATAGAGGGTTTTTATGTGAAAGGCCTTGATCTGAGCAAGGGTTATGCAAGAAAACTCTCACCTTCTCACTTCGTGTTCATCGAATAGGCATCCCGAAATCTTCCATGGTAGGGTTATGCTAATACTTTTCCCCAAGCATCTTCTCGCATATATCCATTGATATCAAACTAGAGCCTCTTCACATATGGATGAATAGTGATGAGGGAAAAATCTTTCTCCATGAGATGTGCATCAAGAGATTTGTAAATTTTTATTCCCAATTTGGATTGGCAAATGAATTCATAAACAATGTTTTTCATTAATAAGAATGTGAACTTGGAATAGTTTTCACACAAGCTCCATTATTGCCCACTTGTCAATGACGTACTTAGGAAGCTTCCATGGAGTACCTACAAATCCACTTATGCAAATGTAGGAAAAGGATGAAAATTTAATAAACCATGTTCCCCATTGGGAAATGACATCCATGGCCTCTTTAGAAAATCTTTCCTCTGTATTCCAATTCAGGTTTCAAATCACACGGAAGGTGAATGCATCGTTAACTCTTCTAAAATGATGAGCTATTTTTGAAACTTAGTTGCAGATAATAATGGAAGACATTATTTTATGGACTCATGACTCCTCTCGTTTGAGTCCCAAAATAGATTTCTTCTAGCCACTGCATAAGTCAGGTATGATGTCATGTAGAAACATCCAGTCATCTTCACTTTGATCAATTATTTGTGAAGGGTATCATTAGTGATGGTGGGCGAATCCAAAATCTCTCTTGGCAAGGATGATACAAATAAATTGATACATCCATGGGTGGAAAATCCTGGTAGATGGTAAAGTGAATACTCGAACTCAGGAGAGTAATCATGTCCCCAATTTCTTCCATGAACTCAATGTGGTACAACTCTTTAGGAAGCTAGTCAACCCGAGGCCTCTTGGTCACTAACCAGTTGTTATTAACCATCTTTCTCCACTTGAGGGGTTCTTCATCCCAAAATTCTTGTGCTAACTTTCAAGTGATATCCACATTCTCGGGAAGTCAATTATGGTGATAAACTCCTAAATATGTTCTAGTGTGATTAAGAGGAAAGGAAATTATCTTTGAAAATTCCTCATCTCTTGGGATCATAATGCTCTGCACAAGTGATAATCAGCTCTAGGCATTGCATTGAGACTAGAAATTCCACTACTTGGGGTAGACCAATATGGTAAATCCTATCCAAGAATATGGTTTTTCCTTCAGCTTTCACCCGATCGCAGAATTGTTACACATTGATGTGACCCAGATTTGTATCGGTGATATTGTCATATGTTAACTTGATGGAACTGGGAGGAATGATTCCTTGGAATTCATACTTGAGCTCGAGATTTATTCTATTTCTCCACTAGCTTCCTCGATATTCCTACTGATTTATTATATTTTTCGGCCATTTCAAATTTTACGAAAAATGACTCGCACACAAAACTCGAGTCTCTCCGAAACTCCCGTCAATGCAAAAAAATATGACTTGTTTTAATATTATTATTATTATTATAAAAATAATAATAATAATAATCGGTCCCAAAGTTACAAAAATAAAATAAAAAATGTCAATACATCACACCAAGACTAGGCTTGAATGTCGAATCTGCGGACAACGATATATTTTTTAAATAATTAAAACCTCCTGATTGTAATATTCCATATGGATCAATTTAATTTAATTTATTATTATTCACCTGAGCAAGTTTTCCCTTACATGTGTGAATCGTAACTTCTCATTTGTGTAGAAATTTCCTGATTTTAATGAATGCGTACTGATCTTTCTTCCGCCTTGTAGACTTCTAATCAATGCATGGGCAGGTGGTACTAGTTTTTATTAACAACTGCTTGTGATTGGAATTTCTTTATAACCTGCATGAAAACTCAAGATTTTTCCTAAAAATGTGTGGATTTATCTTCTTTTCTTTGGCCTTGAATTTTAAACTTGTTCTTTCTTCCTTCCTAGGTGTTGAAACTGGACTGTTCTTTTGGCTACGTGGAAGAATGATTTATTGCTTTCACTATGTCTTTTTACCCAATGTGAAAAATGTTTGCTTTGGCTTGCGTGGAGGAATGATTTTAATTGTTTTAGACTTTTCTCCTTCCTAAAAAATGTGTGGCCTCTAGTGTTATTTCCTTTGATGAATGTGTGGGAGAAATTCTTTTTCTTATTCAAAAAAAAATTCTTGGCTACGTGATTATCTCTTTCTCCCCGTGACTACGTTGAAACTTGTTATTCCTTCCTCTCCCTATTGCGTTAAAACTTGGTGTTCTTTTGGCTATGTGGAAGAATGTTTTATTTCTTTAACTTTGTCTTTTTACCCAGCTCATGGATGAAAAATGTTTTCCTTGGACTATGTGGAGGAATCATTTTAATTGTTTTAGACTTTTCTCCTTCTTGAAAAATGTGTGGCCTCTAGTGTTATTTCCTTTGATGAATGCGTGGGAGAAATTATTTTGTCTTATTCAAACTGTTGTTTCTTGGTTGTGTGATGATATCTCTCTCCCCATTGGTTGTGTTGAAACTTGTTGTTCTTTTGGCCTGGATTTGACCTGCTTTTCCTTTGGATTCCTTCCTTGGGTGTGGAACTCTTTGGACTGTTTTGTGCTAATTTTATTATCTCCCTCAATGTATGGACTTCCTAAAACTACCTCCCTTTTGTCTTATTCCCTCTAATATTTCTTTTACTTTGTTGCGTGGGAACTCTTTGGTGAATGCGTGGAGTGTTCTGGTTTTAATGTTGCATTCTTCTTTGCTAATTAAAATCTCCTTCCTTACTTTTGACTTGTTGTTTCCTTCCTATAGGCTGCATGGAGGATCTTCCTTGCTTTGGACTCTCTAACAAAACAAAAACACATGCCTTGGACTGCCCTTTTCTGAAAAATGTGT
Organism: Taxus wallichiana var. yunnanensis; assembly: GCA_018340775.1. Taxonomy (NCBI): domain Eukaryota; kingdom Viridiplantae; phylum Streptophyta; class Pinopsida; order Cupressales; family Taxaceae; genus Taxus; species Taxus wallichiana. The sequence continues at coordinate 73,680,952 of CM031235.1, read as the reverse complement.
GAAATCCTCCTTCACATGATCTCCAATGCGTGGAAGATCTTCTCCCTTCATTGAAAATTCAATTACTCTCGTTCCCCTAAAATAAATAAGAAACAAAACTTCTTCCAACTAATTTCATGAGGAAATGGTTACAGGAATTAAAGAAGCTTCCCCATAACTATTTCCCCTTCCCATTGAAATAACTGACTCCTCTTCCTTCAGTAACGCCATTAATTTCTAGGGGAAATGGGAAAATGATAACCATTTTCCAACGAAATGACAAGACAGTGAAATCCCACCATATTTCCCCATGTGGGAAATTAGGAGATTTTTTTCCCATTTTCCAATCGGTTGAATTGGAAATCAGTGGAAGAAATCCCACAAGCGGGGAAATAAAATGAATTTTCCAGGAAAGGGGAAATTGAGTACGAGAAGCCAATTTGGCATCCCAAAGAATTAAATAAAAATTTATCGAATGAATTTTAATTAATATTTATTTAATTAAAAACCCAAAAGTTAATAAAAATTGATTTTATCAAATAAAGGATAATAAATTAATTAAATATTAATTAATTAATTATTAATGCAGTTTATAACCTAGCGGGAGGAGTTCTCACCCAAAATGGATGAAACAAAGACCAGAACGATCACAAAAATGAGACGATCACAATAAGGGAGTTAAATCACATAAAATAATACTTTATAAAAATTTCAAAATTTCCATGTTTATTAATTTTGTGAAGTCAAAATTAGTTGATAATAGATTTGTATCTTAAAGAACTACCCTTGAAGTCACTTGAAGCATTGTCTGAACTCTAAATAATTGTTACTCTCATGTGAAGATGTTATGATTTAAATTTTATGAGGGTAGAAAAATGTTGAAAACTGTTGGAAGATTCCTTAACCAAATTGGTATCTTAGAAGCAATGAAAGAGTATGCACAAGGAATGCGTGAAAATAAAAACTATGTATAAATGAAAAAATGTGCACGGAGTGCACTGGAAGAATTAAAACTATTCTAATATATACAAGATGTAAGATAATTAATGGAAATACTTGAGATAAGTCCCACTAACTAGGATTAGTAGCGCGCATCCATCAAAGTGAGACAACTCAAAAGAGTTAGCCTCCTTGCAAGAACCGACAAAGATATGCATCACTCCAAAGTACATTAAAATTTGAATGGAACCTAGGTTTAGCTCTGTCAATGTCCCATTTTAATACCAAATCACCAACTTTAAAATCTTGAGGTCTATCCTTTCTTTCGAACCACTTATTTTTCAATTATTGATGTTGTTCTAACTTCATTATGGAAAATTTTCTTAATTCTTCAAGTTCAATTAGCTCTACCATTCTAATTTTTCTCTAATCCATGCCCTCAAAATCCAGTTGTTGGGAAAGCTCTAATGAAGGAAATTCAATAGATAGGAATTCTAGCTTCCTTTCCATAAAAAATATTATAAGGTGAAGTGCATATTTCCTTCTTTATCATGATTTTGTCTTCCTAAAGTGAATGCGAGACCTTTGTGTGCCACTTTTGTTTGTTAATATTCATGATTCTCGATCGTGTTCTTATTAGTTGACTCTACCAAGCCATTACCTTGAGGGTAGTGGTTGGAAGAATTCTTCAAATAAATACCAAGGCTGAGCACCTAATCAAAAAATTTAGTACCAAGGAAGGATTTTTCATTATCAAAGATAATGGTTTAAGGAATGCCAAACCTTGTTACAATGACCTCAAGAAAGTCAAGGATGTCTGACTCTGTTGATTCTTTGAGCACAATAGGTTTTGTCCATCTAGTGAAGTAATCTATAGTTGTCAACACCCACTTGTGGCTAGCACTTAAGGGCAGGTTAATCATGCCTATGAATTCAAGACCTCATTACACGCAAGTATGATTCACTTGGATTGGTCGGAGGGGAAGCACTGCCAATTTCTTCTTTCCAAAGAAAGAAAGAACATTCTTTGCATTTTATAACCCACTTCGCACATCTGCAAAGAGGGTAGGTTAAAAGTATCCTACCTTGATGATCTTCATTGTTGTTGCCTTGGTAGAAAATTTTCCACTAGAAAATCCATCGTGAAATTTTGCTAATACTTTGTCAACATGTGCATCATCAATGCATCTTAGCAACACACCATCCATGTTTCTTTCGAAGAGGACACCATCAATCAGTGCATGTGGAATAGACTACAACCTCAAATGTCTTCTCTTTACTTTGTTCAAACTAGGAGGGTATGCACCTAAGAGAGAAAATTTACCATTTCCTCCAAACTTGTGTGTGCGCTAGGATCTTCATTCTACTCAATTTCAAAGCATGCGAAAGAACCTCACTTAGAACAATGAAGTCTCCTAATTTTTTTGTGCATCTTCAAAGAATCTATTTGCAAAGTGTGTTTCCTCTAAAAATATTATTATATTTGATAGTCACATCATACTCCATGATTTTTTTCACCCATATTTCTCTTTTCTCACTAATTTATGCTCCCATGATGAAGTCTCTCACACCAGAGTGTGAAACTAGCACCTTGACATGATTTGTGGCAAGCATACTTTTGAACTTCTTTAGCACGTGCATGATGGAAAAGACTTATTTCTCCATGTGAATATATTTTAACTCATAATCCTTCAGTGTTTGACTAAAGAAGGCCATTGGCTACTCTAGTCCTTATTCATTTTATAGCAGCAAGACAAAGAGCAATACTAGCATCAGCTCCATAAGCATAAAGAATGAAATCCTAGGAATAATCTAGGTTGATGTGTTTCACCCGATTCTAGAGTGTTTAATACCTATTAGAATGTTGGTTGTAGGTTTTGCACGCATATTACTTCTTGATACATAGTTGATCATGAGAGCTTACTTTTTCTTGGAGGAACTACCTGAAATGGAAACAAGACCACCAAATAAAAGTTAAACAATATATGCAGTGGACTGCCTAGCGTATGCTAGATCCAAGAAGTGTGATACTTCCTAGATGGCTGTCAATCCACTGTTTAAAAAAACTTAATGCTAACAATAAAGGAAATCCTATGTAGTTAAAATGATTTAGGTATCTCATTCATCTACAATAAGAAAATTCATTCACAATAGGCTAAGCTATGACTGAATCTGAAGGTCAAGGTCTCTGTCAGAATACAGGTATTGGTTAGGGTCAGGTTCTAGGCCATTTTGGGTATTGGGTAGAGAGTGGAAGCTTTATTCTTGGTTTCTGGTCAAAAACACAGAGACAACATCGATCTAGTATGATGTCGGTTTAGGTTAACTAGCGATGGTTGTGGGTAACCGGCGTCGGTATGGTCATGGTATAAGAAACTCAGTAAAAACTTGGTGGGGTGATAGATCTGAGGCTAGATGAAAATGGAAGGGCAATGGAAAGGTTCGTGTGGGTCTTAGGTATGCACAGGAATGATTAAAATCTAGGTATGGGTAGTTCAAGGGTATGGGTGAAGGGATGGTCAAGTTTGCATGGAGGTAAATGGTGGTGGAATGGAAATGGGAGCAGAAACTAATAACAAAAGTAAAAGAATCTACCAAATGATAAATGGACAAGTGTTGTTAACAAAGCACTTACTATTTGTACGAGCTTGATGTCTGGTTGGAAATGGTGGGTGATCAAATGGAAGGAACTTGATGTGGTGTTGACGCTTCCCCGGATGCTCCCGTGAAGGTAGATGGCTCTGTGGGTGCTTCTGATGCTTGGCTATGGGCACTCTGATGCATGTACGAATGCTCATTCTGCTTGCATGCAGCTCTAGTTTCGTCTCTTGTTCTCAAAATATGTGTCAATCTCTTATAAATGTGCCAACCTCGAAATAAGGTTGTTTTGGGGGTTAAATGGTAACCGATGGTGGTTCTGGTTGACCGTGGTGGTTTAGGGTAACTGGCATCGATTAGGGTGGGATTTCCTAGGTTTACTAAACTGGAAGATCCCTTGACTTTCTCGGGTTAGATCCCCTTGATTTTCTGGGATCTCGTTTTGTTTTGCTCCACGGATTAGAATGGAAGCTTCCTTCTAACGTGTGGGAATGTGGTTAGAGGGAATGTAGGCTTTGATTTTTAGGTTTTTGGTAGGTCTTAGTTAGTTATGGCAACATACTAAGAATAGGTCTTAGGGTGAGGTGGCTAGATGATGTGTATGGGTGAGGTAGATATGAGGTTATTATCTCAATTAGGATATTTAAATAACAAATATTGTGAGGATAATGAATTAATTTAATTAAATTAATTAAATTAATATTAGAGTGAGATGAAAGGGGCCATGGTTAGGTGAATGTGTTCAAGGTGTTTGTTTGATGAGGGACCAAGGGGAGTGTGACCCAATTTTGGTGTCTACATTTTGCCCCTTTTTGTTATGTAGCTTGTATTGGTAAGTGATGCTAAAAAAAATAAGATGTGGTTGCCCCATGTGTGGGTGAAGGTGATCCCCTCAAACTAGGAACTGATGAGGCGAAGGCTAGAATCGGTGAGTGGTTTGATAAAAGGTGAATGTGATGAAGAGGAAGGTGGGTAATGGGGAAAAAAAGGAAAAAGGTCTACTCGGGTAATCTAGGTAATGGGTCAGGGTCAAAGGTAGTAATAATCAAATGCATGCACATGTATAAACTATAGCATGGTACCAGTTGAAGAGTAGGAAAACTCTACATTGTCTAAGGTCGATAGGTTTATCCAAACAAGGTTGAAGTGATTCCGGTATCCAAGGTATAGGATATGGTCAGGAAACATGACACAGGTCAGGTGCAGGAACATTTAGGTATGTTCGGTACACCCAAGGGTTGGGTCAGGATAAATGGTCATGGTAAGAGGCAAGGTAAGGTCAGTATGTCCATCAACACAAGTAACATTTCCACAAGGTATAGCAAACACAGGAGGTCAAAGGTCACTAGCAACATTCCAGGTCCCAAAATCTAGGTCACGGCATGGATAGGGCCGAGGGATGGGAAAAATAATGAGTTCTCAACTGGGGACGCGGTGAGGGGGTCAATGAGAAGGTCACAAAGACAAAGGGAAGTGTCCTAGTGAGGCTTTGGGTGAGGTAGGTAGGATTCAGGTCAAAAAGTGGGGGTAGGGGGTAGGAAAAAGACTAAGTAGGTAAACCAATGACGGTTTCAAGGAACCAATGCCGGTTGTTATGGACCGACCTCGGTAAGCTAGGGCATAGGACCGATGTTGGTCAAGGTCAAACCATCACCGGTCAAGTCAGGTAGGTTATAAAAAGAAAAATTCCACATTTTACAGAATCATTTGTCATTTTCCAAATAGGAGAAAATGATAGGAGAAAGAGGAAAAGGTGGAAAGTGACAAAGGGAGACAGAGGACTAAGTTGGCGAGCCACGTGGCTGGTGATAGTTGGTCGATAGGTGGATCCACGAGCTAGATTGGATCGATTGGATTGGTTGGAGAGTGAGAGGTCATTTGGTGATGGCAGAGGTAGGAGAGGGATCGGGTGGACCACCGTGCAGTGGCCCGACGTGCCACCATGGCGGCGGCAGTGTGATGAGGTAAGATTCAATATCCCTCTTGTGTTTTTGTTGTGTTTAGATAAATGGATAGAAATTTGGGTGGTGGGGGAAGATGGGTTTGGGGGAAATGAAATTTGAATGTTAGGGGGAAATTGGATAAAAGAGGGATGGGGAGGGTAGGAATAGGTAGTATGTTGGGTGGGAAGGGTTGTAGGTAAGAATGGGGGTGGGGAGGGGAGAGATGGAGACAAAATGGGTAGATCCAGGGCTCACTGTCACGGGTTGTCACGCATACACACTGATGACGATGGTGGGTGGGTGTCGGTGGGGTATAACTAGAATCGGTCACGGATGAGGTGACCAATGCGGTTGTGGGAAACCATGGTCGGTCTAGGAGGACCAGCACTAGGTCAGAGGGTAGAAAACATAGGCAAGGGTTAGGCGGTTAGGGCCAAGTGTTGAGACTTGTGGGTAAATAGGTAATGTCGGGGAGTGTATGTAAAGAGGTAGGGTGACATGGGGTTGGGTAGGTGGTGGGTGAGTAGAACAATTGGTCTAGGTTAGGTTGGGTAGGTAGGGAGGTTAGGGTAGGGTGGTTGGTAGGTTGGAAGGGAAAATAGGTAAAGTTGAGTTGGTAAGGGTCGGGGGTATGGGTAGATAGGTGAGGTCGAATGGGTAGGAGTAGATGGGTAAATAGGTGGTGGGTATGGGTGAGGATAGATATGGTCAGGTTTTAATAATGTAATTGTGTTGTTGGATGTAGGTGAGAGCCCAAAACGATGAGAGACAGGGTACCACCCCTACTCTTGATGGTTCATGGGGCTGCGACAGTCCAGGAGTGGAGTCATGTCAGTGATGTTGGCGATGATCGAGTCAACATTCTACCATGGCATGTAGTCCGATAGTTGAGCTTGATGGTCGCCCTCATCGATAGATGGGACTCGGTGACCAACACATTCCACTTACCGATGGGTGAGATGATAGTCACCCTAGAGGACATGTACAGATCCTGCGTTACCGATATTGGGGACGTAGGTGTATTCGATTTCCTCGGAGGCATCTGAGGAGTTGATGCTGATAGTGTTTGGTGAGGGACTGGTGGAGATGACATTCCACAATGCCAGCATGAGCTATGGCGAGATGTACCAGGCCCATCCAGAGGAGACGAGGCTAGTAGTATTACTGATGGAGGTAGTATGTTGTTTTGCACTACCAGATGCGGAGGGTGGGAGGTTCCCACAATCACTTGATGGGAGTGTTACATGACATGGTGATGGACCGGACCTGCTTTGCATGGGTGCCAACATTCCTGGCATAGTTATACAAAGAGCTATGGTGTATGGGCAGCTTCGTAGGTTTATCCTATGTTGCACCTTTGTTCTTCATTGTTGGGCCTACGAGCACATTGTGTGTGTTCATCTTATCATGTTCCTTGGGCTAATGCATTTGAGTGTCGGGTTTGGTGCGAGTGAGTTATAGGCATTGGGTACTTCTCTCTCACCCCGTCTCATTGGCATGGTTAGATTAGGAGCCATTAGTTGCACCTTGTTAGCTTGTGGCAAGTAGTTTAGGAGTAGGAACCAGCCTTCTCTGGAGATGTTCACAAGTCCCACGCTTGAGAGTTTTCCATGTTGTGCAATCACACTGGATGCTTGAGTGATCAACCTAGAAGCCTCGATCGCATCCGGGTGCTGTGATTTTACATCAACGGTGACCTACTATTAGAGAGCATCGAGTAGACTGAGCTATTCATGATGTAGCATATTATCGGTGGTTATTGGAGGGATTTTCTGGTGTAGACATTATCTAGAGACCGTATGTGGGGTATCCCTCATATAGAGGGATGGAGAGAGCTGGCGGGATTGCAGATTTACAGGTGGATAGAGGGGCATCATCTAGGGGAGCACGAGATGATCCCAGTTAACCGGGTCAGATGGAAGTTTGGGCTGCCACAGGATATACCCCACCCTTCCCATAGTATAGGAGGGATGATGTGGAGAGGCCATTACCTCTACCACATCCCAATCAATGTGCCATAAGGGTAGGAGGAGTAGGAGTGAGAGACTAGATTGATGATGCTTTGAGTGAGAGAAGTATAGATAGTGGTGGGCAGCCCATCTATGAGTAGTACCTCCCAGGCGGGGCAGCTAGATTTAGCCACCATCACTGTGTAGAGAGATCTCCCTACAGGGGCAGGTGGTGACCTTGATTACCCAGTTGGGGATGGTATAGGGGTAGTTAGTAGCTTTGGAGGTAGAGGTGGCCACATTGCATGCACAAGTGGTCAATCTATAGGCCCAGATGGCCCAGGGAGATGAAGATGGAGATGAGGAGCAGAGGTAGCCCTACGCCTATAATTGTAGGTTATAGGTTTGTAGGGCCGATTGGCCACCGCACAGTAGAAATTAGATTCAGCATTATAGGCGCAGTAGAGTACACACAGGTGCGAGGCGATGGCACCTCCACATGCACTTTGGGATAGGGTCCCAATTCATAGGTAGGGGCGGGACAGGTCCCACAAGATAGGTACGGGGCGAGAGGCGATGGGGCCACCACATATAGTGCCCATATCTCGGTTATAGGATGCCCTAGGTGAGGCCAAATATTATCAAGATCAGTTTATGGTGGTTAGGATAGATTTTCTATCTTATGGAGTACGTAGGAGCACAATGGCACAACAGCCCTCAGTGAGTGAGGACCAGATCCCATACTCACAGGTGGAGAGCACAGGGGGCCATCGAGCCCTAAGATAGGATCAGGGTGAGGCCACCAGCTCATGGAGGCCAGCTCTAGGTGATGTACCAGTAGGGGCCCAACCATGACCTATGGCGGGTGGTGAGAGGTTATCGGCCGCCGGCCAGGAAGCGAGAGGAGACAAGAGAGACTGATATGGAGGATGTCCGCAAGATGATGCCTGATGCACATCCCTTTATTTTGATGTATTTGATTCATTTTTTGATATATACTAGCTGCGTGTCGTGCGAGAGAGTGAGGATGTATGAGAGTTTTGCATATTTTTTATCATATACCGGCCTGCATGTCTAAAGATGGTGAGGCTATATATGAGGTTTTGAGAGATTTGATTATATGTACCAGCCTACGTGCCAAAGATATTTGAGATTATGTATATGGAGACACATGTTTGGATATTTTTATTTATAGAGATGATGATGATTATGGTCATTATGTGTATACATGGTTGTGGTTATCTTGTTATGTTGATGTGTATATGTTATGGAAATTAAGTAGTGTAGGCATGATAGTCAGGTCATAGGCATGGATCGGTTAGGTTTAGGTCTAGGCATGGATTGGGTCAAGTTTAGGCATTGAGTTAGGTTTTAGGCATGGTGAGTTAGGTTAGGTGTGATTCAGAGGCATGGTTGAGTCGGGTTTGAGGCATGGTTGAGTCTAGGTTTTGGTCTAGGTGGATTAAGTTGTGGTCATAGGCATGGTTGAGTCGGGTTTAGGCATGGTTGAGTCGTTCATGGTTGTGGTCTAGGCATGGATTGAGTTAGGTCCTTTAGGCATGGATTGGACTAGTTTAGGTAAGTGGTGAAGTGAGTTAGGTTGTAATTCATTAATTTGTGCAATGAATGATGATATGGGTCATGGTTAAGATGTTTTATAGTACATGCATGATAGTGGTAAAGAAAGGGTAGACATAATGGATGTATGTTTGATGATGATAAAGGTGGAAAGAAATTTGTTGTTTGATGGGTTTAATTTCCAATTATTGATATAAAAGGAAACTAAATAGGGTAGAATGTGATTTAGGAAAATAAAAGATGAATTGGTTAGGGTAGAGAGTGGCCGAGCTAACCTCCAAGGGCCCCATGCCCTCGAGTGTTACCTACATAGTCCCGGTGAAAAGGGACCTCAGGCCGATGTAGTTCTCCCATAAGCTAGGGAAGAATGTGAGGAGGTATGAGTATGGGTGGGTATGTTATAGGCATGATTGAGTCTAGGTATTTTAGGTATGGGTGAATTGTGGGCACATTGGTATGGGTGATTTTGAGTTGATTATGGTGAAGGAGGAGAAAATTACCCAAAAATAAGCGTCGAGGATCAAGTCCTATATAAGGTAATCAATACGTAATGAAGAAGGTTTAAAATATAAGAGGAGGTAAGAAAGTGACCTGATTGGTAAGGATCATAATGGGTGGATCAAACCTTAGATGGGATGATGAACGTAAGACCCTAAAAGCATTGCATGATTGATTATTCTAAAGGTGAAAAAGTAGTCACATGATCACCAAATGTCATGGTCCAATAGGTCCCTTGAGGCGGTAGGAAATGAAAGTGTGAATGGTGAGAGGGTGAAAAGTGGTTAGTTTTTATATGGTACTAGGTAGCATGCCTTTTTGGCAAGAGATCCAAGGTCACAATGGGAAAGTCCATGACTAAAAGGATTTTTTTTTGACTGATATTTGAGATAGACTGATCGATGTGGGAAGTCTATATGGGATGAGGAAATTAAATCCTTGAGGTCTTCGTGAAGCTGATCGATGCGGGAAGCTTCAGATTCTCTCTCTTTCTTCTTCTTTTCATTTTTTTTTAAATAGGCTTTTTATATAGTTGTCCTTCGAGGGAGTAGTCTATTTATAGTAGCGATGTAGAGAGAAGAGATGTCCTTTTTGAGGGAGTCATCTTTTATTGGAAGTTTGACTCAAGGAGTTGAATCCCATGTGAGGGATTTTAAGTCATGGACAAGACTAAGGTGAAGGATAGGATTCTTGTTCAGAAAAGCAAGGTGGAATGACCATGGGATCTCATAAAAAAATAGATGAAAAAGTATCCATGAGAACCATGTTATGTGCAGTGTCGTGGTACACATATTTAAGAGAAGATAAAAAGTGATGGGTATGCACATGATTCTTGTTTAATCATTGGGGGTGGTATAGTGAAGGGAGGAATTGAAAAGCGCTCAAGGGATGAGCATGAAAAGAGGCAGAAGGTGAGGTAGGACTAAAAGTCAATAATAGAATGGTCAAAGATGCAAGGCATTAAGGGGCTCAGGTTTTGGTTTACCATCTAGTGAAGATAAACGATAAGCACCTGATCCATAAGTATGAGTCACGATGTATGGTCCAAGCCAATTAGGAGAAAATTTTCCCCGTTTACTTTTTTTCTACTTTGGTTACATGTTGATTTTCTTTTAGACAAGGTCACCGACTTGGAAGGTTCGTTCATGGACATGTTTTTCATAGGCATGTTTGATACGTTTTTGGTAAACTTGAAGATGGTCAAGAGCATTAAGATGACATTCATCTAATAACTCAAGTTGTGCTAAACGGTCTTGACGAAAGTCATCATCATTGAGCATGTCATGGAGAGAAATGCGGAGTGAGGGAATCTAGACTTCGAGAGGTAGAACAGCCTTTATATATACCATAGACCAAGAAAAGGTGTGGCAGCATAGTGGAAGTGTGGATACTAGTGCGGTATGCCCATAGAGTGAAAGGAATGTGCATATGCCAGTCCTTCCCAGTATCATTAACCACTTTCATGAGAATTTTGTTTAAGGTTTTATTAGTGGATTTAGCTTGGCCATTGGTTTGTGGGTAATAAGGTGATGAGAAACTTAACTAGATGCCAAAGGCGTCACAGAGTTTTCAAGGTTTTATTTTTAAATTGTTTTCCATTATCAGTGATGAGATGATGTGGAACACCAAAATGAAAAATAATGTGATGGTTGATGAACTCACATATTTTCTCAACTTTCATGGAGATGAGTGGTATGGCCTCAACCCATTTTGTGTAGTATTCGGTAGCAGTGATGATCCATTGATGTCATTGTGAAGAATGGGGATTGATCTCTCCGATGAGATCCAAACCCCATTGAGAGAAGGGCCAAAGGTCACGGGTGACCTGTAAGGCATGACTAGGTGTATGATGAAGGTTGGCATGTTGTTGGCATTTTACACAATGCTTAACGTAGTCACAACAATCATGGTTAAGGGTCGGCCAGTAATAGCCTAGGTGAAGAATATGCTTAGCAACAACAAGGCCACTTGAAGTGACCTCCACATATGCCATCATGAACTTCCTTAATGGTATAAGGAATTTCAGAACTCATAAGGCACCGTAAGAGAATGCCATCAAAGCCACATTTATAGAGGAGGCCACCCATGATGACATAATGAGAGACCTTTTTAAGAAAGGCACGTTGTCCATTACGAGTGAGGTCGGGAGGCAAGATGGAGAGGGAAAGGTAGTCTGAATATTGTTTATACCAAAGGTCACTTGGGTCGGGGGTAGCGTTTCGATGGAGTAAATTTCACGAGGTAAATAAGAGGGTGATTGGAGTCTTTGTACTATGATGAAAGATTTTGGAATCGGTGGGTGAAGTGGGTATTTGAGAAGCCAAGCAGGCCATGGTATCTATAAATTTGTTGGTTGAACGGGGGATGGTGTGAAGGTCATAATGGTCGAAGGTGGTCAAAAGTATGTCCACATGATGTTTATACTTTTGAAGTATCTCATTATGACATTGGTATATACCATTGACTTGGTTTATGACCAATTGAGAATCACCAAAGATATTGATTGACTTAACATCTAAGGCATAGGTAGCTTGGAGACCTAATACGAGTGCTTCATATTCAAAATATTGTTGGTACAATCAAAATCAAGTTTGAAAGATAAAGGCATGGGTTCACCATCAAGTGAAATGAGGATAACACCTACCCCACCCCCACACTGACACTTGGAACCATCGAAGAAGAGTGTCATTTGGTAAGCGGGTTCATCCAGGAAAGGGTAGCAATTGACTCATCGGGAAAGTCAAAGTTAGAGGGTTGATCTCCGAAATAGGTGCGTCGGCCAATTGGTCGGTGATAGCTTGGCCCTTGATGGACTTTTGATGGGTGAATTTGAGGTTGAGGTCGGCCAAAAGCATGATCCAATGTGCATGACATGTTGATTTTGGTAAGGTTTGGCATACATGAAGTGTAAGGGGTCGGTGTTAGTCATGACATAGGTTTTGTGGTTGAGTAGGTAATGACGAGTTTTGTGGCAATGAAAACTAAGGCTAAGAAAATTTTTTCGGCATGGGTGTATCGGGTTTCATAGTCCAAAAGAGTATGACTTATGTAATAAACCACCTACTCCCTATGTTGTTCATCATGATGAGCAAGCATGGCCCCCAAGGAATGATCGGTAGCTGAGATGTATAGGTAGAAGGGTTGATCATCTTTAGGTGGAATGAGGATGGGTGGTTGGAGAAGGTATTGTTTTAAGGCCTCAAAATCTTTGTGGCAGTCATTATCCCATTTAAAAGAGACATCCTTCTTGAGAAGATGATGAAATGGTTGACACCAATCAGACAATTGTGAAATGAAGTGGTGAATAGACTGTAACTTGCCTTGCAGGCTATGGAGTTTCCTAAGATTAGTGGGTGGAGGCATTTCAAGAATGGCCTTGACTTTAGTAGGGTCAACCTCTATACCACATAAGGAAATGATAAACCCCAGGAGTTTTCCTAAGAGAGAACCACAAAGACACACTTCTTAGGTGAAGGTGAACGTAATATTTAATGAGGTGGTCAAGATGGTTTTTAGGATGGTGAGGTGCTCGAGCGGCATTTGGATTTGGCAAGGAGGTCATCCACGTAATCTTCCAATATATGATGCATGATGTCATGGAAGATATAAGTCATATCCCACTGATATGTGGCACCAGCATTTTTAAGGCCAAAAGGCATGACTCGATAGCAGAAGGTCCCCCAAGGGGTAATGAATGTAGTTTTGTGCTGATCCTCTAGGGAAAGCAAGATTTGGTTATAACCAGAGAAACCATCCATGAGTGATAGCATCTTGTGACCAGTAGTAAGGTCCACCAGTTGGTCAATACCAGGTAGGGGAAAGTCATCTTTTGGTAAGCTAGATTGAGGTCATGGAAATCCATGCAAATGTGAGTCCCCTATCACCTTAGTGATAGGGACAATGTTAGAAATCCATTGAGGATAATCAATGGGTAAGATGAAGGAAATGGAAAGAAGGCACTAAAGTTCTTCTTTGACGAGAAGGAAATGTGAGGGTGCATTTTTCTCAGCTTTTGTTTGATGGGTTTGGCATCGAGGAATGGTTACGATATTGTGGACCACTATAGTGGGGTCAATACTGGGCATATCTATGTAAGACCAAGTGAAAGTGTGGTTATGGTTTTTGAGAAAAGAAGTGATGGCTTCTGTTCAGCAGCATCTAAAGATTGTTCGATCTTTAGAATGTGCGGGTCATCTTAGTATGAATGTTGATCTCGATAGTCGATTCATTCAACATGGTTTGTGTCTCAGATGGTAATGACCGATGAATATATGAGTCTTCTACACTAAGGTAGGTGAGTATAGATTCATCATCCTAGGCATTGAACGATGTTAATCAAGGTGTATCATCATCGATCATTTTAGGGTACATGAAGGGAAGAGAGAGAGGAGCCTCGCCCTCACGTTGATAAGTCAGAGGCCCCAAGGAAATGGTGTTTATGAAAAAAAAATTAGGAGGAATGGATTCTAGATCCATCGACTTTGTAGGTGAAGGTGGTGAAGAAGGTGGAATGGGTGAAGAAGGTGGAGAAGGGCTGATGTCCTCAATGAGTTCAATGTGGGCCTTCTTGGTAGGTGGTTCAAGCAAAGTTTGATACCACTACGGTCATTATGTTTATGGGTAGTACATGGAATAACGGTATGGCGGCCTTGCTCATAAAATCCAAAACCAAAACCCTTCCACGCATAGTGGTGCAGAAGGTGTGGGTGAAATGATTGGTGAGTGACTGGAGGTCAGCGAAAAATGGGTGGGTTTGTGATGGTGGTTCAGGTGTGTAAGTGGTAGTATCAAGTCCCCCATAGGTGAGACTGGTACGAAGGTGGGGAGGACCATAAAGGAGGTGCTCTCCTATGTGGTGATCATAGCGAGGGTGTTGGTGAAGACTTCCATACTCTTGTGGAGTAAGGAATGTGTTAACACTATATAAATGATACTCCCCAGTGAGGCAGGCATTGAAAAATGCCTTCTAAGGGATCGATGGTCAATATGTGGGTAGCTGGGATAGATGATGTGTCGGAGGTCAGATCGAAGGTGGAGCTAATGGATTGGGAGGCTGATGGTTTGGCCGTGGAGGTTACGGTGGTAGGAATGGAGGATGTAGGTGTGGTTGAGGTAGCGCGGCAATGGTGAGTGGAGGTGTAGGTGAAGAGGTAGTGGTTGTGGAGGTAGATGCTTTAATAGGTATGAAGCATGTCATTGGGTCGGTAAAGCATGTTGTAAGTTTTGAAAGGTGATGGGTCAGCCGGAATGGTATAGGTGTGTCCCTCATGCTCAAACTTTACACAATGATGCAAAGTGGAAGGAACACAACCCATAACACAAATCCAGGGTCTACCAAGCAACAAGTTATATTGAAATTCCCCCTCCAAGATGTAAAACAACTCTGGAACTATGTGGGGGCCCACGTGAACATGGAGGATGATAGTGCCAAGTGTAGAGGTGATAGCATCATTGAATGAATGCAACATGATGGGATGTTTATGCATGTAATTATCAGGTATGCATTTGAGTGAATGCATGGGAGGAAATGATATTAATGCTAGCACCCCATCGATCATAACACGTCATACACATATATCATCGATGTGGACAGAGATGAAGAGAGATGGATCTGGGTCATCGGTTTGGTGTGGTGTGATCTCTTCATCTAAGAAGCTAAGGGAGGCTACCTGGTGAGTAGGTGGAGGTGTAGATGAAGGTGATAATTTGGTGAGAGAGGCTACATGATGAGGTGTAATAATGGAGGCTACGGGTGTAGGGTCATTGGGTAAAACCTCAATAGATTGAAGAACCTCCATGAGAGCTTGATGATGGGATTCCGAGGTTTGGATGAGGTCATATAGGGACATTTTGAGGGGGATTGGTGTAGTTGTTTGAGCATCACGCGTGTGTGTGACCCCATTAGAAATAGGATATGTGGGGCCGCGGATAGTGATTTTAGGTGTGGGTGCAGATGGTATGTTGGGTATAGGATTGGTTGGTGGGTTGGTTGCCTTTTCCTTGCCTTTGTCCTTCTGAGCATGGGTAGCAATGTGGATCATGTTGATTTGAGGTGGGAGGTAGGTGAAGTAGGTGAGCCATGAAAAGTATAGAGACAAGAGGGGAAAAAGCCAAATGGTGGGAAGGAACCTTGTGAGATGAGTGGGCACACACGGCATTTGGGTGGAGGTTTGGTGAGTTCTTTGATGTGAACCATGTTAATTTCAAACCTCGGGGTGGTTCTAGGAGTTGTGGGGGTGGAGGTCTTGATCGTTGAGTAGGTAATGAAGGAAGAACTATGGGAATAGGTGTTGGTGAAATGTGGTCCTCATCGAGAAGGTCATCATCATCAAAGTTTTCTTCAGGGAGGACACAACTGGATAAGAATGGTTTTTAAAGCTTTGTAGTTCTCTACATCATGCCCTGGCACATGATGGTAGGCAAAAATTTTGGTGTCATCAAACCCCTTTGGTTTGGGTTTGAGAGGGTCATAAGGTCTAAGTGGCGGTAATGTGATGACAAAAGTTTCAAGGAGGTTGGTTAAAATTTTGGCATAGGATCCTGCTAGTGGATCACCATGGGAAGTGAAAGTGGGTTTGGGTGCATAGTGTGGTGGATTATAGAGGAAGGTCTTTATGTGAGGGGGAGTAGGTTGAGCTATGGTTTTAGGTGTTGGTGTGATCTTAGGTGTCGGTCATGTTTTCTTGGGTAAGGGTAGGGTAGATGAACTAGAAAGAGAGTGTGTGGTTGGTTTGACTACCTTATCGGAGGGTAGTGGATTTTTTCCCTTAGGTTACACCTTCTTGGGTAAAGGTGATATGGGCACATGAGATCTAGAGGGAAAGGTAGATGGTGGAAGGGGGCGTGTTACCCATGGGGATAATGAGAGGTGTTGTGAAGGTAGATGGCATGGGTCGTGAAGGAGGCATGAGGGAAAGAGACTAAAATGTCGGGGGTAATGCAGAAGCTATCAATGGTATTAGAGGTATGGGTGGTAAAGATGTTGCA
Source organism: Taxus wallichiana var. yunnanensis (assembly GCA_018340775.1). Lineage (NCBI taxonomy): Eukaryota > Viridiplantae > Streptophyta > Pinopsida > Cupressales > Taxaceae > Taxus > Taxus wallichiana. Next base: position 73,664,481 of record CM031235.1, on the reverse strand, counting down.
GGTGTGGGTGGAAGTCATGTCGGGTGCTTGGGTATGGTAGAGGTCTGCGAGGTGGAATGGGTTGCTGCATTTTTAGTTTACCGGTGGGTGGAGGTTTCTTAACCATGTTGGAGGGGTGAGGTCCTAAGATGGACGGAAAGGGTGAAGGTGATGAAGGTGTAATCAGCGGTGTTGGGGTATGAGATCTATGGGATTGGTTCTTCTATTTGGGTACCAGATTAAGCTTGGTGTCGGCTTTGGAGGAGGTAGCTAAATCTAATTTGATGGGTGGATGAGTAAGGCGGTGGTTGGGATGACCCCTAAGGTAGTTATAGGTTTAGGAAAGGAAGATGATGTAGGTGTGGGTTTGGATGTAGATGTGTGTTGGGTTGTGGGTAGGGGTGTGAGTTGATCCATGAGTGGTATCGTAGAATAATTTGTGATAGTTGTGGTTATGTTTGGTTTGATTGGCTGAAAATATTTTTGGGTAGATAGTGGAAGTGTCAGCAAGTGACCTCTGCATTTGTGTTGAGACAGGAAGTAGAAGACACCCCCAAAGTAAGGCTCTATCCACATAATCTAGGTGATTGGCTAAGCATGAGAATGAACTGCTTGTAGGTGAGGTTGATGAGGATCCAATGGAGATTCCCATAAAATGTGTCTTAGAGATGGGGAATTTTCTAGCTTTGGCTTCCATGGGTAAGAGAGCCAAAAGTAAGTCCACGCAGGATCTTGGGTAACTGATGGAGAATGGTCACCTAGAGGCAAAGGTATTTTTATTGGATTTTTGATAGGTGGAGGAGATGATGGGTGCTCTTCTGTGGGTGGAGGAGATGATGGGTGCTCCTCATGGGTGGAGGAGATGATGGGTGCTCCTCTGTGGGTGGAGGAGATAAACAAGCCTCTTCGGGTCGAGATGTACTACGGGTGATGGATCTCTAGGTGGAGAAGCCAACGGTGAAATGATCTCAATGTTAACATAGAGGCTCCTTCACAGGTGAGGGAGGGGATGAAGGGTGTTCCTCTATGGGTGGAGGAATAGGTGAGGTGGGTTCAAGTGTAGGTAGAGGACTTTGGGCTAGGATTTCCTCTATGGAAGGAATATGGGGTAATTGGGAAGTGATGGGTGTGTCACTGAAAATAGCATGGACCTCACGGGTATGGGTATCGTGCATTGAGGTCTCTCGGTTTGATCAGAAGAAGGGGCATGATTAGGAAATGGTTTCTTGAAGATGTGTAGGTTTTGATTGGCAGGTGCATTCGGATTATCCAAGGTTAGCTCACCTTTCTCGAGCATTTCTTGGATAATGTTCTTGAAAGTGATGCAATTTCCATCACTATGACCTTTTACCCGATGATAGTTACAAAATTCATGCTCTTTATACCACATGGGTGTGGGGTGAGTAGGATCAAAACTAGTGTGTGGTTTTATGGGAGGAAGGGTGATAGCCCCAGCTTTAATAAGCTTTTCTAAGACAAAAGAATAAGGCTCCCCAATTGGGGTGTATTTTCCATTGTTCCCATCTGAATTGAAAAGTCTGGAAAGGAGAAAGATTAGATGAGGGGCTAGCCTAATTTGATGGATGAGTTGGGCTGGATTTGAGTACCACTGTGTTAGTGGTTCCCTTGGCTTTTGAATAATTGTTCTGTGGTTTCAAAGAAGAAGAGGTATCATTCGATTTGAATGTCAAGTTCTTATTGCGTAGTTGGATTTTCTTTTCTTCGATGGCCCAAATCTCTAGCTTTTGTGCCATGGTGAATGCCTCATCGAAGGTTTGGAAAAGTCTACACCTAGGGTTGGTGAGATATGTCTAGCACAAGCCCATGTGAATAGCTCTATGAGTTCGGTTTGTGGTAGTTGGAATGTGAGTTGATTAATTAGGCTATGCCAATGAGCAACAAAATGTGATAGATTCGTCATCATATTGATGCATAGAGTAGAGGTCAGTCATGGTAACCTTCTTAACAACATTGATGGAGAAGTGATCCAAGAAGGCTTGGGCTACCTGATTGAATGAGAAGATAGAATGTCTAGGTAACCCACTATACCAATCTAATGCAAGCCCAGTAAGAGACATGGGAAAATTCCTTAAAATAGAGTCATCATGGGTGATCAAATAACAACCATGTTTGAAAGACCGCAAGTGTTTTTGTGGGTCCTCTTTTCTATTGAAGCGTTAAATTTAGGCATTTCCCAATGTATGGGATATGGATGAATAGGAATGGATGGGTGGATGGGCTCATTACAAATCTCATCATAGGTGAGAGAGTTGTGTGTGCCAGAAATTGATGCCTCTAGTGTCTGCATCTTGTCCATCATTAACTTGATTAGGTCATTGGTAGGTTGTGATTGGGGTACCTCCTATAGCATAAGAGGTTGGTGTTGGACATATGATGGAGGTGGCATTCCAGTATATGGTGATGCCATATAGGTAGATTGAGAAGGAGGAAGTGAAATAGGGGTACATACCCAGAATGAATGATAGATGAAATGGGAGGCTACTTGATAGTACGTATATGGAGGTGGAAGGGTCATGGTGACCCTAGTGGAAATGGGGCTAAGGATTGTGGAATAGAAAGAACAATGTTTTGAAAAGGGGTAGGGGTCACCGACACTGGGGGTGTGTAGTAGCTATGGGTATATGTGAGACAATGGGCACAGATGAGGTTACGTTCTAGGTGGTTGGAAAAGGTATAGTGGATGTAGTAGGTGTAATAGATGTGGCAGACATGGTGGTCATAGCAAGTATGGGGCCCAACTATGAAATGATTGGGGGCAAGGTAGATGCGGGAAACACAGATCTAGAGGGGGCTGACGTAGAAGTAGGAGTGAGTTTCGGGGGGATAGATACGGGCATGTCATATGTCAACTGACCTGAGGCATCTCGAGTGGATGAGTGGGACAAATAAAACTACAAGGCGGCAGGATTTTGGTCAAGGATTCGTGTGAACTCCTCGTCTCCTGTGGTGATAGTGATAGGTTGGGTAGGATCCATGGGTGATAAAATAGAAGGTGGTGAAGGACTAGGTGGGAGTGGTTGATGACTAATGCATGGAATATGAGGGTGTTTTCTTGGCTTTGGGTCAGCACCATGTGAACAAGTACTAATGTGGCAGGACTACTTTTTGTAAATGACACGAAATATACAGTAAAAATAGGAAAAAACAAGTGGTGGTAGGTGAATTGGAGCTAAGATGTCAGCTGGAAAAATTACATAGGCTAACCGATGCCGGTTAGGGTAAACCAACGCAGTCACAGTTAACCATTGTCGGTCACTTGTGGAGAATGGACAGTTTGTCAAAACAAGGTAAAAGGCCAATAATTTTCCAAGTATGCAAGTTGCTGATGGAATTTACTAGGAAAATGAATATGATAAGAGTGACAGAGACTCTGAACAACAAAGAAGGTGAAACAAGTGTCCTTTTGGGTAGGTTAACCAAAAGAACAGTAAACCGATGCTGGTTGGGTGAAACTGATGATGGTCAGAGGATAACCGATGATGGTCGTTGGACTGACACCGGTTACTTGAAATTGAAATAGTGATGAAGAAAATATGGTTGTGAGTTAAAATTAGATGTGGAATCAAACCCAAAATTTTGAGAATGATGAGAATATGGTCCAAGAACACTTAGATGAAGCTGGAATACACCAACTATGATGAGGAGCATGCAAAGGGAAATAAGAAAATGAAGAATGAATCCTCTCACCTCAAAATGCAAGCCAGGTAGAAACACTAAGAAAAATATGATCCTAAGAGTTCTTTTTCTATTATGTTTTTTTAGCTTATGCTATTTAAGGACTAACTCATGAACTTTAGAATAGAATTTTTGGTGAGGATGGCTTCCTAAAGAAGGAGATCTACAAGGAGAGGTTTCAGGTTATGTTATGGTGGGGGCGGGCCATCCTCTGATGGGGTACTAGATAGAGATAACTAGTGGGGTGCCCACTGTACCATGATCGTGTGATCACCTACAACTTCTTTTGGGTGAGATGTTGTTTAAGAATGTGTATATATTTTTAATTTTGTGATGTTTGGTAAGACTCAGAGAGAGAAAGAGAAAGGAAGTGCTTTTCTACGATTCATTTGTCAACCATCAGCTGGGCATGACTTCCAACGTATAGGTTTCCCTCAATTAATGTGAGCTAATGCAAAGAAGCAGAATGAAATGAAATGATTTTTAAACCCAAATTGAAATGTTGAATTCGATGACACAAAAAGATGAATAGGAGAAGGGATGCTCTTTCACTAATGTGATACTAATGAAAGGGAAGAAGTGTTCTTTTTAAAGCACCAAAATATGATTGCTTTTAGATAATAGAAGAAGAGAAGGTTCCAGGGGAGAAATTTTAATGTAAGAACCTTTTAGAAAGGAAACAAACATGCAAATTTTCACCTAGAAATGAAAGAATGCAAAGAACCCCGAATGGGTCCCACCGGGCATGCCAAAATGTTTCACCTGATTCTAGAGCATTTCTTCAAATGTTGATGAAATAGATAAGGGTAAAGGGCTAGGAGGAATACATTAGAATGCTAGTTGTAGGTTGTTGTGTGTGTATGACTTCTTGATCCACAGCTGATCGTGAGAGCTTCCTTTTTCTTGGAGGAACTACCTGAAATGGAAACAAGACCACCAAATAAAATTTAAATAGTATATGCAGTGGACTGCCTAGCGTATGCTAGATCCAGGAAGTGTGATACTTCCTAGATGGTTGTCAATCCACTATTTATAAAAAAACTTAATGCTAACAATAAAGGAAATCCTACTATAGTTAAAATGATTTAGGTATCTCATTCATCTATAATAAGAAAATTCATTCACAACAGGCTAAGCTATGACTGAATCTGAAGGTCAAGGTCTCTGTCAGAATACAGGTATTGGTTAGGGTCAGGTTCTGGGCCGTTTTGGGTATTGGGTAGAGAGTGGAAGCTCTGTTCTTGGTTTTTGTCAAAAACACAGAGACGACATCGGTCTGGTATGACCGATGTCGGTTTAGGTTAACCGGTGATGGTTGTAGGTAACCGACATCGGTATGGTCATGGTATAAGAAACTCAATAAAAACTTGGTGGGGTGACATATCTGAGGCTAGATGAAAATGGAAGGGCAATGGCAAGGTTTGTGTGGGTCTCGATATGCATGCATAGGAATGATTAAAATCCAGGTATGGGTAGTTCAAGGGGTGAAGGGATGGTCAAGTTTGCATGGAGGTAAATGGTGGTGGAATGGAAATGGGAGTAGAAACTAATAACAGAAGTAAAAGAATCTACCAAATGATAAATGGACAAGTGTTGGTTAACAAAGCACTTACTGTTTGTACGAGCTTGATGTCTAGTTGGAAATGGTGGGTGATCAAATGGAAGGAACTTGATGTGGTGCTAACGCTTCCCCGATGCTCCCATGAAGTCAGATGGATCTGTGGGTGCTTTTAATGTTGGCTATGGGTGCTCTTTGATGCGTGTACGAATGCTTGTTCTGCTTGCATGTAGCTCTGGTTTTGTCTCTTGTTCTCAAAAGATGTGTCAATCTCTCATAAATGTGCCAACCTCGAAATAAGGTTGTTTTGGGGGTTAAATGGTAACGATGGTGGTTCTGGTTGACCGGTGGTAGTTTAGGTAACTCGGTGTCGGTTAGGGTGGGATTTCCTAGGTTTACTAAATTGGGCAAATCCCTTAATTTTCGGGATCTTGTTTGTTTCGCTCCACGGATTAGAATGGAAGCTTCCTTCTAACGTGTTGAAATGTGGTTAGAGGGAATGTAGGCTTTGATTTTTAGGTTTTTCGTAGGTCTTAGTTAGTTATGGCAACATACTAAGAATAGGTCTTAGGGTGAGGTGGCTAGATGATGTGTATGGGTGAGGTGAATATGGGTTATTATCTCAATTAGGATATTTAAATAACAAATATTGTGAGGATAATGAATTAATTAAATTAAATTAACGAAATTGATATTAGAGTGAGATGAAAGGGGCCATGGTTAGGTGAATGTTTTCAAGGTGTTTGTTTGACAATTCTCTGCATCTCTCAAATACTTTCTCGAGATGCATCATGTGCTCCGCGCACTTTGCTTTGAGAAGATAATTATGTCATCTAATTAAACTAGGATGAACTCATTTATATATCCTTTGAAGGCAACGTCCATAGCTCTCTAAATGTTACACATGCATTTGAAAATGAAAAAGGCATCTTCTCGGCATGCATATGTTCCCTATTTGGTTGTAAATGTTGTTTTGAATTGATCATCCTCCTTGACCATGATCTGATTAAAGCTAGAATACCCATCCAACATGGAAAATATTTGTATGCTAGCCACAGTCTACAAAATATGTTCCATAGAAGGAAAAGGATAATGATCCTTCAAATATGCCTTATTCAAATCTCTAAAATCCACACAAAGTTTGATTTTGTCATTACACTTGCGTACTCTAACCATATTTTTGACCCAAGTAGAGTACTTGATAGGAAAAAATGATCTTTCCTCAATGAGTTTCGATAATTCCTTTCTCATAAGGGGTCTATCTTAGGATTGACGGGCCTTTGCTTTTGTCTGATGAGATTGATGTTTAGATCAAGGTCAATAGAGTGTTGAACAACACTTAGATAAAATCCTTTGAGGTCTTCATACTCCCATCAGAAGATGTCATTGTATTCTTGATAGAGATAAATGAAGGCATGTTTTTCATCTTACATGCAATATTTACCAAGGAACAACTCTTTACCTTGTGCAATATTGACTAGAGTGTAGTCTTCTTGTACCACACACATATACTTTTCTTCACCCTTGAACTCATCATCAGGACTTAAACTTTTCTCTAAGGTGGCCATCCCTTAGTAAATTTGTTTATTTTTAGTTGTATTACCTGGTCACAAAAGTTTTCATGTAAGTTAGCTTGCATGCTTAAAGATAACTCGGCTTCATTCTAAATGAACTAGAGAATTTGTGCATCACTATTAAACACTTACCAACTAGTTTAATTTTCAATAATGGATGGCTTGATCACCATCTTAATGTGTTGTGCATTGCCTTGGAAAAAATTCTCAGCAGGTGAGAATTGTGAAGCAAGAACAACCATTTGATCTACTTATTTTTTCAAATTCCTTGGCACCACCCGTAGGTTAAGCGCCTCAAAATTTTCCAACATTCCTCAAACTTTGTTTATAAGCTTTCAAAATATTATTCTTTGTTATGATCTGGTAAATGACCAATTTAATGTCCCTAAAATTATGCAGCTCCTTGATTTTCCTCTTCTTAGCAATAAGAAGACCATGCACCAATGCTTCATATTCTGCTACGTTGTTGGAGCATGCAAACTACAGCTTGTGCACAAAGAATAACTTCTCATTCTTGGGAGAAATGAGAACAACACCCATGCCTATGCCATTTTTTCTTCTAGAGCCATCAAAGTATAACTTCCATTGTCTATAATTTTCTTTACTTTATTTGAGCATGTCGCAACACACTTCCTCTTTAAGGGTGTAATAAGTACCAAGACTAGTTGTAAGATATGTATCGTAAGGATCAAATTCATAGCACCTCTTGGCCCATTCATCTAGCAATAGATTAGGTATGGAAGGAGGAATAGGTTGTTCTTCAAAAACTAAATCTTATTCTTTGTCTTCTTCTTGGATTAGGTAATTAGATTGGAGAGGGGATGGGTCATATGACTCAACATGATAGGAAAATATAGTTTCAAATTGTATGGTAAACTGGTACCATACCTTGTTATTAGTAACATATTATACCAATCAAAAGACAAGAAGCCACCTACCTTGGTAGTGAAATCTCTTGATATGCAAATGGAAAATAGAGGAGGTAGATCAATTATTGACACATCTCAAGTTATGGTTAAGCTTTAACATGCATGGAGGGTTAACTTAAGATCTTTGATGACTAATAAAATTTTGACATTTGAGCCATCAAGTTGTAAGAATCCTTTAGACATGGGGGTATCCTCAAGGCCTAAGAAATTAGTAATTTTCTTTGGCATAATAGAAGTACTAGCCCCTAATTCAATCATACAATTATGCACAAGAAATTTCCATACTATCAAGGACATATATAAAGGTGGGGTTTTAACAAATTTTCTTACTTGTTTCTCCTCTACTTCACATAAGTTGATAGCAGCATAAGGTCTTTGGATAACTAGTTCACCACATGAGAGTTTTGTTAGAGCTTCATTCAACTAGTCACACTGAGATGGAATAGTCAGGGCATCCCACATTGTGACATTTACATTTGTATTCTTCATTTGATCCATTAGGTTAAATGGAAGTCCCATTGACTTTTCATTTGGATTACAGCACCATCTCTTCTTGATTACTTAGGTGCAGAAGTAGGGGCCTTAGCTTACGCAAAGGATTGACCTATCAAAGGAGGGGCACACAACACTTTTATTATAGTATTGTGTGGAACCTCATACACATAATCTTGTGTGTCATGACTATTATGTGCATTATAATCCTTTTTACTTGAAGGTGAATTACATCTCTTTTCTTTTGAGAATCATCTTGTGTGGCAGGAGTGGAAGGTTACACACTAGACTCAAGCATTATCTTTTTGTGCCTTGTGTTGTTAGCAACCTATGAATGCAGCCCTTTTGAGTTATCCATATCTTGGTTTACCACACATAATTCAAGAAATAACATTAGGTTGGCCTCTAGAATAACTTATGGTGCTTCTTCATTTTCTCGGTTCATGTGTGCTAGTAGAGGGCTCATAATCGTAGCATTATGAATCATGTAGGTTTGCACGTGAAAGGAATCTGCACATTTATACTTGATCGAGGTAAATTTCAAGGAAAAACCATTTATTATATTGGACCGTGTTGTTTTGAACTATATTAGTGTTTGGTTTTCATTGGGTGTTGGAAGTGGTTGTGCGGGAGGAAGTGTTTAAAGTGAGAGATGTGAATTAGCATGCCATCTATATTTCCATTGGTTCCGCCCATATATCTCGTGATTTGGATATTGATTTATAAAGGTTTGATGGCTTTGGTTAAGCCCTTGATTATAATTATTTCTAAAGGCTTGCACCTATTATTTTTCTAAGGATATAACTTTATTGGACAAATTTTTAATCAAGGCCTTCATTTCTTCATCCTCATTTTTTTGCATGGGAGAATAGGATGTGGAGGTAGTGGGATGAGAATTATTCTCAGGAATAGGAGCAATAGAAGGTTGAGGCACTTGAGGGATTTATGGGAACAAGGGCATGGGTGGTCTAGGATCTCACTTCCATGTTTGAATAATATTATTCTTGGCCCTATTTACAATGTTATAGGTAGTGGAAATGTTCTACCCCCATAGACTGAATCATGACTGAGATATCACTATTCAAAGCCCTTAGATAATAAAGGAATGCATGTTGGGTTATAGGTCTTACCACCTAAGGGATTCTATCCCATTATTTCATTGGATTCTTAAATGATTTAATGAAACAGAGAGAGGGAGATAGGCTAAGGAGAAATAACTATTTGTGATTTCGATTGAAGGTTGTGTGCACATCCCGACTTCTTTATCCAATTCCGATTGAGAATAATTTCTTTTTTGGCTAGGAGGAACTACCTGTAAAGTGAAAAACAATACCACCAGATAGAGTTAAACACAATAATGAGTGGACTACCTAGCGGATGCTAGATCCGGGAAGCATGGTGCTTCTTGAATAGGTTGTTAGTCCACTTTTATATAATAGTATTAATGTTATTCAAATAAACATGAAATAAAAATCTTATTTGAATTGAAACAATTTAGGTACCTCGTACAAAATGAATAAGAAAGGTCAAGTAAAAGGTGGTTGAGGTCAAAATGGGTTAGGTGATGGAATGGTATTGGGTGGAAGATCTAGTACATGCTTTTGGTGAGGTCTGCAAAATTTTACAAATGATTAAGGCAGTTTCGTAGTGGGTGTTAGCTTGTTGTCTTGAGTGGGTTATCGACATAGAGACCAATGTTAGTCATGGTATGACCGATGACGATTTATATGTGACCGATGATGGTTTGAGATGGATAATGGTAAAATGCCAAAATAGATGTCTAGACTCTCTGTGTCTACATAGAGAGTTGGGAAGGCCTATGGTGGGATTGTAGGTGGGGTGCCAATCTTGGGTAAGGTTATGTGAGGTTTTGGGATGATAAAGTCAACTTAGTAAAATTCTTTCGAAAATACAAGAACTAGCGTGGAGTCCGGTGACCGATGTTGGTGAAGGGGAAACTGAAGATGGTTAGGGTGACTAGCATCGATAGGGGTGAAATGGTGAAAATAAAATAAACTTTGTTTTGAGGGCTTCTCTGTGATTTCACGAGAGAATGGGGGAAGGATGGTTAGGTTTATAAAAATTTTAGGAAGGCTCAAGAATGTCTAAGAGTCAAGTATGGGGATATAAAATGGTTTTGGGTGGTTGGATGGGTGGATTAACATGAAAGTGGGGATGTTAAAATGCAAGGGAGAATAGGATCTAATAAACAGAGGTAAAGAAACTACTATCTAAGTAAACACAGAATGATGGAGATCAAAACATATTTAATTGTATTTGCGGGCTGGTTAATGGAAGATAGAAATGGTTGATCTATAAAACTGGTGGCCGGTTCCATGGTAGTGCTTCCTGGAATGTTACCGCAAATTTCAATGCCTTCATATCAGTCTTGGTGCTAACTAGGGGTGTCTAGATACGTGAGATGGCTCTGGTTCGTTCTTGCATGTAGATCTCTCTCCCTCCTAAAAATCAAAATTTCCAACCTCTGGAACAAGGTTGTCAAAATGAATATAAGGTAACCGATGATGGTTAGGGTGACCAGAGTCAGTTTTGGGCTAACCGGCATTAGTTAAGGCAGGTAATTCTAGGGTTGCCAAAATAGCAGATCTTGGCTATCTTTTGGCCAGTTCTACCTGTTGGTCCGGATCTAAAATGGTATTTAACACTTAGATAAGTGGGCATGTTGTTGGAGAAATAATAGGCATCTAATGTTAGGGTTAGACTAAGTCTCAGTTGGTTAAGGTAAGTAGAAATTGAGTCTTAGTTAAAAGAAACATGCTAAGAATAGGTCCATGATGAGGTTTTTAGGTGATATGGCTAGGTGAGGTGGTCAAGTGAGGATGTTGATTAAATCCATTAAAATAATTAATTTAATTAATCATATGCACTATGGGATATGAATATGTAAGGTACGCAGTTAAATTTTATTAACGGGGTTATAAGGGTGGTATGACCTAATTTTGGTGTCTACAATTTCCCCCTTTTTGTCATGTAGCTTGTATGGGTAAGTGACACCACGACAAAAATAGGAAGTGATTGTCCCATGTATGGGTGAGAGCATGGCTGCCCCACATGTGGGAGAAGGTGATCCCCTCAAAAAAAAAAAGCGATGAGGTGTTATACTGATTCGGTGAGTGGTTTGATAAATGTGTAGTTGGTGTAAGTGAAGGTAAGTGGGGAAGGGTATGGGTATTTTGGGAAAAGGGTAATGGTCAAATCAGGTAATAGGTAATAGGTTGAGGTCAAAATGGGTAATGGGTAATGGTCAAATTGGGTAAAAGATAATAGGCCAAGGTCAAATTGGGTAATGGGTAATGGTAATTAAACACACGTACATGTATAGATTGCAACACAAGTACTAGGTTAAAGGTCTTACAAACTCGACATCGTCTAAGTTCGATAGGTTTATCCAAACAAGGGTAAATTGATTCGGTATCCATGGTATAGCATATGGTCCGAAACACAACGTAGGTTAGGTGCAAGATTGTTTAGGTATGATCTCGGTACACCATGGGTTTGTTCAAGATAAATGGCATGACAATAGGCAAGGTATGATTGTTGGTCTTTAACAAATGTGAGTGTTGTTGCTACACAATACATTGGGTAAGTGAAATTGGGTGTTCAAGAGGTAGGGTATATTGTGTAGAGGGTAAACGGTAGTCAGGCCAAGGACGGTGTGTGATAGGTAAGGCCATAGGCATGGTCCATTGGTGTAGGTGGGTGATAGGTGAGGGCATGAGGAAATGGGTAGGGTTACAATGAAGACCAAATGGTTGTAGGTCGGGTAAGAGATAATTTTTATCTAACTTACACACATGTATAGATTGTGATAATGTACTGGTTGAAGACCACACAAACTCTACATTAGTAAAGGCCGAGGGTTTATCCAACAGGGGTGAAGTGGTTCAGGTATCTAAGGCATAGGATATGGTCAACAATCATAACAAGGTCAGGTGCAAGATGTTAGGTATGATCCGGTACACCAAAAGGTATGGGTTGGTTTGGATAAATGACACAACATTAAGGTAAGGCAAGATCTAGAGGCTATTCAAAGTAAGTATCATATCACGAGGTAAGATAGGTATAGGAAATTTAAGGGGCATACAGGGTAAAGTGGGGTACAAGTTATTAGGGTGGGTGGTGTAAATGAGGTAGTGGTAGGGGCCAAAGTATGCCCCAACTGATAATAATATCATGTGAAAGGAAATGAGGGCATTTAGAGTAATCATGAGACATAAATGATGATTTATATGTATGTATGTGGTTTAAATTTCCAAATATTTGATATCTTGGGAATGTAAAATGATAAATGGATGATATAATGGTGTGTTAAAAATGGTAGGTATGTATGTTTGTATGTTTTAATTTTCCAATTGTTGTGTAAAATGGAAAACTCACTAAGGTATAATGTGAATAGAAAAATGGGGAAAATTTGTTAGGGTAAAGAGTGGTGAGCTAACCTTCAAGGGCCCCATGCCCTCATAGTACTTCCTACATAGCCCTAGCGAAAAGGGGCCTCAAGATGATGTAGTTATCCCATAAGCTAGGGAAGAATATGGTGAAGTAGAGGAATGGGTTGGTAGGTTTTAAGCATGATTGAGTCTAGGTAATTTAGGCATGGTTGGGTTGGGGTAATGTAGATATGTTTTTGGTTAGGTCATTTAGGCATGGGTGATTTTAGGTTGATTTTGGTGAAAGAGGAATCCCCAAAATGTAGGTGTCGATGGTCTAGTCTTGTATAGGAAAATCAACAAGTGATGAAGAAGGTGAATGGTAAGAGGTGTATAGGAAAATCTGTTGCATTTCATCCTTGTATGTTGTTGTCTAATTGATAAGAACCACAATAAGTCTACCATACCAAAGATGGGCTTATGAATGTAAGACCCTAAAGGTGTTGCATGATTGACTATTCTAAGGGGGAAGAAAGTCACATGATCATGAAATGTCACATTTGTGGCACGTCCCTTGAGAAGGTAGGAAATTAGGGTGAAAAGGAAATGAGGTGAAAATGGTTGGTTTTAGCGTAACCTAGTGTAAGACAACAGCCTACTTGGCAAGAGACCCAAGATCAAAATAGGCAAGTCCATGACAAAAAGGTTATCTTTTTCTCTTTTTCTCTTGTTTTTGATAGACTGATCGATGCGGGAAGTCTATGTGGGATGAGTATATTATCTCTTGAGGTCTTCGTGAAGTTTCTGATCGATGAGGAAGCTTTTAAAAAAAAAAATTCAAGGATACTCCTTTTTATGATATAATATGTGTAGTATGGCTAGCTTTTTATAGTTTTCCTTCGAGGGAGCAGTCTATTTATAGTGGCGAGATAGAGAGAAGAGATGTCCCTTTTGAGGGAGTCATCTCTTTGTTGGAATTTTGACTCAAGGAGTTGAATCCCATTTTCTTTTAAAATTATTTTTCTTTTGGACGTTTAAGTCATGGACAAGACTATAGAGGAAGATTAGAATCTTTATAACATTCCCATTTTAAAGCTTTAGAAACAAGGGAAAAAAATTTAATAGCGTTCTCTGTTCTAAATTATCATAATTTAGAACACACATTTCAAGTTTTTAAATAATTTTATCTGTTCTAAATGATCATGATTTAGAACACACATTCCATGCCAATCAATCTCATAACAGATAACCATATGTAGCTGTAATAACTCGATGAACTACTCGATCTCTCATTTCATGACTCGGTGTTTCATCGGTCTCTCATTTCATGACTCGGTTTCTTACCGATCCTTCATGTTAACTCAATGTATTATATACTAAGTATACTTGGTTCTCTTACCATTTTGGGGCATTGAAGTGTTATTTTTAAGAGGCCTATCTGAATATTTGTTACCAATATTCATCCAAGTCTTGCTTCTTAAACTAGGTGATATAGGAAAATGCAACCAGCAGCTTGTGATACTTTAACCAAAGATTTTCACATGCTTTGCATGATCATATTCCTAGATGGCATACTCATCAATGGAATACATCCTTCACCCCCACTTCATCTATTATCTAGAATGGTCTTCACTGACTCCTGTCAGTCCTCTTGTCCAAGGCTTTACCATAACCTAGATTAGCAACATAGAAAGGTATAGAGAATCACTCATGGTGACTAAGGGTACATAGACATACTCAATTGACCCAAGTCGATTACATGTGTCTAGTTACCTTTAGTCATCATGAGTTTCCCCCTATACGAAGGCATGTCCCTAACCTGACCTAAGGTAAAACTAAGGTCAAGTCCAAGTTTATGTAGATCTAGATGATCTAATTCGGAAGGGTGTTGTGATGTGTCATCGCAACATTGTGCCATTATGAAGACCCCGGTCTTCATGATGTCACAGTACTGTAGTTGGCGTGTACCAACATCCTATGGAATCACCTCATCTAGAAGTACATATCCAGTTAAGAAGTTAAACACTTACTTATCTTCTTAATTAAGATTTAATTTCAGCAACCCTGCTGAATCCTTAATTTATTTGTTCATTAAGGTTGCTAACCATAATGATTGATAGTTACCATGCAGATAAATCTGTAATCAATCCCTCTTCCCAAAGGTTTTTATTTCATTCCATGGTATCTTATCATATAAATAGAATTAATATACCATAGTAAGATTATCTTACTTTGCTTAACCAAGTTTAAGCATGATTAAATTTAGATTTTGGTTCCTTGTTAATAGACTTCATTAAGATGAATTCTATTCATTACGTATGTATTTATTTCATTTTAGTTACCTTATTTTGATTTTGATTTAACAAGAGGGAGTATGTTTTCTTTCTTCCGAACTTCATTTGAGTATGATTCTCAAAAGGTATTAACAAAATGCTTATCCCCTTAGAATGATTGTCTTTCTTTTAACTTTATATTCTTTTAGGGTTCATTGCTGCCATTTACTTTATACAAGAGTTATAAGTAAATTTCTCTTTTATTTATGTCATCTAGTAAACCATAATGACCTAGTTATGTTTTCATCTATTCATGCCAACTTAGAAGTTGCATTCGATAAAGGAATAAAGTATCAATTCCCTTCCTATCAGTTTCATTTGAGTTCAACTGAAATGATTCAAAACAGATAGGTTCATGAGAGAATAATGAAAAGTTTACAAAATTTCCTTTACAGTAAACCCAAAGTGAATAATACATCAAATACAAATAACAATCAATCCTTTTTCCCATTCCTCAAGTAAATTATACATTTTACAAGTCTAAACATTTCAGACTTCATTCCTGCCAATCAGCATTGATAAACTCAAACAAGAATACAAATTTTCCCTTTTTCAATTATATTACAATAAGAATAATAATTCCTCATAAAATATGTAGCCTTTAGGTAAACACAAGAGGCATCATAAAAGAACTTGTCTTATTTTTTCACTTACAGAATCCATCTACAAAAATTGCTAGCAAGATTCATCAAACTAAGCATGATAAGCACTAAACATTAAAATGATGTGCTTTCAACTAACTGTCTCATAAAAAGAACTCTACTTTTATGAAACATTAAGCAATTCAGATAGATATCTCATAAAGGAATAAGGATCCTAACAGAAGGTCAAAATGAGCAATCCACAATACATTATGTAAGGATCATGATCAAAGCAACACTCTTCAATCAAGTAATTTCACAAGAAGGATTACAACAGATAAGTGATAATACATCTCAATTACTTATCGACTCGTACTATAGATGCATGTAATTCATTCTTGATTCAAACAAGTGTTCAAGAAGGGTACCAACCCTATAGTTCTCAGAACTAGAACTATTTTAAAGAAGCAATTAATCATAATCCACAGCACTAACATAATTCTTCATGCAATATCAGAAGCCAAATTCATTCTATCAAAAAGGATGGAATTTAGGATGAACCAATAATATTCTACACAAGAATTCCCTTCTTTCCAACATTGAATCAATATCAATCCAATTCCAATTTATCGATTCAAGGGAATAAGAAGTGCAGATTCGCCTAATTACCCATTCAGCCTCAACATGGTTAATACAAATGAAAGGAAGCAAACAATTGAAAATAAAACAACTTAAGTCATCCTTCAGTGTTCAATGAACAACATGGCATTCAACAATTCAGAGAAGAGAAAGAACCAAATGTAAATCCTTTTTACATTTTGAAGAAAAATAGCGATGCATACCTAGCTCAAAAATAGAGAGAAGATCCCAATAATCCATCCTATTAAAAGGTTAAACATAGTTGACATCCCAAGAAGACCAGACTGATCCTTACCTAACAACGATCCAAATTCAACAACCACTGCCACACAAACAACATAGTCGAAATTGAATCGATATAAGATAAGAAAATGAATCAAACAAGGTAGGGTTGAAGAGAGGGATTCTCATCAAATAAAGAGAATAGTCACAACAACACAAAAACTGATACAATTTTTCAAAGAAAAAATCTTAACAACTAATTCCTTAGCTTCATTTTAGTGAAGATAGCCTCTACCCAGATGTTTCCTCATTTCCCAAATAGAGAGAAACCTACAAGGTATTCCTATGTGCTCAAGAAAAATGAATACAAGCTACAGCCAAGCCAACCATGTACCCACTTAACAGGAATCAAGGAAATAGTCCATACGTAAGAAAGAAAGGGCTCCATCCCAGATTCAAACAAGATGAAGGAAATTCAAAGGGAGATTCAACCCCAAGTTGGTTCTCAAAATCAAACCCAAAAGAAGGAGAAGAGTAAAATCAAACCCTTCTAACTCATATACTTCAATTAACTAAAACAGAACTAATCCATTCTTTCAACAACTTCTACAGATGTAAATCAAAAGGTTATTCACAAACCAATTCATACATGGAGGAGAGAGAGAAACATCAATATCCTCGCATAGTCCCAAGAGAAGAAGTTAAATCGTAATTTACCATATTTCAAGCAAGGAAGAACAAAACCTGAAAAAATCCTTTCTTAACAGTCCCAAAAATTTCACAAATTCAAAACGTGTTAAGCTCAGAAGGTGTCAACATATCACTATTGCTTTAAAACAAGTTTGAATCCACAAGAAAACAACGAATCCAAGACCCATTTCAACATAACTTAACAACGCAGTGATAAAATTTGAAGCCACTTCAAATTTTAACTGAAACATCAATTTTCTTACCTTCTCCTAACAAAGGAAGATATTCCTAATCAAATTTTAAAACAATCATTATTTTTCCTTAAACCATTTTAGCACAGGAGATCAGAAGTCCACACGACTTAAGAAACCTTCTAGTTTCAAATAAAATAAACACGATTTACTCAAACATGCATCAAGAAAAATACCCATATTGAATCTTTTCCAAACAACAAACTCAAGCAGAAGATCACAACAAAAATACACCAAGGCATTTCTACAAAACCATTCATTTCTAAGAGCAGAGTTCTTTTAATGAAGATGCTTAATAAAAAGTAGAACTATTTAACAAGAAGAGCCTATCATGCCTGATAAAATTTCTTGTTGATTTGCAGAAGATCTCCAACCGAGCTTCTCAAGAATCTCTTCTTTTCAACCAACGTCAACAGTCAAATCTCCCAACTTCCTCTACATTTCCACAAGTTCAAAAACAATCAAGATACCCATGATTACAATGGGTCAAAAAATAAGCTTGCTGGTTCGAAGAACCTAAACTCTCATGCAGAGCAAAAACCAGAAGGATCCAAATGACCAACAACTTTCTCCAATTCCTCCTGCCTAACTCCTAGGTGGTTTCCTCCACTAAGCCCGAGGTTATTGAATGCATTGAATGCTATTTCCCCCTCTTTCCTTACGCCACCACCACTTCAAATTTGGTGAAACAAAATTCAAGAACTCCATTCATTTTAAATTTAGCAATGATGTCAGCTAGGTGTCCCACCATCTTTTTATGCCTCGACAATCTTGGTAAATTTAGGATGTAAGGAATGAAATCAATTCACATTAATAACTTAGAAACCACCGCCACCAACCTTCCATTTTCCAAGTAACCCATAGGTCCCCTTTCATCTTAGTAATAGTTTAGGTTACATTAGCATTGGTTAGGTTTTTCCACCTTAGTTCTTAGGTCATTAGGATTTATCTTAGGTTAGTTCAAGACTCCTAGCCATATAATATACCTCCTTAGGTTAGGTCATCACCTCTTAGATTAGAATTTATATAAGGTAGGAAACCACAACCTAGTTTTAGGCATCAACCGTAATAGTTTAGTAATAGGTCCTAGGTAAGTATTATTACCTTAGGTCAAAAATCCAATATGGCAACATTATAGTTTGGGTCAGATCCAAATAGCAACAAGAATTCTGACCAAGGTTAAGGCATTTTCCTTATTAGCCCACAACAGATCCTTAATCTCCTCACACTGATCAGCATTACAAAACATTAATAAAGGAGGTCCAAATTTATAGTTTGCAGCATGATGCTGAGTAAGGACACCTAAAGCTAGGTCCTTCACAATTTACAACAAAATATTGCTTGGTTCCATAATATGTTTCATTCAGCATGTCAATTAACAAGATGACAATAAAGAAGAATGAAGCATACCTTGGATCAATGGAATTGATTCAAGGTGTGCTATTAGCATATGGAAAATGTGAAAACAATAGTATAGATTTACAACCTATATTTCACATAGCATAATGGTTTTGCTTCCAAGTAAACAAAATTACAGCTAGCATGAATTCTAAACAATAATAACTTATCCATTGCAAACATGATTTTCAACATCAAAATAATACACCTTCCTAAGACAAATCACATGTCAATGTTTTCAATGTCAAAAGTGGAAGCCATCATAGTAACAATCATGACCAAAATGTTACACTCTTGTTTACAAGACAAAACCATAAAGACACAGAGGTTAACTATGAAAGAGATGGTTTTAAGTGATAAATAACCATGGGATTCCATCTTCAAAAATATGAAAAGTATACATGAAAATCATGCCATGAGTAGAGTCATGGTACTCATATTGAAGATAAGGCTGAAAGGTGATGGGTAATCACATGATTCTTGTTTAGTCATTGACCCCAAGAATACATAATATGAAAGGTGAAGGGTGCTCAAGGGACAAGCTTGAAATAGACAAAAGGTGATATAGGACTTGATTCAACAATAGAATGGTTGAAGATACAAGGCATTGAGGGGTTTAGGTTTATATTTATTTTCAAGTGAAGACAAATGATAAGCACCTAATCCATAGGTATGAGTAACGATATAGGGTCCAAGCCAATTAGGAGAAAATTTACCCCGTTTACTTTTCTCTTCTTTGGTTACATGTTGATTTTCCTTCAAGACGAGGTCACCAACCTAGAAGGTTCACTCATGAACACATTTTTCATAGTCACGTTTGATACATTTTTGTAGATTTGTAGATGATCAATAGCATTAAGATGGCATTAATCTAATAACTCAAGTTGTGCCAAAAATACCTTGCAAGATTCATCATCATTGAGCATGTCTTGGAGTGAGATACAGAGAGATGGAATCTATAATTTGAGAGGCAAGATAGCCTCGGTACCATAGACCAAAGAGAAAGGTGTGGTAATAGTTGAGGTGTGAATACTAGTACGGTAAGCCCACAAGGTGAAAGGAATGTGCGTATGCCAATCCTTTCTAGTATCATCAACTACTTTCATAAGAATTTTGTTCAAGGTTTTATTGGTTGATTCTTCTTAGCCATTTTTTTGTGGGTAGTAAGGTGAAGAGAAACTAAGTTGAATGCCAAATGCATCACATATTTTTCATATGGTTTTATTTTTGAACTGTTTTCCATTATCAGTGATGAGACGGTGAGGAATACCAAACCAAAAAATGATGTGATGATTGATGAATTCACATATTTTATCATCTTTTGTAGAAATAAGGGGTATGGCTTAAACCCATTTAGTGTATTATTTGGTTGTGTAATAATCCATTGATGGTGTTGTGAAGAATGAGGATTGATTTCTTTGACAAGATCCAAACTCCATTGAGAGAAAGGCCAAAGATCTCGAGTGACCTATAAGGCATGGCTAGGTGTGTGATGAATATTATCATGTTGTTGGCATTTCACAAAATGTTTGACATAGTCACAATAATCATGGTTGAGGGTGGGACAATAATAGCCTAGGAAAAGAATGTGTTTGGCGATAGCCAAGCCACTAAAATGACCCCCACAAATTCCATCGTGAACTTCCTTGATGGTGTAGGGAATTTCAGAACTTGTAAGGCATCGTAAGAGGATATCGTCAAAGCCATGTTTATAAATAAGGCCACCCATGATGACATAGTGAGAGACACTTTTGAGAAAGGCATGTTTCCCATTATGAGTAAGTTCGGGAGGTAGAATTGACAAGGAAAGGTAGTCTATAAACTACTTATACCAAAGGTCATGTGGGTCAGGTGTAATGATTCTTGATGAAGTTGACATCTTGAAATAAATAAGAAGGTGATTACAACCTTTGTACTATGAAAAATATTTTAGATTCGGCAAATGGTGAATGGGTATGTGAGAAGCCAGTAGACCATGGTATCCAAAAATTTGTTAGTGGAATGTGGAGTGGTGTGAAGTTTGTAATGGTCAAAGGTAGTCAAAAGTATGTCGACATGGTGTTTATACTTTTGAAGTATTTCATTATGACACTGGTATATACCATTGACTTGGTTTACAACCAGTTAGGAATCACCAAAGATATTAATTGATTTGACATCTAAGGTGATGGCAGTTTGAAGGCCTAATACAAGTGCTTCATATTTAGTGATATTGTTAGTACAATCAAAGTCTAGTTTGAAATATAGTGGCATAGGCTCACCATCAAGAGGAATGAGGATAACTCTAGTACCACCCCCACGTTGACATTTGAAACCATCAAAGAATAAGGTCATTTTATAAATGTTATTGTCTAAAGAGATGGTAGCAATGGATTCATCCGGGAAATCAAAATTAGAGGATTGATTTCCGGAGAGGGGTGCATCTATGCAAGTTGGTCAGTGATGGTTTGGCCTTTGATATATTTTTGATGGATAAATTTGAGGTCAAGGTCATGTGATAAGCATGAGGCAATGTGTAGCATGTTGATGTTGGTAGGTTTTGGCATACATGTAATGTAAGGGGTCAGTATTGGTGACGAAAAAGGTTTTGTGATTGAGTAGGTAATGACAAAGTTTAGTGGCAACAAAATCTAAGGATAAGAATATTTTTCATCGTGGTTGTACCTATTTTTGTATTCTAGAAGTGTATGGCGGCTTATATAATATACCTCACATTCCTTATGTTGTTTGTCATAATGATCAAGCATGGCACCTAAGGAATGAACAGTAGCAGAAATGTACAAGTAAAATGGTTGGTCCTCCTTAGGAGGAATGAGCATCGGTGGTTGGAGAAGGTACTATTTTAAGGTGTCAAAGGCTTTATGGCATTCATCATCCCATTTGAAGGAGACGTCCTTTTTTAGGAGATGGAAAAATGGTTGGCAGTAGTCGAAATTTACAAAATAAAATGACGAATAGATTACAACTTACCTTGCAAACTTTGTAGTTGGTGAAGATTAGTAGGTGGAGGAATTTTGAGAATAGCCTTTATTTTAGCAAGGTCAACTTCTATGTCATGCAAAGAAATGATAAAACCAAGGAGATTTCTTGAGAGAATAGGAAGACACACTTCTTTGGTTGAAGGCGAACACAATATTTGATGAGACGGTCAAAAATGACCTTTAGGACTATAAGTTTTTGGCCTGATGTTTTGATTTGGCAAGAAGGTCATCTACGTAATCTTCCAATATATGATGCATGATGTCATGAAAGATATAGGTCATATCCCGCTAATATGTAGCACCAACATTTTTAAGGCCAAAGGGCATAACACGATAGAAAAAGGTCCCCCAAGGAGTGATGAAGGAATTTTTGTGTTGATCTTCTGGGGTGAGTAATATTTGGTTATAACCCGAGAAACCATCCATGAGTGATAACATCTCATGACCAACGGTAAGATCAACTAGTTGGTCAATACTAGGTAGAGGAAAGTCGTCTTTGGGGAAAGCTAAGTTGAGGTCATAGAAATCCATGCAAATGCAGAGTCATGTTTTTGTGACAGGAACGATGTTAGAAATCCATTGGGGATAGTCAATGGGTAGGATGAAGGAAACAGAGAGAAGGCATTGGATTTCTTCTTTGATAAGAAGGGCAATGCGAGGATGTATTTTCTCGTAGCTTTTGTTTCACGGGTTTGGCTTCAGGGATGGTGACGATATTGTGGACCACAATGTTTGGATCAATACTAGGCATATCAGCATAGGACCAAGCAAAAGCGTTGTTATGATCCCGGAGGAAAGAATTAAAATCTTCTTATTCAACAGCATCTAAATATTGGCCTATCTTTAGAATGTACGGGTCATCCTGAGTGTTAATATTGACTTCGATGGTCGATTAATTTAACATGGTTTGCATTTCAGAAGGAAATGGATGATGAATATAAGAATATTCTACACCAAGGTAGATGAGGATAGACTCATCATCCTGACATTGAAATACATTTAATGGATGGTGTATCATCATCGATCATGTCAAGATATAGGAAGGGAAGAGAAGAGGGAGCCTCACCATCACATTGATAAGTCAAAGGTCCCAGGGAAATGGTGTTTATGAAAAAAAAGTTAGGAGGAATGGATTCTAGATCCATAGACTCTATGGGTGAAGGTGGTGATGTGGGTGAATGGGGTGGAGAAGGTTTGGCATCCTCAATGAGGTCAATGTGGGACTTCTTAGAGGATATTTCGTGAAGCCGATACCACTGCTGGTCTTTGTGTTTATGGGTAGTACACGGGATGATGGTATGACAAACTTTTTTTTTAAACCAAAGCCAAAGCCCTTCCAAGCATAGCGGTGGAGGAATGTGTGGGAAAAGTGATGGTTGGTGAGAGATTAGAGGTCAAATGAAAATGGTTGTGTTTAGGAAGATGGCTCGGGTGAATAGGTGGAAGTATCAAGTCCCCCATACATTGAGTTAGTGCAAAGGTGGGGAGGACCATGAGGGAATACCTCTCCTATGTGATGGTCATGACGAGGATGTTGGCATAGGTTACCATACTCTTGTGGAGTAAGGAATGTATTTATATTGTAGAGGCGGTATTCCCCCAAAGTGATTTGTTTAGAAAAACCTTCTAAGGGATCGGTAGTAGATATGTGTGTAGTCAGAATAGATGAATTAATAGGTGATTGGGAAGAAGAAGGATTATTTGGTTGGGAACTAGATGGGTTAGCAGTGGGAATAGAAGAGATAGGTGTGGGTGAGGTAGCAGCAACATTGATAGATGAAGTTGTGGGTGAAGGAGAAGTGGCAGTGGTGGTAGATGCCTTAACTGGTACAATGACATCATTAGGTCAGTACAACATGTTACATGTTTTGAATGGTGACGGGTCAGCTGGGATTTTGTAGTTATGTCCTTCATGTTCAAATTTTACATAGTAATGTAAATTTGAAGGAACACAAACCATGACGTGAATCCAAGGTCAACCAAGCAACAGGTTGTACTAGAAATCCCCCTCTAATATGTAGAACAATTTCGAGAAAGTACGGGGGCCCACACGAACATGGAGAATGATGGTACCAAGGATGAAAGTGATGGCATCATTAAAGGAGTGCAGCATTACTAGTTTATTATTTATGAAATTGGCATGTATGCACATTTGGTTGTATGCATGGGAGGAGATGATGTTGATGCTAGCACCACCATTGATCATAATGCATCGTACATGTATATTATCGATATAGATGGAGATGAAAAGGGTGGGATCGGGGTTGTTTGATTGGAGAGGTATAATTTCATCATCAGAAAAGATGAGAGCAGCCACTTGGTGAGTAGGTGGAGGTGTAGAGGAAGGGGATGAGTTGGTGAGAGAGGCTAGATGATGAGGGGTAATAATGGAGGCCACGGGTGTAGGGTTGTTAGGTAAAACCTCAATGGATTGGAGGACCTCCATGAGGGCCTGTCGGTGAGATTTAGAGGTTTGGACGAGGTCATACAAATACATTTTTAAAGGGGATTGGTGTAATTTTTTTATCATTGTACGATGGGTGACCCCATCAAAAATAGGGTATGTGGGACCTCGAATGGTGATTTTGGGTGTGGGTACAGTCGGTATGTTAGGCACAAGATTAGTAGATGAACTGGATACTTTTTATTTCCCTTTGTCTTTATGGGTGCACGTGGTGACTTGGATCATGTTAATCTGAGGGAAAGAGGTGGATGGAGAAGGTATGTCATGAGTAGTATAACGGCATGATGGAAAAATCCTAATGTGGGGTAAGAACCTTGTGAAATAAGTAGGGCACATTGGCATTTAGGAGGTGGTTTGGCCAACTCTTGAATACGGACCATGTTGATCTCAAATGTTGGAGGTGGATACAAATTTTGTGGAGGTGGAGATGCGGGAAGGCTGAATAGGTAGTGGATGAAGACGCGTGGTGATAGGTGAAGGTGGAATAGAGTGCTCATCTAGAAGATCATCGTTGTCAAAATCTTCTTCAAGGGGGAATAATTAGAGGATATTGGTTAAGAGATCCTTACAACCCTCTACATCATGTCTTGGCACATGATGATAGGCACAAATTTTAGTTTCATTAAACCTGTAGCATTTCCATTTTAAGACTTTAGAAACAAGGGGAAAAAAAATACATAATGTTTTATGTTCTAAATAAGCATTATTTAGAACACACATTACATGCCAATCAATCTCAAATAGATAACCATATGTAGTTGTAAATGACTCGGTGATCCACCGATCTATTCATTTCATAACTCGGTGATCTACCGATCTATTTATTTCATAACTTGGTGATCTACCGATCTATTTATGTTAACTTTAAGTATTGAATACTTATCGTATACTTGGTTTTCCTACCCTAAACTGGGTACTGAGTGATCTATTTAAAGAACATATCTGAATATTTGTTACCAATATTCATCTAATATCACATTTCTTTAAACTAGGTGACATAGGACAACGAAACCAACAACTTGTGATACTTTGGCCAAATATTTTCAACATACTATTTATGTCACTATTCCTAGACGGAATACTCATCATTTCATAATACGTTCTTCACTTCACTCCTATGTTATTAAGAATGGTCTTTACTAACTATCATCAGTCCACTTGTCCAAGGTTTAACCCTAGCCCAGGTTAGAAACATAATTTATTATAGGAAGACGCTCACAATGACTTAGGGTATATGGGCATACTCAGTTGACCTAAGTCAACTAGATGTGCCAAGGTACCCTAAGCCATTGAAAGCTACTACCTATCCTAAACATGCCACTAACTTGACCTAGAGAGAAACTAAGTTCAAGTCCTTATTTGTGTGTAGATCTAGATGATCAATGTAGAAGGGTGTTGCCACATGTCAACTGCAACGTTGTATCCTCGAGAAGACCCTAGTCTTCTCAAAGGTACAATCCTACAGTTGGCATGTGCCAAAGCATCCTCGTGAAACTACCTCATCATGATGTGCATACCCCAAAGAGGTTATTAATTCATTAATAATTTAGATTATTACACCAATTACAGCAACCCAGCTTAAACCCTAATCCAACACTCCATAATTTCTTTTCTAAATTTAATTCATTTAGCCATTAAAGAAATTCCTTAACTTATGATTTCTTTATAGGTTTTTTTACAAATCTTAATAAACAGATATCCGAAAACAAGATAATAACATCATAGGTTCCATTATATTCTAATATTATGATTATGAGCTTCAAACATAAGTTCAAACTTTACAAGGCTCTAACACCAGCTTAGACAAACACAAGATCAAATACGAGCCTAAGAGAAACACGAAGCCCTAAATACAAGCTCAAAACCAAATCACCAATGCTCCAATATGAGTCCTAGTGTTCTCAAATCCTTAAATGAGAATAAAATTCCAATTCAGAATGCAAGTACAAAAAAACTCAACCACATGATAGTAAGTTTGGTATTCGTAAGAACTGTATATGAGTACAATTGTTGAATACGAAGATTCAACCAAAGGTTCAGAACTACACTTAGCTCCAACACAATCCAAAACAAACACAAAGTCCCAATAAAAACTCATAACAAATCCTGAAGCTTCAATATAAGCTTAGAACAACTACGGAGCTCTACTTCAAGCTCACAAAACACAAGACTAAACAAAGATTCAGAACCAAACAAGCAACAAGCCAGTTCACTCAACATTAGTCTCAAATGCTAGAAACAAAGCTTTGAATACAAGCTATAGAGCTTCAAATACAAATTTCAGAGCTTCAAGTACAAGTCACAGAGTTTCAATACAAATTCGCATGAAAACCTCTAACAACCAATACAGAAAGTTCCCAAAAACTCCATTAACAACAAAGGATTCACATTCCAAAACCCATAAATATTTCATGAATACATGCAAGTAAAGAACCGGATACATCATGAAAATATAAATTTACGATGTGAGTAGAACTATTTTAATGAATCATTTAGAAGAAAGAAAGAAATCTTAATGGGTAGAGCCTATCATGCCTGATAGTTCCTCTACCAATTTGAAGAAGACTTCCAACCGAGTTTCCAACACCCCTTCTTCTCCAAGAAAGATCAAATAACCATAATATTTTTCTCATCTTGTGCCTCTTATACATTCCTCAAACTGAAAATAGGTCGAGAGAATTCAAAAATAGCCACAAATTCGAGATCAAACTATTGGTTCAAAGAACCGAGATAGCTCAAGCATAGAAAATATTGGGAAGCATGTAAAACAAAACAACCCCAAAAAAATCCACCAGCATGCCTTCCAAGATGGTTTGCTCACCAGAACCGAGGTGAATTAATGACATTAATTTACATATTCTGGCTATCTCTCCTTGCCACCGCCATCCAAAGTTGGTGAGACTAATTTTAAATTTCACTTGCATTTCCAAACTTAGTGATGCTTCCACGTAGGTTCCTCCAAATTTCAATAGCACATGCCAAACTGGTAGTACATCCATTCCTTAATGTCAAATCAATCAAAATCCCATCGCATTAAAAGCTTAGGAACCACCGCTTAGCTCCCACTTGCCAATGACCCATAGGTTCCCTTTCATATCCCATTAGTTTAGGGTAGATAGAATTTGCTTAGGTTAGATCTTAGGTTAGTTTAAAATATATAACCTTAGGATATAACCCTCAAACAATAAATTACCACCTTAGGTTAGGTTTTAGCTTAACCAAATACAATAGGTTAGAAATAACTTAGAATCCCTTAGGTTATTTCCCTTTTCATATTAACTTAGTGTTAACAACTTAGGTTAGGATGTCATCCCACATAGAGTGGTGTAGAAAGAGTTAGGTAAATTACCTGAGTCCCAAATCTCTTTAGGATAGACCTTATAGATATAGGGCACATTTTCTCTTTTCTCCAAAATCCTGAAGCAAGTTTCCCTTAACGCCATTAGGCACCCTACAAGGGTCAATCAAGAAGAGCCAAGCACAACACAAAATAGAATGTAGGCACGGTCTTTCGAGATAGTAAATAATTTGCAACAAACACAAGTTCAATCCATTAAGTCTCTTAATCAATGAATGTCATTTTTTCATTCAGTTTAGATAAGAAGATTTAAAACATACCTTGGATCAATGGAATTGATCCAAGGATGAGTCCAATTGCAAAGGATAAGTTTGCAACCATTAAAACTAGATTACAACTTACTCATAAGAAGTGAAATAGATTATTGCAAGCAATAACATACCAGCCCTACAATCAAAGAGCAGAAATGATTTATCCACGGAAAGCATGATTTTTCAACATCCACAAAACATACATTTGTCCTGAAAATCACATGTCAATGCTTGCAATGCAAAAGAGGAATATAACAGTTTGACAAGGTGTTACAAAACCATTTTGGTTTGGGTTTGAGGGGTTATAAGGTCTAAGTGGCGGTAATGTGATGACCAAGGTCCCTAAGAGGTTGGATAAAATGTTGGCATATGACCCTACCAATGGATCACCATGGGAAGTGAGTGTGGGTTTGGGTAAAGGTGTGGATGATTGTGGTGTAAGTGTTATAGGATGTGGAATATGTTTGACCACTAGTTTGGTAGGTGGTATCATCTTAGGTTTTAATGGTACCTATTTGGATAAGGATGTGGAAAATGAACTAGCAATATAAGGTGTTGTCAATTTAATCTGCTCTTTTGGAGACTAGTGGGTCCTTGTCCTTATATTTCACCTTCTTGGGTAAATTTGAGGTAGAAGGGAAAGAATATGGTGGAAGAGGATGGGTTATCCATGGGGATAATGGAGGTGCGGTGAAAGTGATTGGTAGAGGTCGGGTGGAAGGTATGGGCTGAAGAGAAGAAATTTTCATAGGTAGTGATGAAGTTATGGTAGTTGGTGGGGGTATAGGTGGTAAGAAAGATACAGGTGATGGCGGGGGTGTTTTTTGTGTAGGAAACTTGGGTATAACAAAAGATCATGATGAAGAGGCAGGTTGCTTCACTTTTGATTTTCCTCGGGTAGGGGGTTGTTTGGCCAAGGTTGATGGGTGAGGTCCTAGGATGGACAGAAGGGGTAAAGGTGACAAAGGCATGGTGGGTGAGACTGGTGTATGTGGCCTAGAAGGTTGGGTCTTCCTTTTAGGTGGAGGAATAATTTTGGTGCGGGTTTGGGAAGACGTGGCTAAATCCAATTTGATGGGTGGATGGGAAAGGCTTGACATCGGCATGACACCCAAGGTAGTGATGGGTCTAGATATGGGTGAAGATGTAGGTGTGGGTAGGTTCTTAGGCATAGGAATGGTTTTAGTCATGGGTAAAGGTTCGAAGTAGGAAAGGGTGAAAAATAAGAATTTATTTCAATAGGCATAGTCATGGTTGATTTGGTCGCTTGAAACACTTTTGGATAGATCGTGGAGGTATCAATAAGGGACATTTGCATTTGGGTTAAAAAGGGAGATGAAGGCATCCCCAAAGCATGGAATTATCAACGTAATCCAAGTAGTCAACCAAGCGTGAAAATGGAACTACTATAAGAGGAGTCAATGTTGATTTAGTAGCAATCCCTGTAAAGTATGTCTGTGAGATGGAATTTGTTGGCTTCGGACTTTGTGGGTAAGAGAGTTGAGAGAATATCAATAGGATCCTGAAAGGCTGATGGGGAATGGTCACCAACAGGTAGTGGCACTTCTAAAGGATCCCCCATGGGTAGGGGAGATGATGGGTGAGATGAGGTAGGCTCCTCTTTTGGTGGAGGGGAAGGTGAGCATGACTCTCCCATGGGTAGGAGAGTTAATATTGTTGATTGTTCGTTGGGTTCAGAGGTGAGTGGTGAAATGGCATTGGCAGAAATGGTGGACTCCTTTGTAGGTGAGGGAGGAGATGAAGAGGACTCCTCTGTGGGTGAGGGAGTAGATGAGGTAGGATCCTTTGTAGGTAGAGGATCTCGTGCTAGAATTTCCTTGATGGAGGGGATATGAGGAAATTGGGGAATGGTTGGTATGATATCAAAAACAACGTGGACATCATGAAGATTTTCATAGTTGGTTGAAGATTCCCCTTGCTGATTAGAGGATGGTGTATGATTAGGAAATGGATTTTTAAAGATATGCAAGTTTTTATTTGCTGGTGTGTTTGGTTTATCCAGGATGAGATGTCCATTATCTAACATTTCATGGAAAATGCTCTTAAAATTTATGTAATTACCATCACTATGGCCTTTGACGCGATGATAATTATAATAGTCATGTTCCTTATAGCATGTAGGCATAAGACAGTGGGGTCAAAAGAAATATGAGGTTTTATGGGGGGAAGTGCAATGGCTCCAGCCTTAAGAATATTTTCCAAGACTAAAGAATATGGCTCTCTATTGGATTGTACTTTTGTTGTTCCGCTAGAACTAAAAATTCTGAATAGGAGAAAGATTGGAGGAAGGTTTGGCTTGATTAGATGGATGAGATGGACCAGCTTTGAGAACTACCATGTTGGCAGATCCTTTGGCTTTTGAATAATTATTTTGGGGCTTTGAAGATGAAGAAGCATCATTTGATTTGAATGCGGCATTTTTGTTTTGCAATTGGATTTTCTTTTCTTCAATGACACGAATTTCTAGTTTTTATGCCATGGTAAATGCTTCATTAAAGGTATGGAAGGTTTGTACCTATAGATTTGGTGAGATGTATCTAGAACAAGCTCTAGTGAACAACTCTATAATCTCAACTTGAGGTAACTAGAATGTTAATTGGTTGATAAGGCTTTGCCAATGAGCAAGCAACGAAATATGTGATAGATTCATTGTCATATTGTCATGTCGAGTATAGGTCAATCATGGTGACTTTTTTGATGAAATTGATTGAGAAGTGGTCCAAGAATTCTTGAGCCACTTGATTAAAAGAGTAGATGGAATTTCATGGTAAACCACTATACCAATCTAAGGCGGGTCCTATCAAGGATATGGGGAATGTTTGTAGGAGTAAAGCATCGTCATGGGAAATTAGATAGCACCCATGTTTGAATGACCACAAGTTTTGTTGTGTGTATTCTTTACTATTGAAATCATTGAACTTGTGCATTTCCAAATTTACAGGGTACTGGTGAATGGGTATAGATGGATGAATAGGATCATTACAAATTTTGTCCTAAGTTAAGGAGTTGCAGGAGCTGAAACGATGCTTCTAATGTCTGCATCTTTTTCATCATCATCAAAATGAGATCATTGGTGGGTTGTGAGGAATGGGAGACTCCTCTAGTGAAGGGAGGTTGATTATGGATGTATGATGTGGATGGCATCCTAGTATATGGGGTTCCGAGTATGATAACTGTAAAGGGGGAATAGATGCGGGTGGAAGATATCTCAAATAAGCGATAGATGAGATTGGGGGTTGTTGGTGATGTGTGTAAGTGGGTGGGGTAGTCATAATGACTCTCATGGTAATTGGGGGTAGAGATTGTGGGATGGAAAGGATGAGGTTTTGGAATGGGGTGTGGGTTGCTGACACCATGGGTGGTTGTGATGTAACTGGTACATACAAGGTAAAGGGTGCAAATGGGGCCATGCTTAAGGTGGTTGGTGAAGGAATGGTCAACACCACAAGTGCGATAGATGTCATTAGTGCAATAGTTATAGAGGACGTGGGGTCCAGTTGAGACACCACAAGTGGTAAGGTGGATGAAGGCCATGTTGAGCTAGTGGTAGCTGACGCGGAAGTTGGGGTGAGGGCAGGAGGGATAGAAACAAGCATGTCATATACCAACTATCCCGATGAGTCTTGGGTAGATGAGTGGGTGAGATAATATTATAGGGAAATGGGATTCTAGTCAAGGAGTCTTGTGAACTCCTCATCACAGGTATTAATGGTGATGGGATGATTTGGATCCATAGGTGAAAATATAGAAGGAGGTGACGGGCTAGGTGGAAGCGGTTGAAGGCTAATGTGAAACACAAGAACGTTGGTTTGACTATGACTTAGAACCATGTAAAGGAGTGTAGACACTGATAAAATGTACTCTATAAATGACATAGAAAATAGAAAAAATGGTGAAGGATAGATTCCGGGAGGTGAAACTGGTCGGTGTTCTAATTAAAAATTAGAATAGAAGAACCAATGATAGTTTAAATAACGATGATGGTTAAAGGATGACCAATGACTGATTCTGATGAATTGATATCGATTCTTGTCGGAAATCAACAGTTTTAGCAAATGAGGAAAAAACTGATGAAAATGAAATAAGGAAATTGTACTTGATTGTGATATTAGAATTCTAGGGATATGATGATGTCCTAAGAACTTCAAATAGAATATAAGAGGTGATGAATGCTTTTTGGGTAAAATTACCACAAGAGTTGGAAACCGACATCATCGGTTAGGTAGACTGATGATGGTCGATGGAAACTAGTAACGCTCACTAGACCAACGCTTG
Organism: Taxus wallichiana var. yunnanensis; assembly: GCA_018340775.1. Taxonomy (NCBI): domain Eukaryota; kingdom Viridiplantae; phylum Streptophyta; class Pinopsida; order Cupressales; family Taxaceae; genus Taxus; species Taxus wallichiana. The sequence goes on along the minus strand of CM031235.1, from coordinate 73,632,398 downwards.
ATTCTTGTGAAATTTGAAGAAGTGAAGAAAAATTGGTTTTTTTGAATTGAGTCAGATGGAGTATCAACCCAGAAGTCTGAGGATGATAGTATTAGACTTTGACACACTTAGAAACAGTTAGAATACTCCAACTATGATGGTGGAGTGTGAAAGGAAGAGTAAAGTGTAGAACTTAACCTCACAACTCAAAACGTAACTTAAGAAAAAGCTAAGAAAAAAACATAGTCCTATAAGTGAATTTTATTTTTTTAGATTATGTTATTTAAGGCTGACTTGTGAATTCAAAATAGAGTTATTTGGTTGGGAAGGCATCCTATAAAGAGGAAAATTCTAAAGGGTGGTTTTAGGTTATGTTTTGGTGGGGGCGGTCCTTTATCTGATAATGATTGGTCAAAGAAACTAGCTAGGAGCCCACTATCAATCCTCTTATCGTGTGATCATTGACAACTTGATGCAGCCTAGAATTACTAGATAACACCCTTGTCACTTTGGAACATCACTCATCCTATACTTTGGTGTTCACTCGAAGCATACAAAGGTACCAAGTCCCTCTTAGGGTTGTTGTTGCAAGATGTTAGCATGAAGAAGGAATAAACATATAGATCCATAACTAATCCATCATTCTACAATGCATACCATATTCAGATTTATGAAAGAACAAGTTTAAACAATAATCATGATTGAATCAAGAACATGCACTACTTGATTTCACATAGGAATAACACTTAGATTCAGCCAATAACTTCCATCTATTAATAAACATATAATCTCCTTACAATAATGGCATTCTATACCAATGCATGTATGGATCTGATACAATAATCCCATCGTATACCTCTCTATACCTATCTCTCTCTAAGTGTGTATGTATATTTTACTATGTGCTTCACATCATATATATAGGGTGGGGACTTTCCCTTCACCACTTCTTTATTCCAAAAATAGGTCACATGCTATTAATAGCCATGCGCTATTTACAAGCATAGCCACACATGCAAGTGTGCTATCTATAGACCTCTTATAGTTAACTGAAGTGACAATCCTATTCTTAGCTCATCTCCATGCAAAACAATCTTTGATCTGATCCTCTAAAGATAGACAATGTGTGGCGCGCATGTCCCTGCATCGTTGGTGTGTTCTACATGCCATCTTCTAAAAATAGGTCTTCATGCTCAAAATAGGCTAAGTCCCGAATGCTGAACTTTCCCTCCATGTGTGTGTTCTTCCTATCCATTCACGCCCTTAAACCTGGCCTATTTTCCCATGCGGACTTCTTGTGTGAGATGTCAAGTGTTCTCTGATCAACATTACCCCACACTAATCGCATTGTCACCCTGACAATGGGTATCTCCAAAAAAATTGAAGTAAAGAATATTAAGTGGAAAGAATAAGAAAGAATGTTTCAAGAGGTAGCATCCTCTATATCAGCTTGAAGGATCAACTCTAGATACTCCTTTATTTTGGCCTCCAAGGTCTATCATTCAGTGAGTGCTTGTTCTGATTTCTCTGGAATGTCCATAGTAATGGATTCCAACTCATCCCTCACAATCTCTCCTTTTTCATTCTAGCAAAACCAACACAACATTGGACATTGATGTCATTCTTCCTTCTAAAAGATCCATTTTCTGCGCAATGAGCTTCCCAAACTCTTCCAGCCGAGTCTTATGTGGCTCTTGTGCTTGCTACCAGGGCCTCACGCTTCTACTTAACCATTGACAACCTTTCTACACAGCCCAATTTCTTTACTCGGAGCCATTTCTTCCTCCTCGACGACCACCTTCTTCTTTCCTTTTACTCCTGTTACAGCTTTCCTTCTTTGGTGCCATTTTTACCTTGTAATCCTTTGTAGATCCTTTCCGTTCAAATTCTACAATGTGAAAAGCAAACCCTAGTTTGATTTGGTGTTCCCTATGTGAAATTGTGTACCCCTAACTTGTCTCCATTTCCTTGCTTCACTCAAACCCTTGACCATCAGGGACACAAGCTTCTTCTGCGCACAGATCTCTTCGTCACGACTAGTTACACACCTCTTGCACCTTAAAATGATCACTCGGCTCTTTGCACTTAGCTTCTTTCAAATAATCTTACTCAATGGTAAAAATGAATTTGCATCCCATCCTTATATAGATTTTTCAAATTTTGATGCATTTATTGCTCCTTCACCTACCAAATATCCCCTCATTCATTGACCAAATTCATTCGTTCCACATGGTACATCTTCGTGCCCCAGCTATAACCTTCTAGCATGCCTCCCTACCCTCTAGTCATAGACTTCTCTTCAGCACACACCCTTTCACCCGAGTACCTCATCACTGTACCTTCTCCTGGTAGTTATCATGGCCTCTTCTTACCTCATGTTATATTGTTCCTTCTTTCATCTCTATCCTTGGTCACTTGTGAGAAGTAATCTTTCTTTGACTTAAAATCACACCCATAGTAGCTTATTCCTTTATCCTTTCAATTCCCACTTTCTTATACCTAGATATAAACAACCACCCCACACTAAAATTATGTGTAGTCCTTTACACATAAACATTCTCCACATAGTAAGTAGCTTCATGTGCACAAGCACACTTATTACCCAAGAACAACAACTAAATTGACAAATCATAACGAAAATGAAGGAAATAAATAATTGAAAACCTAATCTAAATGGAAATACTACCTTATTACAAACACCAAGAAGACTTATTTATAGTAGGGCTTCATCCTACTCCCGTTGAAGTAACCGGGTAGCCGTGTTCCATCAAGTGCTTCTAGTTTTCAAGCACTTGATTCAAGTATAGAATTAATAACATACAGCCCCAACTAATATACTTTGAGCTTTCTGGATGGCACATGAACTTTGGGTCATAAAGAAGTACCATTTTTCCAATCTCAAACTTCTTATCCCTTATGTTTTTTCATCATGCCATGCATTCTTCGTGTCCTTTTCTTACTTCGAATTCATCGTGTTATGGATCGTCACTGCTCATCCAAAGTGGAATCATCTTCTCAAATCACTCTTCTAAAGCCTTCTCATCAGCTAGACCTCCAGCGTGTGCAATGCACAAAGAAGGTAGCATAAATTCTATAGGGAGAATGGCTTTTGCACCAAACACCAACTGAAATGGTGTGGCTTTGTTCAATCTCTTATAAGTTGTTCTATATGCCCAAAGAACAAGCTGACACTTTATCATCCCAATCCTTTCTCCCAACATCACAAATTTTTGTCAAATTTTGGCTCAAAATCTTGTTGAAGGCCTCGAGTAGTTCCATTTTCCTAAGGATGATAGGGTGTATTTTTATGGTGTGCAACCATAAACTCATCTAATAGGATCTTGATTGTCTCATTCAAAAGTGTGTACCCCTATCACTTGTCAAGCTTAAAGGACATCCATATCTTGTAAGAACATTCTCCCATAGAAACCTAGCTATTGTAGCTGATGTATAATCCTTCTTAGGTGTTACTTCTACCCACCGTGTGAGATAATCTATGCAAGTAATGATATAGTGTGATCCAATCCTACACGCAAATGGGCGAAATAGGTCCTACAAAGTCAATGGCCCATTTCTCAAATGGTTCAGCACTAGTAATCAGTCTCAAAGGCATCTCATCTCTTTGTCCTAGTTTTCCTAGGTGCTAACAATGGTCACACACCTTGCAATATGCCTTACAATATTTATACAATGTCTCCCACCATAATCCAGTGAGTAGGATCTTCCAAGTAGTTACATCACTTATATAGTGGCCACTTGCAATACCACCATGGGCTTCTTCCATAATATCCTTGCGCTCATGTTCTAATACACAACGTGGCATAATACTTCATCTCTGCCTAACTTGTAAAGGTCACCACTGATTAACATAAATAGTGTTACGTGTATAGTAAGTTGTTTCTTTTCTAATGCCTTCATTCTTTCTCGGTGTCATACCATTTGGTAGAAAGACAACAATGTCTTCCAATTTCGTGGCCGTGCATTATAACCTATATAACTGCATCTATCATGATTTCTTCAATTTTCTATGCTTCTTCTCCCGAGTGAATTCTAGACAAGTGGTCTGGTCTAGAATTACTTTTCCCTGGCTTCACCACAACTGTGAAGTCAAACTCTTGAAATAGGAGTACCCATCTGCATATGCACCTTGCAAGACCGGTTTTTTTACCAAATACTTTAATGCCATGTGATCTGTATAAAACACAAATGGTGTTGCTAACAAGTACTGTCGAAACTTGTGTAATGCATAGATCATTGACAAAGCTTTTGCTCTGTAGTTGTATAATTCCTTTCAGCAGGAGTCAACTTCCTACTAGCAAAACAAATTGGATGATCTATAATACCTTCTCTAGGTTGAGCTAACACGGTGCCAATGGCCATGCCAGAAGTGTCCACATGCACATGAAATGGTTTATCCCATGAGGGAAAATGTAGAATGGGCGCGGTAGTAAGTTTCTCTTTTAATATCTCAAACGTGTGTTGCTGCGGTTCTCCCTAATAAAATGTACCTTTCCCTTTTAGTAATTCTTCCAAGGGTGCAACAATTTTGGCATACCCTTTAATGAACTTTCGATAGTAACCTATATGACCCAAAAATCATGCACCTCACTTTGACTGGTAGGCACTTCCAGGCCTAGAATGACTGCAACCTTAGTTGGATCAACCAACAACCCTTCCTTACAGATTATATGCCCTAAAAATATTCCAAAAGGTGTAGCAAATATGCACTTCTTGATGTTTAAAGAGATACTCAATTTTCTGCATCGTTCAAACATTAAGCACAGATTGTCATAATGATCTTTCACAAGCCCATATACTATCCAATCATCTAGATAAACTTGCAAAAAGTTATGAATAAAATCTTTGAATGCCTGAACAACTATACACAAGAATACAACAGGCATATTTTTCAATCCAAAAGGCATTACAATATAGGCAAAGCTGCCCCATTCAGTAGTAAATGTAGTCTTTTCCTATCCTCTTGAGTAATCCTAACCTGATGATACCCGAAAACCCATCTATGAAGGAATATATTTTGCGCCCTACAACTCCCTCTAGTATTTCCTTAGTAAATGGCATAGGGAATGGGTTTGTTACACATGCAGCATTTAGCTCCCTGTAGTCCACACATATTCTAATTCGTCCATCCTTCTTGATACTGATCACCATTGGACTAACCCATTCTGACTCATCAAGGGGCTTGATAATTCCATATTTCAACATTTTATCAATTTCTTCTTTTACCTTTTCACGTAAATTAGGATTCATTCTATAAGGTCTCTTTCTCACGGGCATGCACCTTCCTTAAGCTTTATCTTCATTTCCCCAAGTGATTCATGCATGCCTTTAAGTTCATGATACCCTCAAGGGAATAAGTCCTGATAATCCTTTAGTAACTCAATAATCTTTGCCACCTCCGAGTTTGACCAATAGTCTCCAATTATGACCTCCTTAGGCTCAGCCTCCGATCCTATATTGACCTTTTTGGTCTTCATTGGTTCATGGTATGCATGTGTATCCTTATCTACACTATCCAAGACCTTGTGTGCCCCTTGTGAATGGTCAATATCCAAATTTTCAACTTCCTCATCATCCACGATGTACACCATCTTACCTTTTTCTTTCTTAAGAGAAGCACGATCAAGCAATATGGAGTCTTCTCCTTCTTCTTCAAAATGTGTGCCTGGTTCTGTCTCACCCATTAATTCTTGTATGAGTTCCTTCACCTTTGCACTATCTCCCATGGTTAACCACTTGACAAATTTTAATGCCTCTTCTATTGAAGGTTGGGAAGAAAAATAGTCAAAGGTCTAGATCATTCCTGTAGTCAAATTTTTCCAATTCCCAGTCTCTCTATGTAGTTCTGCATATACATACTGCATGTGTACATCCTTATAGAGTATAATACAATCTATACACCCAGAGTGAAGGTGATAATACTTCATATCCCACTGTCGAGAGTCTCTCACACTGTTGAATGTGATGCTGAAAGAGCGGCAGGTTGATCACCATTATAACTATAGATCTACATAGGTGCATTGCTTCTTACAAACCTGGTAGATAGGGTAACTCTAATCTCCTTCCACTCCATAAGATTATCTCTATGAACTAGTAACCAGTGTGTTGTTGTCCCATGTAAGACATATGCTAACATGTCTCTTCTCCTGACCTAGTCTACACATTGTGTCTCCATGGCTTCCAAAAATATAGATAGATCTTCTGCTCTTGTATACCAGGGTATTACACATCCTATCCATCAAATAGAACAAACTCCATTCTTACATGCAACCACATTTTTCACCTTGCGTATGACTAGTTCATATGTACCATGAGCCCGATTGTCACAAGCAATACTCATAGTATCACTGATAGAATGAGAATCCTCCCACTGTAGGATTCCTTCCTTTGATGGCTCATTGACCTCTGGATCCTGAAAATCATGGACATAGATTTAGTTTAAGTCCTCATCACTTAGAGGCTCAACATATGGTGTAGACTTCCCATCTCACAAAGGTATCATGACCCTTTTCTCCTTGTTCTCAAAGTTGATATACCCCTTATTGAATGTCAAGTCGGTGTTATTCGCATAACACCAAGGTCGTCCAAGAAAGGATGGAAAATTATCGCTTCGCAAGTGCTAATACCTCAAAATCCCCAGTGAACTTGGCCCCTTGTATAGTTATAGATGCATCCTTCAAAACTCTTATGGGAGTGGCCTTAGTTCGGTTCACCATAAACAACACATTAGATGATGGCTGTAATGGGGGTCTCCCCATTTTTACCCATGCATCTAACGTAAGCACATTTACTTCCACACCTGTATCTATCAAAAAATTTCTCAACATCCATCCATCCACAACAACATTCAAAGTAATTTCCTTGTCATAGTCAATGCTATCAGGGGGAATATTTACATGCAAGATATGCCATCATGTCTCAATATTGGGTGCAGAGTGTTCCATTTTAACCAACTTCCTAATAGTGGGATGATGTTCTCCTGGTGCAACATTTTATATACTTCTCTCATATCATTGATATCAGTTTGGACTGTCTCTGATGCTTTCTTCTCGCTCCTTTAAGTATTGTATTTCACCCTAAAGATTCCTTAGCACTTCCATGGTATCTTGATAAACCTCCTTCTGATGAGCTAGATCTAGGTACCTTGCATGCAAAACCTCCTCCTTGGTGATCGTAGGCTTTTGGTACGATGCCTCTCTTGTGTGTGTTGCTTTAGCCCATGTGGTAATCTTGACGCTTAAGGCCTCGGTTTAAATATCTTGGGCATCCACTGATTTTCCTCCATGTGTTAGATCCTAACCATCCCTACGCCTTTTTATCCTACTTATGTTGTTTACTGAGATGCTCATATAATTCCAAGAAATCCTCATAGCTATGATTCTTTCCGCAAAAAGAACATGTAACATTATGGGGACATTCGCACCTATAATGATTAGGGGATCTGCATGTATAGCACATTCCTCAAAGAAACTTGCTTCTTCCTCCACCGTGGCCTCATCCTCCATATCCACCTTGATATCCACAACCTCTAGGTCTTGAATAACATGTACATAAATTCTTTTTAAGTCCTCCTCACTTAGAGACTCAACATATGGTGTAGACTTCCCATCTGTCAAAGGTATCACAACCTTATCCTCCTTGTTCTCAAATCTGATATACCCCTTATTGAATCTCAAGTCAGCATTATTCACATAACACCAATGGCATCTAAGAAAGGATGGAAAATCATCTGCTTCTACAAGTGCTAATACCTCAAAATCCCCAAAGGAACTTGGCCCCTTGTATGGTTATAGATGCATCCTTCAAAACTTCTATGGGAGTGGCCTTAGTCTAGTTTGCCATAAACAACACATTATATGATGGCTACAATGACGAATCCCCATTTGTACCCATGCATCTAATGTAAGCACATTTACTTTCGCACCTGTATTAATCAATACGTTTCTCAACACCATCCATCCACAACATTTAGAGTAATTTCCTTGTCATAGTCAATGCTATCAGGGGGAATATTTACATGCAGAATCTATCATCTGGTCTCAATACTTGCGCATAGAGTGTTCCCTTTTAACCAACTTCCTAATAGTGGAATGATGTTCTCCTAGCACAACATTTTTCACACTTCTCTCAGATCATCGATATCAGTTTGGACTGTCTCTGATGCTTTCTTCTACTCCTTTAAGTATTGTATCTCACCTTGAATATTCCTTAGCACTTCTATAGTATCCTAGTAAACTTCCTTCTGATGAGCAGGATCTGGGTACCTTGCATGTAAAACCTCCTCCTTGGTGATCATAGGCTTCTAGTGTAATGCCTCTCTTGTGTGTGCCACTTCAGCTCATGTAGTAATCTTCACAGTTAATGCCTCAAGTCCTAGTACTATCTTGGGCATCCACTGATATTCTACCACGCATTGGATTCTAACCATCCTGGTACCTTTTTTTCTTGCTTATGCTACTTACTGAGATGCTCATATAAGTCTGGGTACTCCTCATAGCTATGATTCTTTCCATAAAAAGAACATGTAATATTCTGAGGACATTCACACCTATAGTGGTCAGAAGATCTGCACGTATAACATGTTCCATAAGGGAACTCACCTCTTCCTCCACCACGGCCTCATCCTCCATATCCACCATGATATCCATGTCCCCTTCCACGAACTCCTTCAAAACACCCCTCATTCTTATCATAGCACGTTTGATCATGATCCTAATCCTAGTGCTCATTCTTACCCTTAGAATTATCTATTACACTTGTCTATTATACCCCAATGTCTATAGCATCCTGGATCTAACCAATCAATTGAAAATCCTCAGTATCATGGGTCATGGACCTACAAATTTTAGAAAATATGGATAGATTATTCCTTATCACATGTCTGTAACAAAGGATAGTGACTAGCATCATGATTCAAATGATAGATCTCATAGTCCAACAGTAATGAGTGTATTGTTCTGCGAGGACAACTATCCTTGGTGTGACCTTCTACTTCACAATCTGTACACCAAATTCCTGAGCACGTTTCATGGGCTGAATTTTCTAATAGCTTCTCTAACTGTTTAGCCATAGCTGCAATTTGTGCCTCTAAGAATGGACTAACACCAGTGTCAATGCTCCCAACTACCTCAACACACAAAGCCACTTCCAGTGCTTCACGTGGATTAGTGTATGTCTTATGTGACAAAGGCTCTTCTGAATGGTGTAATCAATCCTCCAACAAACCATTGTGCATGTTGGCTGGCATGAATATCATAAGAAAGCTTAGATAGAAGTGTCTTAAAGCGGGCATCATACTCATGTACACTCTCAGTGGTGCCCTGCTTGATATCTTTGAGCACACTGATACTTTTCTGCTCAAATTTTGGGATATAGAACTCTTTTAAGAAAGCATCCTTCAACGCTGCATAATCCATGCAAGTTTGATCAGGGTCAAACTTCCTATACCAGTTGTGTGCTCGTCCCTGCAAGGTAGTAGCAAATTGACTTACCTTGCACTTATCACCATGATCCCTTTCACACACCATAATATTTCACACATGTGCACATGCTCAATAGCATCCTCTATGCCTCTATACTTCGGAAGACGAAGAGACATCTCCATATAAATTTTATGTGGTTTCTATGGACCTTGACCACCTAATAAAAACCTCCTATGTTTCCTCTGCCACCAAATCCACTAGATCCACCAGAACTAGAACCACATATACCTCCTAACCCTCCACCAATATCTAGAATAGGACCTATAGATGTACTCTCCTATGCTCCAATAGTAGTACTATACACGAACCCCTACAGTCTGTGAGGTAGTTTCACTTCCAAAGGTGAACCCAACATTCGGTGCACTTACATTCTATGTGGATGATGTGCCTAAAAACACACCTCCGAATAATGTTGAATCCATTTGTCCTATCATTTATGTACCTACTCTCTTACTTCCCAAAATTTCTTGTTGATTACTTGGTCATACTAGATACTAAAAACCAAGCGCAAGGGCTAGGTCACTAGGTGGAGTAATATGCATGCCCATGGCCCAAGTAGTCTCTACTAGTGTACTTCTACATGAGGCCAAGGGAGGGTCTTTGTCATGCTTTCCAAGATGGGGGGGTTCCTAATGCTCTGGCTCCACGTCTTCCATGTGAGATTTAAATCTTTTATGATCCATCTCTCTCATCAACACCATACTTTCTGCAACGGTACGCTACTTCTCTATCTCCCTCTCACATGCCTCAATATACTTAAGCTGCCTTTCCTCTCTCTACCTTTCTACCACTAGGTCGACCATCTTTTACCAAACTTGTTCCTTCCCTTACGCGCTGGTGAGGTTTAGTTAGCCATCGGTTTACTCTCCGGTTCAAATTTGCCATCAATATTTTGATCTCCATGGAATGCCTTGTAGATATTCCATCAAAATTGAATATGTCAAAATTGAATATTTTGATCTCCAAGTAAGAATACGTTGAAATTGAATATTCCGAATATAATTGTTTAGAACACCATGAAACCACATATCCATAGCAAAGCAAGTCCGATCATGTCATCATCATAAAGGGCTTGAAATTATTCCTATGTCTAGAAAAGTGCACGATACCTCCAATTATGCTTAGATGCATACGCAATTAGCCACTCATATAATTCTACTAGAAAGATGGTGAAAAATCTCATATAAGCTATCATACAGATTCTATTCTACCCAAGTGTGTGCGTTAAACTTAGATCCACTTCTAAACTCCCATGCATATTCTTCCTCCAGATTGTGTATCCACTCCTCAATACTTGCTAGGGTTAACCGGTATGTCTTCATCGTGAACCATCCTAAAAACAACTGAAAAGAGGTCCCGCAATGGAACCAATGATGCAGCCTAGAATTACTAGATAACACCCTAGTCACGCTGGCACATCACTCAGCCTAGACTGAGCACTCACCCGAAGTGTGCAAAGGTACCAGTCCCTCTTTAGGTTGTTATTGCAAGATGTTAGCGTGATGAAGGAATAAACATATAGATCCATAACTAATCCATCATTCTACAATGCATACCATATTCATATTTATGAAAGAACAAGTTTAAATAATAATCATGATTGAATCAAGAACATGCACTACTTGATTTCACACAGGAATAACACTTAGATTCAGCCAATAACTTCCATCTATTAATAAACACAGAGATCCTTACAATAATGGCATTTTATACCAATGCACATATGGATCTAATACATTAATCCCGTCGTATACCTCTCTATACCTATCTCTCTCTAAGTGTTTATATGTATTTTACTATACATTTCACATCATATATATATAGGGTGAGGACATGCCCTTCACCGCTTCTCTATTCCAAAAATAGGCTACATGATATTAATAGCCACGTGTCATTTATAGCCATAACCACACATACAAGTGTGATATCTATAGACCTCTTATAGTTAACTAAAGTGACAATCCTATTCTTAGCTTGTCTCCATGCAAAACAAGCTTTGATCTAATCCTCTAAAGATAGACAATGTGTGGCGTGCACATCCCTGCATCGTTGGTGTATTTCACATGCCATCTTCTAAAAATAGGTCTTCATGCTCAAAATAGGCTAAATCCCAAATTTTGAACTTTCCCTCCGCACGTGTGTTCTTCCTATCCATTCGCGCCCTTAAACCTTGGCTCGTTTTCCCGTGTAAACTTATTATGTGAGTTATGTCAAGTGTTCTCTGATCAACACAGCTTCTTCCGTAAGGTGTTGTTTAAGAAGATGTGTGAATTTTTATGTGTTTTTTGGCAAAGAGAGAGAGAAGATAAAGTGATTCTATAATTCAATTATGTTAACCATTAGTTGGGAATGACTTCCAGCATATAGGTTGCCCTCAATTTTTAATGTGAGATAAAATGAAGCATACAAGGATGAAATGCAACATATTTTAGAACCCAAATCAATAATTAGATTTGATGTAGCAAATGATGAATAGGTCAAGAACATGTTCTTTCACTATTATGCAAATGCAGGAAGAAAGAAATGATTTGTTTTAAACACCAAATCACAAATGTCATTTAGATAATTAGAAGAAAATAATGTTACCAGGGAGAAGATTAAATGTGTATTTTTCAAAAATAAAGAGACACACAAGATTTCCCTATATGAAGAAAATGCAATGAACCCAAGAGAGGGTCCCACCAGGCATGCCAAAATGTTTCACCAAATTCTTAATAGATTTAATGAAATAGATAGAGGGAGATAGGCCAAGGAGAAATACCTATTTGTGATGTCGGTTGAAGGTTGTGTGCATGTCCTGATTTCCTGATCCAATGTTGATTGCAAATACTTCCTTTTGGCTAGGAGGAACTACCTGTAAAGTGAAAAACAATACCACTACATAGAGTTAAACACAAAAATGAGTGGACTTCCTGGCAGATGCTAGATCTAGGAAGCATGGTGCTTCCTAAACAGATTTCAATCCACTTTTATATAACAATATTAATGTTATTCAAAATAAACATGAAATACCAATCTTATTTGAATTGAAATGATTTAGGTACCTCATACAAAATGAATAAGAAAGGTCAGGTAAAATGTGGTTGAGGTTAAAATGGGTCACTTAGTGAAATTTGGTCAAGATATAGTAATCGTGTTAGTCCGGTGATTGATGTCGGTGAAGGGGAAACCGATGACGGTTAGGGTGACCGGCATCGGTAGGGGTAGAATGGTGGAAATCAAATAAAATTGGTTTTGAGGGCTTCTTTGTGATTGCACAGAGAATGGAGGAAGGATGGTTAGGTTTATAAAAATGCTAGGAAGGCTCAGGAATGTCTAAGAGTTGGGTATGGAGAGCTAAAATGGTTGTGGGTGGTTGGATGGGTGGATTAATAGGAAAGTGGGGATGGTAGAATGCAAGGTATAATTGGATCTAATAAACAGAGGTAAAGAAACTACAATCTAAGTAAACATAGAATGATGTAGATCAAAACATACTTACTTGTATTTACAGGCCTGGTTGGTGGAAGATAGCAATGGTTGATCTGTAAAACTGGTGGTTAGTGTCACGGCCAGATTCCCGAATGTTAACGTGAATGTCAATGCCTTCATATCAATCTTGGTGTTGGCTAGGGGTGTCTGGATGCACGAGAGGGCTCTGGTTTGTGCTTACATGTAGATCTCTCTCTCTCCCAAAACTCAAAATTTCCAACCTTTGGAACAAGGTTGCCAAAATGAATATATGGTAACCGATGATGGTTAGGGTGATTGGTGTCGATTTTGGGTTAATCGGCGTCGCCTTCAGCAGAAATCCTAGGTTTTCCAAAATAGCATATCTTGGCTATCTTTTGGCCAGTTCTTCCCGTTGGTCCAGATCTAAAATGGTATTTAACGCTTAGATAAGCGGCATGTTGTTGGAGAAATAATAGGCATCTAATGTTAGGGTTAGACTAAGTCTCAATTGGTTAAGGTAAGTAGAAATTGAATCTTAGTTAAAAGAAACATGCTAAGAATAGGTCCATGATGAGGTGTCTAGGTGATGTGGCTAGGTGAGGTGGTCAAGTGAGGATGTTAATTAAATTAATTAAAGTAATTAATTCAATTAATCATGTGTACTATGGGATATGAATATGTAAGGTATGGTTAATTTAATTAACAGGGTTATAAGGGTGGTACGACCTAATTTTGGTGTCTACACCCATATCCTTTGAAATATTGAATTAAAATTAGTCATTTATTCAATAGATGCTCTCTTTATTGTTGTCAACTATTCTACCAAGGACAAGTGGTCTGATTTATCTTCAAAATAGTTGCGAAAGAGTTGTGTCAAGATCATCCCAACCGGTAATGTATGCGGTCTCAAACTTCTATACCATTAAATTGTTTTACCTTTTAATGAATATGTTAGCATCCTAACAACTACATCATCCTCTGTGTGCCGATAAATAGAGCATGCATTTGTGACATCTTAAATATACTCATCATGAGTAACTTCATTCTCACCAAAGAAGTAAGGAATACTTTTAAGCACAGACCACTAACATGTCATGTTGCACATTAAAAGTGAGAGGGCTTCCACCACTGAAGTTAACAAATGATATATTCATATGTGGTACCGCCATGACTTAGATGGAACATGCGAAAGGTCTACCGAGAGGAGGATTGAAAATTTTGTAGTGCGTTGGAGATGGGGATGTGTGCACGCTTCTCTACTACCTCTTCTTATTAGAGATAGTTGGAGATATTTGAAAGACTCTTTTCTAGTGTGATTTAACTAGTATGTATTTTTCTCATGAAAAGGCATGCGATTACTAAAAATAGTATATCTAGAGGTTGAGAGTCATTGAATGTGTTGAAAAATCCTCCAAAATGTTGCAAATCACTAAGTCACACACTAAACCTAGCAATGATGAAATTTAAGCTTTCAATACTTGTCCCACGGGTGTGCCAAAAACTATTGGAGCTCAAAATTGCACCCATCCCAAATCAGGATGAATTGGGGCTTTGAGGTAACATGGGACTATTTCCATGTCAAGGACCTTGCGTTCTTGAGATAGACCTATGGAGAAGGTTGGTTCCTCTACCTATTTCTACACTAAGACAACTCCTATGAAGGGAAATGCAACTACCTATCACTACTCTACAATTCCAAGGGACCAGGGTGAGAAGGAGATGCATGAAAAGGGAAACCTAAAATAAAGGAGGTGATAGCACCAGAAAGAGGGGGATGAACATAGTTAGCTTTAAGTTAAAATAGAGGAGAATGCATGCAGAGAGGATAGACACATGTGTCATAGTATGAAATGCATTCATACATCTATTTTCATGAATCATAACAAACAAAATCCTGTAAGAGATAAAATATGTACAACATATCAATAGTACAAAGGAAGGCAAGAAGATGTAGTAAAACTTGATCTAAGGCAGATAATAGCCACAAAACATAACTTTTATTACTCTCAAGTGATGTAAAGTCAGTTATTAAACTAAAGGAGGCATGCATCTACATGTAAATGGCTCAAATTTGAGGTCTAAACTCAAAATGCAAAGGAACAAAGTCCTTAGTAAATTAAAGGGGTCCAACCTTTTTAATGAGCATTTCTCCATACTTTATGGAAGAAGAAGGAGAAAAGAGAAGGAAAAAGAGGAGGGAAACTTGGATTCAAAATTCTAACCACCAATAACCAATATTGAATTCATGTAAATGTTGTCGAGATACGCCTCCTCATGTCTGTTTTTCTTGTGGAATAAGGAAAGAGGGAAAATGGGATCAAATAAGGGTGGTTGACCTAACTAAATCTATACATTAATGACCTAAGATGTTTTTCCCTATTTTCCACCTACTAAGTCCTGCCAAAATCTAATTTTGAAAATTCTAGCATGTAGTCCATGTCAGTAGACTTCCAGCAAGACCAAGAGCACACAGATCTGATTTTTGTTGAAAAAGTTATGGAAATTTGAAGTTCTGCAATACACGCTAAACATGCAATGACACATGGCACACTTTTATCGGATGATGAGTAGTCAACCCACTATTCATTTTTTTTTCTTTTCTACCACATGTCACACAATGGTTTGTTGTAAGGATTTAGCACTCTATTGGATCGCTTTGATAGGTTGTGTGTGACACACTCACTTACGACATACTTGCCATGTGGCATAATGAATTGGCATAGGAAAATTTACTTGGTGTGTGCGTGAACAAGAGGTGTAATAATGCATAAAATGGGCACGTAAAAGTGATGCATGTGAAAGTGGGAATACAAGGTGTATACACTGAAAAGATACAAGTATGAAAGAAAGGGAACAACATTCAAATGAGGAATGTGTGGCGAAAAAAAAAGGAAAGGGGCATGTGGAGAAAGCATGCGGGGACTTAGGCCGGGAGCCAAGTCGAGGGTGTGTGCAAATGGTGCACGAACTATTTAGAAAGGAGCGAGTACAAGGAGTGTGTGTAAAGGGAGAATGAAAGAAGATAGAGGAATAAGGAAGAAATGTGGAAGTCTCGGAAGGCGACCAGAGAGAGTGAAGGAATAATAAGGCTCATGGAAGAAGTAGGGATGGCATGCTTTGAATAACTTCAACCAAGCATTATGCCAAGGAAACAACTGGAGTGTGTGTGCAGCACTGAGTCTTGAATTTTAGAGTCGAATAAGGATGTAAGTTGTCAAAATAAATAGGGGATTTATTTTAGACAACATGATGGGAAACCAATACATTTATGTAATTAGTTATGAGAACGCATTTGAATTTTTAAAGAGCTCTCATGATGAAAAAAATTGTTTCTCTACATGATTGTATCTTAACTCATAATTTTTTAATGTTTGTCTCAAGAAAGCCACTTTGGTTGTTCTCAACCTTCATCATTTTATTATGTTATCACAATGCCAATACTAGCTTTAGCTCCATAGGCATATAGAATGAAGTCCTTTGAATAATTTGGGTTGATGAGAGTGGGTGCTTGAGAAATTTTCTATTTGATCTTGGTAACTATTTCCTTTCCTTGGTCCACTAAAAATTTGCATCTTGTCTTAGCATTAAGGTGATGATTAACTAAAATTAACTAATATGTAGTATGTGGGGATAGTTAATCTAAGCTATGAACAACTGTAAATAAAGTAAATAAATGCAGTAAAGAAGTATATAAGTGACCAAACAACTATGCAAAAGTAAATGCTAACCCTAATGTGCAAGAGAGAAGAGGAAAGAACTCAACTGAATAGAAGACGCTTGTAGGATGATGTCGTAAAGACAAGCTGGAAAATATGGAAGCAGAAATGACTGCAAGCAAAAACCCTTAAAAGGATGGATCTAGACTATCTAGCATTACCGTAGCACCTAGAGAGGGACCGGGGTGTGTCTTGGTGTTCGATCTATAAGTTAGGTACCATGGTCCGGGAAAATCTCTGGCCGATCTTCACTAGTTCATAAGATGTGAAACCCTCGTTGCTTATTGCATCATATTTGTTGTCTTATACTAAGTGTCACCAATAATCCAAGATGGTGTAAATACCTACAAATACCAATAGAAGCATCAAAAACCTAAAAACAAAAGATGCAAATGAATGGTTCAAACTGACCTCACCGCCATAATGGTGGGCTTACTAACTGAGTGTTGCACTACATTTCAGACCTAAATGTAGTTCTGGTGAGTGTGTGCATAATTTTCCCTAGGTGCTCTCATGTCAGTCACACTTTGTGAAGTAGCGAGAAATAACTAAATGTAGAAAATGTAATAGAATGTGTGTATGGAATAGAATAGAATCCCTCCCCTTTAAAGTGTGATGTAGATGTCCTATCCTTATACCTTATGATGGAGCTATGTGGATGCAAGTGATCTCTAATGCAATAGATGGATGCAACTCTAGATGGATGATAGTAGTGAATGATGCTAGGTCCTTCATTATGGTCTCATAACTTTATATTTATAGGGTTCTCTTGATCTAATTTCGTAATTAACCCCGAAATGGCCAACCACCAAAAAGATAAAGATCTAAAATGGCTAGAAAGAGCCTAAAAAGTGACGGGAAAGTAAAAAAGGGACCGGGGCACACCAGGTGGGACCAAGGAACCCACAAGTGCCCCAAGACTAGCCTCAGGTACCCCAATCAAGGATAAAATAATGAAAAATGACCGAAACAGAATAGGCATGCGAGTGTAAAAGTTAGAGAATGATGAAATAAAATAAAACAAGATGGCTAAAAGACAGGGGTTAGTTAGTACTTTCTTAACTCAAGAACCTTCTAAATAGTAGTATGAAATTGAGAAAAATAATACCTAAAATGCATGATTTTGTGTCTACATTTTCCCCCACTTTATGTTGGTGAGCGTGAATCTTGGTAACATAAAGTAGATAGATATGTGTACACATGCCAATGTATAGTAACAAAGAAGGTGTTACGAAGGACTAGACAAAGCATGAAATGAAAAAGGATGATGGAGCATGGAAAATAAATATGAAAATGCGCAAAAAAAAGTGATTAGAGTGAACCTAGGATGGAATGCGTGTGGTGATGTTGATGTGTGTAATGTACCCGCATCATTAGTATAGTGTGTGTTGTTGTGAAGAGTTATTTTTGATGTTTTGTTGACCCCATTTGACTGTTTGTTTCTCATATGGCCGGAACTACAAGGAGAAAATGATCAAGCAGTCAAATATGTATGTATGTATGTGTGTAAAACTTCAATGTAAAAGATGCATGTAAAAGTAAAGTATGCAAAATGAAAAGTGTAAATGGAACATGTGCACCTGATCCATGTCAAGAAAAAGAGTGTAGAAAGGATATCTTATACTGTTGGGGTTTTTTGGGTGATCCAACACCATAGGCCAAAGAAGTATAGGGAGGAAATGCTTTGTGTCCTCCAACCTTTAACTGCTTCCCTAAATGTGTGTGAAGAGATATTTGTACTATCTTGGTTTTTGGGTGATCCAACGCCACTGGCCAAAGTAGTGTAGGGAGGCACACCCATTATAACCTCCAAGCCTATAACTACTTCCCATAATGTTAAGGACTCCATGTCCTATAAAATCCATTGTGTATGGAGTTTGTAGACTGGTCTGAACTCACTCATTGTATGTAAACCCACAATGTTAAGGGCATAAAGTGTACTTGGCCCAGAACCGATGTAAACATGTTGTGTAGATGTAAAACCCCAAATGATGCCCCCTCTTTGGGGGCACATGCAACATTCACTAACTAACTTCATGAACTCTATACCCTACAGGGATAAGGGAAAGCACTTGGTAGAAACCAAGGCACACACAAAACAAGATGGCTAGCCAAAACAAGTGTTAGTATGAAAACGCATGCATGTAGAAAACAAGTGTAAAGTACGCAAATAATGTGTAAGCTACCAAGAAAATTAATGTAAACACACAAGAAGACAAGTAAGTTGCACAAAGTAGGTTGCAAACATGGTACATCACTCACGATGTTGCAAGACACGCAAGGCCATCATGGTTGTAAACAACAAAAAGAATTGCACAAAAAACATAGGGTAAGGCCCACATACAAGAAGTAGAAAATGACATAGATAAGTACAAACAAGAAAAAGTAGTCATGGAAACATGTAATCTTGCATACAAGTGATGCACATGGCACACATGTTAGATAAATAACTAGTATGTCAAAGCATGAATAACCAAGTAATGTAAAGTGTTAAGTACAAAATGAAATAATAACACTTGAAAGAGACGAATGTGGATGCCCCTAGTGACCAGTGTAGGAAGGATAGAAGGAAAATATCTATGTTGCATGTAAAGGATCTATATCTATGATCAAAACTAAACAAATAATTGAATGTTTATGTGGATGGTATAGATAATAACATATAAGAAATAAATCTTACATGTGTAGTAAAGTGATCATGTAAAACACTAGTAAACAAGAGTAAATGCCCCAAGACAATGCAATATGTTATGGATGGATGGAATGGAATACAAGATGGAATGATAGGATCCACATGCCCCCAAGTGAATGGAAATTTATGTAATGAGGTTCATTTTTTTCCCCCTCAGCAGCCAAGAATGAACCATAAATGAGAGTGCATCATCGGAAATGGTCGAAGTGTATGTTGTGTCTAACATGATGTGATGAATATGTAGGTGTAGTGATGAGATACGACCTAGTAACAATGTGTGCATGAATCCTATAGCTGAAGCATATATCATGACCAGATGAACATATAAGTGATGATTTATCCTAAACATATATCACTATAAGATGAATGGATGAGTTATGATTTATCCCTAAGCGTATATCACTAAAAAATGAAAAGAGGGAGTGGTGATGTAACGTAAGGTGTATACCACTACAAAATTATAAAATAGGTGACGATTTAGCCTAAATCATATGTCACTAAACTATTAATTTCTCATGATGATAGGTCAAATTGTAACATGTGATGAGTTTAAGGTCCATTTGATTTATAAACCCTTGGTAGTCGAGTATGGACCGAGGAACTAAAGTGTGTCATAGAGTAGTGAGTGCAGTGTGTAGGAGATGTATTAGTATATGTCAAGATGAAAGACAACCATGTGATGAATAAAATGTCTAATGTATGATGTAAACTGACAAGTGTAATATGTGTGATGTAAATTAAGTGTAGTATGTATAACAATGCAATGTATAGTGTAGAGTGCAATATGTGTAATGTGTCGAAGAGCATATAGTATGTAGAATGCAACACTAGATGTGTAGGATGTGTAAAGTATAATGTATAGAGTGACATGTAAGATGAGTAGCGTATAATGCTAGATGCATGATGTAAACTAGCATGATGTGGAAGATGTGTCACGAGAAAAATGTGTATGGTATAATATGTAGTAGAAGTAGGATACAATGTTAGACTAGTATGATATGTAAATATTAAAGTGTTTTAGCCTAAATATAGAATATATGGTATGTAGAACATAATGTGGGATGAAACGCAATGTGTGCTTATGGTGTAGTGTGTGGGGTCTATGTGTAGTAAGAACTCAATAGTCAAGTGTGAACCAAAGCACAAGAGTGCGTTATCGGATAATGGTTGAATAGTGGTAATCTAAGCGTAGTATTTCTTAAGATGCATTATGTTGAGTGGATTTTTGAGTGGTTTACCTAAAAGGGTGGCGAGGTGATATACCCCACCACCAAGTTTATCAGTGATAATGTATGGACCAAGCCAATTGGGCTTAAATTTTCCTTTGAGAGGGGCCTCAACATTTGTATTTTTTTGTTTTCCTTCAAGATGAGGTCACCAATGTTGAACTCTTGAGAGTGATTTTTTCAGTTGTAGGCATGAGTGATGCAAGATTGGTATGCATGGAGATGTTCGAGTGCTTGGACATGATGCGAGTCCAACATTTCTAGTTCATGTAACTAGTTTTCATGATATTCATTATCTTTAAGGATGCCTTTGAGAGAGATCCACAAGGATGGTATCTCAAGTTCAAGTGGGATAACAGCCTCAACACCATAAACCAAGGAAAAAGGAGTAGTGTTGGTAGGTGTTGAATGCTAGTACAATAATCCCATAGCAGCGTATAATAGTTGGTTATGCCAATCAATACCACTTGAGTCAACGGTATTGCGTAAGATCTTGATAATAGTTTTGTTAGTGGCCTCAACTTGGCCATTGCCTTATGGATAATAAGGTGTGGAGAATGATTATTTGATTTTTAATTTAGCACAAAAAAATTTAACATCCTTATTTTTGAAGGAAGATCCATTATCAATGATTATAATAGAAGGTACACCAAAACATGTGATAATATGTGTGGTGAGAAAGTTACAAATATCTACACCAGTAATTGTTCATAGGGGAGCCACTTCAACCCACTTAGTAAAGTACTCGGTAGTTATAATGATGAATTTATGGTTGTCGGCAGATTCAGGGTTGATCATACCAATGAGGTCAAATCCCCAAAGGGAGAAAGGCCAAGTAGGCGCAATGGGTTGGAGGTCATATGTGGGTGCATGATGGATATTACCATGTTTTTGGCATTTTTCATAATGAGTAGCATATTTGAGGAAATCTTGTTCCATTGTAGGCCAATAATATCCTTGGCGTAAAAGTTTTTACGACATAGCTTTACCCAAGAAATGACCACCACATATGCTATCATGAATTTTGGAGATGGTTGTGGGAATATGTGCACAAAAAGGCAATGAAGAAGATGACCATCGATAACATGTTTGAATAATTCAGTCCCAACAATAACATAACAAGTAGCCTCACAACATAACCGTGAGCTTCGTGAGGTTGTAGGGTGTCGGGGATAGTTTTCTTATATAAGTAATTATAAATAGGCATGAACCATTCAACGTTGTCGTGATTGTAGCTGCATGTGATGGCACAAGTTGTAAGAGGTAATACAAAGATAGAGGGATGTCATAAGTGCGTAATTATGAAACTATCTTGGTCATCAGCGATGTCTTGTGGGATGAGTGACACGGAACTAGCCATAACATTTGCATGATGATTATCCTTGTGAGGAATAGTAGAAATGGAGTAGGACTCAAAAGTAGCTAAAATATCCTTTACAAGGGTGTTGTAAGGAATGAGATGCTCCTCCTTTATATTATATGTATCATTAACCTGATTGATGACTAATTGAGAATCATCATGTATGCATAAATTGCGAATGAGGATATTTTGAGTGGTAAACAAGCCTAAGATGAGAGCTTTGTACTCAAAAATGTTGTTTGTACAAGAAAACCTAACTAATATGTGAAGGGGAGTGGGTCACCATGTGGGGTAATGAAGACTATCCTAGCCCTAGTACCAAATCGACAACGAGATCCATCAAAGTACATTTTCCACGTATGTGGCTCAATGGTATAAGTAGTGAAATCATCACAAAAGGAGCCGAGAAAGGGTGATGCATCTAAGAGGGGTGTCATAGCTAGTTGATCAACAATAACTTATCCTTTGATTTTTTTGTGGTAGGAACTTAAAATTAAATTCTATGAGGAGCATGACCCAACGTGTCAAACATCTTGATAGATGTGTGCGGGAGAGGAGGTAATATAATGGGTCAACTTTGGTTATAATATGTACCTCATTGTTAAGAAGATAATGTTGTAATTTTTCTACAACGAAGACAAGACCAAGGCACAATTTTTCAATGTAGTTATAGTTACATTCGTAAGAGAGTAGAGTACGACTAATATAATATATGGATATTTCACATTGAGAATCATCATGTTGTGCCAATAAAGCTCCTAATGTGTGAAATGTAGCAGATATATACAAAATGAAAGGTCGACCATCTAATGGCGGAACCATGATAGGTGGATTTAACAAGTAATCTTTGATGTCATCGAAGGCTTGTTGACATTGCTCATCCCAAACAAACTTGGTATATTTCTTCATGAGTCATGTGAATGGTTGAGTCTTATCAGCAAGTTGTGCAATGAATCATCAAATAACTTGAATTTTACCTTGTAATGATCGTAATTGATGTAGGTTTTGGGTGGAGGCATATCGATAATGGCCTTGATTTTGTTAGGATCAATCTCAATGCCACATTGGGAGATAATATATCCAATAATTTTACCTGTTATGACCCCAAAAACACATTTTTAGGATTCAAGCGAACATGATATTGTCATAATCATTCAAATAGTATTCAAAGATCCTTCGCATGGGAGGACCATTGCCCGAGATTTTTCTAAGATGTTATCTACATAATCTTCGATGATCTTGTGAATGTAATCATGGAATATATGTGTCATTGCATTTGGTAAGTAGCTCCAACGTTTTTAAGGCCGAATGACATGACTGTGTAACAAAATGTACCCCATGGTGTGGTGAAGGAATTTTTTTCTTGGTCATCTAGATTGATCTTGATTTGATTGTAACCCGCAAATCCATCCATGAAAGAAAGGATATCATATCCAGTTGTAGAATCAACAATAACATCGATGTGTGGCAAAGGAAAACTATCCTTAGGGAAATCTTTGTTTAAATCATGAAAATCAATGCAACAATGAACCTAACCATCGGGTTTCATCACTAGTATAATATTAGATACCCATTCGGGATAGTCGACAATGCAAATAAAACCTATGTCTAGAAGATTTTGAATTTCTTCTTTGACTAAGAGGGCTACCTTAGGGTGCATTTTATGAATTTTCTATTGGACAGGTTTAGCACCTAGGTTAAGGACAATATTATGCATTTCCACATATGTATCAATACCTAGAATATCACTATAATCCCATGCAAAAATATCTGAGAAATCATGAAGGACTTGCTTGATATCCTTTTGTTCAACATGGGTGAGAGAGGCAGCAATAAAAACTATGTGTGGATGTTCATATGTGCCTAAGTTATATTGTATTGTTTCTTCATTTAGAAGGGTTGAACAATCCTCAATATACATGGATCAATAGGAATAGTGTCGGATGGATCGGCATTATCAGTGGTGACATCAGATTCCCCAAGGTAAACTACATTAGTGAGGGATAAAGGATGATGTTGCTTATGGTGGAAAGAGGGAAGATGATCATAAGCACCCATGTAATCAAGTAATGTGTTATCAGTAGAAAAAGTATCAAGGGTATCCCAAAGAGTAGATGTATCATCACTAATGAGTTCTAGATGCAGCAAGGGAAGTGAAGGAACATGAAAAGTGGTATAAGTATCCATGGGAGAGGAGAAGGAGGTTGATACCCTAGCCCAAACTTGTGTGACCATGCGGGAAGTCCCAAAGCTCTATGATTTTATGTTCTTGTTGATCTACCTGTGTATCAAAGAATCCAAAGCGGTGGAGATATTCATACCCTAAGCCATACCTAGAAAATTCATGAGTAATATCGGAGGAAGTAGGGATATCAGTAGCTTGTTCAACAAAATTACAATACTCAAAAGGTGATGGATCAGTCGAAACATCATAAATAGTGCCTTGATGCTAGAATTTAAGTCATGCATGTAGTGTAGAGGGATTGCATACATATATCATGGATCCAAGGTCTCCCAAGGATAATATTATAATTAAGGTTATTAGGCATGACATGACATAGAATATCAATTGTACATGGACCAATAGTGACCGGTAAATTAATAGTACCTAAAACACGCTTGGGGATGTTATCAAAGCCACGAATAGAGATGAAAAAGGAGCTAAAGATGCTTTTGACATACCTATATGTTGAAGGAAAGTGATGTTACAAATGTTAAGGCCAAATCCATTGTCAACTAAAGCACGCTTGACTCTGACCTTGTTAATACAAACTTGGATATACAAGGGAGGGTCATGTTGTAGTATCACTTGAGGAGGTAGATCATATGTTGTGAAAGTGATTTGATCCTCATTAAGGGATAGATCTGAAGTGAACTTATGGTATACATAGTTAGGTGAAGTATGAGGGGAATGTAATTGGTAGTAGACAAGTACTTCTTAAGCTTATTGATATAATCAGGGTGATTTTGCAGATAAGTGTGAATAGAGATTTTCATGATGAGCCAAAGCTAGGATAATGGATGAAATAAAGATGAAAGAAAGCAATGAATGAAGGACCTAGAAGTGTGAACGATCGAGTGGGGTTCACCAAAATGATTAACTAAAATTAACTAATATGTAGTATGTGGGGATAGTTAATCTAAGCTATGAAAAATTGTAAATAAATGTAGTAAAGAAGTATATAAGTGACCAAGAAATTATGTAAAAGTAAATGCTAACCCTAATGTGCAAGAGGGAAGAGGAAAGAACTCAATGAATAGAAGACATTGGTAGGACGATGTCGCGAGATATGACTGGAAATTATGGAAGTAAGAACAAATGTGCGAAACCCTAAAAGGATGGATCTGGAGTATCTAGCTGGACTAGAGCGCCTAGAGAGGGACTGGGGTGCCTATGGGTGCTTTGGTCTATAAACTAGGTTCCCTGGTCTATGAAAAATATCTAAAACTAATCTTCACTAGTTCAGAAGATGGTCTAAAACCCCATTGTTTGTCACATTAGATTATTTTTCCTGTATTAAGTGTTGTCAATAATCCAAGATGATGTAAATACCAAGAAAAGTATGAAAACCCTAAAAAATAAAAATTTAAATGAATGGGTCGGACTGACCTCAGTTACCACAACAGTGGACTTACTAACTAAGCATTGCACTACATTTCAGACCCAAATGTAGTTCTGGTGAGTGTGTGCATAATGTGCCCTAGGTTCTCTCATGTCAGTCACACTTTGTGAAGTAGCAAGAAATAACTAAATGTAGAAAATGTAATAGAATGTGTGCATGGAATAGAATAAAATACCTCCCCCTATGAAGTGTGATGCAGATGTCCTAGCCTTGTGCCTTGTGATAGAGTTATGTGGATGCAAGTGATCTCCAATGCAATAGATGGATCTCAGTTGTAGATAGATGATAGTAATGAATGATGCTAGGTCCTTCATTATAGTCTCATAACTTTATATTTATAGATTTCTCTTGATCTAATTTTGTAATTAACCCCAAAATGGTCGACCACCAAAAAGATAAAGATCTAAAATGGCTATAAAGAGTCCAAAAAGTGGTGGAAAGTGCAAAAGGGACCGGGCGCCCCGGGTGGGATCGGGGCACCCATGGGCACCCCGTCGAGGCTAAAATAATAGCAAATGACTGAAACATACTATGCCTATAGGTGTAAAAGGTCGGGAATGACGAAAGAAAAAAAAACAAGATGGCCAAAAGACGGGGGTTGATTAGTAATTTCTTCACTCGAGAACCTTCTAAATAGTAGTATGAAACTGGGATAAATAATACCTAAAGTGCATGATTTTGTGTCTACATGTGTAAGCTTGACAAGTCCTGTAAAGTTAGGAATGAACTTCCTAAGACAATTAATCTTACCAAGGAAATGTTTTAGTGATTTCTTATGAGATAGAAATGAAAGAGATAAGATATATGAGATCCTTTTTGGGTTGATAAATACCTTCTTTTGAGACAACATGACCTGAATTATGCCTTGCGGATGTAACATTCCCATTTTAAGACTTTAGAAACAAGGGAAAAAAATTTACATAATGTTCTCTATTCTAAATAAAACATTATTTAGAACACACATTCCATGCCAATCAATCTCATAACAGATAACCATATGCAGTTGTAAATGACTCGGTGATCCACCGATCTATTCATTTCATAACTCGGTGATCTACCAATCTATTTATGTTAAATTTAAGTATTGAATACTTATCGTATACTTCATATACTTGGTTTTCCTACCCAAAACCAGGTATTGAGTGATCTATTTAAAGAACCTATCTAAATATTTGTTACCAATATTCATCTAACATCATGTTGCTTTAAACTAGGTGACATAGGACAACGCAACCAGAACAGCTTGCAATACTTTGGCCAAAGATTTTCAACATATTGTTTATGTCACTATTCCTAGATGCAATACTCATCATTTCAGAATACGTCCTTCACCTCACTCCCCTATTATCTAGAATGCTCTTTACTGACTACCATCAGCCCACTCATCTAAGGTTTAACCCTAGCTCGACGATTAGAAACATAATTTATTATAGGAAGATGCTCATAATGTCTTAGGGTATAAGGGCATATTGGGTTGACCTAAGTCAGCCGGATGTGCCAAGGTACCTTGAGCCATTGAAAGCTACCACCTATCCTAAACATGCCACTATGTTGGCTAGATTTTCTGTATAGCTGAAAACCTAGGCAGTCATGAGATAAATCTCCCTCATTTACCGGTGAGGCTCCTGTGTCATATTTGTCAATTAAAATATGCTAGTATCTATATGGGGGTTTTACTTTAACTATTCAAACATGAACCATAGTTGTATAGATCTGCAACAAGTAGCGATTGTTTAAGAAAGGAAATATTTATAGAAGAAGGAAATAATAACACACATGGAAGAAATAGGAAGATGTGTAACCCAATCAATAGATAACGAGTTGATTACATGCACGTAGAAGAAACCAATAGATATCAACACACGAATTATAAGTAAAGGAAACTTAAGATCTAGATCTAAAATAACACAAAGTTTATAGGTAGATCTGAGATTAAAAGCTAGAAACACAATGCACCGTGACACAAAGTTCTCTAGAAATCTGCTCCTTTATATTCCTTTGCTTCAAGTGGCTATCAAGGATTTCAGCACAAAGTCTGGAACACAAGAATGTTGCTTACAAATTCTGATCTTTTTACCCAAAGGTTCTTCCTCTACTTATAGCATGTAGAGGGAAATTACAAATAGGAAGCTTTTAGTTGAACGGCACATGTGGAAGTCGAAAAGGAAACAACTGGCAATCTCCCTCCTGGAATTCCTCTTTGCATGACATGCATGATTTGCAACTGAAGATAGAACCTTCTATTTTACACGTCTGCCACCTATCTCCAAGTAGTTGACTTCTTCAAGTAATGGCTTTTAAACCAATCACTTAAGTTGTATAATTTAATTGATCGCTCAATTACTTTGTCGAAGGAAATAAGAAAAATAAGAAGAAAGAGGAAAGATACAGCCTTGTCCTTTTTCATATTCTGCATGCAACTAATTCTTTTGCCTTTGATTCTCACCAAACTGGATTTGGAAGTAGCTAGATAAAGAAGCATTTAGAAGCAGCTAGATTAGTTCATCTCTTGAAGCTTTTGTAGTTCTTCTCCAGTACATGCATCAGTGCAATGTTTGTCGTAAATAACTCATCATTTTTATTTTTAATTGCATATGAGCAATTAAAAAAATTTGGAAAGCACTCCGGGTGAATGCAACTTCAATGAAAGCTTCAATTGGAAGATTGGGAGCACATGCACAAGATCCTGGAAGAAATTTTCCACACACTAACTTCTACACGGGCTACATCAGAAACAAGAGGATGAATTTTTGCGAGAATTCTTCACAATCGGTGTAGATTT
Source organism: Taxus wallichiana var. yunnanensis (assembly GCA_018340775.1). Classification (NCBI taxonomy): domain Eukaryota; kingdom Viridiplantae; phylum Streptophyta; class Pinopsida; order Cupressales; family Taxaceae; genus Taxus; species Taxus wallichiana. The sequence continues at coordinate 73,604,088 of CM031235.1, read as the reverse complement.
ACATAATTCTTGATTCGAGAGGATATGTTCAATGTATTGGACATTTATTTAAGCTCCCTTTCTCTTATAAAATCACCCGTGATGAATTCCTGTAATTAATTACGACAAATATGGCAATGGAACATGAACAAAGTGGATTTTAATCATAAAAATCTGCATATATCAAGCCTGCTGCCCCAAAATTTGATGTTTTATTTGTATGCAAAGCAAGCGTGAATTTTACCAACTTCGCCTGAGCACCTGTACCACTATGCAAACAATTATTCAAACACACGAAAGCTCCTTCAAACCTAGGCGCCAAATTTTGAAGTTTCTGCAGATTACAAAATTCATCTTCAAATGGGCGCACTTTTTATGGGCTGCACTTCTTGGCTATTGAATTAATTAATTCATCCTTATGGTAGCCTCTGTTTATATAATCCTCATAATCCTATAATTAATTAATGCCTCTCCTATTCTGGCAATTAATTAATTATTTAATAAGCTTTACTCTTCAAATGGGGCGCCTTATTTTGTGCATGTTCATGGCTGCCATTAGATAAATTAAATTTATTTAATTTTAGCCTTCTACTTCCATTAACTTAAGCCTCACAAAGTATACTTTGACCTTATCCATTTGAAAATAGGAATTAATTGAATCAATTAATACTTTAAACGTACCATTCCTCTCCCAAATGGGGCGCACTTTTTGACATGAAGGGGCTGCATTAAATAAATAATATTTATTTAATTTTAGAACTTCTAATTCTGACTTCCTTTGTCCACTTTCCCTTTGTTTACTTTTCCACAATCCTGGGCACAAAAATTGGAGAAGAAATTAATTAATTTAATGCATTTAAATCTGCCCTTATTTCCCTAAAGGGGTCGTCGCTTTTTGGCATGAGCAATTTCTTTTTTAAAAGTCAATTTACAATGGGATTATTTACCTGCAAGGAAGCTCCAAAAATCCCATGATCCAATTAATCTATTTGACTTTCATAATGGGATAATTACCCTCTGAGGTAGGTAATAAAATCCCATTAATGTCTTCATGATTTTCTTTTATTTCACAATGATAGAATTTTTACCCTACTGAGGCAAGTAAGAATTTCCCACCTCTGCTACCTCCAATTTTCTCATTATGACTTAAGTGGTGTTACTTTTATGGGAAAAAGTACCCTGCTAGGTAGGTACAAAATTCCCACCTACTTGCTATTTCCAAAAATCTCATGATTCACTTCAAACCCTCTTTTCCAAAAATGTAGCTTGCCCAAAAGAAGCTTTTGGTGCACGACTTTGTCTTTTCGAGAGAACCCAGGACCTCTGTGGTGAATTCCTTCGACATAACGTCCATAGGTGATCTCCATATACTCTATGTAAGGAATTAGACCAAACCAACAAAAGAATTGACCCAGAGAAATTTCACAGAAAACAAAATGGGAAAACACCAAAAACACAAAACATTACCAGAAGTCACAAATAAAGCCCAAGATTTATTCCTAGTTAAAACCCTACTGGTATATGGGAATATTGACATGTACAATCACAACACCAGAGCACAATTTGCCTCAAACGGGGCTCAAAATAATTAAATACAAATTTCCTGCATGTAAACCCCAGCGACAGAATATAACAAGTTTAGGCATCTGGGTATTTGTCAAAATTTACTTATATGACTCTTTGAGAATATCTTGACACAATACGAAACTTTACGCAATAAAAACACAAAACGACCCATTATTTTAAAAGTACGAATTTTTTTACATAGGGTAGTCCCAGATTTCAAGGTGAAATCTGGGACACCAATCGGCTCCATCTGTGGACATCTTTGCCTCTATCAAAATGACAGGGGTAAATATGAGATCCCAGCATTTATGGTTTCATGTCTTTTCCATTGGGCTCACAAAGTCGGAAAACAACACAAAACAAAAGGAAAAGGAAAAACAACAAAGTTTTATTTATATACATACAGGTTTTACCCTACTTTTTTATGTCCAGAAAAGCTTCAGATGCTGCCCCGTTGAAAGGAAGTGGTAACTCAATTCCATCCCAGTAGGCAAGAAAGAAGGTATCCATTCCTGTAGCTCTTTTGATCACAAAGGGCCCTTTCCAAAGTGAATCGAATTTGTCATGCATGCCCTTCGATTCATGTCTCTTGTCCCACCAGAGTACCTAGTCTCTGATCTTAAACTTCCTTTCTCTGGCCTTCTTGTCAAATACCTCGGGCAAGTCCTTATCAACTTCATCTAGTGGTGGTTCATCCTTTCTTGTCTCTATGGTGGGTAAGTCTTCACCAACTTGCTCTATTCCCATATTTATTTGCTACATTTCTGAGGAAGAACTAGCACCATATTCTTTGTTCTTCTTGAGTGCTTGATCATGCTTTTTGAAAGCTTCCACTAAGGAAACTAAACTCTTGGGGATTTTGTTACCTTTTGGTTGGATTATTCCACTATTATCATCATAGCCCGGATCAGTTTTGTCTGTGATTGTTCGTCATGGTGGTGATTTATTCCCTTCAACATGTAGACATGTAGATGTTTGTTTTTCATCATTGAAAGTCTACCAATGTTCAACACTATCAGAGACTTTAGGGTGGTAGACCATCTCCACTTTATAGTTTCCTTGTCTGAATATGGATGGTGGTCTATCCAGATTTAATAGTGCAGTTGTGACCACTAAAGAGTCTTCCTTGGAATTCTGATTTGTTGGAATGAAGTTAATAGAGAAGGCTGCAAAATCAAATGTGGCAGAAAGTACTCTATCTCTATAATGCTTCAACTTATCTCTTTTGACTTGACTTTTCCCTCAAACCTACTTTACTAGAAGTTCAACGCATCTCCTTGGGCTTTGAGGAGTTTTACTCCTTTCTTTCTAGCTTGCTCCATTCCTAGCAGCAATGCTTCATACTCCACCGTATGATTGGTGTTCTCGAACATTAGCTTGTGGGAGTATGGGAATATCTCATGATCTAGAGATATTAGTAGAATTCCAACTCTTGATCCAAAAGAACAACATGTACCTTTAAACTCCAGAGTCCAAAATTTTTCATCTTCTTTTGGTTCTAGCTCTGGTTGAAGTTCTAGTTCTAGTAAATTTTTATCCATTTCCAAGAAATAGACCCCACGGTCAGATTCCTAAAAAATAATCTGAGATCTAGGATCCTTAGATTTTGTAACCGTGTACTTGGACTTATTTTCCAGCTCCAACTTCTGATTTATTCCTTTGATAGGAATATGAGCACATGACCAATCCATCTTTACTTCTCCTCCCAACTCTTTGTATAATTTTTTGCTCAATGAACATCTTGTAGGAGACAGGAATATCTACAACTAAGATTATCATCTTTAATCTCTTATTAAGAAAAGCCAGAACAGTTTGTGCATCTTTGATTTTTCTGATTAAAGGGACTTGTCTCTCCATGGAGTAGCACCTTTTTATGGTCTTTGTCAAGGTAAGCCCAAGAGCATCTGTAACTTTAGCTGGCATGACATTGTCAGAAGCACCTGAATCTAGAATGTAATTACTTAGCTTGAAACCATTAAGCAATAGGGAAACATAGAATGGTTCCACTCTTTCATAATATGGTGAGGATTTAACAACTGTAGTGTTGTTTTCGGGAGGAGTATCTTTGGGCTTAGGAAAAAGGCCTTTTGATGTATTAGATTGTCTTGGTAGTTACACATATTTGACTAGCCTATTTAACTGCTCAAGAAAGGCTCTCAAGTATTCACTTCCGACATTTGAACTCGGTTTTCTTAACATGATCAAAAATTTCAAAAGAAGAAATAGATTCAAATACTTGAGCTGCTTTCTGTGGTTGAAATGAAGAACTCACATTCTTATCTCTAGGAGCTAAAGAAGAAGGTAAAGGTCTGCCCCCTCTTTGTTCATCAGCTAATTCCTCGGCTTGGCGAGTTCGTGATTGTGTAAACACTTTGCATATGCAAGATCATGATCATCTTCATGAAGCTTCTCATCATCATGTTCATATTTGTAGTTTAGGTAATTAATGTTTGACTCTTGGCGGACCTATAAAATCATCATTGTCAAACTGATCAATGTCATCTTCCTAGTCTTCTTCATTCATCTCCACGTTGTTTTGGGGAGCAAATTCAATTGCTTATCTTTGGGAACTAGCAATGTTGTTACGGTTATTGTTGTTGAAATTAGAGAAAGGGAAATATTGTTGCCCTAAGCCATTTGAGCCATTTTTTCTTCATCTACATCATCTCATTTACTAAATTTTGCAATAGTGAATCGGAAGTAGTAGCGAGAGGATGAATGTAACACCTGACTGTTGTTACTTTCTCCTAAGCATACAAGTGTTGATATGTGATTTCTTGTAAAAGGATGTGTTCCTCGATTTAGAAATCATGCTTGATATGTCTTGAAATTTCTTGCAGATTGCGAGATCTTGGTAGTCGAAATATGATTAGACTCTTTTATTTATTTCATTTTGTGTCTGAATATTAATCTGATCACGGAATGAATTATAGAGATATTCATCTATAATATCTAGACTTGGATCAGTGGAATTGATCCAAGTAATGCTTTAAATCTGTTTGTGATAAATTAGATCACAGACCTTGAACAGGTTGCAAGGTATGGAAGCATTTATTAAGCTGGTCAGGAGTATGACTCAGGCTGATCTTGAGAAATGAATTGGTTCCCGATATGGAGGTATATCTGGAAGGTCTCGGACGTGGACCAAGTAATAATTCAGTCATGTATATTCCTGTAGCCTAACGGTATATAGAGTAAATCCTGTTCGGAGATGCATGATTTTAGGTCTTTTCTTGGCATATAAAATGTTATACCTAACTGGAATTATTAATGGTTAGTAACCTAAAAACTAAAACCTAACCTAGGGGTTAGATTATTGTTAAGCTAACCTAGACCTAGGCTATGTGTTAATATCCTAAGTTAGTATCTATGTGTAAATTGGTTAGTATGGGTATTACCCTAAATTCTAACCTAAGATACTAACCTAACTATTGAGGAGGATGTAAAGGGGCCTATGGAGGGGTGCGAACCATGGGCAGCATTTTCTATGGCAATTAATGCTTTGGGGATAAGGATGAGGGACGGAGTCATGGCGGAGGCTTAAGCGGCGGCTAACACATGCGAGGCGTGGCAATTTGCTAAGTTTGGAAATGAGCATGAGTTGTAGTTGGTACCGCCGCCACGCGGTCGGTGGAAGTTGAGTTTAAGCGGGAAAGTTGGTTTAATGGCATTCATGTTCTAGGGAGACGAGCTCGGAACTCGCGATGCAAACGGGAAGTTGAAGGTTTGTTTGGTTTGTCACGATTTTCGGTCTTCTCTCTCTCTCTACCTTGTTTCGGTTCTTCTTTGATTCTCCTTGAGTTGCATGGCAAGAATGAATTTCTCTGGCTCTTTTCTCTGTCATGGAGGATATATATGTGATGGAGACAGTGAAATTTTGTTGGTCGCTTTATCGTGGAAAAAGAAAAGGAAGTTTGAGCTCTTCCAGGTGAGTGCGCTTGAAATTTGATCAAAAATACGGGCATGTTAGGCCCTAACCTTTAAAAATCTTGTTGTCTTTCAAGTGCTTTCATTAGAACAACTCTGTTCAAATGTTTTGTGAAAATTAGATGAATTTTCTATGGAGATCTTGTTTGATTTTTGGCACTGTATCTCTTCTGGTTCGATTTTTCAATTTCCTCTTGATGGGTGTTTATTGAAATCGAATTTCGGCTCTATTTGCTTTGAGTATTCATTCTAGCTTATACATGTGAGGTATTTATTTATAAAAGTTTGAGTGTTCGGCCTGTTTGGCGTGAGCCCTTAGAATATACCTGTGTGTAGTATAAGACCACTGTATGTTTTTTATTAGTGGTCGTTGTTTCTTGTTATGGAAACTGTATGGAATGATTCTGATGAATACTGTAAGATTGATCAGTATTATTGCTTCTTTGGGAACTCTGTCGTGGGATTTGTTGACAGCGACTAATGATACTTTCGGGTTTCATTTGTTTTCAATTTTTGGCTTGGAACAGGCAACTGTTGTGTTACCGTAGTCTTTACGACCTTGCGGAAGTTGTTTTCCTTGTTATTGTGGAAACGGGATTATTGTTGACTGTGTATAACATTGTTACATCTATACTTTATTATAACGACTCAGTGGAGTCCTTGATTGAATCATATATAAGCTATCTACTGTTGTGGATGTAGATTCATCCTTGTGTTTTGTTATTTGATTTCGTGGTAGCCTTATAGAGAATGGAACAGGCCTTCTGACCACGGTTATTTGTAATAAATAATGAGTATAGATTTCCTGGGTATGTATTGCACTTCTTTGTGAAAGCTGTTTGAAAGTTTGAAGCGGCTCAGTTGATTTCCTTGCTTGAAATGGGTATTCGATTTGCTTCACTTGTTTCATTCTGAATGTTTGCCATGAATGGCATAGATGGATTTATCAACCGATTTCATAATGCGTTCTTTGTAGGGTTCAGTGGTTATGTGTACAAAACCATTAACAGTTTACAGTATGAATTCATATGCATTTGCTTGAATTGTTACCTTCGTTTGAATCATTAGGAATTCTGGAAAGGTAGCTGGTACTTCTGTTTCTTTCTGAACTTGACTTTGTCACTTTGTTGAGATCCTTGAGTATGGATGACTGTTTCGTGTTCCGACCTTGTTTGGGTAAGTCACGAATATCACACTAAGACTTGCATGCGCCAAGGTAAGGATCGATTGGTTGTATTCATTTCTTTTACTTTCCGATTTTGTATGAGCAAGAATAGGTATCTACGTTCCTTTCCATTTATTCAGCAATTTGATTTGATTTGGAAATCTTGTGTGTGGTCAACATAGCATAGTCCCTAGGAAACCTCAAATTGCTTATGCTATAGAGTTGTTGTTTACAACAATACGCGTGAAGTTTCTTGATTTCGAACTTGGTTCGAAAGCCTTAATGTGCTTAGAAGAATCTAGTATTGGACTTCAGGTTGATTTATGGATTGATTGATGTGTTAGCTGCTGTGCAGGAGTTTTGCTGTGTTTCTATTTCTTGATTTAGAACAGCGATCTTGCTTGCGGCTTGTCTAACTTGTTCATTTATATACTGGATAAATGTTTTCATAGGAGAAGACGGTACAGTGATGAATTTATGTGAAAGGAAGTATGAATGGATTGGTTCTTTCTCTTCCTTTATTTAATATTTGTTGATATTTGTCTAACAGTGGGAAATTGTTTTGTAACATATTGGTGGAATCCCGAATTGTTATGTTATTTCTTTTTTGGAAGAATGAAACAATCTGACCAATGTTGTGATTTTGGATTCAATGATTGTTTGTGTACATTCGTTCCTTGTTTCTTAATATTTGATGAAATATTAGAAAGTGATTAAGACTATTTTGTAACAATGATAGAGTTACATATTTGTAATCATTTTGTATTACAAGGGCATAGTCTGATTATGTTTACTTATGTGAATATCTGATCTCATTTAAACAGGGTGTTTAATGAAAACAATTGATGGATTGCAATTGTTTTAAAAGTTAGTGCTTATCATGCTCAGTTCATTGAACCTGACTCATGTTGACTATTTTTGCAGATGGTTACCGTAAGAGGTAAAAGCAATGCAGATCGACAAGTGATCAGATTGTTTATTTGATTTATAATGAATTACTGACTTGATTTTACTGAGATGTACTATATGAGAAAAGATGTTTCTTTTCCGTTAGCATTATATCAAGTATGTTGTTGCATAAAATGTAATTGTATAGTTTTGAAAGGAATGGAAATAAGTGTTTGATACTTATGTGTTGTATTCTATTTCTGAAAGTTGACCTTCTTCGGTTTATGTAATGAAGGGGCATTGTTATCATTGTATAATATGGATGCTTTTGTGATTGACAATGAAAGCTTGCAAGTAAATGAGATTGAATTCTTATGAGTGTTTAGTAGTTCTAATTTGTTCTAGCAAAAGCAATATTGGATTTAAATAATTGTCTTTCTAGAAGATAGGTTAAAAATGAGCCTAAAAGAGAACGCTAAACAAGCTGGATTAAATTACTAATCCCTAGTCCTAAGTATGACAGGACAATATTAAATTGGATTCTTAATCATTTATATCTTTATACTAAAAAGTATGATATAAATTCAGTTAAGAGAACTGATATACAATCAAATGGAGTTCAGACGGCAATCTCTAGCAAAGGTTATGAGATATTGTCCCATTCTGTTGTTTTAGAATCAGGTGTATTCTAATGACTCCTTGATGAGAACTGACCGTAATACCTCTACCATGTAATGGGTTTTATAGAGGAGGGTCGTCTTAAGACGAAGAATCCAGGGATTTGGAAAGGCTAACCTTAGGGAAAAGTCTTTAAAAGTAATTTAAACTCAAGTGCGTAACGCTTGTTACTGAGTAGATCTTTTCGAGGCGGATTTAAAGGTTGACGACATAAGTCAACTGCAGAGTTGTACCTCCGAGAAGATTAGGATCTTCTCGAAGTTACAATAATGCAGATGACTTATGGCGACACCCTTTGCATTGATCGCTAAGATTTACACTTGATTTCGCACGAGTTACTCTGGGACCGATTAAGAACGTGGTCATGTTATAAGACTGCCTCGGAGATTCGGGGTATCATGACACACTGGTTGAACTGCAGGTTGAACCAAGATGTCATCATATCCCTAATCCTCGTGGGCATCCATATAACATTATCACCTTGTTAATCTGCCTTGAGTGATTCGATTGTGAAAGGAAGGAATGACGCGGTAGTCGATATAAGACATTCTATATAACATAAGAATGGGGTGAAGGGCGTATTCAGTTGACGAGTATGCCGTTAAGGAATACGAGACATGAACAAGATGTTTCAAATCTTTGGCCAAAGTATTGCAAGTGCTTGATTGCATTGTCCTAATTCACCTAGTCTAAGGGATGAGATGCTTGATGAATAATGGTAACAATTATTCAGTTAGATTCCTTGACATGAGCATTCGAATCCCAGTTAGGGAAGAGAACCACAAGAGTAATGTGTTAAATAAAAAAACACCGACTCTTATTACTCATGAATAGATCGGTAGATTACCGAGTCATGGAATGAATAGATCGGAGGTACTCAGAGTCATTCTGTTGCATATGGTTGTCTGTTATATAAATGGTTATTTGAATTGTGAGTTCTAAATTATGTATTTAGAACCAGTATGCAATTATCAAAAAAAAAAATTGACTTGTTCTATTGTCTAAAATGAGGATGTTACATCTTGGTATCAGAGCTGAAGGTTGCAGCTCTTGGACCTATTGAGTCCATAATCTGATAAAAACCTGAATTTTTCTTGTAACAGAAAATGGTTAGAACAAGGGGGAACGTTGCGAGTAATGCTCCACCTGAAGGAGGAGCGGCAACAACCCAGAAACTTGATGAGATCCTTGCTGCCCTGTTGGACACAAGAGATCGCTTAGCTGTGCTTGAACAGCAGGTGATGGGAAATGAGGAGGATGAAGAGGCTGATAATAATAATCAGCAACCTCCTGAGGACAACCCCGAAATGGGTGTTGATGTTAATGCTGGAAATGCACCTGTCCAACCAGAAAACAAAAAGGCCAGATTGGCAGCAGAACTCACTAATGATATAAAAAGGATAAGTCCACCTAAGTATGATGGCACCACATTAGGAGATGGAGCTGAGAACTGGCTCAGCGAAATGGAGAAGTACTTTGCTATAAGGAACTTCTCAGAGGAAACCAAAGCTATTTGGGGAGCCTATCAGCTTTCTCACGAAGCGTCTTCGTGGTGGGATAGCCGAAAAGCTGAGCTAAACATTGATGAGACCAATATTACTTGGGATCAATTTAAAAAACTATTTTAGGCAACGGTGGCTGCCACAACTTTTCTATGATCGAGAAAATGACGAGAATTCCGAACTTAGTTCAAGGAAGCTAACGGTAATCGAATCTTTTGGGAGCGGTTTACAAAACTCCTCAAGTATGTACCGCAGATATCAAGCGACAAAAAGTTCGGGATACGAAAATTCATCATGGGATTGAATCTGTGATAGGGGAGAGGTCGATGTTCACAGTCCAACCACTATGGAAGGAGTTGTTGAAAAGGCCATAAGGCAAGAACAGAAATTAAAGGCTATTTCTGCTCATAAGGAGGAAGTGCGGAAGAAGACTGCAAACCCTTCTTCAACCTCTCTAGCACCTAGAAAAGGACCATGGAAAAAGTTTGGAAACAAGAGTAAGTTTCCAGGAGATAACAATAAGAAAGCAGCAGTAAATAAGCCTGCTGGAAATGTAAGGGATAATTTTGTTAAAAATTATAACAATGGGCAGAAGCCCTATGGAGGACAGCGTGACAATTACAAGGTGGAGGTAATCTTGAGCCTAAGAAGGGACCTGTAGGAGGCTGCTACACTTGTGGTAAAGATCATTACGCAAATCAATGTCCTTTAAAGAAGGATGATCGTGTCAATGACATAAGATACATCTTTGCCGCATAAGAGCAAGCAAGTGAAAAGCAAGCAACACCTATAGAAGTTCCTGGGTAAGTTATTCGGCATACTGTCACTATTCACTATTATTTTTGATACGGAGCTCTTGAATGTTTTATTTCTAATAAACTTGCTTCTAAACTTAAAAGAAAAGGCTTTGGGAAAATGGATAAATCTTGGGTGTAGAGTATGGTAATAATTCTGTTCATACAGTGAGTATGTGTCTCTTTGGAGCAGTCCTTGATTTACCTAATTTCTCCACGGAAGTTGATCTCTATGTTACACCTTTGGGATCGTATGACATTATTATTGGTGTCAATTGGTTAGCTGACCATAAAGCAAAGGTAGATTGCTATGAAAAGAACATAAAATTTTAGATGATCAGTGGAATCAGCAGAGATTCAAGGTGTGAAACGGAAATTTCAGTTAGAAAACCGTCAGCTATGCAAATTTAAAAAGGCTAAGAATAAAGGATGTACTCTTTATGCAGTAAAGATATCTGAATCTTCAGAAGAAGATGGTGATTACATGAAGCAAATTCCACTGTTACAAAGTTTCAGGGATGTTTTTCCTGAGGAATTACCAGGGTTACCACCCAAGAGAGAATTTGATTTTACCATTGAAATCAAGCCTAGAACTGAACCTATTTCCAAGGTGCCTTATCGGATGACTACTACTGAGTTAGTCGAGCTTAAGGCACAATTACAAGAGCTTTTGTCTAAAGGATTGATTAGACCAAGTGTTTCACCTTGGGGAGCACCTGTGATATTTGTGAAAAAGAAGGATGGAACACTAAGGCTGTGTATTGATTATCGGATGTTGAACAAAGCAACAATCAAGAACCGATATCCGCTTCCTAGGATCGATGATCTGTTTGATCAGATGCGTGGAGCAGCGGTTTATTCTAAGATAGACCTTCGATCTGGTTATCATCAGTTAAGGATTAAAGAGGAAGATATTCATAAAACAGCTTTCCGAACAAGGTACGGACATTATGAATTCACAGTTCTACCCTTCGGATTAACTAATGCACCCGCAGCCTTTATGAATTTAATGAACAATATTTTTCAAGAATACCTGGACAAGTTTGTGCTTGTATTCTTGGACGATATTCTCATTTATTCTAAGAGCGTTGAAGAGCACAATGAGCATCTGAAGATAGTTTTGGGAATTTTGAGAAAGAGAAAGTTGTATGGTAAGTTATCCAAATGTTCTTTCTTTGATTCAGAAGTTCACTATTTGGGTCATGTCATAAGTAAGGAAGGAATCGCTGTAGATCCTTCAAAAATAGTGGCAATAACTGAGTGGCCTGCACCAAAGAATGTGCACGAAGTAAGAAGCTTCATGGGTCTTGCAGGTTACTATAGAAAATTTGTAAAGGATTTTTCTAAGGTAGCTGCACCAATAACTTCATTGCAGAAGAAGGATAAGAAATTCATGTGGAATGACAAGTGCGAAGCGGCTTTCAAAAGTCTGAAAGACCAGTTGACTTCTGCACCTATATTGGCTGTACCAGACCCTAATGGGAATTTTACTGTTGTAACGGATGCTTCTGGGGAAGGCCTTGGAGGTGTTTTGTTACAAAATGATCAGGTCATAGCTTATGAAAGTAGAAAACTTAAGTTACATGAGCTGAATTATGCCCCTCATGATTTGGAACTTGCTGCCATTGTTCATGCGCTTCAAGTCTGGAGACACTATTTACTTGGGAAACCTTTTGAGTTGAAAACTGATCACTTGGGACTGAAATATATTTTTACTCAGCCCAATCTGAATGCCAGACAAAGAAGGTGGTTAGAATTTTTATCACAATATGACTTTGATATTAGCTATATCAAAGGGAAGGAGAATAGAGTAGCTGATGCTCTAAGTCGTAGGAGGCACATTTCTGCTCTTATAACATTGAGAACTCAGTTTAAAGACGAGGTAAAAAGTGCCTCAGAATCAGATGCATACTTCCAGCAAGTAAAAGCAGCGCTTGCTGCAGAACCTAAGGATAAAAGGTATGAAGGTTTTCATTTTGATAATGAAGGAATCTTGCGTTATGAAAATAGGGTATATGTACCTGTGCTGAATGATTTGAGAAAGAAGTTGTTAGTTGAATTTCATAATTCACCTTTCTCTGGACACCCAGGTATCACAAAAATGCTAGCTGATTTGAAACAACAATACTTCTGGAAAGGTATGAAAAAGGATGTGATAAATTTTGTGACTCATTGCCTGGAATGTCAGCGGGTGAAGGCAGAGCATATGCACCCTGCTGGACTGTTATATCCTCATAGCATACCGCAGTACAAATGGCAAGTAATAACCATGGATTTTGTACAAGGACTACCTATGTCCAGGAATAAGCATGATGTTATCCTGGTAGTTGTGGATAAACTGACTAAGGTAGCTCATTTCATCGCTGGAAATCTAAAGGATGATTCACCAGTGCTGGCCAAGAGGTTCGTACATGAAATTTTCAGATTGCATGGTGTACCAGAATTGATTATATCTGACAGGGATCCTAGAATGACGTCAAGGTTTTGGCAAACGCTTAACGCAGCCCTAGGAACAAAACTGAACTTCAGTTCTGCATATCATCCAGAAACGGATGGACAAACTGAGAGGGTAAATCAAGTGTTGGAGGACATGTTGCGAATGTATTGCATGGATCAACAGTATAAATGGGAAGAATATCTTCCATTAGTTGAGTTCGCATACAACAACACTTATCACTCATCTCTAAAGATGGCACCATTTGAAGCACTTTATGGAAGAAAGTGCAGAACCCCTGTAAGTTGGGACAGTGTTGAGGATAGAGTGGTAATTGGACCAGAGATTCTCACAGAAATGGAACAGCAAGTTAAGGCCGATTCGTGAGCGATTAAAGGAAGCGGATGATAGACGGAAGAGCTATGTTGACCTTAAGCGGGTTGATAGAAAGTTTGAGCTTGGTGATAAGGTTTTCTTGCGTGTTAAACCCAGAAAGAGTTCTATAACTTTTGGCAAGGCTGCCAAGTTGTCACCACGATTTGTGGGACCTTTCGAAATTGTCGAAATAATCAATCCTGTAGCTTATCGTTTAGCATTGCCACCTGCTTTATCTCGCATGCATGATGTTTTCCATATTTCTTTGCTTAAGAAGTACATTTCAGATCTGTCACATGTTTTAAATTGGAATTCCTTGCAGGTCCAAGACCCAGGAATAATCGTGGTTAAACCCACACGAGTACTGGAAACTCGCCAATTGCACTTAAGAAATCATGATATTCAGCAATGTAAGGTCCAGTGGGACCAGTTTAACGAAGAAAGTGCAACTTGGGAAAACCTGGAAGAGATGAAAATTGCTTTTCCTTCTCTTTTTGCAACAGAATGAAAACTGTTGACAAAGATATACTTTTATGAACTGATTGTTTTAAGTATTTATGAAAGCCAGATTAAGGCAGACTTTATTCAGGTTGAATAAATGTGTTGTGACATTGATTTCTGAAACTATTTAATATGGAAGTAGTCACATTGTTTGTGTACTAATAAATTGATTGACCTGAAGGTTAATTTAATATGTAATTCATCGGGACGATGAATCTTTTTAGGAGGGAAGCATGTAACACCCTGAACTGTTGTTACTTTCTCCTAAGCATACAAGTGTTGATATGTGATTTCTTGTAAAAGGATGTGTTCCTCGATTCAGAAATCATGCTTGATATGTACTGAATTTCTTGCAGATTGCAGATCTTGACTGAGTCAGAATATGATTAGACTCTTTTATTTATTTCATTTTGTGTCTGAATATTAATCTGATCACGGAATGAATTATAGAGATATTCATCTATAATATCTAGACTTGGATCAGTGGAATTGATCCAAGTAATGCTTTAAATCTGTTTGTGATAAATTAGATCACAGACCTTGAACAGGTTGCAAGGTATGGAAGCATTTATTAAGCTGGTCAGGAGTATGACTCAGGCTGATCTTGAGAAATGAATTGGTTCCCGATATGGAGGTATATCTGGAAGGTCTCGGACGTGGACCAAGTAATAATTCTGTCATGTATATTCCTGTAGCCTAACGGCTGTATAGGAGTAAATCCTGTTCGGAGATGCATGATTTTAGGTCTTTTCTTGGCATATAAAATGTTATACCTAACTGGAATTATTAATGGTTAGTAACCTAAAAACTAAAACCTAACCTAGGGGTTAGATTATTGTTAAGCTAACCTAGACCTAGGCTATGTGTTAATATCCTAAGTTAGTATCTATGTGTAAATTGGTTAGTATGGGTATTACCCTAAATTCTAACCTAAGATACTAACCTAACTATTGAGGAGGATGTAAAGGGGCCTATGGAGGGGTGCGAACCATGGGCGGCGTTTTCTATGGCAATTAATGCTGGGGATAAGGATGAGGGACAGGTCATGGCGGAGGCTTAAGCGGCGGCTAACCTGTGCAGACGTGGCAATTTGCTAAGTTTGGAAATGAGCATGAGTTGTAGTTGGACTGTCGCCAATTCTGGCGGTCGGTGGAAGTTGAGTTTAAGCGGGAAAGTTGGTTTAATGGCATTCAATGTTCTAGGGAGACGAGCTCGGAACTCGCGAGAAGGCATGCAAACGGGAAGTTGAAGGTTTGTTTGGTTTGTCGCGATTTTCGGTCTTCTCTCTCTCTCTGCTTGTTTACTGGTTCTTCGCACCAGTTCTCCTTGAGTTGCATGGCAAGAATGAATTTCTCTGGCTCTTTTCTCTGTCATGGAAGATATATATGTGATGGAGACAGCGAAATTTTGTTGGTCGCTTTATCTTGGAAAAAGAAAAGGAAGTTTGAGCTCTTCCAGTGGTCTGCTTCGGAAATTTGATCAAAAATACAGGCATGTTAGGCCCTAACCTTTAAATATCTTGCTGTCTTTCAAGTGCTTTCATTAGAACAACTCTGTTCAAATGTTTTGTGAAAATTAGATGAATTTTCTATGGAGATCTTGTTTGATTTTTGGCACTGTATCTCTTCTGGTTCGATTTTTCAATTTCCTCTTGATGGGTGTTTATTGAAATCGAATTTCGGCTCTATTTGCTTTGAGTATTCATTCTGGCTTATACATGTGAGGTATTTATTTATAAAAGTTTGAGTGTTCGGCCTGTTTGGCGTGAGCCCTTAGAATATACCTGTGTGTAGTATAAGACCACTGTATGTTTTTGATTAGTGGTCGCTGTTTCTTGTTATGGAAACTGTATGGAATGATTCTGATGAATACTGTAAGATTGATCAGTATTATTGCTTCTTTGGGAACTCTGTCGTGGGATTTGTTGACAGTGACTAATGATACTTTCGGGTTTCATTTGTTTTCAAATTTTTGGCTTGGAACAGGCAACTGTTGTGTTACCGTAGTCTTTACGACCCAGCGGAAGTGTTTTCCTTGTTATTGTGGAAACGGGATTATTGTTGACTGTGTATAACATTGTTACATCTATACTTTATTATAACGACTCAGTGGAGTCCTTGATTGAATCATATATATAGCTATCTACTGTTGTGGATGTAGATTCATCCTTGTGTTTTGTTATTTGATTTCGTGGTAGCCTTATAGAGAATGGAACAGGCCTTCTGACCACGGTTATTTGTAATAAATAATGAGTATAGATTTCCTGGGTATGTATTGCACTTCTTTGTGAAAGCTGTTTGAAAGTTTCGAAGCGGCTCAGTTGATTTCCTTGCTTGAAATGGGTATTCGATTTGCTTCACTTGTTTCATTCTGAATGTTTGCCATGAATGGCATAGATGGATTTATCAACCGATTTCATAGTACGTTGCTGTAGGGTTCAGTGGTTATGAGTACAAAACCATTAACAGTTTACAGTATGAATTCATATGCATTTGCTTGAATTGTTACCTCCGTTTGAATCATTTGGAATTCTGGAAAGGTAGCTGGTACTTCTGTCTCTTTCTGAACTTGACTTTGGACACTGTCTTTGTCACTGTTGAGATCCTTGAGTATGGATGACTGTTTCGTGTTCCGACCTTGTTTGGGTAAGTCGCGAATATCACACTAAGACTTGCATGCGCCAAGGTAAGGATCGATTGGTTGTATTCATTTCTTTTACTTCAGTCCGATTTTGTCTGAGCAAGAATAAGTATGCTACGTTCCTTTCCATTTATTCAGTCCGATTTGACTGAGCATGATTTGGAAATACTGTGTGGTCAACATAGCATAGTCCCTAGGAAACCTCAAATTGCTTATGCTATAGAGTTGTTGTTTACAACAATACGCTTGAAGTTTCTTGATTTCGAACTTGGTTCGAAAGCCTTAATGTGCTTAGAAGAATCTAGTATTGGACTTCAGGTTGATTTATGGATTGATTGATGTGTTAGCTGCTGTGCAGGAGTTTTGCTGTGTTTCTATTTCTTGATTTAGAACAGCGATCTTGCTTGCGGCTTGTCTAACTTGTTCATTTATATACTGGATAAATGTTTTCATAGGAGAAGACGGTACAATGATGAATTTATGTGAAAGGAAGTATGAATGGATTGGTTCTTTCTCTTCCTTTATTTAATATTTGTTGATATTTGTCTAACAGTGGGAAATTGTTTTGTAACATATTGGTGGAATCCCGAATTGTTATGTTATTTCTTTTTGGAAGAATGAAACAATCTGACCAATGTTGTGATTTTGGATTCAATGATTGTTTGTGTACATTCGTTCCTTGTTTCTTAATATTTGATGAAATATTAGAAAGTGATTAAGACTATTTTGTAACAATGATAGAGTTACATATTTGTAATCATTTTGTATTACAAGGGCATAGTCTGATTATGTTTACTTATGTGAATATCTGATCTCATTTAAACAGGGTGTTTAATGAAAACAATTGATGGATTGCAATTGTTTTAAAAGTTAGTGCTTATCATGCTCAGTTCATTGAACTGACTCATGTTGACTATTTTTGCAGATGGTTACCGTAAGAGGTAAAAGCAATGCAGATCTGACAAGCTGATCAGATTGTTTATTTGATTTATAATGAATTACAGCTTGATTTTACAGATGTACTATATGAGAAAAGATGTTTCTTTTCCGTTAGCATTATATCAAGTATGTTGTTGCATAAAATGTAATTGTATAGTTTTGAAAGGAATGGAAATAAGTGTTTGATACTTATGTGTTGTATTCTATTTCTGAAAGTTGACCTTCTTCGGTTTATGTAACGAAGGGGCATTGTTATCATTGTATAATATGGATGCTTTTGTGATTGACAATGAAAGCTTGCAAGTAAATGAGATTGAATTCTTATGAGTGTTTAGTAGTTCTAATTTGTTCTAGCAAAAGCAATATTGGATTTAAATAATTGTCTTTCTAGAAGATAGGTTAAAAATGAGCCTAAAAGAGAATGCTAAACAAGCTGGATTAAATTACTAATCCCTAGTCCTAAGTATGACAGGACAATATTAAATTGGATTCTTAATCATTTATATCTTTATACTAAAAATTATGATATAAATTCAGTTAAGAGAACTGATATACAATCAAATGGAGTTCAGACGGCAATCTCTAGCAAAGGTTATGAGATATTGTCCCATTCTGTTGTTTTAGAATCAGGTGTATTCTAATGACTCCTTGATGGGAACTGACCGTAATACCTCTACCATGTAATGGATTTTATAGAGGAGGGTCATCTTAAGACGAAGAATCCAGGGATTTGGAAAGGCTAACCTTAGGGAAAAGTCTTTAAAAGTAATTTAAACTCAAGTGCGTAACGCTTGTTACTGAGTAGATCTTTTCGAGGCGGATTTAAAGGTTGACGACATAAGTCAACTGCAGAGTTGTACCTCCGAGAAGATTAGGATCTTCTCGAAGTTACAATAATGCAGATGACTTATGGCGACACCCTTTGCATTGATCGCTAAGATTTACACTTGATTTCGCACGAGTTACTCTGGGACCGATTAAGAACGTGGTCATGTTATAAGACTACCTCGGAGATTCGGGGTATCATGACACACTGGTTGAACTGCAAGGTTGAACCAGTATGTCATCATATCCCTAATCCTCGTGGGCATCCATATAACATTATCACCTTGTTAATCTGCCTCCGAGTGATTCAGTTGTGAAAGGAAGGACTGACGGTAGTCAGTATAAGACATTCTATATAACATAAGAATGGGGTGAAGGACGTATTCCAGATTGACGAGTATGCCGTTAAGGAATACGAGACATGAACAGTATGTTTCAAATCTTTGGCCAAAGTATCGCAAGCTGCTGATTGCGTTGTCCTAATTCACCTAGTCTAAGGGATGAGATGCCGATGAATAATGGTAACAATTATTCAGTTAGATTCCTTGGACAGAGCATTCTGAATCCCAGATTAGGGAAGAGAACCGCAAGAGTAATGTGTTAAATAAAAAAACACCGACTCTTATTACTCATGAATAGATCGGTAGATTACCGAGTCATGGAATGAATAGATCGGAGGTACTCAGAGTCATTACAATTGCATATGGTTATATGTTATATAAATGGTTATTTGAATTGTGAGTTCTAAATTATGTATTTAGAACCAAATGCAATTATCAAAAAAAAAAAAAAATTGACTTGTTCTATTGTCTAAAATGAGGATGTTACAATGAACTTTTAGCTCTAGAATTGTTGCTCTTTATCTTTCTAGTCATGATGAGGTTGTCTTCAATTTTCACCGCCATGTTTTGAGCTGCTAACAAGTTAGTAGGACGTGCTCTTCACAGTTGATCTCTTACTTCAGGAAGTAAATCATTGATGAAGACCTTTTTATCCTCATCATTTAGAGAAGAAGAAGTTGGAATTTTGTACAAGAATCTTTGGAATTTTGTAATAAAATCTGGCATGTGCTCATGTGGCTTCTTCTTCAAATGAGTGAGCTTAGTAATCAATGTACTAGAATCTTTGGCTACCTTGAATATTTTCAGGAATGCATTCCACATAGTAGCCCAATTGGTTATGGTACCAGGAGTTAGCTGGTAGAACCATTCTCTAGCCAAGTCATGCAGAGTCTCTATGAAGAGTCTGATAGATACATCTTCATGTTCGATTGCAAGCACTCCATAGGATATGAAAAATGCATCCAAGTGGTCATCTGGATTTTGCTTTCCATCTCTAAAGAATTTTGGAAAATTCTTTCTCATCCCTTTAGGTAGATCATGCATAGGAGGAGTTAGATTCAAAGGTCCAAAGGCTGCACCCCATGGAACAAGCGTTGTAGGGGCAAGTGGTTGATTCTGCATCATGAAAGGAACATGTCTTCTTTGAGAATAGACTTGATGAATAATTCTAGGTGCCGATTATGCTGAAGATGATCTGGATCTGGATGTGTTTGCACTCTTCTTCCTGGTGAAAGACTGGATCTGTGGCTTCTAACTTGAGAAATCTCTGGTCTGCTAATTTTTGTTGTTCCCCAATGAGTCACCAAAAAATGTTGGCTAGATTTTCTGCATAGCTAAAAACCTATTCAGTCATGAGATAAATCTCCCTCATTTACCGATGAGGCTCCCATGTCATATTTGTCAATTAAAATATGCTAGTATCTATATGGGGGTTTTACTTTAACTATTCAGCTCATGAACCATAGTTGTATAGCTCTGTAGCAAGTAAGCAGCTATTTAAGAAAGGAAATATTTATAGAAGAATGAAATAATAACAAACAGGGAAGAAATAGTGAAGATGTGCAACCCAATCAATAGATAACAGAGTTGATTGCATGCATATAGAAGAAACCAATAGATATCAACACATAGAATTATAAGAAAAGGCAACTTTAGATCTAGATCTAAAATATAACAAATTTTATAATTAGATCTGAGATTAAAAGCTAGAAACACAATGCACCATGACGCAAAGTTCTCTGGAAATCTGCTCCTTTATATTCCTTTGCTTCAAGTGGCTATCAGGGGTTTCAGCACAAAGTCTGGAACACAAGAATGTTGCTTACAAATTCTGATCTTTTAACCCAAAGGTTCTTCCTCTACTTATAGCATGTAGAGGGGAAATTACAAATAGGAAGCTTTTAGTTGAACTAGCACATGTGGAAGTTGGAAAGGAAACAACTAGCAATCTCCCTCATGGAATTCCTCTTTGCATGACATGCATGATTTACAACTGAAGATAGAACCTTCTATTTTACACGTGTGCCACCTATCTCTAAGTAGTTGACTTCTTCAAGTAATGGATTTTAAACCAATCACTTAAGTTGTATAATTTAATTGATCACTCAATTACTTTGTCAGAGGAAATAAGAGAGAGAAGAAGAAAGAGGAAAGGCTGCAGCCTTGTCCCTTTTCATATTATGCATCTTCTTGATTCTTTTTCCTTTAATTCTCACCAAACCGGATCTCGAAGCGGTTGGATTAGTTCATCTCTTGAAGATTTTGTAGTTCTTCTCCAAAGACATGCATCGGTCTGATGTTTGTCGTAAATAACTCATCATTTTTATTTTTAATTGCATATGAGCAATTAAAAATTTTGGAAAGCACTCCAAGTGAATGCAACTTCAATGAAGGCTTCAACTAGAAGATTGGGAGCACATGCACAAGATCTTGGAAGAAATTTTTTACGCACTGACTTCTACAAGGTTGCATCAGAAACAAGAGGATGAATTTTTACTAGAATATTTTGCAATTATGAGATCTGGATCTGGATCTGGGCTTGGATTTGTGTCTCCGATGTCAGCAAATCTAGAAGTAATGCATGATTCCACTGAGCTTTCTTGTTCATCCCGCTTTGCCATGGCTGGAGCAATCTTTGTCTGAACAATTCTTTTCCTCTTTATTCGATCGAATTCTTCACAACCGGTGCAAATCTGGATAATTCTTCATATTCGGAGGATATGTTCAATGTATTGGACATTGATTTAAGATCCATTTCTCTTATAAAAGCACCTGTGATGAATTCCTACAATTAATTCAGACAAAGATGGCAACCGGAACATGAATAGTGGATTTTAATCATAAAAATCTGCATATATCAAGCTGCTTGCCCCAAAATTTGATGCTTTATTTGCATGCAAAGCAAGCATGAATTTTACCAACTTCACCTGAGCACCTGTACCACTATGCAGACAATTATTCAAACACAAAGCAAGCTCCTTCAAACCTAGGCGCCAAATTTTGAAGCTTCCAAGCAATTACACCTTCTTTTGAGCAAAATTCCTCTTCAAATGGGGTGCACTTTTTGTCTGGGCTGCACTTCTTTGCTATTGAATTAATTAATTCATCCTTATGGCAGCCTCTGCTTATATAATCCTCATAATTCTATAATTAATTAATGTCTCTCCTATTCTGGCAATTAATTGATTATTTAATAAGCTTTACTCTTCAAATGGGGCGCCTATTTTGTGCATGCTCATGGCTGCCATTAAATAAATTAAATTTATTTAATTTTAGCCTTCTACTTCCAGTTAACTTAAGCCTCACAGTATGCTTTGACCTTAGCCACTGAAAATAGGAATTAATTAAATCAATTAATACTTTAAAAAGTATTATTCCTCTCCCAAATGGGGCGCACTTTTTGACATGAAGGGGCTGCATTAAATAAATAATATTTATTTAATTTTAGAACTTCTAATTCTGACTTCCTTTGTCCACTTTCCCTTTGTTGACTTTTCCACAAGCCTAGGCACCAAAATTGGAGAAGAAATTAATTAATTTAATGCATTTAAAGCTGCCCTTCTTTCCCTAAAGGGGTCGCACTTTTTTGGCATGAGCAATTTTTATTTTTAAAAGTCAATTGACAATGGGATTATTTACCTAAGGCAGTTCCAAAATACCATGATCCACTTAAGTTGTTTGAATTTCATAATGGGATAATTTACCCTACAAGGCAGGTAATAAAATCCCATTAATGCCTTAAGTGATTTTTCATTTATTTCACAATGGAAATTTTTACCCTATAAGGCAGGTAAGAAATTCTCGCTGCCTGTTGCCTCCAATTTTCCCATTGTGACTTAAGTGGCGTTGCTTTCATGGGAAAAATTACCCTACTATGCAGGTACAAAATTCCCACCTTGCTACTTCCAAAAATCTCATGATTCACTTCAAACCCTCTTTTTCCAAAAATGTGACTGCTAGAAGAATCTTTTTGGTGCATGACTTCATCTTTTCGAGAGAGAACCCGGACCTTCTGTGGTGAATTCCTTCTAGCATAACATCCATAGGTGATCTCCGGATACTCCGTAAAAGGAATTAGACCAAATTGGCAAAGGAATTGACCCGAGAGAAATTTCATAGAAAACAAAACGGGAAAACACCAAAAACACAAAACATTACCGTAAGTCGCAAATAAAGCCCGGGAGTCATTCCCGGTTAAAACCCTTCTGGCATATGTGAATATTGACATGTGCGATCATAACAGGTCAAACCGAGCACAATTTACCTCAAACGGGGCTCAAAATAATTAAATACAAATTTCCCGCATAAGAAACCCTAACTGACAGAATATAACGAGTTTGGGCATCTGGGTATTTGTCAAAATTGGCTTATATGACTCTTTGGGAATATCTTGACACAATACAGAAACTTTTTGGCAATAAAAACACAAAACAACCCATTATTTTAAAAGTACGAAAAAAAATTTACATAGGGTAGCCCTGCATTTTCGGGGTGAAATGGGGACACCACACTAACTTGACCTAGAGAGAAACTAAGTTCAAGTCCTTATTTGTGTGTAGATCTAGATGATCAATGCAGAAGGGTGTTGCCACATGTCAATTACATCATTGTATTCTCGAGAAGACCCAAGTCTTCTTGAAAGTATAGCCCTGCAGTTGGCATGTGCCAACATCCTACAGAAACTACCTCATCGAGATGTACATACCCCTAGGAGGTTATTAATTTTTAATTAATTTGGATTAATACACTGACTACAGTAACCCTGTTAAACACTAATCCAACACTCCATAAGCTCTTCTCTAAATTTGATTCATTTAGTCATTAAATAACTTCCTTTAACTCATGATTTCTTTTAATGTTCGTTTAATTAGTTTAACAAGTCATTAACCAAAACAGACATAATATCATAAGATTCAATATAATGTAATTTAAGATTCGTGGAGGTTTAGAAACCACATAGATCCAACTAAATTAAAATTTATACAAATGAATTCATATGATTTACAATCATATCTCCAATCCTTTTCGGTTTACATTCATTTAAGGGAGGAAGAGTCTTCCTCTAAATGATTAAGTGTTAGGGTTTATCATTCATAATATCCATAGTTCTTACTACATTTACATTACACATCACATTACTATGTTAAATTTTTTAGATAATAAACATCATCTTATGCAACTTTACAAGCTGCGTCTTACAGGGAAATTGAACTAACTCCCTTTATTCATCTTATCAAAGGATAACCAAATAAACATATAAATAATACACGAATATCAACAAGATAGAACGTCCATCTCCTTTATAAAAGTACGAGATAATTTACACAACCAATGCAAGTAAATCTCAACTCACAATTCCTCATTATAAACATATATATTTATAAGACTATGCACTTTAGGCATACTACATAACAACATCCTTCATTCTAAAAAGTATACAACTAAAGAATGAATCGGAATTCTTTACAAAGAATCGAATTTTATTAGCCAATGCATCATATAAGTTTTTGCCTTCTTTTATCACTTACGATGTCCATCTGCAAAAATTGCTAGCACCGTCGGGCCTATTCAATGAACCGAGCATGATAAAACTAAGCATTAAAACGAAGTGCATTCCAGTAATTGTTTCATTAAAACAGCTTTGCTTTAATGAGACAATTAATATATCATACAATAAGCATAAGTGATACCAACTAGAAAAGAAGTACAATAATAAATCTAGATCCACTTTTAAGAGAAGAGCATAATATAATCCACAACATCTGTCTTAAAACTTAAAGTTTAATTGATTCTATCAATTACCTTTAAACAAACAATAGATCTTACCATCCCATTATATCATAATTCTATTGTAAAAGAATACAACATTTATTTTTCTATAAGACAAAAGAAGTGTTTACAGCATGGTTCATTTTAGGATGATTCATCTAAATCTTAAGCAAAGAATAAGAAGAACCATTACGTACCATACCCAAACTCAAAACATCCGAAAAATCAGATCAGGTTCATAACATGAATTAACTATTTCCTTTCAGGGATAACAATCTTATAAATTCAACATTTAAGATATACATCTAAGCAGAATTCCATATCAATCCAAGAAGGTATAGAGAATCAAAACAATCTAACTACAAATTTAATTCTACTTTTGCATGTTATAAGTTATCATTCAAAGATCTAAAACCAACGTTCACAAATCAAAGTAGTCCCATACAGAAGTTAATCTCTACTCGATTTCACCCAAAAATATAGAGTACAAGAGACAAAACCTACTCCTATCCATCCAAATAAAGCAATGATTAGTCAAAAATAGTCAATCAAACAAGTATGCATTCACTTATTAGCAGAACCGACTTAGCTACTAACCTTATACATCATTACAACAAATGATTTGAACAAAGTAGACCATCAAACCAAAAATAAATCACCATCTCATAAGAGAATCGAGTTCGAGAGAATTTCAATAAATGAACTTATCCAAATGACAGAGAAAAGGAATCTCTAATAGGAATGGTCTAAATAATTAATCATTTCCTAAACTTAACAAATGAATTTCCTATTTCACATCAATTCGAATGAAAAACACATTACAGTCCCAAAAATAGCATAATGATCCTAAGAGAATATATATTTCCTCTCTCTTTAAAAGACCCAAGAACTCATTCACTGTAACCAACAAGAATAGAATCCTGAAATAGTAAGCTAACAAGTTCAGAAGTATCCGCGAACTCAAGGACTGAAGTCTCTTTAAAATACTTCAACAACTTAGTACGAAGAGTAAGTAGTTTGTGATTCAAAAAGAACTATACACAAAATAATCGAACGGAGAAAGAAATCCTTCCCTTATAAATTTAGTGTATAAGGGTAATAACTCAACCTTCCAATGAGACCCAAAACTTATTTTAAAGGATCTGAAGAGAGAGCAAGAAACCCAAAAATGTTTAAGTCAGAAGATGTCCCATTCTTACCTCCAATGTAACTGAAACAGAAATCCGAAACAAGACTTTCAAAACCTCAAAATTGCAACAGAGGAGACTTAGTTTCAAACAAAATAGTCAACCCAAAATGTGGGTTTCCTCAAACAGAGGGGAAAAGAATACCCCCAAATTTTACACCATTACCACCTCATAGAGAAGACGATACAGTCTTAAAAATAGAAGTACCACATTCATTTAAACAAGATGTTTCCAGTTCCAGATCTCGAAGATATTACCAAACAATTCATTCAAAATATCACCCATTTTTCTTGTGAGTAATTTGCTCAATATAAGATTTATAAGATTTAAACTTTTAATACAAGTATAACTCAACACAAAAATACCAGAACAGAATCAAATTCGTCGATTCAATTAAAATTTCATAACACTCAAGTACCAAATATGAGTACAATGTTTAACATGAGCTTCTCACAAAATTTCAGAACTATATAAGCAATAAAATATGAGTACATGTGTCTAATACGAACTTCAAGCAATAGTTCGAGTTGCATAAGTTTCCAAACACCGGTTCAGAACAACATGAAGCTCTAACACAAGTTTATATCAAAACACGAATCCCTAATTCAAGATCAAACAGAACTCAAGATTCCCTTAATTTTCAGCCCTATATTGTAACGAAGGCCAGTTCAAAACACAACAACCTTGAATACAAGTTCCAGAATGAAAAACAGAGCTATGGAAACAAGTTTCACATACAATTTTCACATGCATGCTATCATAGAACTTGCACGAGAAAAAGTTTCCAAAATGACATTATTTTTGCCATGTATTCATATCCAAAAATCACAGAGATTCCTAAAAGCATGCAAGTAATCAACTAGAAAAATCATGCAAATATTAATAAGCATAAGAGCAAAGTTATTCTAATGAATCATTTAGAAGAAAGCATGAAATCTTAATGGGTAGAGCCTATCATGCCTGATAGTGCTTTTTCCAAATCGAAGGAGACTTCCACCGAGCTTCTAACTCTTTTTCTCCTCCACGAAAGATCAACAATCAAACATATTTTCTTCCTATGCCTCATATACTTTCCTTCAATCAAAAATAGACCATAGAAACCAAAAATAGATTTGAAGTGAAGGTCAAACTATTGGTTTGAAGAACCAGATAGCTCTATGCAGAGCAAAATCTATAATTCATGCAAGACCAAAAACCTCCCACAAAACCGCCTTCCAAGTTTCCAAGATGGTTTACACACAAAAACTAAGGTCCATCAATGTCATTAATTCTAAATTTCCCGCTTATCTTTCCTTGCCACCACCTCCTAAAACTAGTGAATGCCAATTCCATCCAAACATGTAATTCCATCTTTAGTGGAGCTTCCACGTATGCCTCCACTAAAGTCAACTAGCCCCTGCCAAAACTGGCAGTACCACCATCCATTAAACCCTATCAACTCACTTAAATTCCATTAGAATTGTCACCTTAGAGACATGCAACCCTTAGGTTCCCTTTCAATAGTTTAGGATGGATCCCATAAAACTTAGGTTAGTCTAGCAATAACCACCTTAGGTCTTAAAACATTACCAATAGTAATTCCCACCTTAGGTTAGATTAAATTCATAACCATTTAGTATTAGGTATTAGTTAAAATATCCTAGCATTACTTTAGTAATCTCTCCCATATTCATTTAGCACAAATCTTAGGTTAGGATGCCAACCCAACAAAATAGAATAAGAGGCTTAGATTAGAATGAAATCCAAATAAGTAGATGTAGCTAGAACATAGGTGTTCTTACCTAGCTTAGGATACTATTAGGATAATATTTTGGTTTTTGGACTCCGAATTCCTCCTTTGTCATAAAATAAATTGAATTTTGTTTACGTCTATAATGTCCTGCCAAGATCAATCACCAAAGACCCAAGCACAAACATACAACTGAATGAAAACACGTTCACATAAGACCAAGGAATTCGTAACATACAAAGTTTAGTCTGCTATGTCCCTCAAACTATTGAATGTCAATTTACCATTCAGTCTATGAAGAAGATTTAAAACATTCCTTGGATCATTGAAATTGATCCAAGGATGAGTCAAAAAAGGAATAAGTCTGCAACTCTTAAAGCCAGATTGCAACT
Source organism: Taxus wallichiana var. yunnanensis (assembly GCA_018340775.1). Classification (NCBI taxonomy): domain Eukaryota; kingdom Viridiplantae; phylum Streptophyta; class Pinopsida; order Cupressales; family Taxaceae; genus Taxus; species Taxus wallichiana. The sequence goes on along the minus strand of CM031235.1, from coordinate 73,576,457 downwards.
CACCTTTCCAAAGTGAAAATGAATTCTTGAAAGCCATACTATTTTAGTCTAATTATTTTTAAGAACATAAATGATTTATCCATATCAAGCATGATCTTCAATAGTCAAAAGAACACATCTTTATCAAGAAAATCACATGTCAACACTTGAAATGCAAAAGAGGAATATAACAGTTGTCAAGGGTGTTACAAAATGAACCGTAAAGATGTATTTCTTTAGGTTAAGTAATACTCTAGACTCCTACACCTTTCAAACACTTTCTTAAGGTATTTTATATGATCTTCTCCTGTTCTTGAGAAAACTATGATGTCACCCAAGTAAATGAGTATAAAATTTTTAATATAACCATTGAATGCCATATTGATTAAGAAAAATGTGGATTTATGCTATGAAAATGCTTAATCTAATTGTTATTGTAGCAGTAAATGAATATGCAAATAAGTACAAGAAAATAACCCAAGAAAACTAAGCTATAAAATGTGAAACCCTAGTTGCAAAGAAGGGATAAAATGACTTAGCTATTTTGTAGAGATTCTAAAGTTCATGCAGAGCTGGAAAACTAGAAAATACGAAGTAAATACTATTACACCGAAGCTCGAAAATTACAAATGAGGAGGAGTAAGCTAGACAGGGGCACCCAGAAAGGGCAGGGGCACCACAGTGCAGTAATGGGTGCATATGACTGCAAAAATTCTCAAAAAATCATCTTTCACTTGTCACAAGGTGTTCGCTATCCTTTGCCTTTGGTCACTAGTATCTTACACAATAATCGTTGAGGTCACTGGAAACCTGCAATGAAATAATGACCTACAAAACCCTCAAATAGACATCAAATCCTAAAAAATAAAGATGTAAAATGAGGGATCGATTGTACTCGAGTTGTCAAAATGGTGATCTTACAATTGATTATTGCACTACATCTCAGACCCAATGTAGTTCTATGTGTGTGTGTGTAGAATCATACCCTAGGTGGCTCTTGTGTGTGTCACACTTGGATAGTGAACAAGTAGTTATATGTACAAGATGTAAATAGATGTGTGCATGGAATAGAATAAACTCCCCTCCTATGAAGTGTATGTAAAATAATGTAGTCCCTTTCCCTTAAATGGATGCTTGAATGTTCTTGAATAGCCTTTGATGCAACCTTAGGTGGTGATAGTTAATGCTTAGTGTTTGGTCCCTTATTATGATCACATAACTTTATATTTATATGATTCCCTTCCTTGAATTTCATAATTAACCCCAAAAAGGTCAACTACCAAAAATATAAGATGTTCAAATGGCTAGAAAGGACCCAAAAGTTGTGGGTAATGTACAAAGAGGTCGTGGTCACCTAGAGGGGATGGGGGTGGTTGGCGCGGCGTTACGGCTGGGCACCGGTGTCCAAACTCGAGAAATCAAGGGTCAAAAGTTGTCTTGAGCAAGAAGGTGTGCAAGACCAAAAGTGGCAGTAAAAAGAAAGCAAATATGGCTAAAGACATGGGTTAATTAGTACTTTTCTTACTTAGGAATCATATAAATAGTAGTATGTAATCATTACTTGATAATTACCCAAATTTCATGGTTTTGTGTTTACATTTACCCCATGTTTATGTTTTTGAGAGAAATCTTAATAACATAAAGTAGATAGAGATGTGTACCTGATAACCATGTAGATCAATGGTGAGAAATGTGCCAAGAGATAAGGAAAAGCATGGAGTGATAAAAGGTGGAGCATGGAGACTAAAGATGAGAAAGTGCAAAAAGTGATGAGATGCTGACCCTATAAAGAAACACATGTTGTAGATGTTGCCAATGTGCCTTTTGTTAATGTCAATGTCGATGTGTTTGATGTTGTTGATGTTGAATTATTTTGAATACTACTTCCCATACAAACATACCTGTAAAAGAGAAGAACGAACAAGTAGTCGAATACGCATGTATATGAGTAAAAATCAAGTAAAGAAGTATGTAAAAGAAATTAAAAAATGTGAAAAAGGAACATTTACACCTGATCCGTAATAAGGAAAAGAGTGCAAAAAGGATCTTATATATGTTGTAGGTGGACAAGTTTTTTTGGCGATCTCATGCCGGTTGTGTCGGCTACGAGTTTTTCAGAGACGATCTCATGCCAATGATCTGGAAGAAGTGTAGGGAGAAAATTATAGTTTCATCCTCCAACCTTTAATTGCTTCCTGTAATATGGAACACCACTACATATGGTGTGTAAAAATCCAATCTAGTTTGACCAATTCCAATCTAATGTTGAAGAAGAAAATGTTGAATGTTGTATGTATGGTGGGTGTTAAGGACTATTTTCCCTATAAAATCCATTGAGTGGAGTGATCTATATTGTGTTGCATTGAATAATTATTTGTAACTACCCCCTAGTCACAGGCATCCAGGAAGGGTCAAGGGTGCCTAAGCGCTACTTTCATGGTCAGGTGTTGGTGTATCAGGTCTTTATAACGACCCAAGTCGATTATGAGCCCTCTATAATTTTGATGATTGTGTTGTAATAGTACTTATGTATGTTGAACTACAATTATATGTTGTTTTATAAGGTGACCAATTCACCCAAATGATGCCCCCTCATTTGGGGTGCATGCAACGTCATTGAGGAGAATGCAGCCATAAGGAGGACCGACCATTGTGCTAAAATTGTGCCCCGTAGGGGGAGGGAGTGTGCTTGGTATAAACCAAAGTACATGAAAGTAAGTGGCTAGGAGATAATTGGTAGTACAAGAAAACATGCATGTAAAATGTAAGCTCAAAACAAGCAGACAATGTGTAATCTAAGACACAAGAAGACAATGTAGACTGTGAAAATCAGGTTGCAAACATGGGACATCACTCATGATATTGCAAGACAATCGAGGCTAACTAGGCCAAAATAAGAAAAGTGTGCACACAAGATAAAGGGCAAAGCTCATAAATAGTGGAAAACAATGACAAGCAAGAATAAGTAATGTAATAGACAACCATGGTGGAAAATAGACCTATGAAAATGATGCACATGAAGCACCCTTTATCATGTTAGAAATATGGAAAGTATGTCAAAGCATGTATAATATGATAATAATGTGTTATGAAACATAATGAGACAATAACACTTGTAGCTTACAAAATTGAATGCCCCTAGGAGCTGTTGTGGGATTGGTGATAGGTATTGTACCAAGCATCCATGCTACATGTATAGATATGTAGAATATGTGCCCACAACTAGAAATAAAGTGAACGTGCATGTGTGTATGGAAAAATATAATGACATACAAGATATCTATCTAACATGTGTAAAAAGTGTACATGTAAGCATAATCAAGCAAGAGTAAATGCAACCAAGATATGCAAGATGTTGTGGATGAAACAAAAGGAAATTCAAATTGAATGATAGGAGCAGTGTGCCCTCCAAGTGGATGTGTATATATGAGATAAGGTTCATTTATACATGCCCACTCACCAATCAAAAATAAACCGTAGAGAAAGAGTGCGTCATCGGGAAATGGTTTGAATTGTGTGTACTAAAAAGATGTGATCATCAAAACATGAAGTGAAGAGTGTGTGATTGATTGAATGTGTGAGTGTGGTGAGGTCCATTTGAGATGAAGATCCTCAGCAATCGAGAATGGGCCATGGAACTAGAGTGCATTATAGGGTGACATGTTATGTTGATTTTCTCAAAGAGATTGCATGTGAACATGTTGAGCATGTGTTGTGTATTTTCAAATGTGTGATGTGTTATGTTGAGTGTGTAGGAGAGATATGTATTGTATAAGCACCAGATATGTAATGTGTTGTGTATTGTAGATGCCTATAATTAAGCTTGAGAAATTTAAATACTTAAATTTTGCTAATTATACCCTTGTTTCATAGTTTTCTTTATGCTTTGAATGTGACAAAAAAATAATGTTATGGGCTGAGGAGGAATACCTGTTGTGTTGGTTTGGAGGTTGATGCGCGCATTCTGACTTCTCAATCTAATGTTGACTGTGAGAGCTTCCTTTTGGCTAGGAGGAACTACCTGAAATAGAAAACAAGACCACCAAAGAAGAGTTAAATAATATATGATAGTGGACTGCCTAGCATATGCTAGATCTAAGAAGTGTGATACTTCCTAGAAGGCTATCAACCCATTGTTTTATAAAACAAATTATGAAGTAACTGAAATGCGTACATAAATGAATCTAGTGCTAGTATTTTGATTTGGGTACCTCATATCACTATCAGCATCGATCCAATTAAATACTAAAAACTATGTGGGTCAAGGTCTTTAGGTCAGGTTACAGGTTGTTCAGGTGGTCTATAGGTCACCACCAAGATATTAGCAAGATTAGATAAGGTGTTTGGGTTATCTTGGTAGGTATGTGGTTGCTAGTTTACACATCATTGGTAGACATAGAGACCAATGTTGGTCGAGGTATGACCGATCATGGCTAGGTAGAACCGATGACAAGCTTATGGGTCACCGACGCGTGGTAGGGAATGGGTTGATAAGACTCAATAATATTTGTTACTAGGGTTTGAGCTAAGGTCAAGAAGAGATGATAGAGGTCATAATGAGGTATATGGGGATCTTATGAACACTTATAAATATGTGTGGGTTGGATATAGGTGATTTAATGGTGTGGGTGGAGGAATGGTTGAGTTTATAGGAAAGTAAATGGTAGGGGAGTGAGGGTGCAAGTGGAAACTGATAACAAAGAATAAAAGAACCCAATAGACTAAAGTAGAAATAGATGATGCAGGTAAAAAGTGTACTTACTATGGTATAGGTTCAAATGGCTAGATGGTGATGGCAGTTGATCAAAGGAATGATGTTTGGTACCGCATAAGTGCTTCTCGAAATGTTATCGTGAGTGTAACACCTTTGGATCTGTCCTGGTATTGGCTATGGATGTCTGTAGGTGTCAAAATACTCTGGTTCTTCTTGCATGCAACTCTCTTCTCTCCTCCTCAATTCTAGAATGTGTCAACCTCTCCAACAAGGTTACCAAAGTGAATAAATGGTAACCGACATCGGTTCTAGGTTGACCGACATCAGTTTAGGTATGACCGACATCGGTTAAGGTGGGATTCCATAGGTTTACTAAAAATGACATATTTGTAATCATTGGGGCCAGATATGTCCTTCCTTCATGGATCAAAGTAGATGTTAGCTTTTTAATGGGTAGGAATGTGGTTAGAGGAATAATAGGCATTGATTTTTAGGGTTGAGTGAGTCCTAGTTAGTTATGGAAACATGTTATGAATAGGTCTATGGTGAGGTGTCTAGGTGAGGTGTGCATCCATTTAATTAAAGTAATTAAATTAATAAATGGAGTGAGGATGAGCATTAATTTAATTGTAAATAATTAAATTAATATTAATGTGGGGCATAAGGGTCATGGTTAGGTGAATGTGTTTAAGTTAGTTATTCAAAAGGGGACCAAGGGGAGTGTGACCCAATTTTGGTGTCTACATTTTTCCCCTTTTTGTCACGTGGCTTGTATTAGTAAGCGATGCTAACAAAAATAGGAAATGGTTGTGTCAAGTGTAAGTGAGGGTGGTGTTTCCCCAAGCGTGGGTGAAGGTAACCCCCTCAAACTAGGAACCAATGAGGTCAAAGACGAAAGCGGTGAGTGGTTTGATAAATGTGTAGGTGATGAAGATAGGTTGGGCCTAGTTTGAGAATTGATGGAAAGGGGATGGTCTAGTCAAGTAATAGGTAATATAACATGGTTAAAATTAGGTCATGGGTAATGAAAATCAAACATATGCACACATATAGATTGCAACACAAAGACTAGGTTGAAGATCTTTCAAACTCTACATCGGCTAAGGTCAATAGGTCTATCCAAACAGGGTTGAAGTGATTCGGTATCCAAGGTATAGGATATGGTGTGGAAACACAATAGAGGTCAGGTGCAGGAACGTTTAGGTATGTTTCAATACACCAAAGGTCAGGTCAGGATAAACAACATGGCAATAGGCAAGGTAAGGTCGGTAGGTGAACAACACAGGTAACCACGTCACAAGGTACAAAGTGAGCATGGAGGGTCAAAGGTCACAAAAAGTGGTTCAGGTCAAGGTATATAGGTAATGGCATAGGTAATGCCAAGGTATAGGTAAAATAACAACTCCTAAGACGCAATAAAGAAAATGTAAGGGTAGGTTGGGTTTGTAGGTATTGTTCAATGGGTGTCCGGGATGACAAAAAGGTGTGTATGCATGAATGGTTGTAGGAAAAAGGAAGCATAGCAAAACCAAACAGGATAACGGTGGACCGATGCCAGTTATAGGGTGGATTGATGTCAGTTGGCTAGGGCATAACTTGGACCGATGTCGGTTAGGTTGGGGTGGGTTTATAAAACAAAATTTCCATATTTTACGGAATCATTGTTGTGTTTCGAATTTGGAGAAAATGATAAATTTGTTTGACTTTTAGTGTTTTTTTCGAGAGAAAAGGACAGGCGAGTGTACCCAATTGAGGTGAAGATATCTAGTTGGTGAGAGGAGCTAGGGAGATGGATCCATGAGATCAGTTTGGATAATTTTATTGGGTGGAGGTGAGGAGAGTGGTTGGTGATGGCGAGAGGCAACGGAGAGGTCGGAGTTGGCCACTGGGTAGTGGCCAATCATGCCATAACATAGATGACACCGAGATGAGGTAAGATTTGATCTCATTCTTTGTTGGTTAGGTGAATTTGTTAGTAAAAAGTGGGTTTGGGTAGAAGTGGGTTTGGGGGAGAATTAAATTTAAATTTGGAAGAAAATGGGTGAAAGAGGAAGGGTAGGAAGTGGTATGTAGGTTAAAGAGGGGTGGGGATGAATTTAGGTGAGATTGGGGTAGGAATGGGTGGGGTAGTTAGGTAGAAATGGTAAATTTTTAGAGAAATAGGGTATGGTTTCATAGATTATTACGAAACAATGACCCACATTGGTCGAGGGTCGATTGATGTCGGTGGGAGGCAACCGACATCGGTCTAGGATGGGGTGACTGATACTAGTTTTGGGAGACCAGTGTCGGCTAAGAAGAACCGATGCTAGTCGGCATTGAGAGAAAAATGGGCCAAGAGATGAGTAAGGGTGGGTGGGTGAGATAGGAAGGTATTGTTGAATGAAAATAGGCAGGGTAATAGTTATAGGTGGGGGGTCAAGGGTGAATGTGGGTATGGTCAAGGTTTAATAATGTTATGGTTTGTTGGATGCGGCGAGGACCCGATTCATGAGATGCTGGATAGAGTTCCACCGCTATTACTAGCGGTGTGGGGAGACATGACCGATGAGGAGTGGAGACACATGACCAATGTGGGTCTGATTAGTATCCAATGTTATAGGTGTATAGTGCGTGATTCTAGTTTGATGGTTTCTCTCATCAATAGATGGGATTCCGTGACTAACACGTTCCATCTTCTGACAAGTGAGATCACAATCACCTTAGAGGAAGTGTACAAGATCCTGAGATTACCGATAGTGGGAGTACAGGTGTACTCCATTTCATCAGAGGCCTCTAAGGAGCTGATTGTGACATTTTTGGAGAGGGGATGGTCGAGATGAGGTTCCATAGTGTAAGCCTGAGCTATGGAATAATGTACGCGGTCATCCTAAGGAGATGTGGTTAGTTGTTTTGATTATGGAGGAAGTGTGTTGTTTTGCACTGCCGGATGCAGAGGGTAGGAGATTCCCATGGGCATTGATGGGAGTTCTTCATGATATGATGGAGGACAGGACCCGGTTTGCATGGGCACCAGCCTACCTGTGTAGTTATACAAGGAGCTATGGGCCTATGGGAGGCTACAAAGGTTCAGCATGTGTTGCACTTTCCTTCTTCATTGTTGGGCCTACGAGCACATTGTGTGCATGCAACCAATTGGTTTACCCCATTGGATGCATTTAAGCCGTATGGTCTAGGTTGGTAATAGGTGTTGCGTTCCGGTTGGTGGTGTACCCAGTGGGGCTAGGGCTACGCATGATGTAGCTCACTATAGGTGGATCTTTGGAGGGGTTGTCTGGAGTAGACATTATCTAGAGGTCGTATGTGGTATATCCATCATACAATCACATGGCCGATGAGTTGGATGAGCTACAACTGCTCAGGTGGATAGAGGGGCATCGTGCCGGGGAGCATGAGATGATACCAGTAGATAGAGTCTCGGCAAAGAGGTTGCCCCTAGATGTGCCACCACCATTTCCACAGTATAGGAGGGATGATGTGGAGAGACCTATGTCTCCACCCTAACCTACATTGCTGACAGGGAAGGAGGGGTAGCCATTGGGTAGACAGATAGATGATGTCAACTGCACAAATGCATATAGACGGTGGTGGGTGGCTCACTGCTATAAGCAAAGCACCACCTGCAGACAGGGCATCTAGACGTGGCTACCCTCACACTCCAAAGAGACATATTACAAGGACATGTGGCCACATTATAGGCTAAGATTACTAGTTTATAGGGTTAGTTGATGGGGTCACAAGCACAGTGGTCATGTTACGAGCACGGGTTATAGGGTTGTAGGACCAATTGGCCACTTTGCACAGGCACATATTGTGGCCCTACAAGTCTAGGTATAGGCATAGGCACCTACACAAGCTTAGGGATAGGGTCCCATTTTACAGGCACAAGGGTGATGCAGGTCCTCGATATAAGCACAAGGACAAAGTGTCCCTTATTATAGGTAGCCTCGAGATAGGGTCCTAGGAGACATGTACGTGGGGCTAAGACCGATGGCACCTCTGTAGACCGTGCTGATGGCTAGGTTCAGTGACACCTTGGGTGAGGCACGATACTATTAGGACCACTTGATGGCTGCATGGATAGACATCCCATCTTATGTTGAGCATAAATATTCCCTCATTATCAAAGTGAAAACCTTTATACTTTTCAACCTTCGGATCTGCAGGTAAGCACTATTTTTACTTTCTAAAAGTAAGAGTCGATTCCATAACACTTTTACTTCATCCTTAAACTGAGTTCTTAGTGTTATAAGAGTAGAAATGTGATTTCTACGACTTAGAGCGTCAGCCACTCTATTCTCTTTTCCATTAATGTAACTTATGTCAAAATCATATTGAGACAAAAACTCTAACCACCTTCATCGTCTTGAATTCAGATTTGGCTAAGTGAAAATGTACTTCAATCCAAGATGATCAGTTTTCAACTCAAATGGTTTACCAAGTAGATAATGCCTCCAAACTTGAAGTGCATGAACTATGGCAGCAAGCTCTAAATCATGTGGAGCATAATTCAACTCATGTAACTTAAGTTTTCTACTTTCATAAGCTATGACATGATCATTTTGTAACAAAATACCTCCAAGACCCTCCCCAAATGCATCTGTTACAACCGTGAAGTTTCCATTAGGATCAGGTACAGCTAAAATAGGTGTTGAAGTCAACTGACTTTTCAAATTTTTAAAATTAGATTCACATTTATCATCCCAAACAAATTTCTTATCCTTTTTCTACAATGAATTTATTGGTGCAGCCACCTTAGAAAAATCCTTAAAAAAATTTCTATAATAACCTGCAAGGCCCATGAAGCTTCTAACTTCATGTACATTCTTGGTGCAGGCCACTCGATTATAGCTAAAATTTTAGAAGGATCTACAGCAATCCCATCTTTACTTATAACATGACCCAAATAGTGAACTTCAGTGTCATAGAAAGAACATTTGGATAGCTTACCATATAACCGTCTCTTTCTCAAAATTTCCAAAACTATTTTCAAGTGTTCATGATGCTCCTCCACACTTTTAGAATATATGAGAATGTCATCCAAGAATACAAGCACAAACTTGTCCAAGTATTCTTGAAAGATATTATTCATTAAGTTCATAAAAGTTACAGGTGCATTCGTTAATCCAAAGGGTAAAACCATGAATTCATAATGTCCATACCTTGTCCTAAAATCCATTTTATGAATGTCCTCTTCCTTAATTCGTAATTGATGATATCCAGATCAAGGTCTATCTTAGAATATACCGATGCTCCACGCATCTGATCAAATAGATCATCAATTCTAGGAAGTGGGTATCTATTTTTGATTGTTGCTTTGTTTAACATCCTCTAATCAATGCACAACCTGAGTGTTCCATCCTTCTTCTTTACAAAGATCATTGGTGCTCCCCAAGGTGAAACACTTGGTCTAATCAAACCCTTAGAGAAAATTTCTTGTAAATGAGTCTTAAGCTCTACTAACTATGTGGTATTCATTCGATAAGGTGCTTTAGAAATAGGTTCAGTACCTAGTTTGATTTCAATTATGAATTCAAACTCCCTTTTGGGTGGTAATCCTAGTAATTCTTCCAGAAATACATCACCGTAGTTCTCAGTGATGAGATAACATTCCATGAAATCATTGTTTTCTTCCGCATATTCATAAACTTTTACTTGCGTATAAGGTACAACCCTTATTTTTGGCCTTTTTAAGTTGCATAGCTAACAATTTCCTAACAAATTTCTCGTTTTACACCCTGAATCTCTGCTATTTTCTACAGATCATCTAAACAACTAATATATTTTTCAAAATAGTCTACCTTTTCTTTATGCTCTGCTAACCAATTTACACCTATGACTATATCATAAGATCCCAAAGGTGCTACATAGAGATCAATTTCTATGGAAAAGCTAGGTAAGTCAAGGACTGCTCTGAAAAGACACATACTAACTGTATGAACAGAATTATTACCATAATGTACAATCCATGATTTATCCATTTTTCCATCTTTTTTTTTAAGTTTGGAAGTAATTTTACTAGAAATAAAACATTCAGTAACTCCCGTATCAAAAATAATAGTTACAGGTATGCCAAATAACTTACCAGGAACTTCAATAGGTGTAACTTACTTTTCAGCTTGCTTGTCAGCTACTGTAGCATGTATCTTATGTTGTTGATTACGATCATCCTTCTTTAAAGGGCATTGATTCATGTAATGATCTTTGCCATAGTTATAGTAGCCTCCTACCAGTCCCTTTTTGGGCTCAATTATTTGACCTTATAGTTATCATTCGACCTCCATAGGGTTTCATCCGCTATTATTATTCCCGCAAAATTGTTCCATGTATTACCAAAGAATCTTATTCATTGCAGTTTTTCTTATTAATATCAGTTGAAACTTACTTTTATTTCCAAACTTTTTCCATGGTCTTTTCTTAGGTGTAAGAGAAGTTGAAGAAGAGTTTGGGATTTTATTTCGTACTTCTTCCTTGTGAGCAAAAATAGCCTTTAATTTCTATTCCTGCCTTATGGATTTTTCAACAACCCCTTCCATAGTGGTTGGGCTGTGAACATCTACCTCTCCCCCAATAATGGGATTCAACCCCATGATGAATTTTTGTATCCTGAACTTCTCATCAATTTGATACTTGAGGTACATACTTGAGTAGTTTCGTAAACCGTTCCCAATACTCAGTTACAGTTAACTTCCCTTGAGCTAAGTTCTGAAATTCAGTCATTTTCTGATCATAATAAAGTTGTGGTAGCCATCGTTGCCTAAAATAACCTTTAAATTGATCCCAAGTGATGTTAGTTTCATCAATGTTTAGCTCAGCCTTCCGGCTGTCCCACCATGAAGATGCTTCATGGGAAAGCTGATATGCTCCCCAAATAGCTTTGGTTTCTTCTGAGAAGTTCCTTATTGCAAAGTACTTCTCCATCTCGCTGAGCCAATTCTCAGCTCCATCACCTAATGTGGTGCCATCAAACTTAGGTGGACTTATCCTTTTTATATCATTAGTGAGTTCAGCAGCCAACCTAGCCTTTTTGTTTTCTAGCTGGTCAGGCACATTAACATTGTTATTATCAACACCCATATTGGGGTTGTCCTCAGGAGGTGGTTGATTGTTATTACCAACTTCTTATTCCTCCTCATTACCCATCACTTGTTTCTTGAGCACAGTCAAATGATCTCTTGTGTCTAACAGGGCAGCAAGGATCTCATCAAGTTTTTGGGTTATTTCTACTCCTTCCTCAGGTGGAGCATTGTTTGCAATGTTTCCTCTTGTCCTAACCATTTTCTGTTACAAGAAAATTCAAGTTTTTATCAGATTATGGACATAATAGGTCCAAGAGCTGCAACCTTCAAATTGTGATACCAAGATGTAACGTTCCTATTTTAAGACTTTAGAAATGAGGGGAAAAAAATTGAGTAATATTCCTTGTTCTAAATACATAATTTAGAACACACATTCCAAAACAATCATTATTATAATAGATAACCATATGCAACATTTGTAATGACTCAAGAACTCTACCGATCTATTCATTTTATGACTCGGTAAACTACTGATCTATTCATGTTTAACACTAAGTATTGAATGCTTTTATATATACTACGTATACTTGGTTCTCTTACCCTATTCTTTGTATTGAGTGATTTGTCTAAGGAACCTAACTCGAATAGTTGTTACCAATATTCCTCTGCATCTTGATCTTTAGACTAGGTGACATAGGACAACGCAATCGATGAGCTTGCGATACTTTGGCCAAAGATTCTAACATACTGTTTGTATTACTTATTCCTTGATGGCATACTCATCAATCCGAAAAACATCCTTCCCCACTCTATTGTTATCTCAAATGTCCTTTACTGAATTCCGTTAGTCCTCTTGCCCAAGGTTTAACCCTAGTTTTGGTTAACATCGTAGGTTATGATAGGAAGGATCTCACAAGGACTAAGGATGAATTGGCATACTAGGTCAACCTAAGTCAACCCCTTGTACCATGGTACCTTAAGTCCTAGAGGGCTACTTCGTATCGTAACTATGCTACCTCTCGGTCCTGAGAGAAACTAACTTCAAGTGTGTAGATCTAGATGATCAATGTAGAAGGGTTTTGCCACATGTCAACTACAGTGTTGTATCCTTGAGAATATCCTAATCTTCTCGAAGGTACAACCTTGCAGTCGGTGTGTGTTAGCATCCTACAGAATAGCCTCATCAAGATATACATACCCTTAGGAGATTATTAAAGTTTAATTAATTTGGTTTCTTAAAGGCAGATTTCAGCAACCCTACCCAGACTCTAATCCAACTCTCCCTAAGTTCTTTTCCAAATTAGGTTCCATTAACCCTTGCAAAACTTCCTTAACTTAAGATTTCTTTCAATGTTCGTTAACTTTGGCTTATCAAGCAACTACCATGAAGAAAGGACAGCAACCTCTTAAGTTCCATTATATGTGACTTAACTATTCAAGAAAGTGTAACAACCACCGAGGTTGTAACTTAGTAGACTTTATTAAATGAAGTCTAATGAGTATATATCATATCTTCCTTCTTGTTTACTTTTTCATAAGAGAGGAAGATTCTTCCTCTTGTAGTTAAGTTCTTAGGGTTTACACACCCTTTATGTCCTTTACAAATTTCATAGTTTCCATCGTAGCTATGCACCTAAGGAAATGATGTTATGATGTATATGTATTGATGGACATGTCGACATGTGGCACACATCCCATTATCTTATTATATCATTCATTTATGATTTATTATTCTTAGGAGGTAGGCCTCAGTATTGGCCATAGGTTAGAATGGTATATATAGGGGTTAGAAGGTTGTAGTTAATCATCATATTGAGTATTGGAGTGTTATTGTATGGTTTGGAGGTTGCCCCCTCGAAGTGGAAAAGCTATTATATGAGCATATTGTCATCATTTATCTATATTTTGGTGTTCTCTCATGTTATTCTACTGTATATGTTCTTATTTATACAAGTAATATCCTTACAAGTGGTATCAGAGCAGCGATTTTGGCCAAAATTAGGGTAAAAACCCTAATTTTTTGTTTCAAATATATCTTGAAGAGGGTATCGAATTTTTCCCAATTTTTGCATCATAATTTGGAAAACTCTAAGTCAGAATATCTGAAAATTTTAGCTCCATTGGATCTGTTTTCCAGATTTTATTAGTGTTTTAGGTTTTTTCATAAATTCACTTTTTAGGAAGCAAATTGCGGTATTTTTTAGCAAAATTTATATTTTCGAAATCTATTGAAATTTTAGTTAGGGTTTGTTCTTTGTTTTTTTATCCATCTACCGAAATATTTTCAGAATTCCTAAACCCTAATCATGATCATGGGGATAACATTTTTTTATGGAAATGGTGAGATGGATGCTAAAGAATGGTGGATAAAATTTAAGAATATATATTTCTCATATTTCATGACAAGGAATAGGTTTTCACATTATCTTGGTGGTCCTGCATGGATTTGGTTTTCTGAGTTAAAAAATGACAGGAAGGATTGGTCTTGGGAGGAAATGGAACAACTTTTTATGGATAGATGGGACCACAAAGAGGAAGAAGAGTCAAAGGAAGATGATGGGGAAGAATATATTGAAGAATCAAGAGAGAAAGAAGATGAAGAGGAAGGTGAAGAAGATTCAAGGGAAGATGATGGTGCAACATATATTGAAGAATCAAACATAGAAGAAGTTGAAGAAGACTATGAAGAAGAGGAAGAAAAACAAGATATTGATGCAGAAGAAGATATTATAGCTCCCAAGAAGGAAGATACCATATTTCAGTTTCATGGATGCATTCAAAGGAATAATATAATTGTTTCCATAAACCCTAACAGCAAGTATAACTTCATCAACAAGGATATGGCTCAACATCTACATATTCAAGAAATTAATATCAAAGAAGCTCAAGTGAATGGTAAGAAAATTCAAGTTTTTGAAGATTTAAAACTTACTATGGACAAATATACTTTACATTCAGATTTTTTTCCTTATATATGGATGGTTTGGATATTTTTCTTGGGTATCCTTGGTTAGAGACATTGGGGACAATTAATATTAATATGAAAAATAAGTTTATGAAGATTTGGTACAAAAACAAGAAGGTCACTTTACAGGATATTAGGCTTAATGGAAATCAAATAAAAGTCAATATAGACCATGAGGATGATTTAGAATATGGATAAGAAGGGAATAAGGATGATTCAAAAGAGGAACATGAATAAAAAGAAGGAAATGATGATTCATCTACTCAAGAGAAAAAGAAAATATCAAATGCAAAGGTGGAAGAAGAAAAGAAAGTTCAGAAATAGGTTGATAAGGTTGAGGATACTACAACTGTAGCATATGGAAATCCACGTCAACATGAGAGAAAAAAATCATGGAGATATCCTAGGGCACATCATATTTCCAACCAATATAGATATACATGTAATTGGAGGAATAATCAATTTATTTATACAGGGGATCAATGGAGCAACAATTATGAAGCATGGAATCCTTATTATGGTTATACATGGAATCCTTATTATGGTTATGCATTGAATCCTTATGTTGGTTATGCATGGAATCCAAGGATGATAAACTATGGTCACAAATGGAATCAGAGTAGTGCAACGGAATATGGATATTAGTTCATATATGTATCATCTACCAGGATCACATATGGATGGATGATCGATCATGGCACAAAGTGTGTAAAAATTTACAACACACTCATTACATGGTTTCTTCTTATGTTTCAGGGACAAAACATGTCAAGGAGGGAAGGAATGCTATGCACCTAGGGAAAGGATGTTATGATGTATATGTATTGATGGAGATGCTGACATGTGGCACACATCCCCTTATCTTATTATATCATTCATTTATGATTTATTATGCTTAGGAGGTCAGGCGTAGATTGGCCATAGGTTAGAATGGTATATATAGGGGTTAGAAGGTTGTAGTTAATCATCATATTGAGTATTGGAGTGTTATTGTATGGTTTGGAGGTTACCCCCTCAAAGTGGAAAAGCTATTATATGAGCATATTGTCATCATTTATCTATATTTTGGTGTTCTCTCATGTTATTCTCATTGTATATGTTTAGATTTAAACAAGTAATATCCTTACAACAAAGAACCTCTTAAGTTCCATTATATGTGACTTAACTATTCAAAAAGTGTAACAACCACCGAGGTTGTAACTTAATAGACTTTATTAAATGAATTCTAATGAGTATATATCATATCTTCCTTCTTGTTTACTTTTTCATAAGAGAGGAGGAGTCTTCCTCTTTGTAGTTAAGTTCTTAGGGTTTACACACCCTTTATGTCCTTTACAAATTTCATAGTTTCCATTGTAATTTCATTACACGTTACTTTAATAGTATGAGACGTTTTAATATGATCATTGAAATTTTGTAACTTATATAGTTGCACCACAAATAGGGAATTACTCTGAATCCCCTTTTCCTACTTATCCAAGAACACTCATTGAAACATATGAATAACATGAAGAACATCAACAGAATAAGATTCCATTTCTTTTGCAAAAGTACAAGATAATTTACATAATCCATGCAAGTAAATTATCATTCTACATTTCCTTTTCAAAAATTATACATTTACAACTTATGCATTTCAGACATACTGCATGGGAGAAGCCTTCATTCAAAAGAGAATAAATTTTCTTTTTTGAATGCAACTTAAGAATGGATCGAATTCTTCACAAGAATCAACTTAGATCAGCCAATGCATCATATAAGTTTTTGCCTTCTTTTATCACTTACGAAGTCCATCTGCAAAAATTGTTAGACTTGGTCGGTTTAATGAACTGAGCATGATAAGCACTAACCCCTAAAACAAAGTGCATTCCACTAATTGTTCCAATAAAAACAACCCTGCTTTAATGAACAACAAGTAATTCATACTCCCTAAGCATAAGTAATATCAATAAAAGGAAGAGCAATACTAAACAGGTTTAACAAAAAGAAGAACGAATATAATCTATAATACCTATCTTATAAATTAAAGTATAATTGATCCCATCAATTATCTTTACCAAACAACAAAACATAACATATCATTGTTCCAATCCTACCAAATATAATACAACACATATCTTTACTACAAGATACAGGAGTGTTTACAACATATTCCCTCTTGGATGTTTCATCTAACTTTCAAGTAAAGAAGAAGAGAAAGCATTCCATTTTCCAAAGTACATATCCTCAGCAAGGCTGAAATAGGTTTATATCATGATTTAAACTATTCCTTTAAAGGTCCTCTACGTTAAAATTCAACATTTTAAGATATTCTTCAAAACATATCCAAATGAAAGAAAATCCAAGAAGGAATGATGGATTAACAGTCAACAACCAGTTTGTAAATTCTTTCTACCAACCTATCTTCAATCTCTATCTACTTCTTTTCAGTCAAATGACTAGTATAAAAAGACTAATAAACACTGATTTCCTTTTTCAATAAGAATAAAAATCAGGAGGTTCCAACCAACGAACTTAACCCAACTGCATTAGAAAAGGAGACCTATCAGAATATGATCCCAATTTATAATCATTTCTTTACAACTTATTTACACAGTTTTACCTCCTCTCATGCATACAGTTTAAGCTCATGCAATAGTTCCAAGGAAAGAGAACAAGATCAACTTAAAGGAAAAAGAAAACTAAATGCTACTTTCCCTTCCAAATCTTCACATTATAATTCCTGAATTCTGTAATCCATTGAAACATTGTAATAATGAAGTTCATACACACCCAAGGACAAAAGAGGTTTCTCGCCAGTAACTGTTAAAGACTTAACAATATTTTATTGGACAAGAACAGCCTGAAGATAAGAAAGAAGCATGTTAACATTTCTCTTTCCTAGAACCCTTTCATATCAAACAATGAAGTTTTATTGATCCTTACCATTAACTTTCTCTTTTAAAACTCGATAATAAAACAGTGAAGTTCAAACACAACCCGCAATCAATTTTGAATCATAATCAATCTTCCAAGACATAACATTCATTTATTGGACCCAACAAGAGGTAAGAATCTGAGTAGTTGCTAACACTCAAGACTTCCCAATAGTTCAGCAAAGTAGAACCATCTCAACGGTATGCAAACGCATCCCTACAAGAACTACAGATTGGGTTTCCAACAAAAGACAAGATCAAACATCAAAATAATACATACAGTCCAGACTCAATTACAATTCCGAGCACAATGCAAAGCATAAATGCCATCGAAGGATCAAGACCATTCAAATACTTGTAACCAAGTTCGGGTAACAACATGTTCCCTCAATAGTTTATAAAATAATCAAAAGACTATAATATCTGAACCAACACATCGTTCAAGTTACCATTTCAATTAAAAACACCAAGTAACAAATTGATTGTACAGTGATGCATCTCAATATCACAAACACGATTTCATAATACACCAACACCGTAATACTAGGCCGAGTACAATGAAACTACATACATACAGTTCAGAGTAAGAAAAGAGCTTCCCTTCCCAGTTAACATCGAATCAAACCCATTTTCCCAACTTCAAACGGAAAGTAAGATGCTTGATAGAGCTCAGACCAAATGACTACAAACATGAAGTTGAGTTCATAACAAACCTACAATAATAGTTAAATAGTCATAAGGAAATAGTTCACAAGCACCATGCCTTAAGCGGCTTCAAACAACAATACACTTTATCCAAGCTAACAAACCCAAGTTCCAAGTTCGATACGGGTTCAACAACAGTCACAGTGTTCGTAAGATGGAATACAAAAACCAAGTCATATACGGTTTTTCTAGTGCATGTAAATTTTATGACAGTCAAAGCTTCCGCAAGGTGAGATACAAAAACAACAAGCCATATACGATTTATTCACAATCCATTCAACTATGAAATAAAATGCTAACACCATAGAGCTAAAAATCTCTACAATGGTTCCATCCACCAAAACAAGTTTCAAATCAAATAGTTCGAACCAGTTTTTAAGTATCCATAAGAACTAGAGTTGCTTACTAGCTCGGGTTCATAAAACACAACAAATTTGTAAATACTAAGCTCAACAAACATAGGCAGGTCTCAGTAATAATTTTAGGCCGCTAAAGAAGTCGAAACCAACTACTATTTCCAACCACTAAAGAATCTAAACAGAGTTACTGGTTTTGTTCATGTATGCACAGTTCCTTTGAGAAAAAGGCAATGCAAAAATAAGCTTCCAACATAATCATGTATAACGCAGATTCAAAAACCCAGAATGCAAGTTTTACAAAACCCATCAAACAATTAACCAGATAAGCATGAAATGCACAAACTCATCAGAGAAAATTTGTTTTAATGAAAACACTTAGAGGAAAGAAAAATATTTTAACAGTTAGGGCCTATCATGCCTGATAGTGTCGCTGTAAAATCAAAGAAGACCTCTAGCCGAACTTGCTTCTTCTCCTCTTCTCCACGAAAGATCAAACAACCAGATACTTCTTCCACAATGCTTTTTATACATTCCATGAAATGAAAATAGATTTGAAACCTCCAAAATAGCCATGCAGTGTAGTTTAAACTGCTGGTTCGAAAAACCAAAGTGCATGTAGAAAGAAAATTGGAGAGCATGCAAAATGAAACAACCCAAAAAAATCGCATGCATGCCTACCTAGGCGGTTTGGGTTCAACAACCAAAAACAATTAATTTCATTTACTCCATATCTCCCACCTATTCTTCCTTGCCACCGCCTACTAATTCTGGCGATCTTCAAATCAAAAATAACATGTATTTCCATTTTTAGAGATGTTGCCACCTAAGCCTCCGCCAAACCAACTAACCCCTGCCAAAGCTAGCAGTCCATATGCATTTAAAAACCTTATCAACATCATCATAAATACCTTAGGAACCGTCACCACTATGCATGTAACCCCCTTAAATCCCAATTCATATCCATTAGTTTAGGATAGGTTAGATTGCTTAGGTTAGATCTTAGGTAGGATTTAAATTTATACCTTAGGATGTAACACTAATATCTAACCCCCCACCACCATGGCCTTAGCAATTAAGTTAGCTAATCTCAACATAGGTAAACAATTCAAAGTACCATAGTTTAGAATACTAGGTTAGGTTACAGATCAACAATTCAACCAATCCAAACAGAATAAGGAGTTTTAGGTTAGAACCAGAATTCTATCTAGTATCATAGCTTAGATAGAATACATATATATTTTACCTAGCTTAGGATCCATGGGTTAGTCCTCAATAGGATCCCGGATATCTTTCTCTTGTGTTGTGAACAGCTGCATTCCCATCTTTATCAGCAATGACCTATCATGGTTGATCTTCAAGGACCCAAGCCAACAACCTACTGAATGGAAGTGTGTTCACACAGAAGTTAAAGAACTTGTAACAACAAAGTTCAGTCCAGCATGTAGCTTAACTCATGGAATGTCAATTTTACCATTCATTCAACAGAGTAGTTTTAAAACATTCCTTGGATCACTAAAATTGATCCAAGGATGAGTCGGATAAAAAGACAAGTTTACACTTTTAAACCAGATTGTAAATCACCTTCCAGAAGTGAAAAATGGATTCAGAGAAGTCATTCCAGTTCAATCAAAGGATCTTAAGAGCAGAAAAGACTTATCCATATCAAGCATGATTTCCAATAATCAGAAGAACATATCCTTATAAGGAAAATCACATATCAACACTTGAATGCAAAGGAGGAAAATAACAACAGTCAAGGGTGTTACACATGGGATCAGTTTATTTATAGAGGTGAAATAGAGTGAAGAGATGTCCCTTTTTGAGGTAGTCATCTTTTGCTTTGGAAGTTTGGATCAAGGATTTGAATCCATTTTTGTTTTTAGACGTTTAAATCATGGACAATACTATGTAAGAAGATTAGGTTCTTGTTTATAAGACAAGACCATAGCACACAGAGGGTAATTATCAAAGAGGTGGTTTCAAGTGATGAACGACCATGGGATTCCATCTGTAAGAAGATGAAAATTATCCATGAGAATCATGTTATGAGTAGAGTCATGGTACTCATGTGGAAGATGAGGATGAAAGGTGTCGGTTAATCACATGATTCTTGTTTAGTCATGGATCCTCAAAACGGGTAATATGGAAGCTGAACAATGCTCAAGGGATGAGCGAGCAAGAGATAGAAGGTGATATAGTACTTGATTTCAACAATAAAATAGTCAAAGATGCAAGGCATTGAGGGGCTCAGTTCAGTTTTACCTTCAAGTGAAGACAAACGATAAGCACATGATCCATAAGTGTGGGTAATAATATAGGGTCCAACAAAATTAGGAGAAAATTTGCCCCATTTACTTTTCTCCTCTTTAGTTACATGTTGATTTTCCTTCAAGACGAGGTCACCGACCACGAAAGGTTCATTCATAAACGTGTTTTTCATAGGCATGTTTGAGATGTTTCGCAGATTTTGGGATGGTCAAGAGCATGGAGACAGTGTTCATCTAATAATTCAAGTTGAGCCAAATGATATTGGTGAAAGTCATCATCGTTGAGCATGTCTTGTAGTGAGATGCGGAGGGATGGAATCTGGACTTCGAGAGGTAAGACAACCTCAGTGTCATAGACTAGAGAGAAAGGTGTAGCTACAGTCAAAGTGTGAATACTAGTTCAGTAAGCCCTGTTAACCAAATAAGCTCCCTCTTATTTCGGGATAGCTAGCTTCCTTTTCTACCTCAGTCAAATTTTTACACATTTCAAGCACTCAAAATTTTTTGGGTATTTCTTCATCAGATAGAGAATTCTTTCCCCTTTCTATAAAGGTAAGGAAGTCCTCCTAACTCCTTGTATTTTGCAAGTTATGACTTGGTAGAGTTTGGAGGAAAATTTTCCCTAGGCATACCCATATGAAAAAATTTTGCACTTAGCCTTTTGGATAAAGATCTCAAAGGGAAAATTATGGCCTGAAAGCTCGTAAAGAAATGAAAAGCTACCACCTATCCAATCAATGATGGGAACTAGAGGAACTTCGAGTTTTTTTACGTTTGGTCAAAGCACGTCAAATGCAAAAATAGAGGCGCATCCCCACCGAGCAATAAAATGGCGCCACGTGTCGGTGGGAGTCGTACCGGCAGAAATTTTTGGTTTTTTGCCAAAACCAAAAAGGGTGCAAAGGTGAAAAGTTGAGGCGCATCCCCACCAAGCAACCAGAGGGTGCCACGTGTCTCAAAGTGATGGGGCCGCGGAGTATTTTCTTAAAAATTTTCCAAAGTGGCAAAAAGGGGCAAAATGATTGTTTGAAGCCGTGGATCGACTGAGAGGAACCACGTGGCGTGGAGGTTGGGCAGCATGGGAGATTTTTTGGGAAATTTTCCCAATTTGAAAAAAGAGGGAAAAAGTTCAAATTTCAGCCCGTGAACCTGATTTTTGCCCTAATTTCGCCATTTTTTCCCTAAATCTTCAGAGGGGCATATCTTTCAATCCAGAGCTCGGTTTTTTCATGATTTTGGTATCATTGGAAAGATGTTGAAATCATCTACATGATGGATGGTTCAATTTTTATTTTTGATGGAGATTTGTGGGAGAAAATAGGAAAACTCTCTGCATGCAAAAATGTAGAAAACGACTCCAACCACCAAAATTAATGAAGTATGGGCCTCTTTCTTGCTCTGTGAAGCAAAGTATGATGAAGTATGGGATTTTTCATGGGAACCCATCATTTTGTAGGACAATTAGATAGATATTTTTGGTGGTTGAAGATGTCAAACGGATTTTCCCATGTTTTCTCATTTCTTTCATTCTGTTTGATCGATAAAAGTTAGTTTTGGCTCATTTGTAAAAGGTTATTCATCATTCTTCTCTGCCTCTCCCTTATTTTCTTCCCCATGGTCAAAAATGGAGTTTGAACCTCCTCCCCTTCTCTGTAATGGAATTTTTTCCTCTTACCCATGAAATGATGATTTTGTGCAAATTTCTAGAGCAATAAAAACATGTTTTGTGATGCATTTGTTCATCCTTGCTCGTTTTTTGTTGTTTTCTTCTTGCCCCTCTTCATTGCAAGTATTTGTGCATGTTTAGATGTTCATTGTAGGTTTTGGAGATGTCTTCATGGATTTTGGGAAATTTTTGTGTGAAATCCATCCTTTGTTTTTGATGCACTTGTCCATCCTTTCCATTGCTCACCTCTCTTTATTTTCATGGCGCTTTGATAGATGATCAGCATTTTCCTCCTTTGGTGTATCATTTTTTTGTTTTTTGCTTTGTTTTGTTTCCATTTCCATGTTTTCTCTCAACCCTGTCTCCTTGGTAATTTTAGAGTAGGAATTTTTAATTAGAACCTCTACAAAAATTTCATGCATACACCTAAACAGAGGAGTAGGAACCAACCTCAATCTGGAGAGTTTTCCCAATTTGCAAGGTCCCACACTTAGGGAAAACTCCATGTTGTGCATTCACACCAAATTGACCATTTGTCTACAGTAGATCCATAGGTCATTTTGGGGTGCTGTGAATTTGTACTAACAATCTCGCAAGGCAAAAGGAATGTGTGTATGTCAATCCTTCCTAGTATCATTGATTACTTTCATCGAATTTGGTTCAAGGTTTTATTGGTCGATTTTGCTTAGACATTAGTTTGTGGGTACTAAGGAGATGAGAAACTGAGTTGGATTTCGAAAGTGTTGCATAGCTTACGTAGGGTTTTATTTTTGAATTGCTTTCCATTATCAGTGATGAGGCAGTGAGGGACACCAAAGAGACAAATGATGTGATGGTTGATGAACTCGCATATTTTCTCGATTTTGTAGAAATCAAGGGGATGGCTTCTACCCATTTATTATAATACTTAGTAGTGGTTATAATCCATTGGTGGCATTGTGAAGAATGGGGATTAATCTCACTGATAAGATCTAAACCCCATTGTGAGAAATTCCAAAGGTCTCGTGCTACCTGCAAGGCATGACTAGGTGTGTGATGGATATTAGCATGTTGTTTGGCATTTTACACAACATTTGACATAATCACAACAATTGCGGTTTAGGGTTGGCCAATAATAACCTAGTAAAAGAATGCATTTTACGATAGCTAAACCACTAAAGTGGCCTCCATAAATGCCTTTGTGGACTTCCTTGATGGTGTAGGGAATTTCAGAACTTGTAAGGCATCATAAGAGAATACTTTTCGAAGCCGCACTTATAAAGGAGAACACCCATGATTGTAGACACCAAAATTGGGTCACACTCCCCTTAGTCCCCTTTCGAATAACCAACTTAAACACATTCACCTAACCATGATCCTTATACCCTACATTAACATTAATTTAATTATTTATAATTAAATTAATACCCATCCTCACTCCATTATTAATTTAATTACTTTAATTAAATGAATGGACACCTCACCTAGACACCTCACCATAGACCTATTCATAGCATGTTTCCATAAATGAATAAGACTTGGTCCAACCCTAAAAATCAAGGCCTATTATTCCTCTAACCACCTTCCCACTCATAAAAACATAATGTCCATTCTGATCCGTGGATAAAGGAACGAACCTGACCTAAATGATGTGAGATCTGCCATTTTTAGTAAACTTAGGGAATATCACCTTAACCGACGTCGATCATCCTAAAACGACATCGTTCAACCAGAACCATCATTGGTTACCATTTATTCACTTTGAAACCTTGTTTTTGGGTTAGCACATTCTGAGATCAAGGAGACAAGGAGATAACTACATGCAAACGTAACCATAGCCTTTTCATACCAATAGGAATCCATAGCCAAAGCACTGGGATAGATCCGTAAGTATTGCACTCACGGTGACATTCTAGGAAGCATCACTACTGCATCAAGCTCCATCCCACTAACCAATCACCACCACCACATAGCCATTGGACCTGCAACACCAGTAAGTACACTTTTTACCTACATCATCTATTTCCACTTCAGTCATTAGGTTCTTCTATTATTGTTATTAGTTTCCACTTGCACCCTCATTCCCCTACCATTTACTTTCCTGTAAACCCAACCATTCCTCCACCCACACCATAAAACCACCCATACCCAACCTCTATATATTTATGAGTGTTCCTAAGATCCCCATATACCTCATTATGCCCTCTATCATCTCTACCTAACCTCATCTCAAACCCCATTAGAAAATCTTAGTGAATCTTATTAGCCCACCTCTACCGATGTCGATTTACCCATAACCATCATCGGTTCTACCTAATTGTGATCGGTCATACCTTGACCGATGTCGGTCTCTGTGTTTTCCAATACTATGTAAACCAACAACCACCCACTTATCAAAAATAACCCAAACACCTCACCCAACCCTGTTAAGACCCTATTTGTGACTTATAGACCACTTGACTGAAGACCTTGACCCACATAGTTTTAGTATTTAATTGGATCGACGCTGATAGTGATCTGAGGTACCCAAATCAGAATACTAGCACTAGATTCGTTTATGTATGCATTTCAGTTATTTCATATTTGTTTTATAAAAACAATGGATTGACAACCTTCTAGGGAGTATCACACTTCTTAGATCTAGCATACACTTGGCAATCCACTATCATATATTGTTTAACTCTTCTTTAGTGGTCTTGTTTTCTATTTCAGGTAGTTCCTCCTAGCCAAAAGGAAGCTCTAGCAAATGATCGATCGGGTCAAGAATTGAACGCACACATCAACCTCCAAACCAATACAATAGGTATTCCTCCTTGGCCCTTACCCTTATCTGTTTCATCCCAATAACATAAAGGAAACGGTGAAACATTTTGGCATGCCTGGGACCCATCCAGGGTTCCTTACATTTTCTTCATTCCTAGGTAAAGATGGTGTGTTTGTTTACTTTCTAAATGTACTCACACTAAATATCTTTCCTTGGTAATACTCTCTTCTTCTAATTTTCTAAAACAACATCTATTTTTTGGTGCTTAAAACAAACCATTTCTTCTTTCTTGCATCATAAATAGTGAAAAGAGCACGTTCCTACCCATTCATCATTTGCTTCATCGAATGTAATTTGTCGATATGGATTTAAAATCAGCTGGATTTCATCCTTGTATGTTGTATTTGTCTCACATTAAAATGAGGGCAACCTATATGCTGGAATTCATGCCCATCTAATGGTTGACACAGAACCATATAAAATCACATTCTCTCTCTCGTCTACCCAAACTACACAAAATTGAAAAATACACATCTTCTTAAACAACATCTCGTCCTAAAGAAGTTGTCAATGATCACACAATCAGTGGATTGATAGTGGGCACCCAACTGGTTACTTCTATCTAGTCATTACCTCAGAGGATGGCCCACCCCACCATAACATAACTTGAAACCTCTCCTTTTAGATCTCCTTCTTCGTAGGAAACCTTCCTCACCAAAAACTCTACTCTAAATTCATGAGTCAGTCTTCTAAATAGCATAAGCTCAACACATTAAAATCACTTGTTGGATACATGTTTTTAGCATTTGATTGACGTGCATTTTGAGGTGTGAGGATATGTTTCTCCATTTTCCTTTCTTTTTCCTTGCACACTCCACAATCACAGTTGGAGTATTTTGACTTCTTTTAAGTGTGTCAAGACCTCATCATATCATCTCCAGAATTTTGGGTTGATCATTCATCTGATCTCAATTCAAAACAATCTATTTTCCTAAATTTCTCAAATTTTCACAATAATCGCATCGATTTATCTCGTCAGCATTGGTTTACACCTCACCGTCATCGGTTCTACCTAACCATCATCGGTTCTCTATCCTTTTGGTTAACTTTCCCAAGGGACACCTATTTCATCTTCTTTACTATTTAGAGTTTTTTCTGAGTCTCTGTACTCTCTATATTCTAATAAATGGTCATCATACAACTTACCTATCTAACATTCATCAATTTTTGCCTCGTTTGGTAAAACTATTCTTTTCTCACAAAGAATTGGAATCGATTACCCCTGAACCGTCATCAGTCATCCTTAACCGCGTCGGTTACCCTATGTTGATTCTCAACTAATACATTACCCAAATCCACCTATAAACACCTATTTTTCTCATTCCTACTACTTTCTGTGTCATCTGCAGGATACAACATCACCTGATATACATTCATTCACATGGTGTTGACTCACAACCAAGCTAATGCTCTTATATTCCATGCTAGTCATCAACCACTCCCACCTAGTCCTTCACCACCCTCTGTCCTATCACCCATGGATCCAACCTTGCCTACCACCATTGCCATAGGTGATGAGGAGTTCGCATGACTCCTTGATCAAAATATCACAACCTTAAAATTATTCCTTACCCACTCTTCCACCCGAGATTCCTCAGGTCAATTAATATATCAAATGCTTATATCCATCTCTCCTACCCTTATCCCCACTTTTGTATCATCCCCTACCAATGTGGCATTACCTTCACATGCTTTACCCCTAGTGGTTTCATAGTTAGGCCCCATACCCGCTATGACAGCTGCATCTACAACATCAGTCACACCTATAGTATCATTATTCCTTCCTTGACCACCCAAACCATAACCCCATCTGCACCCATTATCTCACAAATACCAATTGTGACACAACCACCTATGGTTTTGGTGACCCCTACCCCATTCCAGAATCTTGTCCTCTCCATCCCGCAGTCTCTACCCCCAATCACTACTTGAGTCACTATGACTACCCCACCTACATATACATATTATCAACAACCCCCTATCTCATCTATCATTCATTCTAGGTATATGCCCTCTATGTCGGTCCTCTATTCTTACCCTTCCTATTCGGCACCACCATACACCGAAATGTCACCCACCTCACATGTTCAAAGACTAGACCTCTTACGCCACAGAGGCACCCTTCTATCGTAACCTACCAATGACCTCATCAAATTAATGGTGGAAAGGATGCGAGGCACTAAAAGCATCGGTTTCGCTCACGCAATTCTCTCACCTACAATGAAATCTGTAATGAGCCCATTCATCCATCCATTCCTATTCACCCATACCCTATACATTAGGAAATGCCAAAATTCAACCGCTTCAATATTAAAGAAGACCTGCAACAACATTTGCGGTCTTTCAAACATGGGTGTTACCTGATCACCCATGATAACACTTTACTCCTACGGACCTTCCTGATGTCCCTGACATGACCTGCATTAGACTGGTATAGTGGGCTACCCATACATTCCATCTACTTGTTTAATCAAGTAGCCCAAGCCTCCTTAGACCACTTATCAATCAACATTGTTAAGAAAGTCACCATGACTGAACTTTATTCCACACGACAGTATCACGTGAGTCTATCACTAACTTTTTCACCCGTTGACATAGCCTAATTAACTAGCTCACATATCAGTTACCTCAAACTGAGATCATAGAGTTATTTACTAGGGCTTGTGCTAGACACATCTCACCAACCCTGCAGGTGCAGACCTTCTACCCCTTTGACGAGGCATTCACCATGGCATAAAAATTAGAGATTCGTGTTATCGAAGAAAAGAAATTTCAGCTACGTAACAAGAACATCGCATTCAAATCAAATGATGCTTCTTCATCTTTGAAACCCTAAAATAACTATTCAAACCCAAAAGATCTAGCCAATGTCGTAGTTCTCAAGGATGGACCCTCTCACCCATCAAACCAAGCCAAACCTTCTTCTAATCTCTCTCTCTCATCCAAGCTTTCCAGTTCATACAAGAATAGTGAAAGTATACCCCAATAGGGGAACCTTATTCTTCTATTTTGGAAAATATTATTAAGGTTGGTGTTATTACCCTTCCACCTATAAAACCACACACTAGTTTTGACCCTGATCACCCAATGCGCTGTGGTATAAAGAACATGACTTTTGCAACTATCATCGTGTAAAGGTCATAGCGATGGTAACTGCATCACCTTCAAGAATATCATCCAAGAAATGTTAGACAACAAAGATCTAGTCTTGGATAACCCAAATGCACCCACTAACCAAAACTTACATATCTTCAAAAACCATTCCCCATCTTCCAACCGAACTGGTGACACTTCACCCAATGATAGCAATGTTTAAGAGGTCCACGCTATTTTCGATGACATATCAGTTGCTTCAAAATTTCCCCTTGTTCCTTCTATAGATGAAATCTTAGCTAGAGCCCCTGCCTACATAAGAACCTATTACATATACTCCTCCACCCACAGAGGAACCCCCTTCTTTTTATCCTTCACCGTAAAAGAGCCCATAATTATCATTACGCCTCTAGCCCCTTGAATTACCAAGCGGTCATCGTAGCACCTCTCCTACTCATAGGGGACACATGTCCACTCCCTAGACCATCACAAGGAGAGTCCACCTTTTCTAAACCATCATCTCTTCTACCCATAGAGGATCCCTGTAAATCCCATTACCTTTAGATGACCATTCTCTATTAGACTTCCAAGATCCTACTGATCTGCTTTCGAATCTCTTTCCCACAGAGTCTGAAGCTAGCAATTTCCTATTTCTAAAACACATTTTATGGGGATTGTTACTTGATCCACATCAGCCCCACTTACAAGTAGTACCATTTTCATGCTTGGCCAATCACCTAGATTATGTGGATAGAGCCTTACTTTGGGGACATCTTCTACTTCCTGCTTCAACCCAAATGTAATCACTCACCGACACCTCCACAATCTATCCAAAAGTGTTTCAAGTGATCAAACCAAACACAACCATGACTAGTGGAACACCTTCTATGTCATTTCCCACAACCCAACACACACTTCCACCCACAACCCAACACGTACCTATACCTAAACACCTGCCCATGCCTATATCATCTCCCTTACCTAAACCCACCACTACCTTAGGGGTTGTGTTAACCCGAACCTTACTCACCCACCCATTAGATTAGATTTAGCCACATCTTCCCAGACCAACACTAAACTTATTCCCACCCCTAAAAGGAAGCTCCAACCTTCTAGGCCTCATACACCAACCTCACCTACCACACTGTTTTCACCTTCACCTCTTTCATCCATCCTAGGACCTCACCCCTCAACCTTGGCCAAGCAACCTTCTTCCACCGGTAAACCAAGAATGCATCATCTCACCTCCTCATCATGGATCTCAAATATACCCAAGTGATCCACACATCCCCTGACATCACCCGTAACCTTCTTACAAACCATACCACCACTACCTTCCATAACTTCTTCACTACCCTTGACACTCTCATCTCTTACACTCACACCTTCTACCCAACCTCTACTAACCACCTCCACCGTAATTCAGTTGCCCCTATGGGTAACCCACCCTCTTCCACCATCCGATTTTCATTCGACATATTGTAGTCCCCTGTCACCTTTACCTAAGAGGGTACAACCCAAAGCTAATAATCCACTACCCTCCGATAAGGTAGTCAAACCAACCAAATCTTCCGTCGCTAGCTCTTCTACCATGCCCGTACCCAAATAGATGCCACCAAGACCTAAGACCACTCCACATACCAAACTAGTGGACCAACCCATTCCCCCTCCTGTAAAGCCTCTTCCTCCACAATCAGCCACACCTATACCCAAACCCACACTCACCTCCCATTGTGATCCGTTAGCGGGGTCTTACACTAAGATCTTAACCAATCTCTTAGATACTTCTATCATCACATTACCACCGCTTCGACCTTATGATCCTCTCAAACCCAAGCCAAAAGGGTTTGATGAGACCAAGATTTGTGCCTATCATCATGTGCCAGGACATGATGTTGAAAATTGTAAGGCCTTGAAGACCATCCTTATCCAACTTTGTCCTCCTAAGCATAATTTCGATGATGATGACCTTCTCGATGAGGACCATGCTCCATCTTCACCCGTCACCACACCTCATCATCCTTTAATGATCCAACAACCAGTATCTTCACCCCCACAACCCTTTTATCCACCCCCAAAATTCAAAATCAACATGATCAACATTGTAACTTCGTGCTTAGAAAGACAAAGTCAAAGAAAAGGAAACTAGCCCTTCAACTAACCATATACCCAACATACCATTTGCACCCACAAACAATGTCACCATTTAAGGTCCTACATATCCTATTTCCAATGGGGTCACACATTGCACAATGCTATAACAATTCCATGAATCCTCCTTAAAATTTCTTTATATGACCTCATCCAAACCTCTGAGTCACATCGTCAAGCCCTCATAGAGATCCTTCAATCTATCAAGGTTTTACCAAATGACCCCATGCCCGTAGCCTCCATCATCACCCCTCATCATGTAGCCTCTCTCACTAAGTTTTCACCTTCCTCTACACCTCCACCTACTCGCCAAGTAGTTGCCCTTAGTTTTTTAGATGAAGAGATCACTCCCTTCCAGGTCCAACGACCCCCGATTCTCGCTCTTTTCATCTTTGTCTTTATCGATAATATACACATACGATGCATTATGATCAATGGTGGTGCTAGTATTAACATCATCTCCTCCCATGCATATAACCAAATGCACATACCTACCAATTACATGTATGGTAACCCTATTATGCTATGCTCCTTCAATGACGCCATGACCTCTACCCTAGGTACCATCATTCTCCATGTCTGCGTGGGTCCCCGCACTATCCTAAACTTTTCTATGTCCTAGAAGGGGAGTTCCAGTATAATTTGTTGCTTTGCCAACCTTGGATCCACACCATGGGTTCTGTCCCTTCAACTTTACACCGTTGCCTCAAATTTGAACACGAAGGGCATAACTACACCATTATGGCTGACACATTGCCTTTCAAGACCTGTAACATGTTGTATCAACCCAATGATGTACTTTTCCCAGTAGTCAAGGCATCTATCATTACCCCTACTTCACCTTCATCCACAAATCCCTCCACTAATATTGCCACCACCTCTCACACATCTAACCCTATCGCCGTGGCAGCCTCCACCACAGACTCACCGCTTCACCATCATCTCGCGATTTGTCTATCCCTACTACCCACATATTAACCACCGACCCCTTAGAGGGTTTCTTTCAACGCCTCACTCTGGGGGAGTACCGCCTATACAACATCGACACATTCCTCACTCCGCAATAGTATAGGAATCTACATCAACACCCTAGTTATGACTACCACGTAGGTGAGGTTTTTCCTTATGGTCCTCCCCACCTTCACACTAATCTAACATATGGGGGACTTGATATTGCCACTTATAAACCTAAACCTCCATCCAAAACACAACCATTTTCATCCGACCTACACTCCCTCACTAACCATTGCTTTGCTCACACTTTCCTTCACAGTGCACATGGAAAGGATTTGGCTTTGGCTTTTATGAATAGGGCTGCCACACTGTCATCTTATACCTCCCATAAACACAATGACCGTAGTGGCATTGGTTTTGATGCACCACCTCCCAAGAAGGCTCACATCGACCTCATTCAGGAAGAAAAACCTTCCCCACCTCATTCACCCATGTCACCATCTTCACCCACGAGTCCATAGATCCTGAATCTATTCCTCCTAAAAAATCGTAAACACAATTTCTCTGGGACCTCTAACCTATCAATGTGATGGCGAGGCTCCCTCTTCTCTCCCATTCTTGTATCCTGACATGATTGATGATGATACACCTATTAATGTTGTTCAATGTTAGGATGATGAGTCCATCCTCACCTACCTAGGTGTGAAAGATACCTATATTCATCGGTCGTTACCTTTTAAGACACAAACCATGTTGAATAAATCAACCATTGAAATCAAAATTAACACTTAGGACAACCCACACATTCTAAAGATAGGCCAATCTTTAGATGCTATTGAATAGGAATCTTTTACCTCTTTCCTTCGGGACCATAGCAACACTTTTTCCTGTCCTATGCTGATATTCCCGGTATTGACCCAAAAATCATGGTCCACAATATCGTAACCATTCTTAATGCCAAACCCATCAAACAAAAGTTATGGAAAATGCATCCTTGCATTGCTCTTCTGGTCAAAGAAGAGCTTCAGTACCTTCTCTCAGTTTCCTTCATCCTACCCATTGACTATCCCTAATGGATTTCTAACATCATTCCTATCACAAAGGTGACAGGGGGAACTCGCATTTGCACGGACTTCTGTGACCTCAACCTAGCTTGTCCCAAAGATGACTTTCCCCTACCAGGCATTGACCAACTAGTTGATCTCACCATTGGCCATGAAATTTTATCACTCATGGATGGTTTCTCGGTTATAATC
This sequence comes from Taxus wallichiana var. yunnanensis, assembly GCA_018340775.1. NCBI lineage: Eukaryota > Viridiplantae > Streptophyta > Pinopsida > Cupressales > Taxaceae > Taxus > Taxus wallichiana. The sequence goes on along the minus strand of CM031235.1, from coordinate 73,543,611 downwards.
AAATATTATTGGCTCTAGAAGATCAACACAAGAATACCTTCATCACCCCTTGGGGACCTTCTGCTATTGATTCACTCCTTTTTCCCTTAAAAATGTCAAAGACTACATACCAACAAGCCATGAATTACATCTTCCATGACATCGTACATCACATATTCGAAGATTACGTCGATGATATTCTTGCCATATCCAAACATCGAACTGACCACCTTCCCATCCTTAAGGTCATCTTTGACCACCTCATCAAGTATCAATCCTATTAAAGTCAAGGCTATTTTGGAAATTCCCCCACCTACTAATCTCTTTCAACTTCGAAGCCTAGAAGGTAAGTTACAATCCATTCGTCATTTTATTTCACAACTCTCCGACCTCTGTCAACCATTTCATCATCTTCTCAAGAAAGACATTCCATTCAAATGGGATGATGAATGCCATAAATCCTTTGAAGCCTTAAAACAATACCTTCTTCAACCACCAGTGCTCATTCCTCCTAAAGATGACCAACATTTTTTTCTATATATTTCCGTCACTGACCATTCTTTAGGTGCCATGCTCGATCATCGCGAAAACCAAAACCAAGAGCAAGCATTTTATTACATAAGTCATACCCTTCTAGACTACAAAACTAGATATACCCACACTAAAAACTTTGCCTAGCCTTAGTTTTTGTTGCCACCAAACTTTGCCATTACCTACTTAACCACAAAACCTTCATTATTAGCAATAATGACCCCTTACACTATATGTATGTTAAACCCTATCAACATCAACTTGTCACATGTTGGCTTATGCTTCTTGCCGACCTCGACCTCGAATTCATTCATCAAAATGCCATCAAGGGCCAAGCTATTGCTGACCAACTGGACAACACAGCCCTTTCTAAGAATCAACCCTCTAACTTCAATTTCCCAAATGAATCCATATATGCCCTCTCCTTATACGAACCCACTTACCAAATGACACTCTTCTTCGATTGCTCCAAGTGTCAGCGAGGGGTTGGGTCTGGTCTTATCCTCATTCCTCTTGATGGTGAGTCTATGCCTTTGTCTTTCAAACTCGATTTTTATCGTACAAACAATATTGTCAAATATGAAGCACTCGTATTGAGCCTCCGGGCTTCTTATGCTTTATATTTTAATACAATTACTATCTTTGGTGATTCATAGCTGGTCCTAAACCAATTCAATGGTATATACTAGTTTTGTAACAAGATACTTCAAAAGTATAAACATCGCGTAGATATAATTTTGACCACCTTTGACTGTTACGAACTTAAAACTACCCCACATTCTACCAATAAATTTATGGATACCATGACCTGATTGGCTTCTTAGATACCCGCTTCACCCGCTGACTCTAAAATATTTGTCACAATACAAAGGCTACAATCACCCTCTTATTTACCTCATGAGGTCTACTCCATCAGAACCATTGCACCTGACCATCGTGACCTTTGTTATAAGAAATTTGTAGACTATCTTTCCCTTTCCATTCTACCCGCCGATATCACTCGTAATGGACAACGGGACTTTCTTAAAAGTGTCTCTCGTTATGTCATCATGGGTGGTCTTCTTTATAAGCACGTCTTTGACGGTATTCTCTTACGATGCCTTACAAGCTCTGAAATTCCCTACACCATTAAGGAAGTCCACGATGGAATTTGTGGTAGTCACTTTAGTGGTTTAGCTATCACAAAATGCATTCTTCACCTTGGCTATTATTAGCCAACCTTAAACCATGATTGTTGTGATTATGTCAAACATTGTGTGAAATGCCAACAACATGCTAATCTTCATCACACACCTAGTCATGCTGACAGGTCACACGAGATCTTTGGCCTTTCTCTTAATGGGGTTTGGATCTTGTCGGTGAGATTAATCCCCATTCTTCACAACGCCACCAATGGATCATAACCACTATTGAATATTATACTAAATGGGTAGAATCCATTCCCCTCATTTCTAAAAAATTCGAGAAAATATGTGAATTCATCAACCATCACATCATTTATCGCTTTGGTGTTCCTCATCGCCTCATCACTGATAATGGAAAGTAATTCAAAAACAAAACCCTATGCAAGTTATGTGACACTTTTGGCATCCAACTCATTTTCTCATCAACTTGTTACCCATGAAACTAATGGCCAAGCTGAATTGACCAATAAAACCTTGAACAAAATTCTTATGAAAGTAGTCAATGATACTGGGAAGGATTGGCATACGCACATTCCTTTCGCCTTATGGGCTTATCGCACTAGTATTCACACTTTGACTGTTGCCACACCTTTTCTCTAGTCTATGGTACGAGGTTGTCTTACCTCTTGAAGTCCATATTCCATCTCACTACAAGACATGCTCAACAACGATGACTTTCGCCAAGATCGTTTGGCATAACTTGAGTTATTAGATGAATGTTGTCTCAATGCTCTTGACCATCTCCAAATATACCAAAAACGTATCAAACGTGCCTATGACAAATGTGTTCACGAACGAACCTTTCAGGTCGGTGACCTCATCCTAAAAGAAAATAAACATGTAACCAAAGAAGAGAAAAGTAAGTGGGGAAAATTTTCTCCTAATTGGCTTGGATCCTATATCGTTACCCATGCTTATGGATCAGGTGCTTATCATTTGTCTTCACTCAAAGGTAAACCTGAACTTGAGACCCTCAATACCTTACATCTTCGACCATTTTATTGTTGACATCAAGTTCCATATCACTTTCTCTCAGTTGATCACTTGTCCCTTAAACACTTTCCACCTTCCATATTACCCATTTTGAGGATCCACGACTAAACAAGAATCATGTGACTACCCATCACCTTTCAGCCGTGTCTTCAATATGAGTACCACGGCTCTACTCATGACATGATTCTCATGGATACTTTTCATCTTCTCCAAGGTGGAATCTCATGGTCGTTCATCACTCGAAACCACCTCTTTCATAGTTAACCTATGTGTACTATGGTCTTGTCTCGCTAAACAAGAACCTAATCTTCCTATATAGTCTTGTCCATGACTTAAACATCCAAAAAAAAAAGGGATACAACTCCTTGAGTCAAAATTTCAGCAAAAGATGACTCCCTCAAAAGGGACATCTCTTCACTCTATTTCCACCACTATAAATAGACTGCTCCCTTAAAGGAAAGCTATATAAAGTCATTGCAAAAATACGATAAAAATATCCAAAAGCTTCCCACATCGATCAACTTCGTGAAGACCTCAAGGAGATAATATACTCATCCCATATAGACTTCCTACATTGATCAGTCTATTAAAAATACAAAAAAATGAAGAAAAGGATGAAATTTTTGTCATGGACTTGCCTATTTTTTTATCCTAGGTTTCTTGCTAAGAAAAAAATGTTGTTGTACACTAAGTTATGCTAAACCATCCACTTTCACCTCGTTTCCTTTTGCACCCTAGTTTTCTCTCTAGCTCAAGGGACTTGCTACAAATGTGACATTTCGTGATCATGTGACTTTCTTCACCTTTAGAATAGTCCATTATGCAACGCCTTTAGGGTCTTATGTTCATAATCCCATCTTGGGTATGGTAGACTCATTAGGGTTCTTATCAATTAAGTGGATCTTTTACCACCTCTTACCATTTGCCTTCCTCATTACTTATTGATTATCCTATACAAAACCAGATCATCGACACCTATATTTAAAACAACTCAACCATGCCTATGACCTAAACTCAACCATGCCTATGACCTACACCCAATCATGCCTATGACCTACATTCAACCATGCCTAACACCTACCAACCCATTCCTCTACTTCATCATAATATTCCCTAGCTTATGGGAGAACTACATCGGCTTGAGGTCCCTTTTCACCGGGACTATATAGGTAGCACTTCGAGGGCATGGGGCCCTTGGAGGTTAGCTTGGCCACTCTTTACCCTAACCAATTCCCCTTTCACTTTCCTATTCACATTCTACCTTAGTTAGTTTCCATTTTATATTAATAAGTGGAAATAAAACCAAAAAAACATCAATTAACACACATTTTTACCACATCATCAAATCATTCATTTTCACATTTCCATTATAGCACATATTTGGAAATTTACACCATAACATACATATAACTCATCATTTATTTCCCATGTTACCGATAACTTGGGCATTAAATCTAACTTAAAAACAAGACTCCATCATGCCTAAACCGACCTGACTCCACCATGCCTAAAACTAACCTAACTTCACCATACCTACACGACCTTGACTCAATCATGCCTAAATCAACCTCGACTCAATCATGCCTAAACCAACCTGACTCAATCATGCCTAAACCGACCTGACTCAATCATGCCTAAATCAACCTAACTCAATCATGCCTAAATTGACCTGACTCAATCATGCCTATTTGACCTCACTCTGTCATGCCTACATGACCTTGACTCAATCATGCCTAATCCACCTAGTTTCCATCACATACACACATAATAATGGAAATTAAAAACAAGTACACCATCCATACTATAAAAATCATCATCTATAAATCAAAAAGTTTGTGTATACATACATATGTACACAAATACAAATAAATACAAATATCTCAAATTGCTCAAGTACATCCTCACCATCTTTGGCACGCAGGCCAGATATCATCCAAAAATCTCAAAAACTCTCATGTACATCCTCACTCTCTTCGGCATGCAGCTAGTTTATCTCAAAATACACAAAAAATATGGAGGTACTCAAAACAATCAGGCATCTCCCCATCGGATATCCTCCATGTTTGTCTCACCTATCTCCTCCTCCTCCTCTGCTCCTATGTGGCATCACGCTAACATCTCACCGCCACCATAGGCTTTGATCTAACCTCTATTGGTATCTCACCGAGCTGGCCTCCGTGCACTGATAGCCTCACCCTGACCCTATCTCGGGCTCACCGGCCCCCCTGTACTCTCCACACTATGATTGCAAGACCTGGTCCTCTCACTTGAATCTGTTGTGCTCTATACTCAGAATAATAGGGGACATCTATCCCTAAAGCCATCAAGTGATCCTGATAATATCGTGCCTCTCCTAAGGCATCCCTAAACCTAGCCATAGGTACTGTCTGTAGTGGTGCCATCGGCCTCTAACCCTATACCTGTACCGAGGGATCCTATCCCACCCCTATCTATAAAATGGGACCCTCTCCCTAAGCCTGTGTGGGTACCTATGCAGGTACCTATCCCTGTGCTACTGAGCCTACGTCGATGCTCTCGTGCGGTACTGTCCTTGTCCTACCTAAGCCTATAGGGTTGTAACATATGCCTGCAATGTGGTAACATGTGCCTCTAACCCCGTCAGTTGTCCCTACACAATCCCCAACTATGTGACCAAAGTTGCCACCTGCCCCTATAAGGCGTCTCTCTGAACTATGATGGTGGCCAAATCCAGCTACCCCGGCCTCAGTGGTACTACTCATAGTTGTGCTTCCCACCATTGTTTATACCTATTAGTAACTCTAACATCATCAATCCACCGGTCTACCACCTACTCCTCCTGCCCTCTGAGCACTATCGGGCCGCGGTAGAGGCATAGGCCTCTCCACGTCATCCCTCCTATACTTTGTGGAAATGGTGGAGGTATATCCTGGGGCAATCCCAACTATCACCTAACCCTGTCAATGGGGATCATCTCGTGCTCACCAACATGACGTCCCTCTATCCATCTCACCAGCTATAATCCATCCAACTCCATGGCCATCTTCCTGTACAAAGGGAATCCAACATATGGCCTCCAAATGATGTCCACACCGACAACCCTCTAGTAAACACCTATAATAAGCTACATCATGTGTAGCCCTAGCATCTCGATGCTCTCCAATTATAGGTACCCATCACTTGTAGCCCACCCACACAAAACCCAACTCAAATGCATCAAGTCGGGGCATGCCCACTGGATGCACACACACAATGTGCTCATATACCCAACAGTGTAGTAGGAAGGTGCAGCATAGGTTAAACCACTATAATCACCCATAAGCCCACAACTCTCTATACAATTACACCAAGAAGGCTAGTGCCCATGCAAACCAGGTCCTATCCTCCATCATATCATGCAGAACCCCCATCAATGATCATGGGAATCTCCCACCCTCTGCATCTAGCAGTGTAAAATAGCACACTACCTCCATCATCAGAACTACTAGCCTCATCTCCTCTGGATGGGCTTGGTACATATCTCCATAACTCATGCTAGCACTATGGAACCTCAACTTCGTTAGCCCCTCCCCAAACATTGTCAGCATCAGCTCCTCAGATGCCTCTGAAGAAATCGAATACACTTGCGTCCCTACTATCGGCAGCGCAGGATCCTATACACATCCTCTAAGGTGATGGTCATCTCACTGTCAGCAAGCAGAATGTGTTGGTCATCGAATCCCATCTATCGATGAGGGCGACCATCAAACTTGGCTCCTAGACTATGTGTCGGTAGCGTCTAACCCCGATCAGGCCTACCTCAGCCACATGTTGCCACTCCTCTACTGTCGTGCTCCCGCATACTACTACTAATAGGGGAGGTACCCTATCACACATCTGAATCGGTCCCTCGCTTGCATCCAACAAACCATCCCATTATTAAACCTTGACCATACCCACATTCACCCTTGATACCTCACTTATAACTATTACCCTACCTATTTTCATTTAACGATACCTTCCTATCTCACTCAACCACCCTTACTCATCTCTTGGCCCATTTTTCTCTCAATACTGACCGGCATTGGTTCATCTTAGTTGGCACCGGTCTCCCAAAACTGGCATCGATCACCCCATCCATGACTAATGTCGGCTAACACCCACCAACATTGGTCACTATCGAAGTGAAAATCCGTGAAAACCCTACCCTATTTCTCTCCAAATTCCCCATTTCTCCCTAGCTACCCACCCATTCCTACCCAAATCTCCCCCTCAACCCCTCCCCACCCTCATTCCTTCCTACATTCCTATTTCACCCATTTTCTTCCCAAATTCAAAATTTATTTCCCCCAAACACCTATTTTACCCTAACCCGATTTCTATAAACAAATATACCTAACAAACAAGGAATGGGATCGAATCTTACCTCATCACGATGTCGTCTCCATGGGGGCACATCTGGCCGCTACACCGATGGTCCACCCAAACCCTCTCCCACCTCTAGCAATGCCGAAATCTACCTCAAATCTCTCCACCAATCAAATCGATCGCCCAATCTCGTGGACCCATCTACCTCACTCCTCTCACCACCCAAATCTCTCCACCTCATCCGGTACAATGCCTTGTCCTTTCCTCTCAAAAAGCACCAAAAAGTCAAATGGCTCTATCATTTTCTCCAATGGTATAATACAACAATGATTCCATCAAATATAGAATTTTTGTTTTATAAACCCACCCCGACCTGACCGATGCCGGTCCTCTTTGTGCCCTAGCCAACCGACATCGGTCACCCTCTAACTATCATTAGTCCCACCCTACTATCTATTTAGTCTTTCTACGCTACCTTTTTCCTACAACCATTCATGCTCACATCACTTTTTATCATCCCAGACACCCATTGAACCATACCTACAAACCCAACCTACCCTTACCTTACCTTTGCTACGTCTTAGGGGTTGTTATTTTCACTATATCTTGGCATTACCCATGTCATTACCTATATACCTTGACCTAAACAACTTTTTGTGACCTTTAACCCTTCGTGCTTGTTGTACCTTGCGACGTGGTTACTGTATTATTCAATATACCGACCTTACCTTGGCCTTACCCATGCCATTACCTATATACCTTGACCTGACCCACTTTTTGTGACCTTTGACCCTCTCGTGCTCATTATACCTTATGATGTGGTTACCTGTGTTGTTTAGCCTACCAACCTTACCTTGCTTATTGCCATGTTGTTTATCCCAACCTGATCTTTGGTGTACCATACCATACCTAAAAATTCTTGCACCTGACCTTTGTTGTGTTTCCACACCATATCCTATACCTTAAATACCAAATCACTTCAACCCTGTTTGATATACCTATCATACTTAGATGACATAGAGTTCAAAAGCTTCTCAACCTGGTACCTTGCCATAGTTTCCAACGTGTGCGTACATTCAACTACCACTACCTTCAACCCTTGCCCATTTACCTAGTTTAACTAATCTGACCTTTTATCATTACCCAATGCACCCAATGATCTTCATTTTCCCACCTCCTCATTTTATTAAACCACTCACCGCTTCCGTCTCTCACCTCATCGGTTCCTAGTTTCAGGGGGGTTACCATCACCCATGATTAGGGCAACACCACCTTCACTTACACTTAACACAAGCATTTCTAATTTTTTTCAACATCACTTACCAATACAAGCCACGTGACAAAAAGGGGAAAAATGTAGACACCAAAATTGGGTCACACTCCCCTTGGTCCCCTTTCGAATAACCAACTTAAACACATTCACCTAACCATGATCCTTATACCCTACATTAACATTAATTTAATTATTTATAATTAAATTAATACCCATCCTACTATATTATTAATTTGATTACGTTAATTAAATGGATGCACACCTCACCTAAACACCTCACCTAGACACCTCACCATAGACCTATTCATAGCATGTTTCCATAAATGAATAAGACTTGGTCCAACCCTAAAAATCAAGGCCTATTATTCCTCTAACCACCTTCCCGCTCATAAAAACATAACGTCCATTCTGATCCATGGATAAAGGAATAAACCTAACCCAAATGATGCGAGATCTGTCATTTTTAGTAAACCTAGGGAATCTTGCCTTAACCGACGCCGGTCATCCCGAAACCGACACCGGTCAACCAAGAACCATCATCGGTTACCATTTATTCACCTTGGAAACCTTATTTTTGGGTTGGCACATTCTGAGATCAAGGAGATGAGGAGAGAATTGCATGCAAGCAGAACTAGATCCTTTTCATACCTATAGGCATCCATAGCCAACACTAGGACAGATCTAAAAGTATTGCACTCACAGTGACATTTTGAGAAGCATCACTACTGCATAAAGCTCCATCCCACCAACCAATCACCACCACCACATAGTCATTGGACCTGTAACACCAATAAGTACACTTTTTACCTGCATCATCTATTTCCACTTCAATCTGTTAGGTTCTTCTATTGTTGTTGTCTTTGGTGGTGAGAAAATTTTTCGTGTGAACAAACTTGTGGATTTCTTGCCAATGCTCTGGGAATCTAAGTCCCTCTACTTAATCGGATAGTTGTCGTATATACATGTGAGTGAAAAGGTGGATTTCTCGTGGTGGCCTTTAGACTCGGGATCCAACAGGGGACACTCCACCGACCTCGCGGCAAAGCTTGTAGACACTGCAAGAGAGGACTTTGTCTCGAAAGTGGGAAACGGGGTGAGAAAAGCGGTAGGGGAACTAATGTTGTAGGTAGATAGTCAAACTCCTACACACACACTAGTTAAAAACTTCAATGCATGCATTCATGAGAAGAAACAACTTTGTAAATAACAACAAGACCAAATAGAATTTATCGATCACAAAGTATCAAAAACCCCTTAGTCAAAGAAAGCTGAAACTCCTTCTTTATGTATTGATTACTTAAACCAAATTTGTACATAATGAAGAAATAGAGGAAATTTTAGAATGAGGGGAATGGAATAATTTGGCTATCTCCTTTGTTCTCTCAAGGTACAATATACTCTTGAGTTTACAAGATCAATCACCAACCCTTTGCAATAGGAATGGCGTTACAATTTATAGAATGAGAGGTGACTTATCGTCTTCCTCATGACCCTCCATATGCCTTAATATGACTTAAGATTGTTCATATTCCACTTTAAATATTTAATTCCCTTTTATAATAGCAAGGTGACTTAATTTACATTATATTTCTAAAGTCATTTAAGTCATATTAAAAAGTGCAACCCTCAATGCAAAAATATAACATTGAAGAGAGAGAGTGTTGTATGAGGAGCGAAGAGAGAGAGATAGAAGAGGAAGAAGAAGAAGAAGAAGAATTATGCCAAAGGATGAGTTGCTACAGTGGACTTGGCTCCATTCTCTGACTATTCTCCACTTCGTAATCCTGAGAAGGCTTCTGACCCATCCACTTTGGCTTCATATCTCCCTTATAAAAATCAACTTACTATTTTTAGTAAGTATGAGAAATCAGTCCCCGATCTTCAATTGGATGTTACAGCTCAGTTTTCCTCTTTCTCCTTGCATTCCTCGTTCCTTCTAGATAAACTTTCTATTTTTACAAGGTGCTTGAGAGCACACTTACTATTTTTAGTAAGTGCCAAAATGTCCTGCTCGGTGGATTCTCACCGTAGTGCACCTCTAATGTCTTCATCTTCTTTGCAGTTCTTATATCGATGACTTTCCCAAAATAGCCTTCTATGTAGTAAACCTACTATTTTTATTAATTTTTCCTCTGGGATTCGAATGACATGGAAAAAAATTTATATGAGCTTTTACCCAATATCCTCCCTCTAAAATTTCAGGCCCACCCACTTAATAATCCAGATATTTTAAAGTTTTAATTTTCGGACACAGCAAAGTGCTTCCGGTACGGCAAGCCATTAATGGACCTCAAAATTACAGGTCTAGTTTTCTCCTCCATTTGTAAAGAAAATTGTATTTTTGATGTGGGTTTTTTCTTCTGGTGCTTCACATGCAATCTTACTTCGATCCGCAACCGGTTTGATGGGAAATCCCACTTCTTTCTTCGTTGAGCCGAAAAGGAGATTTCTTCATTGTGGATGCTCTGTCACATGTGGGGAAGTTTGAAGGTGTATTCTTGATGGCCTTGGGTAGAGGAATGATCAGAAAAATATATCTTGTTGTTTCATGCATCCGTTTGGGAGATTTCTTCAACTTCTCATTTCATGGCTATGGAGTTTTCTTCGTTTTCTCCTTCTGTGCTTCGTGCTTCTCCTTCTGTGTTTGATGAGGATTCCTTCTGAGACCTACATGATTTCATGGAGTAGGAGAGAAGTGACTTTGTATCAGGTATGTTTTTAGTTCTTGCAATGGAGGAGTGATGGAATAAAGTTGCAAAGGAAGTATGGAAGAATGAAGTGCACATACAACTGTTAGAAGTTGAAGTGAAAAAAAAAGTGGCACTAGGAAAAATTTCAAAAAGATATTCACATGTATGGCTTGGGTAAATTTTTCCATGCTTGATGTCCCTGACCTCAGGGACATGAGGGACATCAATTTCCACAATGAGCAAGATGGCGACACGTGGCACTAGATCCAACGGTAGGGAATGAACGAGGAAAAAGCTTATTTAAAGCACTGGGAGCTGAAAGGAGGTCACATGGGTGTCCAAATGACTCCCTATGGGGGCTAGGAGAATTTTTCAAGGTCTAATGTCCCTCACTTCAGGTGCATAAGGTACTTCAAATTCCATGGTGGTCAAGAGCATGACACATGGTGCCCGATCCAATGGTAGGGAATGCACGCTCCAAATAAGCACCTGGGGGCTGAATTGCAGTCATGTGGGTGTCCAAAAGACTCCCCATAGGGGCTGGGAACATTTTTCAAGGTCTGATGTCCCCCACCTCAAGTGCATAAGGGACATAAAATTCCATGGTGGTCCTGGAGCTGACATGTGGCACCCGATCCAACGACAGGGGATGAATGCTTCAAAAAAGCACCTGGGGGCTGAACTATCAAGTTTGGAGGTCACATGAGGGTCCAAGAGGTCATATGAGGGCTGAGAGGGATTCAAGGGGGATGGGTGCACTTTTCTAACCTTGGTTTCCCTGACCTTAGGGGACATGAGGGACACAAAATCCCGCCAGGCTCCTGGTGCTGACACGTGTCCTCCCAAAAATTTAGCTAAGTCCTGAACTTGTAACAATGATAACTTGAGCTCCCGATGGACTTTTTGGAAATATTTTATATGATCTTGATTGTAAATTTCCTTATAAATCCAATGGTGTGGGTATCATGTCTTTATTATTCCATTTGATCCCTAAAAATTGGATTTTTGATTTTTACTCCACCTGTGCCTGAGAAAACTTCCTATAGACCTGATGCTCCAAAGTGTTGTGAAAAATATTATTTCACCATAATGTAGGTCTTGGAATCCTCTTTCTAGAGATTTTTTTTTCTCCTAACTCCATCTAGATCTCCTGAATCTTCTTCTAAATCCCAACAGTTGTTTTAGGCTTGTGTACCGCCTAGGCTTGTGAACCTTGTTTTTTACTCAGACTCCTCCAAGTCTTGAAAACTTCCCCAAACCTTCCAAGATCATTTCCATGATGTTATAAGGTCTTCCATTCACCTCCATGTTGAATTTGGCCCTTCTTGTTTAGTGATAGCCCTTTCCAATACTTTTGTCAAAAGATAGCATCTTTTTAGAATTCCCTAAAATCACCTAGGGGTAATGAATAGACTTACCTAGATCACCTAGGGGAATGAGATTACATTATTCAGGAGGTCATTTGGGTGATTGATGGACCCGGGTTTCTTGGAATGATGGGACTTGAAAAAATTAACATTGGGGTATCATTGTCGTGCTTGGAAATTGTCAATTTCTCTATTGCACATTTACACGACAACATCTAGCTCTAGCTTGGGGACATGACATGGGAATCTAGAATCTCAATTTTAGACCATATAGTTCATTGACCAGTGCCTTATCCATTGGGCCCTACGGTTCATGTACAACTTACGAGAGAGAGAGAGAGAGAAGAAGAAGGGAACACACACACACACACACAAAAACAAATGAAAGGAAACACACGACACACAACAGGAAGGGAAACACACACAATAGAAAGGGAAACACACCTAGAAATCACCTATGGTATAGGGTGGGGGACAACCCACTTTCACTAAAGCACTTTTTGTTTCTCAAAAGTTACCCATGAGTGGGCAACACTAAGTGATGATGTTCTGCAAAGCCGTTGAGGGTTCTAGAAAGTAGCCTCCCCTCCTCAGCTGCTTATGAAAGCCATGTGCTTTCACAATTGTTTGTGTACTTAGTAGGAGTGATTCCATGTGAGGTTCTTGATGCTTAGGTCCTTGTTTCGAAATTCCACTACCTTTGTCCCTTCTGAAATCAGTTTCATCATGCCAGTTTCCTTCCATGTTTATCCATATAGATGATTCTCCATCGAGCATCTCATCGCTGCCCCAAAGATGATTTTCACCATGTTCTAAAAACTCTCTTCAATGCAAATCAGCTCAATGTTTTCCCTATTATCTTCTTCCATGGCGAGGTGTTGTCTTCAAGAATGGAAATGTCCAAAGGAGATACATGAACTTTTGTTCTTTTGCACTCATGAACTTCTTCACACAATGTGGAAGAAAAAGGATGTTTTCATGTTTATTCTCGTCAACCAAAGTATTATAGAAGTCATCAAGCTTATCCCACTACTCCATTTCAACATCAAAAATTGGTGCACCAAAATAGGAAGCACAAATTGACTCATACTTTTCTTGTATCTCCATGGCCTCGAGTTAGGAGTTCAAGACTGATTTGAGGATCCTCAGTTTCTTCTACAACCTTCAAGATATCTTGTACATGATAGTTCTTCTAAAATTTCCATAGGATCATTTTTATCTTCATTGGAAGAATCTTCTTGTTTTGCCTCAAGGAGATGGCTAAAAATATGATCCATATGGGCCCATGATTCATTTGAAACATCCTCATTCACCTCTTCCATGCTTTGCATTGCCAAAGATTCACTTTCTTGCAAATACGGGCATACTTGATTCATGACACCTACTGACAAGGAGAAGATATCCAAGCTTCAAGGGTGCTCCTTCAAGCTCAAAATCCATATCATCTTCTTCTTGGTAAGAAGTAGAGAACCATGTTGGGACAATAGTATGAGAAGAATTTTCTGCTATATCTTGACCATCCATTATCGAATCTTCTTACTCAGGTGAAAGATGAAAGGCTATGTTTTCACCATGATGATGATTCTTCTCCCTGAGTGAGTAGAGGTTGTGTTTAAATTGTTCATTCTCCTTGGGTTTGAAAAGAGAGTGGGCTTCTTCCATTTGATCATCCATGATTGCATCAAGACGAGAGTTTGATTCTTTGACTTCCTTAATTTCTTCATGCAACATTTCTACATCACTTGAAGAATCAAAATAGGAAGGAGGATTATCTATGACCATCTTGAATTCATCATTTTCAGACCATAATGTCAGCTGAATTTCTTGCACTTCTTCACATATCCCCATTTCATCATCAATTGAAAGATCAAAACTTGAAAAGAGATCATCCATGCTTACTTTGAATTGGTCGTCTTCTTCATCATTGGTGGAGTCTTCTGAGGGCATTGGATCATCCATTATGTAGCAAGGATATTCTTTTATTGAATATATTATTCCCCTAATGGGTTGTGACTCGAGCCAAATGGAATTGCTGAATGGTGATTCTATCTTTGTCTCTTCTACTTCTTCCTCCATGACGTTGCTTTTTCTTTCATCGGGAGGTTCCATGAAAATATCTTCTTCAGAAGCATCTAAGAATCTCTCGGGAATGAAAAATTCATAGTATGGGCAGCAATCTGAGTCTTCTTCCATAGGGTGCATCTCGTCTTCTTCCTCCATTTGATGTGGAGCTTCAAGATGTTCATATCTTCTCTGTAGAGCTAAAGCATACCTCCAAATTTCATCAAATACTTTAGGGTCAGAATTTCCTTTTATTATGCTCTCAAGTATTTCCACATATTCTCTTTTCAACATGTTCATTTCTTCATCACCATATGTAATGAATTCATCTAGAGAATGGTGGAAGAAGGACAAAGTTCTCAATTTTGTAGTGAGTTGTGCAAGATTGCAAAAATCTTCTTCAGTGGATCTTGCACCATCCTATCTTTCGTCATCTTCTTGAATGCTGATTTTATCTTCATCAAAAGGCTCAAGGATAGGATTTTCTTCAGCGGCATTCAAGAACCTTTCAGGTATGAAAACCCTATGGTACGAATGATCTTCAGGATCTTCCTCTATAGGAAAACTCTCCTCTTCTTCTTCCTCGTTATGGGCTGCTTCAAGTTTCTCATTCATCTCTTGCAAGAATTTGGCATATTCTCGAACTTCACACCTTATCTTATGTCTCCTTTGAATCCATTCTTCTTCATCGATGACAGGTTCTTTCTTCCTTCCTTTTTCAACACTAGTCTGGAACCATGGCTGATCTACGATCTTATTTTCTAGGAAGAAATCTTCTTCTTCTTCTTCACTGTCACTCATTGGTACTTCACTCCAATCTGAAATTTCTTCATGATGTGGGAAAAAAACGTGACAGGGGTTTTTTTCTTGATGGATTTACCTTCAAAGAATGATTTTCCTTTGAAATATGATTTCTTTTTTTTTGATTTTAAGACCTTACATTCGTATATTGGGTGCAGATGCTACTAAATCACTTTCCCACAAGGGCACCAAATACTGTTGGCTAGAAAAAATTTCAGGTGGAAAAACTTGTGGATTTCTTGCCAATGATTTGGGAATATAAGTCCCACTACTTAACCAATGTAGCTTTCATATATGCATGCACGTGAAAAGGTGGATTTTTGTGGTGGCCTTTTGACCAGGGGATCCAACAGGGACACTCCACTGACCCTGTGGCAAAGCTTGCAGATACTTGCAAGAGAGGACTTTGTCTAAAAGTGGGAAAGGGAGTGAGAAAATAGGTAGGGGAACTAATGTTACATGTAGATAATCAGATTCCTGCACACACACTAATTAGAAACTTCAACACATGCATTCATGAGAAGAAACAACTCTGTAAATAACAACAAGACCAAATAGAATTTATCAATCACAAAGTATCAAGAAACCCCTTAGTCAAAGAAATTTGGAAACTTCTTCTTGTATTGATTTCTCAAACCAAAGTTATACATAATGGAGGAATAGAGAAAATTTGAGAATGAGGGGAATGGAATAATTTGGCTATCTCCTTTGTTCTCTCAAGGTACAATATACTCTTGAGTTTACAAGATCAATCACCAACCCTTTGCAATGGGAATGGCATTACAATTTATAGAATGAGAGGTGACTTATCGTCTTCCTCATGACCCTCCATATGCCTTAATATGACTTAAGACTATTCATATTCCACTTTAAATATTTAAGTCCCTTTTATAATAGCAAGGCAACTTAATTTACATTATATTTCTAAATTCATTTAAGTCATATTAAAAAGTGTAACCCTCAACGCAAAAATATAACATTGAAGAGAGAGTGTGTCATATGAGGAGTGAAGAGAGAGAGATAGAAGAGGAAGAAGAAGAAGAAGAAGAAGAAGAATTATGCCAAAGGATGAGTTGCTATAGTGGACTTGGCTCCATTCTCTAACTGTTCTCCACTTCGTAATCCTGAGAAGGCTTCTGACCCATCCACTTTGGCTTCATATCTCCCTTATAAAAATCAACTTACTATTTTTAGTAAGTATGAGAAATCAGGTCCCCGATCTTCAATTGGATGTTGCGGCTCAGTTTTCCTCTTTCTCCCTATGTTCCTCATTCCTTCTAGATCAACTTTCTATTTTTAGCAGGTGCTCGAGGGCACACTTACTATTTTTAGTAAGTGCCAAAAATGTCCTGGTGGATTCTCAGTTGTAGTGCACCTCTAATGTCTTCGTCTTCTTCTAGATTTATTCTATCAATGACTTTCCCAAAATAGTAGTTCCTATGTAGTAGACCTGCTATTTTTAGAAAGTTTGCCTCTGGGAGTCGATTGACATGGAACAAAGTTTTTTGATATGGGTTTTTCCCAATATCCTCCCTCTGAAATTTTAGGCCCACCCGCTTAATAATCTAGGAGATTTTAAAGTTTTAATTTTCAGACCTGACAGTGCTTCTGGGTATGGCAGCCATTAATGGACCCCAAAATTGTAGGTCTGGTTTTCTCCTCCGTTTGTAAAGAAAAAAATCTGATTTCTGATTTTGTACTCCACATGTGCCTAAGAAAAACTACATGCAGACCTAATGCTCCAAAGTGTTGTGAAAAATATTATTTCACCATAATGTAGGCCTTGGAATCCTCTTTCTGGAGATTTTTTTCTCCTAACTCCATCCGGAGCTCCCATAATCTTGTTCTGAAGCCAAGCAATTGTTTTAGGCATGTGTACCGCCTAGGCTTGTGAACCCTATTTTTTACTTAGACTACTCCAAGTCTTGAAAACTTCCCCAAACCTTCCAAGATCACTTCCATGATTTTATAAGGTCTTCCATTGACCTCCATGTTGAATTTGGCCCTTATGTTCTCGTTCAGGGGTTGAATCCAGATCCTGGGAAGGCCGGAATAGCCCTTCCCAATACCGCCGAAAGATAACATCTTTTTAGAACTCCCTAAAATCACCTAGGGTAATGAATAGACTTACCTAAATCACCTAGGGAATGAGATTACATTATTTAGGAGGTCATTTGGACTGATTCGATATACCCGGGTGTCTTGGAATGATGGGACTTGAAAAAATTAACACCGTGGTATCGTTATCAAGCTTGAAATTGTCAATTTCCTGTTGCACATTTACATGACAACATGATGTTAGTTTCCACTTGCACCTCATTCCCCTACCATTTACTTGCCTATAAACCCAACCATTCCTCCACCCACACCATAAAACCACCAATACCGACCTTTATATATTTTTGAGTGTTCCTAAGATCCCCATATACCTCGTTATGCCCTCTGTCATCTCTACCTAACCTCAGCTCAAACCCAATAGCAAATCTTAGTGAATCTTATTAGCCCACCTCTACCAACACCGGTTACCCATAACCGTCGTTGGTTCTACCTAACCGTGATTGGTCATACCTCGACCGATGTTGGTCTCTATGTTTTCCAATACTATGTAAACCAACAACCACCCGCTTATCAAAAACAACCCAAACACCTCACCCAACCCTACTAAGACCTTATGTGACTTGCACGGACAGACCACCCGACTCAAGACCTTGACCCGCATAGTTTTAGTATTTAATTAGATCGACGCTGATAGTGATCTGAGGTACCCAAATCAGAATACCAGCACTAGATTCATTTATGTATGCATTTCAGTTATTTCATATTTGTTTTATAAAAACAGTGGATTGATAGCCTTGAGGAGTATCAAACTTCCCGAATCTAGCATACGCTTGGCATTCCACTATCATATATTGTTTAACTCTTCTTTGGTTATCTTGTTTTCTATTTTACGTAGTTCCTCTTGTGCAAAAGGAAGCTCTCATAGTTAGCATCGGATCGAGAAGTCAGAATGTGTGCATCAACCTCCAAACCAATAAAACAGGTATTCCTCCTTATCCCTTACCCTTACCTGTTTCATCCCATTAATGTAAAGGAAATGGTGAGACAATGATGACATAATGAGAGACACTTTTAAGAAAGGCACGTTGTCCATTACGAATGAGATCAGCAGATAGAATGGAAAGGGAAAGATAGTCTACAAATTTCTTATACCAAAGGTCATGTGGGTCACTTAGAATAGCTTTCGATGGAGTAGACCTCGCGAGGGAAATAAGAAGGTGATTGCAACCTTTGTATTATGACAAATATTTTAGATTCGGTAAGAGAAGCGGGTATCTAAGAAGCCAAGAAGGCCATTATATCTACAAACTTATTGGTAGAACATGGGGTGGTTTCAAGTTGGTAATGGTCAAATGTAATGATGTGATGTTTATAGTTTTGAAGTATCTCATTACGAAATTGGTATATACCATTGACTTGGTTTATGACCAACTGGGAATCACCAAAGACATTTATGGACTTAACATCTAAGGCATAAGCAGTCTAGAGGCCCAATACGAGTGCTTCGTATTCAGAAATATTTTTTATATAATCATAATCAAGTTTGAAAGACAAAGGCATAGGTTCACCATCAAGAGGAATGAGGATGACACTAGCCCCACCTTCACGTTGATACTTGGATCCATCAAAGAAGAGCATCATTTGGTAAGTGGGTTCATCTAAGGAGAGGGTAGTTATGGATTTGTCTGGGAAATCGAAGTTAGAGAGTTGATTACCAAAAAGAGGCACGTCCTATTTGGTCGATGATAGCTTGTCTGTGATGGAATTTTGATGAATGAATTTGAGCTCAAGGTCGGTAAGAAGCATAAGCCAATGTGTGGCATGTTGATGTTGATAGGGTTTGGCATACATATAGTGTAAGGGGTCAGTATTAGTAATAACAAAGGTTTTGTGGTTGAGTAGGTAATGGTGGAGTTTGGTGGTGATGAAAACTAAGGCTAAGTAGAGTTTTTTGGTGTGGGTATATCTAGTTTTGTAGTCTAGAAGGGTACGGCTTATGTAATAAACCGCTTTCTCTTTGTGCTACTTGTCGCGATGAGCAAGCATGGCACCTAAAGAATGGTCAATGATGGAAATATAATATATAGGTAAAAGGGTTGGTCATCCATAGGAGGAATGAGCACTTTGGTGGTTGAAGGAGGTATTTTTTAAGGCTTCAAAAGCTTTAAGGTATTCATCATTCCATTTGAATCAAATGTCTTTCTTGAGAAGGTGATGAAATGGTTGATAAATGATCGAAAGTCAGTAAGATAAAACAATGAATGGATTGTAACTTACCTTATAGGCTTCAAAGTTTACGGAGATTAGTAGGTGGAGGCATTTCCATAATAGCCTTGACTTTAGTAGGATTGACTTCTATGCCATGCAAAGAAATGATGAAACCAAGGAGTTTTCCTAAAAGTACCACAAATACGCACTTATTTGGTTGAAGACGAACACAATACTTGATGAGGTGGTCAAATATGACCTTAAGGATGGTCAGTGTTCGGTTCGATGTTTGGATTTGGAAAGAATATCATCTATGTAATCTTCCAATATGTGATGCATGATGTCATGGAAGATGTAAGTCATGGCTCATTGGTATGTAGCGTCAACATTTTTATGGCCAAATGGCATTACTCGATAATCGAAGGTCCCCTAAGGGGTGATGAAGGTAATCTTGTGTTGATATTTTAGAGCCGAATATTTGATTGTAACCTAAGAAACTACCCATGAGCGATAGCATTTCATGGTTGGCAAGACATCAACTAGTTGGTCAATTCCTGGTAGGGGGAGTCATCTTTGGGACAAGCTAGGTTCAAGTCATGAAAGTCCATGTAAATACGGAGTCCCTCTATCACCTTTGTGATAGGAATGATGTTATAAATCCATTGGGGATAGTCAATGGGTAGGATGAAGGAAACTGAGAGAAGACGTTGAAGCTCATCTTTGACCAAAAGGGTAAAGTGAGCATTCATTTTCCACAGCTTTTATTTGATGGGTTTGGCATCAAGAATCATTATGCTATTGTGTACCATTATTTTTGGGTCAATACTGGGCATATCGGCATAGGACCAAGAAAAGCATTGCTATGGTCTCGAAGGAAAGAGGTAAAAGCTTCTTGTTTAGTAGCATCTAAAGATTGGCCTATCTTTAGAATGTGCGGGTCATCCTGAGTGTTAATGTTGATTTCAATGGTCAATTCATTCAACATGGTTTACATCTTAGAAGGTAACAACCGGTGAATATAAGAATCTTCTGCACCCAGGTAGGTGAGGATGGACTCATCATCCTGACATTGAACGATATTAATAGAATGTGTATCATCATCGATCATGTTAGGATACATGAATGGGAGAGAAGAGAGAGCCTCGCCATCGCGTTGATAGGTCAGAGGTCTTAGATAAATTGTGTTTATGAAAAAACAATTTAAGAGGAAAAGATTCTCAATCTATGGACTCCATAGGTGAAGATGGTGGCGTGGATGAATGAGGTGGTGAATGTTTTTCTTCCTTAATGAGGTCTACATGATCCTTCTTGGGAGGTGGTGTGTTAAAGCCAATGCCACTACGGTCATTGTGTTTATGAGTGGTACAGGAGATAACAGTGTGTGGCATCCCCTGTTCGTAAAAATTGAAGCCAAATCCTTTCCATGTGCAATGGTGAAGGAAAGTGTGAGTGAAGTGGTGATTAGTAAGGGAGTGTAAGTCAGATGAAAATGGTTGTGTTTGGGATGGAGGTTCAGGTGAATAAGTGGCAATATCAAGTCCCCCATATGTTATATTAGTGCGAAGGTGGGGAGGACCATAAGGAAAAACCTCGCCTACATGGTAGTCATAACTAGGGTGCTGACGTAGGTTTCCATACTCTTGTGGAGTGAGGAACATGTCGATGTTGTATAGGCGGTACTCCCCCAGAGTGAGGCATTGAAAAACACCCTCTAAGGGGTTAGTAGTTGATATGTGGGTAGTAGGGATAAATGACTCGCTAGATGATGGGGAAGTAGGTGAGTCAGTGGTAGAGGCTACGACGCAGGTAGGGATAGCAGGGTTAGATGTGTGAGAGGTGGTGGCAGTCTTGGTGGAGGGGCTTGTGGATGAAGGTGAAGTGGGGGTAATGGAAAATGCCTTGACCGTGTACAAGTACATAATTGGGCTGGTATAGCATGTTACAAGTCTTGAAAGATGATGGATCGGTTGGAATGGTGTACCTATGTCCTTCATATTCAAATTTGAGGCAGCAGTGTAAAGTCGAAGGGACACAACCCATGGCGCGGATCCAAGGTCATTCGAGCAAAAAGTTATACTAGAACTCTCTAGGACATAGAAGAGTTCTCGGGATAGTGTGGGGACCTATGCAGACATGGAGAATGATGGTACCCAGGGTAGAGGTCATGGCATCATTAAAGGACCACAACATAACTAGGTTACCATGCATGCAATTGGCAGGTATGCACATTTGGTTGTACACATGGGAGGAGATGATGTTAATACTAGCACCACCATCGATCATAATGCGTCGTATGCATATATTATCGATATGGATGGAGATGAAAAGAGTGGGATTGGGGTCCTTAGACTGGAAGGGAGTGATCTCTTCATCCAAAAAGTTGAGGGTGGCTACTTGGCAAGTAGGTGGAGGTGTAGAGGAAGGTGACAACTTAGTGAGAGAAGCTACATGATGAGGGGTAATGATGGAGGATACGGGTGTGGAGTAATTTGGTAAAACCTTAATAAATTAAAGGACCTCCATAAGGGCTTGACGATGTGACTCAAAGGTTTGGATGAGGTCATATAAAGACATTTTGAGGGAGGATTGATGCAATTGTCTTAACATTGCGCAATGTGTGACCCCATCGGAAATAGGATATGTAGGACCTCGAATGGTGACTTTGGGTGTGGGTGTTGATAGTATTTTGGGTAAAGGGTTGGTTGATGAGCTATCCACCTTGCCTTTTCCTTTTCATTTCGAGCATGAGTAGCAACTTGAACCATGTTAATGAGGGGAGGTGGATGGAGAAGGTGTGTCATGAAAAGTATAATGCCATGAGGGGGAAAATCCTAGCGGTGGATAAGAGCCTTACGAAATGAGTAGGGCGCAATGACATTTGGTAGGTGGTTTGGCTAATTCCCTAATATGGACTATGTTGATATCAAATTTTAGAGGTGGGAAAAATGGTTACGTGGATGGAGATACTAGTTGTTGAGTAGGTAATGGAAGAAGATTTGGGGAGATTGGCGAAGGTGGAATGGGATCCTCATCCATAAGATCGTCATCGTCAAAATTGTGCTCAGGAGGACAAAGTTGGATAAAAATATTTTTCAAGGCCTTACAATTTTCAACATCATGTCTGGCACACAATGATAGACACAAATATTGGTCTCATCAAACCCTTTTGGTTTGGGTTTAAGAAGATCATAAGGTCAAAGCGGTGGTAATGTGATTATGGAAGTCTCTAATAGATTGGTTAAAATATTAGTGTAGGACCCTACTAATGATTGAAATGGGAGGTGAGTGTGGGTTTGGGTACAAGTGTGACCGATTGTGAAGGAAGAGGCTTTAAAGGAGGGGGAATGGGTTGGTCCACTAGTTTGGTATGTGGAGTGGTCTTAGGTCTTGCAGGCATCTGTTTAGGTAAAGGTGGGGTAGAAGAGTTGGTGATGGAAGGTTTGGTTAGTTTGAATACCTTATTGGAGGGTAGCAGATTCTTGGCTTTAGGTTGTACTTTTTTGGTAATGGTGATGCGGGAGTACGGGATGTAGAAGTAAAAGTGAATGGTGGAAGAGGATGGGTTACCCACCGAGGAAACCGAGATGCAATGGAGGTTGTTGGTAGAGGTTGGTTAGAAGGTGTGAGTGGAAGAGAAGAGAGTGTCATGGGTAGTGAAGAAGTTATGGAAGGTAGTGGTGGTATGGGTGGTAAGAAGGTCACAAGTGACGGCGGGGGTTGTGTGGATCACTTGGGTATATTAGAGGGTCGTGATGAGGAGGTGAGATGTTGTGTTCTTGGTTTACCGGTGGAAGAAGGTTGTTTGGCTAGGGTTGAGGGGTGAGGTCCTAGGATGGATGAAAGGGGTGAAGGTGACAACGGTGTGGTAGGTGAGGTTGGTGTATGAGGCCTAGAAGGTTGGGTCTTCCTTTTAGGGGCAAAAAGAAGTTTAGTGTTGGTTTGGGAAGATGTGACTAAATCTAATTTGATGAGTGGATGAGTAAGGTTTGATGTCGGCATGACCCCTAAGGTAGTGATGGGTTTACGTAAGGGAGATGATATACGCGTGGGCAACTGTTTGGGTATAGATGTGTGTTGGGTTGTGGGCAATGACATAGAAGGTGTTCCACTAGTCATGGTTGTGTTTGGTTTGACCACTTGAAACACTTTTGGATAGATTGTGCAGGTGTCGGTGAGTAACAGTTGTATTTGGGTTGAAGTAGGAAGTAGAAGACTTCCCCAAAGTAAGGCTCTATCCACATAATCTAGGCGATCAACCAAGCATGAAAATGGTACTGCTGTAAGTGGGTCTAATGTGGATAGAGTAGCAATCTTCGTAAAATGGGTTTGAGAAACAAGAAAATTACTAGCTTCGGACTCGTGGGCAAGAGAGTCGAAAGCATATCAGCAAGATCTTGGAAGTTCAATGGAGAATGGTCATCTAAAGGAAATGGGGTTTCTAAAGGATCCTCTATGGGTAGAAGAGATGATGGGCTAGACAAGGTGGACTCTTGTTATGATGGTATAGGGAGTGGACATGTGTCCCCTATGAGTAGGAGAGGTCCTACTGATGACTACTTGTTAATTTGAGGGGCCAGAGGTGTAGTGATAATTATGGGCTCTTTCACGGGTGAAGGAGAAAAAGAAGGGGGTTCCTCTGTGGGTGGAGGAGTAGATGAAATAGGTTCCTATGTAGGTAGGGGAGCTCGGGCTAATATTTCATCTATGGAAGGAACAGGGGAAATTGCAAAGCAACTGATATGTCGTGAAAATAGCATGGACCTCCTGACATTGCTATCATTGGTTGAAGTGTCACCAGTTTGGTTGGAAGATGGGGCATGATTAGGGAATGGTTTTTAAAGATATGTAAGTTTTGGTTAGCGGGTGCATTTGGGTTATCCAAGACTAGATCTCTTTTGTCTAACATTTCTTGGAAGATATTCTTAAAGGTGATGTAGTTACTATCGCTATGACCTTTTACACGATGATAGTTGCAAAAGTCATGTTCTTTATACCATGTAGGCGTGGGGTGATCAAGATCAAAACTAGTGTGTGGTTTTATAGGTGGAAGGGTAATGGCACCAACCTTTGTTGATCGAAGAATACTTGACAAAAATCACACAAGGAGTCTGCATGGGGTATAAGGCCGAGGATTGTAGGTGCGAAGGACAGAAGGACCCGCAAAACGAAGCCAAGTTCAAATTTTAGGACTTATCCAATTTTGGGTATGAAGATCTATTTTTGGAAGATGGCGTGTGGAACACATCAACGATGCAGAGAAGTGTGTGCCAAGCATTGTCTATATCCTCAAGCGTCTATGCATGGAGACAAGCTAAGAAAGAATGAGCTACAAGTGCGTCTATATCCTTCATCATGTTATCATCATGTTACAACAACCCTAAATAGGGACCTAGTACCTTTGTACACTTCGGGTGAGTGCTCAGTCTAGGATGAGTGATGTGCCAGCGTGACTAGGGTGTTATCTTGTAAATTCTAGGCTGCATCATTAGTTCTGTTGTCGGGACCTCTTTTTTAGTTGATTTCAGGACGGTTCACAATGAAGACGTACCAGTTAACTCTAGCAAGTATTGAGGAATGGATACACGATCTGGAGGAAGAATATTCACAACGGTTCAGTAGTGGATCTAAGTTTAACACATGCACTTGGGTAGAAGCAGAACCTATACGACAGCTTATGTGAGAGATTTTTCACTATCTTTCCAATAGAACTTTACAAGTGTCTTATGGCTTATGCATCTCAGCAGAATTAGAGATATCGCGCACTTGTTTGGACACAGGAAGAATTTTAGCAACTTTATGATGCTGATCTAATTTGGACTCACACGGTGGATATGTGGTTTCATGGTGTTCTAAACATTTATATTCTAGAATATTCAATTTTGACACCCTCTTGCCCGAGAGGTCATTGAATTTCATTTTTGAGGTATCCAAGAGGAACGTATTTGCACGGTATTCCACGGACCTCTTTTCATTGTTTTCAAGATGTTTCATGATGAAGATGTACGATTAACTCTATCAAGTATTGAGGAATGGATACATGATCGAGAGGAAGAATATGCACGGTGGTTCAACAATGGATTTGAGTTTAATGCACGCACTTGGGTAGAACAAAATCAGTATAACAACTTATATGAGATATTTTTTGCTATCTTTCTAGTAGAATTATACGAGTGGCTTACTGCTTATGCATCTCAGTGGAATTAGAGGTTTACACACTTGTCTGGACACAGGAATAATTTCATGCCCTTTATGATGCTAATCTGATCTGGACTCATGTAGTGGATACGTGGTTTTATGGTGTTATCAATAGTTATATTCGGAATATTCAACTTTAAACGTACTCTTGCCCGAGAGATAGTGAATTCCAGCTTTTGAGGTATCCAAGAGGAACATATTTGCAAGGTATTCCACGCGATCAATATCTTGGAAGTAACTTTGAACTCTGGAAAGTAAATCGATGGCTAACTAAAATTCACCACGCGTGAAGACAGCAGAACAGTTTGGTATTAATATGGCAGATCTAGCGGTGGAAAAGCAGAGAGGAAAGGTGGCTTAAGTATAATGAGATGCACGAGAGGGAAATAGAGAAGCAACGTTCCATTACAGAAAGTATGGTGTTGAGGAGAGAGATGGCTCGTGAAGGATTTACAACTCATGTAGAAGACGTGGAGCCAGAGCATTAGGAACTCCCCCATCTTGGAAAGCATGATAGAGATCCCTTCTCGGCCTCACATGGAAGTACGCTAGCAGAGACTACTTGGGCCATAGGTGCACATCTTAATCCACCTGGTGACCTAGCCTTTGTGCTTGGTTTTTTAGTATCTAGTATGACAATTAATTAGCAAGATAACTTGGGAAGTAGGAGATCAGGAGTAAGCCACGGATCAATTACATCAATGGCAGGACAGACATCTTCAATATTATATCGAGGAGAATTCTTGGGCACGTCATCCACATAGAATGTGAGCACACAAAATGTTGGATTCACCTCTCGGAAGTGGAGCTACCTCACACGACTATAAGGGTTCAGTATAGTATTATTGTCGGAGCACATGGGAGTACATCTACGAGTCCTACTCCAACCACGGTGGAGGATCGGGAGGTATAGGTGGTTCTAGTTACGGTGGATCTATTGGTTTTGGAGGTAGAGGGAACACATGGGGTTCTAGATCGGGTGGTCAAGGTCTCACAACAACCACATAATATCTATATGGAGATGTCTCTTCATCTCCCGCAATATAGAGGTATAGAGGATTACGTCGAACATGTGCATATGTGTGAAATCTTGTGACGTGTTAAAGGGATCATAGATCTTGAGTGAAAGGAAAGTAAATTCTCCACTACATTACAGGGGTGCACACACAGCTGGTATAGGAAGTTTTACCCTGATCAAATTTGCATGGATTATGCAAAGCACTAAGGGATGATTTCTTGAAAGAGTTTCATATCCTTGAGTTTGAGCAGAAGAGTATAAGTGCACTCAAGGATAACAAGAAAGGCACTACTGAGAGTATATGTGAGTATGATTCTCATTTTAAGACACTTCTATCTAAGCTATCTTATGATATTCACACTAGCCAACATGCACAATGGTTCGTTGGAGGATTTATTACACCTTTTAGAAGGGCACTATCACATAAGACATAAACTAATCCACGTGAAGCACTAGAAGTAGCTTTACGTGCTTTGAAAAGCGGTTGGGAGCATTAACACTGGCATTAGTCCATTACTAGAGGCATAGATTGTAGCTATGACAAAGTAGTTAGAGAAGCTATCAGAAAATTTAGCCCATGAAACATGCTCAGGAATTTGATGTACAGATTGTGAAGTGGAAGGTCACACCAAGGATAGTTTCCCTCACGATCTGTATGCTCATTACTTGTTGGGTGAGAGATTTTCCATTTGAATCATGATGCTAGTCACTATCCTTTGTTATAGTGTGTGATAAGGGAGAATATATCTTGATTTTGCAAGATTTGTAGGTCCATGACCCATGACACGAGGATTTTCAATTGATTGGTCGATCCGGGATGCTATAGACATTGGAGTATGACAGACAAGCATAACAGAGATAATTCCAAGGGTAGGAATGAGCACCGAGGATCGGGATCATAATCAAACACGCTATGACAAGAATGACAATCATTTTGAAGGAGTTCGTGGAAGGTAACGTGGATATCATGGTGGATATGGAGGATGAGGCCATGGTGTAGGAAGAGGTGAGTTACCTCGTTGAACATGTTATACGTGTCGATCTCCTAACCACTATAGGCACGAATGTCCTCATAATATTACATCTACTTTCTGTGGAAAGAACCATAGCTATGAAGAGTACCTAGATTTATATGAGCGTTTGAGTAAGTAGCATAAGTAAGAAAATAAAGGTGTCGGGATGGTTAGAGTCTAGTGCGTGGTAGAAGATCAGTGGATGCCCAAGATTGCAAAAGGACTTGAGGCATTGACAGTGAAGATCACTACACGTGTTGAAGCTTTGCACACAAGAGAGGCATTACACCAGAAGCCTATGATCACCAAGGAGGAGGTTTTGCATGCAAGATACCCGAGATCCTGCTCATCGAAGGAAGTTTACCGAGGATACCATGATAGTGCTAAGGAATCTTTAGGGTGAGATATAGTAGGTATACAAGGAATTTTACTAGGATACCAAACTAATATCGATGATCTGTAGGAGGTATGCAAGATGTTGTGCCAAGAGAACATTATTCCACTATTGGGAAGTTGGTTGAAAGGGAACACTCCACACCAAAGTCTTGAGACCGGATGACATATTCTCGCATGAAAATCTTCCCGTGATAGCATTGATTATGACAAGGAAATTACTTTGAATGTTGTTGTGGATGGGTGGCTTTTGAGCAACATATTGATTGATACAGGTGTGAAGTAAATGTGTTGACATTAGATGCTTGGGTACAAATGGGGAGGCCTCCATTACAGCCATCATCTAATGTGTTGTTCATGGTGAACTGAACTAAGGCCACCCCCATAAGAGTGTTGAAGGATGCATCTATAACTATACAAGGGGCCAAGTTCACTGGGGATTTTGAGGTATTAGCACTTGCAGAAGCAGACAATTTTCCAACTTTACTTGGATGCCCTTGGTGTTATGTAAATAATGCTGACTTGAGATTCAATAAGGGATATATCAAATTTGAAAACAAGGAGGAGAGGGTTGTGATACCATTGACAGATGGAAATCCACACCCTATGTTGAGCCTCTTAGTGAGGAGGACTTAAATAGAGTCTATGTACACGCTATTCAGGACCCAAAGGTCAATGAGCCATCAAAAGAAGGCATTTTACAGTGGGAGGATTCTCATTCTATTAGTGACACTACGAGTATTGCTTATGACAATTGGGCTCATGGTACATATGAATTAGTCAAGTGCAAGGTGAAAAGTGTGGTTGTGCACACGAATAGATTTCATTCAATGCGACAGATAGGACGTACAGTACCATGGTATATAGGGACAGAAGCTCTACATGCCTTTCTGAAGGCAATGGAAATGCATTCGGTAGATCCATTCAAAGAGAGAGAGTTGCTAGTATATACACATGCGGGATAGCGGTGCAGGCAATGGTGGGCACTCCACAGGGATAATCTTATAAACTAGGAAGAGATTGGAATAGCTTTGTCTACCAGGTTTATAAGGAATAATGCACCTATGCCAATCTGTGCTTATCATGGTGAATGACTTGTTCAACATCACATTCAGCAGTGTGAGAGACTCTGACAATAGGATAGGAAGCATTACCACCTTCACTCTGGGTGCATAAATTATATTCCACACTCCAAGGATGTGCACGCACTTGGTATGTATATGCAGAACTACATAGAGAAACTGGGAATTGGAAAAATTTGACTGCAAGTATGATTCAGACATTTGATTATTTCTTGACTCAACCTCCGGTAGTAGAGGCATTAAAATTTTTCAATCACTTAACTATGGGAGATAGTGCAAGAATAGAATAAAATATTCAGGAATTATTTAGTGAGACAGAGTTCGAGCATGTTTTGAAAAGGAAGAAGAAATAGACTCCAAACTACTTGAGCACACTTTCCTTGAGAGAGAAAAAGGAAAGATGGTTTACATCGTGGATGACAAGGAAGTTGAAAACTTGGATATTGAGCATTCACATGGGGTGCACGAGGTCTTGGAAAATGCATACAAGGACATGCACACCTACCATGAACCTATGAAGATAAAGAAGGTGAATATAGGTTCGGAGGCTGAGCCTAAGGAGGCCATAATTGGAGATTATTGGTTAGACTCGGAGGTAGAAAAGATCATTGAATTACTCAAAGATTATCAGGACTTATTCCCTAGAGGATATCATGAACTTAAAGGCATACATGAATCACTTGGGGAAATGAAGATCAAACTTAAGGATGGTGCATGGCCAGTTAGAAAGAGACCCTACAGGATGAATCCTAATTTGCACAAAAAGGTAAAGGAAGAAATTGATAAAATGTTGAAATCCAGAATTATCAAGCCCCTTGATGAGTTAGAATGGGTTAGCCCAATGGTGATCAGTATCAAGAAGGATGGGTGGATTAGGATATGTGTGGACTACATGGAGCTGAATGTTGCATGCGTCACAGATCCATTCCCTATGCCTTTCACTAAGGAAATACTAGAAGGAGTTGCAGGGCATAAAATATATTCTTTCACAGATGGATTTTCTAGGTATCATCAAGTTCGAGATAGCTCAGGAGGATCAAGAAAAGACAACATTTACAACTGAATGGGGTAGTTTCACCTATATTGTAATGCCTTTTGGATTGAAGAACACGCCTACTGTATTTTTGTGAATAGTTGTTCAGGCATTCAAAGATTTTATTCACAACTTCTTACAAGTTTACCTAGATGACTGGATAGTATATGGGCTTATGAAAGACCATTGTGACAATCTGCGCTTAATGTTTGAACGATGCAGACAATTGAGTATCTCTTTGAATATAAAGAAGTGCATATTTGTTACGCCATTTGGGATACTGTTAGGACATATCATCTACAAGGAAGGTTTGCTAGTTGATCCAGCCAAGGTTGCAGTCATTTTAGGCCTGGAAGCACCTACTAGTCAAAGTGAGGTGCGCGGATTTTTAGGTCATACGGGTATTACAGAAAGTTTATAAAAGGGTATGCCAGAATTGTAGCACCCTTGGAAGAACTACTGAAGGGGAAAGGTACATTTTATTGGGGAGAACCGTAGTAGCGCATTTGAAATATTAAAAGAGAGACTTACTACCATGCCCATTCTGCGCTTTCCATCATGGGATAAACCATTTCATGTACATGTGGATGCTTCTGGTATGGCCATTGGCATTGTGTTAGCTCAACTTGGTGAAGGTATTATTGATCATCCAATTTGTTTTGCTAGTAGGAAGTTGACTCTTGCTGAATGGAATTATACAACTATAGAGCGCGAAGCTTTGTTAATGATTTATGCATTGTACAAATTTTGACAGTACCTATTAGCAACACCATTTTTGTTTTATACAAATCACATGGCATTGAAGTACTTGGTAAATAATCTAGTCTTACAGGGGCACATATGCAGATGGGTGCTCCTATTTCAAGAATTTGACTTCATAGTTGTGGTGAAACCAGGGAAAAGAAACTCTAGACTAGACCATTTATCTAGAATCAATACGAGAGAGGAGGCACAGACGATTGAAGAAACAATGTCGGATGCATAGTTATATAGGTTGCAACAAGCACCCACGGAACTAGAAGACATTGTTGTCTTTCTACACATAGGTATGGCACCATAAGGGATGAAATCATTAGAAAAGAAGCAGCTTGCTATATGCGTTGCACCATTTATGTTGATCAGTGGTGACCTTTATAAGTTAGGTAGAGATGAAGTATTACGTCATTGTGTGTTAGATCATGAGCACAAGGATATCATGGAAGAAGCTCATGGTGGTATTGCAGGAGGTCATTATTCAGGTTATGCGACTACCCGAAGATCTTAATTGTTGGATTATGGTGGGAGACACTATATAAATATTGTAAAGACTATTGCAAGGCGTGTGATCATTGTTAGCACCTAGGAAAACTAGGGAAAAGAGATGAGATGCCTTTGAGACCAATTACTAGTGTTGAACCATTTGAGAAATGGGCCATTGATTTTGTAGGACCTATTTCGCCAGCCGCACATAGGATTGGATCGTGCTATATCATTACTTGCATAGATTATCTCACACAATGGGCAAAAGGAGTACCTACCAAAGACTGTACGGCAGCTACAACAGCTAGGTTTCTATGGGAGAATGTTCTTACA
The DNA here is from genome assembly GCA_018340775.1 of Taxus wallichiana var. yunnanensis. Lineage (NCBI taxonomy): Eukaryota > Viridiplantae > Streptophyta > Pinopsida > Cupressales > Taxaceae > Taxus > Taxus wallichiana. The sequence goes on along the minus strand of CM031235.1, from coordinate 73,511,834 downwards.
CGATATGGATGTCCTCTAAGCTTGACAAGTGATAGAGGTACACACTTTTTGAATGAGACCATCAGGATCCTATTGGATGAGTTTATGGTTACACACCACAAAACTACACCTTACCATCCTCAGGAAAATGGAACTGCTGAGGCTTTCAACAAAATTTTGGGCCAGACTTTGACAAAAATATGTGATGTTGGAAGAAAGGATTGGGATGACAAGGTATCAGCTGTGCTTTGGGCATATAGAACAACTTACAAGAGATTGAACAAAGCCACAATGTTTCAATTGGTGTTTTGTGTGGAAGTTGTTATTCCTATCAAATTTATGTTACCTTCTTTGCACATTGCATGCGCTGGAGGTCTAGCTGATGAACAGGCTTTAGAAGAATGGATTGAAAAGATGATTCAACTAGATGAGCATCGAGCCATAGCATGATGGAGTCAAAAGCAAGAAAAAGCTAGGCAGAAAGCATGGCATGACAAAAACATAAGAGATAAAAAGTTTGAGATTGGACAAATGGTTCTTCTTTATGACTCAAAGTTCTTGCACCATCTAAGCAAGCTCAAAGTACACTGGTTGGGGCCATATGTTATAACCTCTATACTTGACTCAGGTGCATGCCAATTAGAAGCACTTGATGGAACACGGCTACCCAGTTACTTTAACGAGAGTAGGCTGAATCCCTACTATAAATAAGTCTTCTTGGTGTTTGTAATAAGGTAGTGTTGCCATTTAGTCTAGGTTTTCAATTCCATCTTTCCTTAATGTATTTCCTTTATTATCGCTATGATTTGTCAATTTAGTTGTTATTTATGTAATAAGTGTACTTGTGTGCATAGAGCTAATTACTTGTATAAAGTTTTTTTATGCACAGAGGACTGCACATACCTTCGGTATGGGTGGTTGTTCTTATCTAAGAAAAGTATTGAGGGACTTGAAAGGTGAAAGAAATATCTTTTACACATGTGTGTGCTTTAAAGGGGATTTCTTCTCAAAAGGTGACCAAGGATGAAGATGGATGAAGGAATAGTATAACACGAGGTAAGCGGAGGCCATGATAGCTACCAAGAGAAGGTGCAGTGATGAGGTACTCGAGTGTAAGAGCGCGATCAAGAGAAGTCTGTGACTAGAAGGTAGGAAGGTGTCTTTAGAAGGTTATAGGCTGGGCGCGGAGATGTACCACGTGGAATGAATAGATTTGTTCCATGAATGAAGGGATATTATGTAGGTGAGAGTAATAAATGCATCAAAATTTGAAAAAATTATATAAGGAAGGGATGTGGATTCATTTTTACCGTTGTAACTAAGAATATTTAAGAGAAGAGCCAAGTGTGAAGAGTCGAGTGATCGATTTAAGGTGCGAAGGGTGTGAAATCAAGCATGACAACCAGATCTATGCTTTAAGAAGCTTGTGTCTCCAGGTGGTGAAGGGTTTGAGTGAAGCAAAAAGATAAGAAAGAGTTGGGTTACAAGGTTTTCACTTAGGGAAGAGTTGGATTGAGCTAGGGTTTGATTCACACAGCCATTACAGGGGTGAAGAGGAGACATTGGCAAGGTAAAAATGGCACTAAAGAAGGCATCTCATGCAATGAAGAAAAGAAAAGAAGAAGGTGGTTGTTGAGGAGGCGGAGATTACACCCGAAAGTCATTTTTCATAGATGCAATACCCAGAAGGGGTTATTGTTGGCCAAGAATGGGATTCACCCATTATAAAAAGTAAGGTGAGTGAATATAATCATAGGACGTCAGAGAATAAAAAGGAGCTCGACTCCTTACTCATGGTTAGAACTAACAAATGCACTTTAGATGACATGCTAGTATATGATGATGTGGGTGAAAATTTCTTGAAGAAAATTAGGGTATATCAATTGTATGAGCTGCCATACTTCAGAAATATGAGCCCTTATATCGGTGGCTCATGAGCAGGGTTCATGAAGACTGCTTCTACTTTGTTGAACACGAGCTAGAATTTCATCTCGCACTTGTTTCATCAAAGGATGGCAGTCCGAAGGCCACAGGAGAAGATATAAAAAGTGACCTCATAGACAAAGCCACAATTTTGAAGACCAAACAAGAGTTGGGATACCTGAAGGGTCCACGCAGAATGGACATCAAAAAATTCAAGAATTGTCTAGTTGTACAGGCTGCAACACACTTGGTTACCAAGTTGAATGATCATGAACGGTGGTCGCAGGTAAACACCTATGGTTGCATATGGCACATAATATGTCAAAAGGGACAGTATACAACATTGTTGGCTATGTTGTAGAGAAAATAGTCGAGGAAGCATGCACAAGAGGGAAGATCAGCTTTGGGGCTGTTCTCCTATCACTATTTTTCATGGAAACCAAATTACAGATGACCAAAAGATAAAATATGGGAATATCCCACGGAGAACAAGTCCCTAGCTGAAAGATTCAGTAAATATCTATGCAAGGGGACTATGATAGATGAGGTGAAACAAAGGGTGGATAAGTGGTATGATAGGCTCCACGTGGCATTTGGAGAAGAATGACACATACCAAAGGACCTACCAGCAGTGGTAGGAAAGCAAGTTTAGTTTTTTTATGTACCAGCATTTCTGCATCGTGCACTTTCCAATGAAGGATGGAACTTGGAGCCCTTGGTGTAAGTTACCTTATGCCTTCACTACAAGGTATTTTCAGGAGTCTGTTCATAGGTTTACCAACACACGTAGATTAAACTTCAATGTAGACAAGGTAGACTGCAACTACCATACACTCGGAAGAAGTATGTATACCCTGGCAGGAGCACCTACACAGAGAGAATCATTTCTGAAGTGTTGAACATCAAGCCAATAAGTTTGGCTATAGTAGATTTGGGGGTAGCGTTGGTGTATCTCCAGTTGAAGCCGAAGATGGAGAACAAAAAATATGTGGAAGGTGAGTTTGCACTTCTAGCACCACCAAAAGGGAAGCACACAATGGAGAATATCCCAGCACCTAAGCCCTTAGAGAAAATCGAAGTGCAGGATGAGGAGGAAGAGCGTGAAGATAGTGGCAGCTTGGAGCATAGGGGTAGGAAACATCCTACAAGTCAGAGAGAAGTTGAGCGTGTTGTTACACCACCTCAGCCATAAGAGGGGGAGGAAGAGGACTTGAATGTGGTCTAAGGGGAGCATAGGTTTAAAAGGGTATTTAGGAGAATAAGGACCCAAGGTGTTACCCCAACCTCTGTGCGTAGATCACCCCAACTCTCCCCATAGAAGGAAGCGACCGCATCAAAAAGGAGGAAGTTGAAGTTGAGCGAGGAGGTGGAAGAGTCTAAGGAGAGTGTGCCTACATCCCCTACACCCCCAGAGAGCACAGAAGAAAGGGTGAGGCATCAAAGGAGGAGGATGAAGAAGAGAGAAGACTAGAGGAAATAGCTACAGGAGAAACACAGACATGGAGATATAAGCTCCAAATTTGGAAGGTAGATTTCCTAAGTAGCAGAGGTCTAAAGGGTGAGTGGAGAGCACATTCCACCAGCCATGGGGTATGCAGAGGACATAGGAAAGATTGTCCACGCCCGCTTTTAGAGCATAATAGCGCAGAAGGATCTATTTGGTTGGGATTTGATGGATGAAGATATGGTGATCATGTGAAGATGAAAGTAACTATCTTGGTCCATGCACACCCACATGGATGAGCCTTATTTCAATGTATGCAAAGAGTCATGTGTGTCAAGGTGATTGAAGAAGGAACCCAGATAGACACATGACAAGAAATCCTACCGTCATGTCAAATGATTAGGTTAGTGCTGTGGTGAAAGTTTTAGCAGAGGTTGCCAGAAGAAACATGGATAAATCTGCCACAATCAAGGCATTGCGTGAAGAGCTGAAGATGAAGGATGCGGTGATAGCATGCATAACTCAGGAAAGGGACTTCACTCAAAATAAGAATGAAGTATTCATAAACGTCGCAGAGGATATTGGGGACAATGTAATCAGAGCTAGGCCACACTTGGAGCCCAAGGTACCACAAACATTTCCTTCAACGATACACTATGTGGGGAAGTTGGTGGACTTGGTGCTAGAAGATGAAACTCTGCGTGTGCAAGCACCGAAATAAAAGAATGAGATGCCGAATGAGAGAAGGCCTCGGTGATGAGAAAAATCGCATCATATGAAGGGTTATTGCAGGCATTACAAGAAGTCTTGAAGAAGGCGGATCAAGCTTTAAATATATGCACAGCTCTAGAGGCACTCATCAACATTAAGACCTTGGAAGAGACCAATGAGGTCTAGAAGGCCATGAAAGATGAGACCTTGGGCCACACAGAGAGGCTGGAAATGGTTAAACAAAAACGCGAGGCCACAGGCGGCGTGACACAAGAGCTACGAAAAACTTAGTTGGAAGAGCTTGGCAAACTGATTACATAGAAGATGGACCTTTTGGAAGGAAGGATGACATCCATGTCTAGTGTTGTGTTGGTTCTGTAGAATGAGAAAGGGGAAATTATGCAAGATGAGTTGGAGTCCATAGTGTGGGACATCCCAAAGAAAGTGGAACAAGCACTCACTGAATGATAGGATTTGGAGGCTACAATAAAGGAAGAGTATCCAGAGCTGATACTGCAAACTGATACTGAGGAGGTTTCTTGAATAACCTCGTATAAATTCTTGATTTTTCAACATTCTTCATTCATATTCTTTCATTCAAAATTTGGAGATGACCATTTTCGGACGATAATGAGATTAGTGTGGGGTAATGTTGATCAAAGAATACTTGGCAAAAATCACACAAGGAGTCCGCGTAGGGTATAAGGCCGGGAAGGACCCATGCACGGAAGGACGGGTTTAGATTTTAGGACTTAGCCAATTTTGGGTATGAGGATCTATTTTTGGAAGATGGCATGCGGAACACATCAACAATGCAGAGAAGTGTGCGCTAAGCATTGTCTATATCCTCAAGTGTCTATGCATGGAGACAAGCTAAGAATAGAATGAACACTTTAGTTATCTGTAAGAGGGCTATAGATAACACACTTGCATGTGTGGCTATAATTGTAAACAACGTGTGGCTATTAATAGCATGTGACCTATTTCTAGAGTAGTTAAGTGGTGAAGGGAAAGTCCCCACCCTATATATATGATGATTAGGTGCATAGTAAAAGAGATATATGTATGTGTGTGGGGAAGAGATGGATAGATATGTATGTATGATTTTGAATATGTGTATCAGATCCATATGTGCTTAGATGAATTGATAGTACTGTAAGGAGCTTCTATACTTATTAATAGATGGAGGATATTAACTAAACCTAAGTGTCATTTTGTGTAATTGAGTAGTGCATGTTAGTGTTTAATCATGATTACTATTTAAGCTCGTTCTTTCATAGATATGTGGGTAGCATGCACTTTGTAGAATGATGGATTAGTTATGAGTCTTTATATATCTTCCTTCATCATGTTATCATCCTATTACAGCAACCCTAAAGAGGGACCTGGTACCTTTGCGTGCTTCGTGTGAGTGCTCAGTCTAGGTTGAGTGATGTGCAGCATGACTAGGGTGTTATCTTAAAAATTCTAGGTTGCATCAACCTTAATAAGATTTTCCAAAATAGAAGAATAAGGTTCCCCTATTGGGGTATACTTTCATTGTTCTCATCTAAACTGGAAAGCTTGGATGGGAGAGAGATTAGAAGAAGGTTTGGCTTGGTTTGATGGGTGAGAAGGTCCAGCCTTGAGAACCACAGCATTAGCAGATCCTTTGGGTTTGGAATAGTTGTTCTAGGGTTTTGAAGATGAATAATCATCATTTGATTTGAACACGGTGTTCTTGTTACGTAGTTGAATCTTCTTCTCTTTGATAGCATGAATCTCAATTTTCGAGCCATAGTGAATGCCTCGTCAAAGGTGCGGAAAGTCTCGCACCTACGAGAGTTGGTGAAATGTTTCTAGTACAAGCCCGAGTAAACAGACTTTATGATCTTAGTTTGAGGTATTTGAAATGTGAGATGGTTAATTAGGCTACGCCAACGAGTGACAAAGTCGGTGATAGAATCATCGTCTACTTTCGTGTGGAGTAAAGATCACCATGGTGACCTTCTTAATAATGTTGATTGAGAAGTGGTCTAAGAAGGCTTAGGCTACTTGATTTAACGAGTAGATGGAATTTCTAGGTATCCCATTGTACCAAAGATAATGCAAGTCCTATCGGGGACATCGGGAAGGTCCGAAGGAGTAAAGCGTCATCATGGGCGATTAGGTAACACCCATGTTTAAAATACTATAAATGTTGATGTGGCTCTTCCTTACTATTGAAGTGGCTAAATTTTGGCATTTCCCAATGTGCAGGGTATGGGAAAATAGGAATGGACGGATGAATGGGCTCATTACAGATTTCATCATATGTGAGGGAATTGCGTGAGCCAAAAATGATGCTTCTAATGTCTACATCCTTTCCATCATTAACTTGATGAGGTCATTGGTAGGTTATGATAAGAGGGTGCCTCCCATGGTGTAAGAGAGCTGGTGTTGAACATGTGATGTGGGTGGCATTCCAGTGTATGGTGATGCTGAATAGGAAGGTTGAGAATGGGGATCGACATGGAGGGCATATACCCAGAATGAATGATGGACAAGATAGGGGTTTTGATAATATGTATATGTAGGTGGGACAATTGAAGTGACTCTAGTAGCGATTGGGGGGAGACTATGGGATGGAGAGGACAAGATTCTAGAATGGGGTAGGGGTCACCGACACCATGGGTGGTTGTGTTGCAATTGGTATATGTGAGATAATGGGTGTGGATGGGGTTATGGTCTAGGTGGTTAATGAAGGAACAATAGATACTACGAGTGTGACTGATGTTGTAGACATACAGCGAGTCATAAGCAGTGTGGGGCCTACCCGCAAAACCACCGGAGGCGAAGTAGAAGGTAACACCGAACTAGTAGGGGTTGTTGCAAAAGTGGGGACAAGGGAAGGAGAGATGGATACGGGCATGTCATATATCAACTAGCCTAAGGAATCTTGATTGGATGAGTGGGAAACATATAATTGTAAGGTTACGGGATTCGATCAAGGAGTCGTGTAAACTCCTTATCACCCTTGATAATGGTGGTAGGCGGAGTCAGATCTATGGGTGACAAAATAGAAGGTGGTGAGGGACTAGGTGGGTGCAGTTGATGGCTGGTGTGGAATATAAGAGTGTTAGTTTGGCTACGAGTCAACACCATGTGAGTAAGTGTTGACCTAAAAGATCTGTATTCTATAAATGACATAGAAAAGCAGCAGAACAGAGGAAAAATGAGGTTGGGAGGGTGAATTTGGTCAAGGTTTGAATTTTGAAAACCAAACCAGACACCGACGTTAGTCAGGTTAACCAATGATGGTTAATGGGGAACCGATGTCGGTTATAGAAACTGATGCCAGTCACTGTAGAAAAACACTAGTTTTAACAAGTGAAACAGGACTGATGAATGTGTAATGGGGAAACTATGTATGACAGAAATATCAACAGGGGGGAATAGGATGATGCCCTGAGGGCCAAAAATAGAATAGGAGTGATGAAGGATATTCTAGGAAAAATAACTAGAAATCCAGAAGCCGACACCGGTTAGGTTTAACCGACGACGGTCAGATGTGAACCGATGATGGTCATTGGACCAACACCGGTTACTGTGAAATGAGAGAGAAATGAAGAAACTAGGCTTTGTGAATTAAATTTGGTGAAGAATCAAACTCGAAATCTGAGAATGAGAAGATGGGGCCCTATCACACTCAGAAAAAGTTAGAATACTCCAACTACGATGGTGGAGTGTGTAAAGAAGAAGAATAATGTAGATTTGTAGTCTCACACCTCAAAACACAAGTCAAGAAGAAAAACTAAGAAAAACATGATCCTAAGAGTGATTTTCTTATTTTTGTTTAGCTTATGCTATTTAGAACTGACCATGTGAATTTAAAATAGAATTTTTGGTTGGGAAGGTGTCCTACGAAGAAGGATATCTAAAAGGTGAGGTTTTGGGTTATGTTATGGCAGGGGGTGCTCTCTGATAGGTGACTGGACAGAGATAACTAGCTAGGGAGTACCTACTAATCCTCTGATCATGTGATCATTAATAGGCATTCCCAGGTAAGATGTTGTTTAAGAAAATGTGTATATTCAGATTTTGTGTAGTTTGGTAGAAGAAGAAAGAGAGTGTTTTCTACGATTCTTTATGTCAACCATCAGTTAGGCATGACTTCCAACATATAGGTTGCCCTCATTTTAATGTGAGCTAAATGTAGCATATAAGGATGAAATGCAATTGATTTTAAGCCCAAATTGACAAATTACGTTCGATGAAGCAAATGGTGAATAGGTAGGAACGTGCTCTTTCACTAATGTAGTGTAAAAAGAAAGAAGAATGTGTTCCTTTTAAAGCACCAAAAACATGATTGTTTTTTTAGACAATAAAGAGAGGAAGAATGATTCTAGAGAAGAAAAATTAATGTGTAAGCTTTTTGAAGGGAAACAAATACACAATTTTACCTAGGAATGAAGAAAATGCAAGGAACCCTGGATGGGTCCCACCGGGTGTGCCAAAATGTTTCACCATTTTCTTTACATTTTGAATGTGACAAAGCAGATAATGTTATGCACTGAGGAGGAATACCTGGTGTGTTGGTTTGGAGGTTGATGCGCATGTTCTAACTTCTCAATCTGATCTTCGACTATGAGAGCTTACTTCTGGCTAGGAAGAACTACCTGAAATAGAAAACAAGACCAACAAAAAAGAGTTAAATAATATATGATAGTGGACTGCCTAGTGTATGCTAGATCTGGGAAGTGTGATACTTCCTAGAAGGCTATCAATCCACTATTTTATAAAACAAATTATGAAGTAACTGAAATACATACATAAAAAAATTGAGTGCTAGTATTCTGATTTGGGTACCTCATATCACTATCAGTGTTGATCCAATTAAATACTAAAAACTATGTGGGTCAAGGTCTTCAAGTCAGGTTATAGGTTGTTCGGTGGTTTACGGGTGTCACGAGACGGGGGTCTTAGCGGAGTAGATAAAGTGTTTGGGTCATCTTGGTAGGTATGTGGTTGTTGGTTTACACAGTGTTGGTAGACACAGACCGACATGGATTGAGGTATGACTGATCATGGATAGGTAGAACCGATGACGGCTATGGGTAATCGGCATCGTAGGAGCATGCTTGATAAGACTCAATAAGATTTGTTAGTGGGGTTTGAGTTAAGGTCAAGAGAGATGACAGAGGTCATAATGAGGTATATGGGGATCTTAGGAACACTTAGAAATATGTAGGGATCGGATATAGGTGATTTAATGGTGTGGGTGGAGGAATGGTTGAGTTTACAGGCAAGTAAATGGTAGGGGAGTGAGGGTGCAAGTGGAAACTAATAACAACAATAGAAGAACCCAATAGACTAAAGTAGAAATAGATGATGCTAGTTAAAAAAGTGTACTTACTATGGTGCAAGTTCAAATGGCTAGATGGTGATGATGGTTGATCAGAGGAATGATGTTTGGTACCACGGCAGTGCTTCCTGAGAATGTTACCGTGAGTGCAATACCTCTGGATCTATCCTGGTGCTGGCTATGGATGTCTGTAGGTGTGAAAAGACTCTGATTCTACTTGCATACAGCTCTCTTCTCTTCTCCTCGATTCCAGAATGTGTCAACCTCTCCAACAAGGTTACCAAAGTGAATAAATGGTAACCGATGTTGAATCTGAGTTGGCCCAGCATTAGTTTAGGTATGACCAAAGATCGATTAAGGTGGGATTCCCTTGGTTTACTAAAAATGATAGATTTGGCAATCATTGGGGTCGACCGTCCTTCCTTCATGGATCAAAGCGGACGTTAATTTTTTAATGGGCGGGAATGTGGTTAGAGGAATAATAGGCATTGATTTTTAGGGTTGTCTTTGAGTTCTAATTAGTTATGGAAACATGTTATGAATAGGTCTATGGTGAAGTGTCTAGGTGAGGTGTGCATCCATTTAATCAAAGTAATTAAATTAATAAATGGAGTGAGGATGAGCATTAATCTAATTGTAAATAATTAAATTAATATTAATGTGGGGCATAAGGGTCATGCTTAGGTGAATGTGTTTAAGTTAGTTATTCGAAAGGGGACCAAGGGTGTGACCCAATTTTGGTGTCTACAACCCTTTCTCGCAAATTGACATATCGTCAAAAACGCACATTTTCTCTACTATCATTGTTAATTAATTACATTACATTAGTTAATTAACTCTTTCTATCCAACAATGACGCCAATTAACAACCTTCCATTAATCGGCTTCCTTTTCTATCTAGATTAATTAGTTAAGCTCCCTTTCTATCTAGATTAATTAATTATTTCTAATTAATTAAGCTCCCCTTTCTATCTAGATTAATTAATTATTTCTAATTAATTAATACCACTTTCTATCTAGATTAATTAATTATTCTTAATTAATTAATTTCTTCTATTTAATTAATAAATCATCATTTATTTGATTAAAATCCTCTTATAACATAAATCATACTAATTAGTCCTCTAAAAACTTTTATAAGCTTGCACACCTATTAATTAATCACTTTTGTTAATTAATAAACCCCCTCAATCCCCATGAATCACTAGAGGAAAAACTAAACTCTCCTAAAGTAAACTCAACCACCTCTAAACCATGTTTATCCACAACTAACCCAACCTCTCTATTATCCCACATGTAAAGTGATGTAGGGATTCTTTTATCCATTGGGCTATATAAGGAGCCCTCCTCCTACCTTTCTATTTACACCTACACACCTAAATGATCATAGAGCCTAAACTATAGTAATTTTCATCATATTAGAGAATTCTCCATTAGAGAGGAGCTAGCTATCTTCATTTCTTGCATTCATCCATCCAAGTTTTGAAGTCATATGGAGATATGTCAAATGGTCTTCAGTAGCTATGGATGGATCGACAAGATTCCATTCTTGAAAACCTTAGGATTCAAACATATAATCAACCCTTTTGATTTCTAAGGATCCAAATAGGTTCATTTAATTAGCATTCAATTAGAGATAGAGGTTAATTTGTTTAGCATGTTAGTTTGAATATTCATTTCATGTTCTAATGCAAATATGTTAATAGATTAGCTTTTCTTAATATTTAAGCATGATGGTGCATAGATTTTAGTTTAGCATTATATTGATGCTATTAGGTGTTGGTATTAATTTATTTTGATATTTTAACTAATTATTGCACACATTTGGCACGCTCGATGGTACTTACTACATTGTCCTTTGCACTTAATTTCAAATTTTTGTAGTTAAGCTTCATTTTTGTTACTAACCCTCTTTTGCACATGTTGATCTAGTTTATTTTTCTTAACTTGTTTTGTTGAGTTTGTATGTGTTAAGTTTTCCTTGTAGGTATAAAGGAGGTGAATTTCTGTCAAAATTGGATCTTAATGGGAAAATTTCAATATTTTTCTATGTTTTCATGTTTAGAGCTTCATTTTTCAACATTCTACATGCTAGTTTTGTTAATTTCTTGAAAATATTAAATTCTTGAGCATGTAGGTTAGTGTTTGATAGTGTTGAGTCTTATATTTACATATTAATGTGGTGGGTTGTCAAAATTGAATCTTGGTGAGAAAATTTCAAGATTTCTCCATGTTTTCATTTTTAGAGCTTACTTTTTCATCATTCTACATGCTAGTTTTGTCAATTTCTTGAAAATGTTAAGTTTTTTATCATGAATGTTAATGTTTGATAGCATTGAGTCTTCTATTCATATATTAATGTGATGGGTTATTGTCAAAACTAAATTTTGGTTAGAAAATTTTGACCTTTTTTCATATTAAGGGATGTTTTTTTACATTTTTTTAGTACATGTTAAGTGCATACCCGTGAGCATAAGAGCATATGTGTAACCCATCTTCTGAGGACATAACTTTTTCTCTCAAATTCAAAATGAATCTATTTTTTTGTGTTGGAAAGGTATTGAAGTGAAATATGCAATGAAAACATAAATTTAGGATTTTTACGTACAAAAATTATAGGTTTTCCTTTATTATAAAACTGGTTATTTTTCTAACATGTCTAATGTTTTGATGAATGTTGTATTTACATGCTTTACTTGATTTAGAAAAAGATTGTGTATGATCTTATCTTGCACCTTTTGGTGATCTTGAGAATTAAAAACAACTTTGATGTCTATCTTTTTAACATTTGGATTAATTTAGAAATTTGATTATTCATTTTTCTTAAGGGAATGAACCTTTTACAAAGCATTTTTTTATGATCCTTTGATTTGAAGTTTTCCATTTCTATGTAGTTGGGATAAAGTTTGTGTATGATATTTCCTTTCACCTTAGGGTGATCTTGAGAATCAAAAGCAACTTTAGTCTTCAATTTCTAACATTTATTTAATTTGAAACTTCATCTTTCATTTTTGCTTAAGGAATGAACATTTGTCAAGCTTTTTGTATGGTTTATTAAATATAAAAATTTCCTTTAATTTTTAGTTGGATTATTTGTCATGTATGTTCTTATCTTACATCCTTGGATTATCTTGAGAATCAAAAGCAACTCTTAATCCTCTTTCAAATAATGTGATTTTCTTGGAGAACTACTAACGCCTTCAAGAGACCCTAAAAACTCTTGTCAAAGAAAGGAGTTCAAACAAACTTTTCTAACTACATGTGTGTTACAGGTTGCCAAATGACAAATAACTAAACCACATTAAGTCTAAAAGATTAAAAACACCACATTCAAAACACTATATTTGCAGGTTTTGATAAGGGTATGCCCTGTCCGCTTAAAACTAGGACATAACCCCTTTATCATAAACCATAAGCTACAACAATGGGGGTGGTCCTAGGAACCCCAAAGTAGTCCACATAAGAGAGAATCTTGTGGATGAAATGGGAAGTGATCCACACACCTATTTGACTAGTATACACGTGAGATTTAGCATCAAATTTATCTCGTATCACGACCCCAAAGTAAGATTACATGATGGACACACTTATTTCCCACTATGCTTGAAGGGGGTAAAGTAAAGCCAAGATAATCCTTAAGAAACCTTGGCAAACCGAGCTCGCTCTTAGATAACTTTTGACACCTAGTTGAGTGAACCACCTAGGAAGCTATCTTTGACCGAAGCTAACTTTGACTATTTCAAAACCAATTTGAGTTGAGAGTCATTATTCATCACGAAATGTGTGAAGTGTTACTTTTTCTTAGTTTTTCACTCACCCTAAGGCAAGGTGAAACTCTTCCGAAGTGAGGTAAACATTTTCACCCCTAATTGATCTACTTCCTTCAATTTTTTAACACTTTGTTGATTAGAAGAAGAGTGACTACCCTTGTGTTACTAATTGATTATATTCACCACTTTTGTATCCATTTACGTTCATCTATGTGTGTGGCTAAGTTGTTAAATGTCTAAAGCATGTGGAGACATTTTCATATCATTGGTAGCCTTTTTTATCTTGATACCCAAGTCAAGATCATCATCGTAGTTAGGTTAGATTCATCACCTTGACTCTCCTTTGAACTATTATCTTGTTTATATCGTGTCACTACAATTTTGGTATTTATGTCTTGTTTCTTGTAAACTTGACCTAAATATCTATATTGTGATGTTACGTTATATACACTTTAACAATTCCTAGGTATACTCTAGCTTTAGTTTGATTTCAATTACTACCTCAATTTTGAAAAGTGTTGAGTGTTACCACTTGTGCGTGTTATATCAATATCATCTTGATATTAATACCTTACTTTTTTGCAAAGTTTGGTTAACATATCTTGGCGGTATTGTTGTGTCGCTCACAATCGTAATTGCCACTTTTTAGGATATAGGTCTTGATTGGATTCAAGCTCAATTTTAGTATATTTTGTTTGGGGATCGCATTAACTTCTTTTTATTACTTATGCCTTGTTCATTTCTTTGAACTTGACATAAGTGGTGACATTTTGTTGATCATCTTAAATGTCAAACTACCATTTGGAAATAACTTGGGAAGTAATTTCATTGATTGATTGGTTCAGAACAAACCTTGTGTGATTGTTTATTGAATTATTCATCATTTTGATTTATCCATTTAGGAAAATCACTTTGATCCATCATTACTCTTTTGTGATTAGTTTGGCTTTATGTTTTGAACTTGTGTGATTGTTCCTTGTGTTTATCCACCTTATAAACTCATTTCTAGGACAATCCTTGGCGACTTTGATCCTCTTGATCTTCTTGTTTTTTCCTAAATTCATACTCATTTTTGAACATATCTTTCAAACCTTAGCAAAAACATTTCATATCAAGCAACTTTTTCATCAATCCAACATTGGAAATATTTCCTTTGTATCCTTTATGTTGCTAAAATTTTGATCGATCCTTTGACATTTACGCCTCAAACTTGTCCAAACCTTGTTGGATTATCAATCTTGAGTCATCACAATGTATGTTTTCCTTAGCTTCCCTTTTGTAGACCTTTGAACCCAACACATGCCAAAAATGAATGATTATCACAAGGTCGCTTATACATATGACAATAAGGAATTAAAGTTTATTTCACATCAAAAGACGCCCATCATGACTAAACCTAATTTGGTTCTTCACGCAAGAGGACCCATTCAAGTAACCCATTCCCCACCTTCATCTCATATTCGGTGGTATGGTTTGGACACTTCTGATCCAAATTATTATTTGGCTTCCCCACAAAAGATTCTTCTGATTCTAATCCAAACATTTCCTCTTCTTTTGAGGATTCTAATCCAAATATTTCCTCTGATTCTTCTGATGATTCAAATCCAAACTACTATTCAGATTCATCTAATTTGACTCCTAAGTCACAGTCCTCCCCTTCTTGACCTCCTTCATCATACTTCTACTGCAATTCTTTGGTCCTCCCTTTCTTTTTGGGACCTCCTTTATCATTCATCCAATTCAAATCCTAAGTCGTGGTCCTCCCCTTCTTCACAAGACCTCTTTTATCAGTCACCTCAACAAACCCTTCCTCCTTTGAAGATTCATGTGACTCAAATTCCTTCTAGTCAATCATCTAAGTTGACTCCTATGTCACAATCTACGAAATTTTGGATACGAAATCCTCCTATTCTTCCTCCACGATGTCATCTTATAGGGAAACCTATACCAACCAATTCTAAATCCACATCTTCTTCTACTCATGAGACATCTAGCCCTAAGTCTACTTCATCTCTTGAGTCATCTTATTCTATCAATCATCATCAAACATCTTCTAAGTCTTCCACACCAGTGGAAATTTTTCTTCCAATCAAACCCCTATGGTCAATCAACAACCCATATTGATTGATTTCTTTCAAAACAAAGGAGTGATCATGGCATTTATAGGGGCACACAAATATATCCCTCTAACAAATTATGAGCAAGGATTCTCTTTAGACCTTGATGCATTCGCGTATTGTGGGGAAAAGGTTGATTCCTTTTATCAAGAAACAAAGGAAGAGCCTAAGAGCATGCAACTTGATCCTCATCTTATTCTTCCATCCTCACATTCTTCATTCTATGATGAACTACTTGGGTCTAGTATTGAGCCATGGCCCATCTTCTCATCACCCAATTCTTCTTTACATATCACAATTCCTCAATCACAATCGCACTTTGGGTCATCACCTTCTTCTATATATGGGCCACCTCCAAGTAGCCCTTCATCATCTACTTGTGGGTCTCCTCCGAGTAGCCCCTCATCTTTTATTCTTGGTCTACCTATGGTATCCCTTCTTCCTCTATATTGGGGCCACATCCAAGTAGCCTTCCATCTTTTGGCTGTGGCTCACCTTCCGGTAGCACATCTTCTTCAATTCTTGGATCGTATCCTTTTTTCCATCACATTATTCTATCAATGATTGTGGCAAGCCCATCATCATTCCTCTCATCAATTCTAAACGTCCATGTTCTTCTCCCACTTCTTGAGATCAGAAAATTCAATCATTAGCTTATAACAAACCCAGACAAGTTCTTTATCAAGTTAAGATCAAAAATCCAAAGAGCTTCAAAGCTCCCAACAACTCAAATGATTATAAAATTCAAAATCAAACCCAATTCTAGAATACACACCAATGTACCCATCAAGTATGGTGCAAAGTGCAAAAACCTATGGATAGGGAACTCAAGCTCCCATATACAAAACCCATGTTTCAAAACAAAACATAGTCATTTGTTGAGTGTGAACTTGCCACAATCATCAATATCGAATAATATCACTCTTGATAAACAAACATGCTTAGTCTCCTTATCAAGAAATCACAAACATCATTATTGGATCCTATCATGTAGAGTGACATGGTTGGCCCAAATCTCCCAAAACACCAAAATTTCTATTAAAAAATAAAAAAATACAAAATACAAAAAAATGATAAAACATTAAAAAAACAAAATCAAAGGTAAAAAGATCAAACATTTCAATAAGGTATTTCATATGCATGGATGTTCTTTCTTCCCTTTCTTTCATATTCCTCTACAAGTCATCCACCATTTTCATCCTTTCGATGTTATTGTGGTTAGCCTATTTGCATGCATTTTTCAACATTTATCTCTATGGTATCTGTTTGACCTTGGTCTTTTATCACCTTGGTAAATTAAAGAACGACTGACCTCTTAGAGATCATATCACAATTCACATTTAATAAAATTGTTGCGAAGAAATTTTGGATATATTTGTTAACACTAGCCAATGTCATCATCACAATCACTTCCACATCCTTCCATCAAGCCATCAGTGGTTCTTAACCCCTTGTTAAACAAGAGAGCTGAAATAAGTTTTCAGGAAGCAAAAGAATCAAAATCAATCAATCAAAAAGTAAAATCAAATAAATATATAACTCTCTTTCTTTATTTTGAATAATCTCTACCGGGGCTATAGATGCCTAACTAGCAGTAGAGAAATGTTGTGATTAGAATCAAATGCATCTCCATCGGGGCTATAGACACCTAGCTAACAAAGTGGATAAATGTATGACTCTCCTTCCATAATCCATTCACAAATCACATTTCAAACTAAATCATTCCTACACATTGGCTAGTGTCTTCATTTATTATCTATCAACTCTTTCCTTTAAGAGGTAATTCATTTCCACATGAACACATAGTATCTCGATGAGTAAAAATAAAAAGTGTTGATCAAAGAACATTTGATAGAAATCACACAAGAATTCCACGCGGAAAACAAGTCATGTTCAAAGGCAGGAATGGATAGGAGAACACATGCGCAGAAGTTCGGCTTTTCGTAACTTAGCCATTTTCACTCATGGAGGTATATTTTTAGAGATGGCGTGCAAGCCACACAAACAAGGTAGAGACATGTGTGTCATGCATTGGCTATTCTTGGAGGATTAGATACAAAGCACTTTACATGGACACAAAGGCTAGAAATAGATCTACTACTTTATCGCTTAACTACCAGTAGTCTATTGTTAGCACACTTGCATGTGTGGCTAGTTTTGTAAACAGTGCATAGCTAGTAGTGGCATGTGACCTATTTTTGGAATGGATAAGTGGTGAAGGGAAAGTCCCCACCCTTGTGTGTGTGTGTGTGTGTGTAGTAAAATGTGTAATAGAGAGGGGAGATATATACAGAGATATGTTGTTAAATATGTTACACGCACACTACACTATTGTTATTGTAATAAAGCTTTTTTATGCTTGTTGCATTAAATATAATGGAGGATATTGGCTCAATATAAGTGTTAGTTTTGTGTGTATCTAAATCTAGTATGTTTTTGATCTCATCATGGTTAGTGTTATCCAAAATGTGCCCCCGCTCATTTTATGGCTAACTCCCTTTCATCTTTCCTTCTCTTGTGCCTCAAACATAATATTTTTCTTTTCAAGCACTTAAAATCTTTCTAAAAATGGTACCATCGGATAGAGCTCTCTCTCAGCCTTTCCGTAAAGGTAAATTTTTCCTCCAAACTCCTCATATTTTTCAAGTTATGGCTCGAAAGTTTTTGTGGGAAATTTTCCCTTAAGAGGCCCGCGGCAATAGGAAGCAGCCATGTGGCACCCGGAGTGGCGGAGCGTGGGGAAAATTTGAAAAATTTTCCAAAGACCAAAAAGGTGCAAAAATTCGAATTTTTGCCCACCGATCCGATTTTGGCCTGTTTTTGCCCTAAATTTTCAAATCGCCATATCTTTATATCCAGAGCTCAGATTTTCATGTTCTTTATATCAATGGAAAGCTGGTGAAATTCTCTACATGATTCCGGGTAAATTTTGCATTTTGGTTGAGTTTGGAGAGATAAAATCAAGAAACGCCTCTGGCACGTGGTAATGGCCAGAAATGACGTTTCAACAACTAGTTTTAATGCAAAATGGGTCGCATTCTTCTTCAGCATGGCCAAAAATGTCAGGGCATGGGTCTGTAAGGATGCCCATGCTATTTTAATGCATCTTCATTCAATGGGGAATGGCTTCCATGTTTTTACACATTTTCTCTCTCCTGGGCTCGACCCATGCATTGTAAAAGCCAAATTTGGCTCATTTTTTGAGGTTGAACTTTTTTTTGATAGCAAGCTTCTTCTTTCACCTTCAACAAGTGATTTTTGCAAGTATCAGACCTTCTTCATGATTGTAACAGGTTTCTGCCTCTTTGATGTTGCAAATGCAAGGATTTTGACAAAGTGAAAATGACAAAGTCTGCGACTCTATGATCAATTTTCACCCTTTGTTTGTATTGTCTTGCTTCATTTCAAACCTCTAATTGCATCTTATTAGCTTTGTGTATGATGTTTCATGTTGCATTTCATGAAATTGTGTCAATTTTCATGAACAAGAAGTGTTCACCACTCCTTTGGTGTATCACCTATTAGTTAAGTTTCAATTTTTGCACTTTATATCTCTCGTCTCCTTAGAATTCGAGTAGGATTAGGATTCAAACCTCTCGCAATTGTGCAAATAATAGATCTCGATCATAGGAGTTTGAGGAACCACCTCTAACTCTGAGATTCCTCTCTCATTTTACAAGTCCCACACTTGGAGAGAGGTTTCAATGTTGTGTAATCACACCTGGATGCCCGAAACATCAACTTAGAAACCTGATTTGCATCCGTGGGTGCTACTTGATTTGCAACAACAGCTAGTACTTAATTTTTCTCTCCCTTAGGTATAGATCCAAAGATGCTCTATGGAAAGATGTGTTAGTAATGGAACTATATGTATCTCTTAAGTCTTCATCATGTTAACATCCTACAACAACAACCCTAAAGAGGAACCTGGTACCTTTGCATGCTTCTTTGGGTGAGCACTCAGTTTAGGTTGAGTGATGTGCCAATGTGTCTAGGGTCTTATTGGATTTGTATCACTGAATTCTAGGCTGCATCATTAGTTTCATTGTCGGGACCCTCTTTTAATTATTTTCAGGATGGTCCATGATGAAGACATACTTGGTTGACCTTAGCGAGTGTTGAGGAATGGATACATGATCTAGAAGAAGAATACGCACGATGATTCAACACTAGATCTAATTTTAACGCACGCGTATGGGTGGAATGAAATTTGTATGACAATTTATATGAGATATTTTTGTTATCTTTCTAGTAGAATTGTATGAGTGGCTAAGTGCTTATGCATCTAAGTAGAATTGGAGGTATCGCACACTTATCTGGATGCAAGAAGAATTCCAAGCCCTTTATGATGCTTTGATATGATTTGGACTCGAGTTTGTGGATACGTGGTTTCATGGTGCCTTAAATAGTTATATTTTGGAATACTCGATCCACTTATTTGTGTCCGTAAGTGGCTGAATTCTAGTTCTCATGATATCCAAGGAGCTTACCTACAAAGCATTCCTATGGTAATCAAGATCTTAATGGTAACCTTGAATCTGGAAAGTAAACCGATGGCTAACTAAACCCCACCACGCACAAAGAGGAGTAGGATTGGTGAAAGATGGTAGACCTAGTGGCAAAAAGGCAAAGAGAGGAAAGGCAGCTTAAGTATAATGAGGCACGTGAGAGGGAGATAAAGAAGCAATGTACCATGTTAGAAAGTATGGCGTTGAGGAGACAGATGGCTCGTGAAGGATTTGAAGCTCACATAGAAGATATGGAGCCGCAGCATCAAGAAATCCCTCATCTTAGAAAGCATGGAAGGGATCCCCCCTTGGCCTCACAAAGAATCACACCAAAGAGACTACCTGGGCCATGGGCATGCATCTGAATCCACCTGGTAACCTAACCCTTGCGCTTGGTTTTCTAGTATCTAGTATGACAAGTAATCAATAAGTAAGTTTAGAAAGTAACAAAACAAGCACATCAATGACATGGGCGATGGCTTCATTATTATTTGGAGGTGTGTTTTTAGGCGCGTCGTCCACATAAAGCATGCCGAATTTTGGATTCACCTCTAGGAGTGGAACTAATTCACCGACCGTAGGGGTTCGGTATAGTACTATTATCGAGCATAACAGAGTACGTCTATAGGACCTATTCTAGCTACAAGTTTGGGATCGGGAGGCATAGGTAGTTCTAGTTCGGTGGCTCGGTGGTTCTAGAGGTAGGGGAAACATAGAGGTTCTGATCGTGTGGGAAAGGTCCGCACCAACACCAGAATATTTACATGGAAATATCTCTTCATCTTCCAGAGTACAAGGGCATAGAAGATGTTATTGAACATGTGCACATGTGTGAAATATTGTGGCGTGCAAAAGGAATCACATCTTTTGAGTGTAGGGAAAGCCAATTTACTACTACGTTACAAGGGCACACACACAGCTGGTACAGAAAGTTTGACCCTGATCAGACTTGCGTAGATTATATAGCTTTAAAGGATACATTCCTTAAAGAGTATAAGTGCACTCAAGGATATTAAGTAAGGCACTATTGAAAGTGTTAGAGAGTATGATGCATGGTTTAAAACGTTGTTATCAAAGCTTTCTTATGACATACATGCAAGCCAGATGCATAATGGTTCATTGGGGATTGATTACCCCTTTTAGGATGGAATTATCATATAAGATGTACACCGATCCATGTGAAGCACTTGAGACATCTTTGCGCGCCGAGGCGGTTGGAAGCATAGATATTGGGGTGAGCCCATTTTTAGAAGCTATCAAAAAATTTAGCTCATGAGATGCACACAAGGATTTGGTGCATGATTGTGAAGTAGAAGGTCACACAAAGGATAGTTTCCCTCACGAGACAAAGACACTCATTATCGATGGATTGTGAAATATCCACTTAAACCATGATGCTAGCTATTGCCCATTATTACAATACACGATAAGGAAGAAATTTTTAAGCTATTATAAAATCTTCAGTCCACAAGTCATGACACTGAGGATTACCACTGATTGGGCAAATCCATGATGCTATAGATATTGGTGTACTAGCGAGATAGGAGTTTCAGATAACTCTAAGGGAAATAATGAGCATCACGACTGGGAGCACAATCAGGTGTGTTATGATCGAAATGTGGGGTGTTTTGAAGGCAGTCGTGGTAGAGGTCAAGGATACCATGGTGGATTCAGAGGATGAGGTCGTGGTGGTGGAAGAATTGAGTTTCCTTCCGAACATGTTATACATGCGGATCTCCTAACCACTATAGGTGTGAATGTCCTCAGAATATTACATGTTCTTTCTGTAGAAAG
The DNA here is from genome assembly GCA_018340775.1 of Taxus wallichiana var. yunnanensis. Classification (NCBI taxonomy): domain Eukaryota; kingdom Viridiplantae; phylum Streptophyta; class Pinopsida; order Cupressales; family Taxaceae; genus Taxus; species Taxus wallichiana. The sequence goes on along the minus strand of CM031235.1, from coordinate 73,490,265 downwards.
AACCATAGCTATGAAGAGTTCCCAGACTTATATGAGCATCTGAGTAAGCAACATAAACAAGAAAACAAAGGTGTAGGGATGGTTAGGATACAACGCACTGTGGACAATCAATGGATGCCCAAAATGGAAGCAGAATCCGAGGCACAATGAGTGAAGATCACGACCCGTGCTCGGTGGCACATGTTAGGGAAGCATTGTAGCAGAAGCCTACCATCACTAAAGAGGAGGTTCTTCATGCATGGTACCCAAATCCTACCTATTAGAAGGAGGTTTATCAAGAAACCATGGAAGTTATAAGGAATCTTCAGGGTGAGATATAGTACTTAAAGGATCAAAAGAAAGCATCGAGAGACATTCTAAACTAATGTAGATGACTTGAGAGAAATGTCTAAAATAGTGCGCTAGGAGAACATCATTCCACTCTACATGAGTTGGTTAAAAGGGAACACTCCATGCGCAAGTACTAAGACTGGGACGGTAGACCACGCATGTAAATTTCCCTCCTCATAGCCTAGATTATGACAAGGAAATCACTCAAATGCTTTTGTGGATGGGTGGATGTTGAGTAATATACTAATTGGTATAGGTGCAGAGGTCAATGTTCTTACCTTAGATGCATGGGTACAAATGGGAAGACCCCATTACATCCATCCTCTAATGTATTATTCATGGCTAGTCGGATTAAGGCCACCCCCATGGAGTTTTGAAAGATGCATCCATTACCATACAAGGAGCAAATTTCACTTTGGTGACTTTGAATTTTAGCGCTAGCAGAGTCGAGATAGTTTTCTAGCTCTATTGGGCATCCTTGGTGCTATGCAAATAATTTTGATATTCGGTTCAACAAGGGTTATATCAGTTTTGAAAATAAAGAGGAAAGGCTTATTATCCCTTTAACAGATGGAAAGTCTGTGCCCTATGTTGAGCCCTTGAGTGAAGAAGATCTGAATAGGATTTATGTACGCACCATCCGAGAGATCTAGAGATTATTGAACCAACAAAAGAAGGACTAATTCAAAGGTGAGAGGATGCATAGTCTATTAGCAATATTACAAGTGTTGCTTGTGATAATTGGGCTCACAGCACTTATGAGTTGGTAGGGCACAAAGTCAAGAGCATATTTCCTTGAGGCACAAAACCACATTATGTCAGGAGGATAGGTAACAACTCGGTACCTTGTTACACAGGAGAAGGGGATCCCATAGAATTCATGTGCGCCATGGAAGAAAAATGGATAGATCCACTGGAAAGAATAAATATGCTAGCATATACACTACGTGGGACGAAGCACACCTGGTGGGTGGTCCATAGGGATAATCTGGTCGAATGGAATGAAATTGGGATTGCTCTTACTACTAGGTTCTTTAGGAGCAATGCACCTACACAAATCTATAATTATCACGGTAATCAACCTGTTCAACACCACGTTCAGAAGTGTGAGAGACTCTAGACAAAAGGGCAGGAGGCTTTACCACCTTCACTTTGGGTACACTTGGTTTTATTCCACTTTACAAGGTTGCATGCACATGCTTGGTATGTATATGTAGAAATCCATAGAGAAACTAGAAATTGGCATAATTTAATTACAGGAATGGCCCAAACGTTTGACTTCTTCTCTACAAAGCCTCTAGTGGAAGAAGCATTAAAATTTATCAAGTGCTTAACCATGGGGGATAGTGCCAAGGCTGAAGAACTCCTTTAGGAATTATTAGATAAAGAGGACTCGGAGCATGTCTTGATAAAGAACCAGAGGCCGATGCAACATTACTTCAATGTGCTTGCCTTGAGAGAGAGAAAGGAAAAATGGTCTACTTAGTAGATGATGAAGAAGTAGATAATCTAGATGTAAACCATTCAACAGGAAGGCACGAGGTATTGGACAGTGTGGATAAGACCATGCACACCTATCATGAACCTATGAAGACAAAGTGGGTGAATATTGGAATAGATACTGAGCCTAAGGAAACCATAATTGGAGACTATTGGTCAGACTCTGAAGTGGAAAAAATCATAGAGTTGTTAAGGGATTACAAGGACCTATTTCTAGGGGGTACCATGAACTTAAAGGCATGCATGAATCATTAGGGAGATGAATATAAATCTTAAATGGGGTGCATGCACGCTTAGAAAGAGACCTTATAGAATGAACCCCAATTTGCGTGAAAAGTTCAAGGAAGAGATTGATAACATGTTGAAGTCTATAATTATCAAGCCCCTTGATGAGTCGAATGGGTTAGTCTAATGGTGATCGTATCAATAAAGATGGATGGATTAGAATATGTATGGACTATAGGGAGGTGTATGTTACATGTGTAATCGATCCATTCCCTAAGCCATTCACTAAGGAAATACCGAGAAGGAGTTGCAGGGCACAAAATATATTTGTTTACAGATGGGTTCTCTAGGTATCATCAGGTTCGAATTACCCAGGAGGATCAGGAAAAGACTACATTTACTATTGAATGGGGTAGCTTCACCTATATTGTCATGCCTTTTTGTCGAAAAATGTGCCTGTTGTATTTTCATGCATAGTTGTCTAAGCATTTAAGGAATTTATTCACAACTTCTTACAGGTATATTTAGACGATTAGACGGTGTATGGATTAGTTAAGGATCACTATGACAATTTACACTTAATGTTTGAATGGTGTAGATAGTTGAGTATTTCTTTGAACATCAAGAAGTGCATATTCGCTACACCATTTGGGATACTTTTAGGACACATAATTTGCAAGGAGGGTTTATTGGTTAACCCAACAAAGTTTGCGAGTCATTATAGGCCTAAGGAGCCTACCAATCAAAGTGAGGTGCATGGATGTTTGGGTCATACAGGGGTATTACAAAAATTTTATCAAAGGCTATGCCAAAGTTGTCGTAACCTTAGAAGAGTTCTTGAAAGGGAAAGGTACGTTCTCTTTGGGAGAACAAAAAAGATAACACACATTCAAGATATTAAAGGAGAAACTTACTACCGCATCCATTCTATGTTTTCCTTCATGGGACAAGCCATTTCATGTACATGTTGACACCTCTGGCATGGCCATTGGTGTGGTGTTAGCCAACGTGGAGAAGGTATTGTAGATCATCCTATTTGTTTTGCTAGTAGAAAGTTGACTCATGCAGAATAGAATTACACCACTACAAAGCGTGAAGCTTTGTCAATGATCTATGCGCTACATAAATTCCACCAGTACCTACTAGCTACACCATTCATATTTTATACAGATCACATGGCATTGAAGTATTTGGTAAATAAACTTGTTTTACAAGGGCACATATGTTAATAGGTGCTCTTATTTCAAGAATTTGATTTCACAGTTGTGGTAAAACCAAGAAAAAGTAATTTTGGACCAAACCATCTATCAAGAATACAATCAGGAGAAGAAGCACAGATAATTGAGGATACCATGCTAGATGCACAGTTATATAGGTTACAATGCGTGCCATAAGAACTAGAGGACATTGTTGTCTTTCTATGCACAGGGATGGCACCAGAGGGAATGAAATCCTTAGAGAAGAAATAACTTGCTATACGTATCGCACCTTATATGTTAATCAGTGGTGACTTGTACAAATTGGTTCATGATGAGGTATTGCGCCATTGTGTATTGTAACATGAGCGCATGGGAATTATGGAAGAATATCATGGTGGAATTGTAGGTGGCCATTATGTTGGTGATGCCACAGTGTGCAAGATTCTACTCATTGGATTATGGTAGGAGACCCTATATAAAGATTGTAAGGAATTTTGTAAGGCATGTGATCATTGTCAATGTCTTGGAAGACCAGGTTAGTGAGATGAAATGCCTCTGAGACCTATTACTAGCACAGAACCATTTGAGAAATGGGCTATAGATTTTTTGGGTCCTATTTCACCAGTTGTGCATAGAACTGGATCACGCTACATTATAACTTGCACAAACTATCTGATAAGATGAGCAGAAGTAGCACCTACCAAGGACTATACACGGCTACAACATCCTAATTTCTATGGGAAAATATTATTACAAGGTATAGATGTCCTTTAAGTTTAACCAAAGTGATAGGGAACACATTTTCTTAATGAGACAATCAAAATTTTATTAGATGAGTTCATGATTGTACACCATAAGACTACACCCTATCATCCTCAAGAAAATGGAACTGATGAGGCTTTTAACAAAATTTTGGGCCAAACATTGACAAAAATTTGTGATGTTGGAAGAAAGGATTGGGATGATAAAGTATTTGTATTACTTTGGGCATATCAAACAACATATAAAAGGTTGAACAAAGAAACACCATTTCAGTTAGTGTTTAGTGCAGAAGTTGTTCTTCCTATGGAATTTATGTTACCTTCTTTACGTATTGTGCATGCTAGAGGTCTAGCTGATGAGAAATCTTTAGAAGAATGGATTGAAAAGATAATTTGGCTAGATGAACAAAGAGCCATAGCACATTGGAATTAGAAGTAAGAAAAGGCCAGGCAGAAAGCATGGCATGATAGAAACATAAGGGACAAGAAGTTTGAGATTGGACAAATGGTGCTTCTCTATGACTCTAAGTTCTTACGCCATCCAGGAAAACTTAAGGTACATTGGTTGGGGTCATATGTTATCACTTACATCCTTGAAACAGGCGCTTGCCAACTAGAAGCACTTGATGGAACACGACTACTCGGTTACTTCAATGGGAGTAGGTTGAAGCCCTACTATAAATAAGTCTTCTTGGTGTTTGTAATAAGGTAGTATTTCCATTTAGATTAGGTTTTCAATTTTTTATTTCCTTAATGTGTTTCCTTCTTTATTGTTATGCTTTGTCAATTTAGTTGGTGTTTTGTGTAATAAGCACGCTTGTGCGCATGAAGCTAATTACTATATGAAGCATGTTTATGCGTAGAGGACTACACATAATTTTAGTGTGGGGTGGATTGTCGATATTCGGTACAAAATCATGGGAATTAAAAGGTGAAAGGAATAAGTTGCTACGGGTGCTCTTCAAGTCAAAGGATTGCTTCTAAAAAGTGACCAAATATGGAGATGAATGAAGGGACAATATAACGCGAGGTAAGCAGAGGCCATAACAACTACCAAAGAGAAGGTGCAAAGGACAAGGTACTCATGTGCAAGGAAGCACACTGAAGAGAAGTCTATGACCAAAGGGTAGGAAGGTGCACTAGAAGGTTATAGCTAGGGCGCGAAGATGTAACGTATGGAAAGGATGGAATTGGTCAATTAATGAGAGGATATTTGGTAGGTGAAGGAGTAATGAATGCATCAAAAATTTGAAAATATATATAAGGATGGGATGTGAATTCATTTTTACCATTGCGATTAAGAGTATTTGAAAAAGAGTTAAGTGCAAAGAGCCGAGTGATCGAATTAAGGTGTGAGAGGTGTGTAACTAGTCGTGATGAAGAGATCTGTGTGTAGAAAGAGCTTGTGTCCCTGGTGGTGAAGGGTTTGAGCAAAGCAAGGTGACAGAGAGGAGTGAGGGCACATGATTTCACCTAGGGCACACTGAATCGAGCTAGGGTTTGATTTACACATTACATAATTCAAGAGGTGAGTATCTACAAAGGATTTCAAGGTAGAAATGGCACCCAAGCGATTGCGTAGGAGGAGGGAAAGAAGAAGGTGGTCGAAGAAGAAGAGGAGATGGCTCCAAAGTAATTTTTTTGAAATGCAATATCTATAGGGGGTTATCATAGGCTAGGAGTGGGATTCTCACATAAGAAAAATCAAGGTGAGTGAATACAACCATTATACCACAGAGAATAAGAAGGATCTTGATGCCTTGTTGAACACAAAGACAAATAAATGCATGGTGGAAGACATGTCGGTGTATGAAAATGCTAGCGAGAAGCTCTTGAAGAAGATTGGATTTTACCAGCTATATGAGCTCCCTTACTTTGGGAAATATGATCCCTTGTACCAGTGGCTCATGAGTAGAGTGCACGAAGATTTTTATACTTTGCAGGATGTGGAGCCATAATTTTAGCCACGCTCATCTCCATAGTAACGGATTGAAGGGTGCTCGGGGAAGAGATTAAAACTAAGGATCGAGAAATAACGTGCCTAACACAGAAAAAGACTTAGTGCGAGAAAAGAATGATGTATTTATCAGCATCACAGAGGAAATCGGTGATAATATTGTAAGAGTTGGGCCACACTTGGAGCCAAAGGTACCAAAGACATTTCCTTCGCCAATACACTATGTAGGTATGTTGGTGGACCTAGTGTTTGAAGATGAACCTCTACGCATGTCAACACCAAAGGATCCAACAAATAAGCAGAGCGAGAAAAGGCTTTAGTGATGTGGAATATTACATCATATGAAGGACTGCTATAAGCGCTGTAAGAAGAACTGAAGAAAGCAGACCAAGCCTTGAACATCTACACAGCTCCAGAGGCACTCATTAACATAAAAACCCTGGAAGAGAACAATGAGGTCTAGAAAGTGATGAAGGACAAAACATTGGGCCACGCAGAAATATTATCAATGGTTAAATAGAAGTGTGAGGCCCTGGCAACAAAGACAAGAACCACACAAGAATCGGATGGAAGAGCTTGGGAAGCTCATTGCATAGAATATGGATTTACTAGAGGGAAGGATGACTGCAATGTCCAACATTGTGTTGGTCTTGCAAAATGAAAAAGGGGAGATTGTGAAAGATGAACTAAAGGAGTCCATTGTTGTGGACATTCCAGAAAGAGCAGAGGAAGCACTCGTTGAGTGGCAGACCTTGGAGGCTGAAATAAAATAGGAATATCCTGAATTAGTTGGTCAGACTGCAGAATAAGAAACTACAGAGTAAAAACATTCTTTCCATTCTTCTATTCTTTACTTCTTTCCATTCTTCAATTCTTTACTTTAGTTTTGGAGATGACCATTGTCGAGGTGACAATGAAATTAGTGTGGGGTAATGTTGATCAGAGAACACTTGACAAAAAGAACACAAGAAGTTCGTGTGGGAAAACAAGTCATATTCAAAGGCATGAATGGATAGGGAGAACATGCGTGTGGAACAGAAGTTCAGCTTTTCAGGACTTAGCCATTTTCACTCATGAAGGTCTATTTTTAGAGATGGCATGCAGAGCACACAAACAAGGCAGAGACGTGCGTGCCATGCATTGGCTATTCTTGGAGGATCAGATACGATGCACTTTGCATGGACACAAGCGGGAAATAGATCTACTATTGTCGATTAACTACCAAAGAGTCTATTATTAGCGTACTTGCATGTGTAACGTCTTGATCATGGCCATTACTATGATGACTTTCCCTTTTGATATTATAAATGTTGACATGTGATTTTTCTTAGAAGGTGTATTCCTTCGACGTTGAAAATCATGTTTGCAATGAGTAAGTATTGTTGTTCTGAATTCATGCTTACTGTGGTTCTGTTTAATGGGAAATGATATCATTTTACTTTGCAATTTGCAAGTTGTGAACCCTGCAAGAATTATTTTCATACTTGATACACACACACACACACGTTAATAGAACACCTTGAATCAATTCCATTGATCCAAGGTATACTTCAATTTTTCTTTATTGCCATCTTGTTGATTGACTTTCTAAAAGAAATGTATTTCAGAACCAAGTTGGGTTTTGCTGTAAATTGTAAAGAACTCGGTTTTAGGTATTGTTGTTGCAAATCAAAGACTCCACGGATGTTGATCGACTTCTAGTTTGACATCTTAGACATCCAAAGTGTGATTACACAACATTGAATCCTCTCCCCAGTGTAAGACTTGTAAAAATGGGAGAGGAATCTCCATATTAGAGGTTGGTTCCTTAACTCCTCGATCGGATATATCACTTACAAGTTGCGAAAGGTTTGAATTCCTAGTTCCTACCCTAAATTCCAAGGGGACAAGGATAGGGAATGCAAAAAAATGAATCTAATGCTAATGAGGTGATGCACCAAAGGAGTTGCGACAGACACTGCTATTGCAATACATACATAATCCCCAAGAAAACACAAAGACAAAGCATGCATAAATTGCTCAAAATGTAATGAAAGATCGGAAAACAATGGTATATATATGAAAGGATTGAGGTATTTTAATCACAGAGCATATATTAACATTCCAAATCCAATACAATGCATTACAAAGATCAAGAGGCAAAAGGGGTGCTATATTTTTTGAAAAGGTAAAAAATTTCCACAAATTCGCGCCAAAAGGAAGAAAAAGGGAAGTTGTAGAGCTGAAAAGTGTCTCCTCCTTTTCACAAAATGAACCCATTACGCTTTTACAGAAAGCAAGCCATGACCCCGGGGAGAGAAACACAGGAAAATGTGGGAGAGCTTTAACCACCGACCCAAAACATAGTAAAACAACATGGGCATCCTTACAAGCCCATCCCTTGACATTTTCGCCATGCTGGGAGAGAATGCGAGCCATTCTTCATTAAAAATGGTGGTTGAAACGTCATTTCTATCCATGACCACGTGCCAAAGGCATTTTTCAATTTTCTCTCTCCAAACTCCATCAAAATACAAAAATGACCCCGAGAATCTTGTAGATAATTTCACCAGCTTTCCATTGATATAAAGAACGTGAAAAACCAAGCTCTGGATCAAAAGATATGGCCGTTTGAAATTTTAGGGCAAAACAGGGCCAAATCGGATTGGTAGGCAAAAATTTTTAAATTTTCCACTTTTTGGTCATTTGGAAAATTTTCCAAAATTCCCCATGCTCCGCCATTCTAGGTGCCACGTGGCATGTTTTGATTGGGCGCGGGCCTTTAATGCTTCATTTTCCATTGTTTTGCCCTTTGGAAAATTTTCCAAAATTCCCGTCGGGTCGATGATCTGAGGACACATGGCACGTGTTGATTGGGCGTGGGCCTGTCCTCCTAAATTTTCCATCGTTGTTTGATCCTATTTCTTAACTCAGACATGTGGCAAAACCTCATTCATTACGGGCCTTTCCCTTTAAATTTTCCATGCGGGCTTGTCTTGTATCTTTTGCCACCACCGACACGTGGCAAGATGTGATTGGTTCGCGTTCGAGGGTGATTTTTTCCTTTGAAATTTCCTTCCTTTTTCCTTTGGGAAAATTTCCCAAATTTCCCCCGTCTCCCGCTGGTCTAAGACACGTGGCGGCTTCTTACTACATGCAAGGCCTGGGCAAACATTTTTCCTTTTCATTTTAGCTTTTGGGAAAAAATCCCAATCTCCCCCCACGCTCCACTACCTGCGTGCCCATGGACATGTGGCATAATATGATTGGTCGACGGGCGGGGGCCGATGACACTTCTCCATTCCCTTTTACCAAAACACTTTGCCAAAATTCCAATCTTTCCTCCACCCTCCGAAGGTCCGATGCCATAGGACACGTGTCGTAACATGATTGGTTGGCGGGCCTTCCTTTTGAATTTTCCTTGCTTGTTAGTAACACTTAGTCGATTTTTCGATTTTCCCCACTGACACGTGGCATAATCATTCATTCATTGGTGGGCATACGGGGCAAAATATCCCTTTTGAAAACTTTTCCAAACACTTGGTAAAAAAACCAAGTTTTCCTCCGACCCCGTGACTTCCTTGGACACGTGGCACCATTTCATTGGTTGCGGGCCTTTGGGAAAATTTCCCACAAAAACTCCGTCGGGCCATAACTTCAAAAATACATGGAGTTAGGAGGAAAACTTTACCTTTCTGGAAATCTGAGAAAGAGCTCTATCCAATGGTGCCATTTCTAGAAAGTTTTGAGTGCTGAAAAGCAAAAATTATGACTGAGGCACAAGAGAGGGAAGAATGAAAGGAGTTAGCCACAAAATGAGCAAGGGGTACATTTTGGATAACAGTGTTCTTACTCGGCATCATCTTCTATAGCAGTTTTTGATCTCCACGAATGCATAAACTATAACGCGGATAGCGTGAGAAGGTAAAAGATTTGTTATAAGGATATTGAGGCAAATATTTTAGCCTTGGATGGAATGTCCTATGCTACGTTGGCTTTAACCTAAGGTGGCAAGACCCACTCAGGACCTATTATTGAATTATTATGGTTTTCTCTAACTTATGTTGTAACGACCTAACCTACTTGGACTTTAATCTAAAAGGTTGTAACTTAACCTAGGATAAATTCTAAGACCTAAGGGCTAAGGTGGAAACCTAACTATTAATAAGGGGACCTAAACTATTACTAATCCTAAAGGGGACCTATGGGATTATGTGGCAAGTGGGAGGATAGTGGCGATGGTTTCTAGACTATTAATGTGGAATAAATTACAGTCCTTGCATTCTTTTAAATTGCCAAGTTGGCGAAGCATGGGAAGTTAGTGGATGTTTAACTAACATTGTTGCTAAATTTAAAATACATGCAAAAATCTAAAATGGAAATTCACCAAGTTTGAATTGGTGGTGGCATGAGGAAAGAGGGGGAAATTACATTCAATGCAATTAATGGCATTGGTTTTGGTGAAGAAACCCGCCTAGGAAAGAGGAGAAGCGGGTTTTGTGGGAATTATTGTTCATTTGGTTTTCTGGTTTTTTCGCTCTGCGTTTGGTTGCCCTTTTGAGCCTGCAAATTTATTTTTGACCCATTGTAATCTTGAGCACCTTTGAGCGTTCTCTGAGCTTGTGGAAACAAAAAGGCAGTTGGGAAATCTAGTTGTTGAAGTTGTTGCAGAGAAGAAATCCTTGAAAAGATTTGGCTGTTATCTTCTACAAGTTAACAAGAAATCTTACCAGGCATGTTAGGCTCTTCCTATTAAATAGTTATGCTCTTTATTAAATGTCTTCATTAAAAGAACTCTGCTCTTAGAATTGAGTGGTTTTGTGGAAATGTTCTAGTGTGTTTCTGGTTATGATCTTCTGTTTGAATTTGTTGTTTGGAAAAGTTGCAATATGGGTAATTTCTGGATGCCTGCATGTAAAATCGATGTTCTTAGTAGGAACTATAAATGTATGTGAATTTGTCACTCTTTTGTTATGATTTTAATGAAATGGGTGCTTGGATTGTTGTCTCTTTGTGGGTTTGAAATTGTTGAAAGTAACAGTGATATATTTACTCTTTTTCTTGAGTTGTATATGCTCGAAAGCTATGGATTTCGTGGAATGATAAAGTGGGACTTTGTTTGAAATTGTCTTCCTTGCTGGAAATGTGGTTTAAATATGACTTGGTTACTTGAAGCCTTGCGACTACCATGTTGTCATTCGTATTTCATGGTTTGGAAGAGATATGTTACTTCTTTTACTTTTGGGTACCCATAATGATTGTTTAAAAAAAAAGATTATTTTCTTATTTGAACCTGAGATTAACTTGGTTTGCTTGTTTGAAGGATTGTGTCAGAATATACAGTTTCTTCTCCCTTTTGAACTCGATGATGAGTATAGGTATTGTGAATGACAACTCCTTTGTAATTTTTATTGTATTTGAACCAGGATGAATTCTTTCCCTTTGCGATTAAACGATTTCTTTTATTCCTATGGAATTGGGATCAAGTTTTACCTGGTTGTAATCTTTTAATCGTTTTAATCTTTAGGATGAACTTGCTTGTTATAGCGTAAACGACCATTAATGTAAGGATGGAACTGGAAGGTCAGTAGTTGCTTGATAAATTGGGTTAGCTATAATTAAATTCATTGAAAACTTCTACCAAGGTAGCTAGAAGCTACTGAGGTTGTCCCTATTTCGGGTTGAGGGAAGTACACTGTTTTTAACCGATTTATATGTTACAGTTTTTATATTTCGGTAAAATATTGGTATGAAGTATTGAGAATCCTTTCTCATTTTGACTATCGACCCTTCCGAGTTGTGGGTTTCATTACTGTTACTTTTGTGCTAAAAAAGGGAAAATTTGGTTGTTACCTCTCTCTGACTGTTTACTTACGTTATTATCCCTCCTTGCATGAAATCGACCAGTTCGGTCATGCTAACCATAGGAGATTGTAAAATAGATAATAGGAAGAAATACTTCTTCCTTCTCCTCTTTTAAATTTCTATTAAGGAGATATTGAATCGATGTGTGATTTCCTTCGGTGTATGTAAATGTGATTTACATTTTATGTTCACTCCGAGCGGGGTAAAATACTATACTATGTTGTTGAATTCCGAAAGGTGAAAAAAGTCACCTTCTTGGTGTCCGATCGTTGTCCCTCTCTTTCATTGAACTTGGTTGAAGCCGAGTGATTATTAGATGGGAAATTTTTTTGTTTGAGTAGAAGTTATTCCATCATAAAGCTTCCATTTACTAAGATTAAATGAAATTGATCTTGTTTTGTATGATTGGTAAATCATTACTTCTCTCAATTACCTCTCTTTTGGGAATTGTTAGAGTTAACATATATACTTATTTCTTTTTTGAACATTCGATTAAATTTGGAATGAACTCTACACATTATAGTATGGAACAACTAAGAATTTAGGGATGCGATGTTGCTTGTCTGTTGTAAATTCACTGAAGAGATTTCTAATTAGGAATGTTGTTTGATCATGATGTTTATTTATTATGATGAGGTCGTTTAATCTGTTCTTCTTTTAGTGGTGTTTTATTCTTATGAGTTATCTATCTGAATTGCTTGAACATTTCATAAAAGTAGGGTTCTTTTATTGAGACAGTTAGTCAAGAGCACATCATTTTAATGTTAAGTGCTTAACATGCTCAGTTCGGCGAACTGACCCGTGCTAGCAATTTTTTGCAGATGGACTTCGTAAGTGTTAAAGAAGACGTGCTCTTTTATGATGCTTCTCTCGTTTAATTAGAGGTTGGACCTTATATGAGACATTGTTATTCCTTTCAGATGTAATTGAAAAAGAAAAGTTGTATTCATTGAGTTATCATTGTTGTTTGCATAAGTGAAGTTCGAATCTGGACTTGTACATAATGAATATATATATATATATATATTACTTTGAGGAATGAGAAAAGGAATGGTGTGTTATTGTTATCCAAAATTCACCCCCTGTGGTAAATTTGATAACATGCATCAGGATGTCCAAATTCCAAGAAAAATGACTGATTCAGAGCAAAATCAGGTTTCTAGGGTCCCTTCAGGAATCTTTCTAACTCCCCAGGCCGAAGAAGGAGGGAGCAAGCTTTGAGAAAGTGCGGAGAAGGTTGCAGAAAGCAAGTAGTTTGGGCCAGTAAAAATTGTAAAAATCGGCTAAGTCCTGGTCCAGCACAAGGTGGGACGAACGGGACAGAGATACGCGAACCGCCCGAACCGCCCGAAATGAGTCCAGGCGGCCCACTAAGCAAATGGGACAAGTGGGACCAGATCGCGGCGGCGCGAGGCTGATCCAGCCGAGGAGAAAAATTGGCTAACTGTTGAAGAGGGTAGCATTCAGGACGAGTGGAACAAATGGACGCGAAATGCCCGAACCGGCCGGATCGCGCGAAATCAGTACAAGGAGCCCAAAAGCAATTGGGACGCGCGGGCCAGAAATACGCGAACCGCCCGAACCGGCCGAAAAGAGTCAAATCAGTCCGAATCAAAATGGGACAGGCGGGCCACAAATACCCGAATCGGCCGAAATTGTCCCAAAAGGTCCAAAATTAAATGGGACATCCGGGACAAATGGAGGCGAGGTACGCGTAGGAGCCGAATCAGCCGAGGACCAATCAGAAGCTGCCACGTGTCCTCACAAGAGAAAAGTCAAAAAAGTCAATGGGCGGGTTTTCGAGCACCGATCCGAACCAATGGGATAATGCCACGTGTCCCAGCTAGGGCCCACAAGGAAAATTCAAAAGACAGCCCGCCGAAAAGTAGAAGAGAGAGAATTATTCAGCGAATCAGAGCATGCCACGTGGCGTCCAAGTGGCAGTGCGCGGGAAAATATTTCAAAATCCGTTTTCGCCTGTTCCGTGCCCTAAATCTTCAGATCGACATATCTTTCGATCCAGAGCTCGGATTTGCACGTTCTTGATATCAACGGAAAGCTTGTGAGATTCTCTACACGTTTCCAGGGTCAATCTTGCATTTTTGTTCAGTTTGAAAAAAGAAAATCAGAAGACGCCTCTGGCATGAAATAATAAGCAGAGATAATGCTTCAACAACCACTTTATTACAGCAGACAACCCGCCGCTTCTGTTAGGCAAACCGCCGCTTTGCCAGAACCCGCCGCTTCTGCCATGATGGACGAATTAAATGCAACCTAGAGGTGGTTGGGGTAGATTTCGATTTCCTCTCTCTTTTCTCTCCCATTCTTCCTATAAATTGTAAGGAGGGGTTTCTTTCTGTTGTTGGACATTTTCCGCTTTGCACCCTCCCTTCTCTCCTGTTCATAAGAAGATTTGTGGAGTTTTCAAACCTCCCATATAGACTGTAACACCGTTTTTTGCCTTTTGGCCATTGCAATGTATTGAATCTATCCTTGAACAATATATATGTGTCTGTGGTTGCTTCTAAACCCTCTTACATATTTATTACTGTCATTCTTGATCTTTCATTGCATTTTTGCTATCTGTGCATGGTGTTGTGTTACATCTACATGATCTGTGTTAAATTTGGCAAAGCATATGTTCTTCATTCCTTGGTGCATCACCTCTATTAGCTTAGATTTATTTTATGCATCTTCTTACCTTGTCTCCTTGGCAAATTAGATTAGATTTTGAGGAAATCCTCTGCATATTTCGTATGCACCTGAACAGAGGAATAGGAACCAGCCTTTCTCTGGAGATTCCTTTCTCACTCTTCAAGTCCCACACTTGGAGAAAGGATTCAATGTTATGCAATCACACTGGATATTAATATGATCAACCTAGAAATCTGATCAACATCCAGGGGTGCTGTGATTTTGCACTAACAGTTTTGGCACGCCCGGTGGGACCAGAGGTCTCATTTTTATTGCAGCAAGGTTGATGTGCATCTGCTGCAATTTTCTTGCTTGAAAAGAGCTATTATTTGCATATCTGGCGACTCCAAGGGGAGGAATCAACTGGTTCCAAAGAATGGCCTAAAAGCTTATGAGAAGAATCACAAGGTCAAGAGCCGAGAAGAGGAAGTCTTTGTTTGAATACCTGCAACTATCTCCAAGAAGAAGGCAAAGAGGAAGAAGGATTCAAAGGTCTCCATCTCCACCAAACAGTAACTCTTTCAACTCCTCCACCCGAGCGGCCTTTCTTTCAAGATATCTGAGGGTTTTAAGACCAATCGAATGGCGCAACCAAACCCCCTATGTCAACTTCACAGGCAACAGCCCACTTGCTCTCAATGCACAAAATCCAATCCCAGTAGCAGCACTAAAGAACATTCCATACTTTACTGGAGAAAATCAGACCACTCCTGGCGATCATGTCAAGGACATTGCTAACATTTGTGCAATCCATGAGATTAACGAGATGCAAATAGCTGTCAAATTGCTGGCGTCTTCATTCAAGGGGAAAGCATTGCAATGGTTTAGGAGCCTTGAAGCTGCTTCTATCACGAACTGGAATCAGCTGTGTATTGCACTTCATAATCAATTCGGAGAGAAGGGAGACAACTTGTCTCTTTTGGAGCAGCTGACAACCATCAAGAGAGCTTCCAATGAGCAGCTAACTGATTTCAACTTCAGATTTCAAAGATCTTGGGATAGAATTCCAATGATCGGAATGCCAACAATGAAGGTGCTTTTCTATACTACCTTAAAGCTTTAAATTCTGATATTTCTATGTTGATTCAATCCATGGGAGGCACAACTATCCCTGCTGCTTATAGTATTGCCATTAGAGCTGAAAATTGTCTGATTCAAGCTGGCAAGCTAGCTCCTAGGCCTCCAATGCCATTATATCCAAGTTTAGAAAGCCCAAGTACTAGTCAGGCACCTGTCTTAGCTCCTTCTCCCACTCCTAGAAATCAGAGTTCAAATGAAGCTTCCACTTCATCTCCAAGTGCCCCAAATGAGCTTCAAGAAGTCATGAAGCAACTGCAAAATTTAGGTAATGAGTGGTCACACTCAAGAGGCGTGAAGCTCAAAGTTTTAGACCTTCGTATCGACCTCAAGCTCAACCGAATAGGCAGCCATATCAGCCTCAAAGACCACCTAATCCACCACAAATATGAATCAAACAAGGCCTCCCCGCCAATAAACCATTCCAAATTTCCTATAATCCAAATGCCATATCTGCCTCTAAGGCATTAATACCAAGATGAAACAACATTGCCCAGAGTATGATTGGTGTTTTCCATGTAATGAACCCCATAATCAATCCATGTGCTATAATGGTGCTCTAACCCAAGCTTTAATGGTAGTAACAATCCTGGTGTGGAGGGTGAGAATAGTCAAGAAAACATGTACCAACAACAAGAAACATTCCAACAAAGAATCAGCCCCAAATGATACCACGTTGGTAAATTGGCAAGCGAGAGGATTTCGTGGCATGAATCGAGATAGTTTCTCGGGGTGTTGCTTTTGCCAACACAAGGTCAAAAAGGAGAAATTTGGGTGAAGAACACGACCATTAGTCCCGGCCAATCCTCAACCTTCCACACTCCAGAATGATTGGCAAGCAAAACCCGATTGCAAATGAAATGCACAAGGGCGATCAAGAACAACCCCTAGGCTGCCAACTCAAATGCCACTGTTGCTACCCATATACAAGGAACGAATGTGCAAACCAAGGGACAGCGAGAGAGATCCTTCATCACCATTCAAGATCATTGATCGATGAAGAAAACAAACGTCAATATATCTATGTGGGAATCCCTATCCATCCCGGGCTAAAGAAATCTGCAACAGCAAGCCGCCATAAAGGATTGGCCAACTTCAATCAAGCGGAGTTCGGAGGCAAGACAAAGTGCTTACAAATCTTGCCCAAACTGAAGGAAATCATGGAACACAACAAGGTAAAATGTTGAAGCCCCCCTTTTTATGTTTCGTTAATCATTGGAAATCAGCTAGTGCATAATTGCATGATAGACTGCAGGGCAAGTAGCTCAATAATGCCTAAACAGAGATAGGCGATCACCTAGGGCTCCAGTATGAAATAACATCTAAGGGAGTAGTGCAAATGGATGGGACAAAGCAATAAGCAACAATTGGAGTGATTAGAAATTTGAGTCTTACCTTGCATGCATGTCCAAATGTTGTTGTCTTATAAGATATATCAGTCATAGACCTTCCACCACTCTTTGCCCTCTGTTTTGTCAAGGGATTTTACCGCCAAGATTGGGGATATTTGTCCGCCGATTGGTCACACATCTTTGTTCGAACGAGGTATGGAACTAAAGCTACATTAGGTCGAACCTATGCAGATTTCCACATTGAGCCCTATACTCCAAGTCATATTAATACCAATTGCTCGGCATTTGATCAAGAAGATCACCTTGCAATCGATGAAGCCGACACTAAGGTTGGAAGTATCCCGATTTGACTCTTGATGAATGGGCAAATAAGGTGCATGCTTTTGATCCTTATCAAGAAGTAGAAGAATCGAGCTAGGGGTCTATTGTATAAACGAAGAAAGTCAACCTATTCCTAACATCACCAAGCCAAGCCACAAGGATGACAATGAGGTATGGCAACCTGTTTTTGATGGATCAAGGAGTAGACAAGGCGCGGGAGGTGGAGCCATGCTTATTTCACCTCAAGGAGTAAAGTATTATTCAGCTTTTAGATTTCAATTTGCATGCTCCAATAACAACTGCTTGAATATGAAACCTTGGTGCGAAGGGATGCATTGGGCAATAAAGAGAAAAATAAATAACTTGCAAGTGTTTGGGGACGGTGAGTGATTGTAAATCGAGTCAAGGGACAACATCTTTGCCAAAAATGATCTACTCGAGATGCTACAAGAACAGGTGTGGGACCTCATGGAAGATTTTGAGGGTTTCGGCATCAAGGCCATTCCCGAGAAAGAGAATCAAGTTTGCGATAGGCTTGCAGCGTGAGGGGCAGCCTTTGACATTGTAGAAAACATTCAACAAGACAAGGTACAGACCAAACATCCACGTGATTGTGAGGCCTTGAAAGCCGGATAACGATGTCAATTGGCAAGTATTTGAGAATGACCAAGCAAATCATCCACTTCTTGCAGAAGAAGTGAGTTCTCGGCTAAGAATCAAGAGAAGTTGAAACAAAAATATGGTGACCAGTGATCACCGAGATTGAAACTCGACAAGCTGCCCAGGACTTGTCACCTTAGAATCCATTTTTAACCCCAATGATCGGTTTAGAAAGGAGAAAGCAAATATTCAGGTCAAGAGGGAAGATTCGGTATCCATCTTGGTGAAAGAGAACAAGCCATTGCAAATTGGAAAAATGACAACTGAGCAAGAGAGATATGAGTTCATACAGCTTTGTCAAGAATTCCCTGACGTGTTTGCTTGGAGCTATGAAGACTTGAAGGGCTTCAATCCCAACTTAGCTCAAAGATACCATCGAGTTGGATCCAAATACTAAGCACATCGGGCGAAACAGAGACACTCAATCCACACATGGAGCCTCTCATGAGGAAAGAATTGGACAAGCTGATTGAGTCAGCAATTATATTCCCAATCAAACATTCTAGTTGGGTTGCCAACTTAGTTCCAGTGAGAAAGAAAAGTGGAGAGATCGGGCTATGTGTTGACTTCGAGAGATTTGAATAGAGCCTCTCTCGAGGACCATTATCCACTCCCTCCATGGAGCAAATATTGCGAGGTTGTAGGCTGGGTCGAAAGGTTTTCGCTTGCTTGATGGATACTCGGGCTTCAATCAAATTATGGTAAAGGAGGAAGACCGATTCAAGGCAGCCTTCACAACCAAATGGGGCACATATGCCTACAAGAAGATGCCATTTGGGTGGCGCGAACGCCGAGCAACATTCCAAATGAGCTATGGATATGGCATTCAAAGGCTTGATCAACAAGATAGTACTGATATACTTAGATGATATTACTGTCTTCTCAAAGAATGCTGCAGACCATCTCTTTCACCTCAGGCAAGTGTTTCAGAGGTGTAGAAAGTTTGGAGTGTCTTTAAATCCTAAGAAGTGCATCTTTCTTGCACATGAAGGGAAACTTCTTGGCCATATTGTCTCCAAGGAAGGATTAGCAATTGATCCAGAAAGGGTTGAAGCCATAAGAGCTCTGCCATTGCCAAGTCACAAAAAGGCTCTTCAAAGTTTCCTGGGAAGGATAAACTTTGTTCGGAGGTTTGTCCCAAATTTTGCAGCCCTTGTCAAGCCCATCACCAAAATGTTAAGAAAAAACATGGCTTTCAAATGGACGGCAGAAGGCAAGGAGAGTTTTGAAGCAATCAAAGAAGCCATCTCCCAGGCACCCACTCTCATCAACCCGGACTTTTCCAAGGATTTCATCCTCTATGCATTTGGGGGTGATGACACTATTTCTGCCATTTTGGTGCAACAGAATAAAGATAATGATGAACAGCCAATTGCCTTCTTTAGCCAAAGCCTAAATGACTGTGAATTGAGGTACTCTTTTATTGAAAAACATGTGCTTGCAGTAGTCAGGAGCTTGAAGAAGTTCAAGCATTTAGTCTCAAACAACAAGGTCCAGTTGCTGGTCTCACATGCTGGGGTTAAGGACTTCCTCCTCAACAAGGATTTGAATGAGAAAAGGGCAGGATGGATCACCCGTGTCATGGAGTATGACATTGAGATCAAGATCACCAAGCTGGTAAGAGGCAAAGGTTTGTGTGAGCAGCTCGCTTCCAAACAACTAAACAACCCAGAAGATAAAGAAGACGCTGCCCTGCTTTTACAAGATGATCAAAAACAAGAAAATGATGATGAGTCCATTCTCTGTTGGACTCAAAATATGATACATTTCCTACAGACGGGCATGTACCCTCTAGAAATGAGCAAAGCAAGAAGAAGACACTTCAGGTTGCAGGCTATTCCATATACCATCATTGATGGAGTTTTGTTCAAGAAGGATGTCAATGGAGTGCTGCTGAGATGCATTAACACAGGTCAGATTCAAAGGGTATTAAAGGAGTTTCATGATGGACCAGCTGGTGGCCATTTTGCACCAAGAGTGATAGCTCTGAACATCATGAAGGCCGGTTATTATTGGCCTAAAATCTTTAGTGATTGCTATGCATGGATCAAGAAATGTAAGAATTGTGCATTCTTCACAGGAAAAGAGAGACTTGCAGCCCTCCCATTACATCCAATCTCAGTTGACCAGCCATTCATGCAATGGGGTTTGGACTTCATTGGAATCATCAATCCCAATTCGAGCCAAGGGCACAAATGGATTTTGACAGCCACAGACTACTTCACCAGATGGACAGAAGCAGTGGCACTCAAAGAGGCGAATGAGTCTAGCATCTTGGACTTTTACGAGGGGATAACTACCAGATTTGGTGTGCCTGCTACAATAGTCTCTGATAATGCATTGGCATTCATTGGATCTAAAGTTACTGAGTGGGCCGTCAAGCGGGATCTACCCGAGCACTTCATCAAACTATTACCCTCAAGGTAATGGCCAGGCCGAGTCTACAAACAAAAACTTGCTCTGAGGATCATTAGGAGGACTCTTGATGAGAATCAGAAGGCTTGGCATACTGGCCCCGAAATCAGCCTTATGGGCTGATAGGATAACTCCCAAAAGATCCACGAGGTAATTCTCCATTTAGGCATTTCTAAGAGAGGCGGTCTTGCCCATGTCACTTGAGTTGCCAACGTTGGAACTCATGAAACAGCTGGAGTTGCTAGAGTTTGGGCCCATGGAGGTGAGATATGCAGAATTGATGGAGCTGCAAGAAATCAGAGATCAGGCATTCCAAGCAATGGAAAAGGATCAGGCTTTGATCAAGAAGACCTTTGATAAGAAGGCCAAAGACAGATCTTTTCAAGTAGGAGATCTAGTGCTGAAATGGGATGTGGACAGAGCAAAACCAGGAAGGCATTCAAAATTTGATGCCATTTGGAGTGGCCCATACATGGTCACAAAGTGCAAGAACAACAATGCTTTCCAATTGGCCTCATTGGATGGGGAAGAACTGCAGATTCCAGTAAATGGAATCTATCTCAAGCGTTGCTTCTAGAGGGAGGTTCACTACATCTGTAAATACTAGATTAGATTTTCTTTCCTCCAAGTGCTTGTGCACATTGTTTTGCTGTAGATTAGTTTTGTTTTCCCTAAGTGCCTTGGCACACTTACTGTCCATGGAGATGATGCATGTCTTTGCTAAATCAGGTCACATTCCATCTTTCCCTTTGCACATTCTGAGTCAGTTTGGATTCTAACAGAATATTTGATGACTCCATGCCCAATGGATGGCTTCAGGCAACTGGTCTTTCCATCTAGCAGGCAGATGATCCTGCTGAGTCGCCAAAATTGTTATCCAAAATTCACCCCCCCAGGGTAAATTTGATAACATGCATCAGGATGTCCAAATTCCAAGAAAAATGACTGATTCAGAGCAAAATCAGGTTTCTAGGGTCCCTTCAGGAATCTTTCTAACTCCCCAGGCCGAAGAAGGAGGGAGCAAGCTTTGAGAAAGTGCGGAGAAGGTTGCAGAAAGCAAGTAGTTTGGGCCAGTAAAAATTGTAAAAATCAGCTAAGTCCCGGTCCAAGACAAGGTGGGACGAAGCGGGGCAGATACGCGAACCGCCCGAAATGAGTCCAGGCGGCCCACTAAGTAAATGGGACAAGTGGGATGTATACGCGGGGGCGCGAGGAGCCGATCCAGTAGGAGAAAAATTGGCTAAGCTAGCAAGAGGGTAGCATTCGGACGAGTGGAACAAATGGACGCGAAATGCCCGAACCGGCCGGATCGCGCGAAATCAGTACAAGGAGCCCAAAAGCAATTGGGACGCGCGGGCCAGAAATACGCGAACCGCCCGAACCGGCCGAAAAGAGTCAAATCAGTCCGAATCAAAATGGGACAGGCGGGCCACAAATACCCGAATCAGTAAATTGTCCCAAAAGGTCCAAAATTAAATGGGACATCCGGGACAAATGGAGGCGAGGTGCGCGTAGGAGCCGAATCAGCCGAGGACCAATCAGAAGCTGCCACGTGTCCTCACAAGAGAAAAGTCAAAAGGTCAATGGCGGATTTTGAGCACCGATCCAAACCAATGGTATAATGCCACGTGTCCCAGCTAGGGCCCACAAGGAAAATTCAAAAGACAGACCGAAAAGCAAAAGAGAGAGAATTATTCAGCGAATCAGAGCATGCCACGTGGCGTCCAAGTGGCAATGCGGGGAAAATATTTCAAAATCCGTTTTCTTTGTTAGTGCCCTAAATCTTCAGATCGACATATCTTTCGATCCAGAGCTCGGATTTGCACGTTCTTGATATCAACGGAAAGCTTGTGAGATTCTCTACACGTTTCCAGGGTCAATCTTGCATTTTCGTTCAGTTTGAAAAAATAAAATCAGAAGACGCCTCTGGCACGAAATAATAAGCAGAGATAATGCTTCAACAACCACTTTATTACAGCAGACAACCCGCCGCTTCTGTTAGGCAAACCGCCGCTTTGCCAGAACCCGCCGCTTCTGCCATGATGGACGAATTAAATGCAACCTAGAGGTGGTTGGGGCAGATTTCGATTTCCTCTCTCTTTTCTCTCCCATTCTTCCTATAAATTGTAAGGAGGGGTTTCTTTCTGTTGTTGGACATTTTCCACTTTGCACCCTCCCTTCTCTCCTGTTCATAAGAAGATTTGTGGAGTTCTCAAACCTCCCATATAGACTGGAACACCATTTTTTGCCTTTTGGCCATTGCAATGTATTGAATCCATCCTTGAACAATATATATGTGTCATGTGGTTGCTTCTAAACCCTCTTACATATTTATTACTGTCATTCTTGATCTTTCATTGCATTTTTGCTATCTGTGCATGGTGTTGTGTTACATCTACATGATCTGTGTTAAATTTGGCAAAGCATATGTTCTTCATTCCTTGGTGCATCACCTCTATTAGCTTAGATTTATTTTATGCATCTTCTTACCTTGTCTCCTTGGCAAATTAGATTAGATTTTGAGGAAACCCTCTGCATATTTCGTATGCACCTGAACAGAGGAATAGGAACCACCTTTCTCTAGAGATTCCTTTCTCACTCTTCAAGTCCCACACTTGGAGAAAGGATTCAATGTTATGCAATCACACTGGATATTAATATGATCAACCTAGAAATCGATCAACATCCGGGGGTCTTGTGATTTTACTAACAGCTTATTTTAATTATTGTATCATTATTGAATTGTTGAATGAAAATTGTGAACTTATTCCTATTCTTTGAAATTATACCGTATAAACGATGGTTGTTAGATTTAAAAGGATATAATGAAAAGGAGGGAATTGACACTCTACTCTTCTCTTAAATACAACCTTTAAGTTGGAATGTACAAATGGTTAATACGTAGGTCAATATAGATTATCAATTAACTTGATAAAAGAGTAACATACATATGAACTCATGTGTAATTAATCATTGAAAATGGATCTTAACTAATGGATGATGAGGAAAGAACAATTAGTTCTAGAATAAGAATCCGTTCATACCCTTTGGGGTGTCATATCCAAAGGATACTCGGAAAGAGGAAATCATATCTCCTCTTAATAAACCTTAAATTAAGGTAAGATAATTGAAAAGAAATGGATTCATGTGTATAAGAAATAGACCTCATTCAAATGAGGTCTAATATAAAGGAAACCTAAATTTAGATTCAGTTGCGAATGAACTTGATTAAGCTTAGTAAGTTAATCTTACTATGTTAAGCTAATTTGGATTGTACGTATGAGACTTTAAATAACGAACCAAGAAATGATATACAATCCTTCGGAAGGGAGGAGTGATTGTATATTAAGCTTCATGACAATTTAAGTCATTCATAGCTAGCAACTGTAATGAACGAAGAGGTTAGAGGATCAACAAGGTTGTTGAAACTTATTCTTAAATTATAACGATAAGAAAGTGATCAACCTCTTAGCTGGATATGTATCCCTAGATGGGAGGATTCCACAGGATGTTGGTACACACCAACTACAATAAGGTGTCATCATGAAGGCTAGGTCTTCATGACGACACAATGTTGCAGCTGACATGTTGCAACACCCTTCTGAATCGGATCATCTAGGTTTACATAAGCTTGAACTTGGCCTCAGTTTTACTTTGGACCAAGTTAGGAACATGTCCTTGTATATGGAGTGACTCGCGATGACTAAAGGTAACTAGACACACACAAATGACTAGGGTCGACGAGGTATGTCTGTGTACCCTTAGTCATCACGAGTGCTTCCCTATACCTTTTCATATTGCTGACTTGGATTAAGGTTCAACTCTGGACAAGAGGACTGACAAGAGTCAAAAAAGACCATTCTAGATAATAGATGAAGTGGGGTGAAGGACGTATTCCATTGACGAGTATGTCGTCTAGGAATATAATCATGCTACGCATGTGAAAATCTTTGGCCAAAGTATCACAAGTGTTGGGTTGCGTTGTCCTGGATCACCTAGTTTAAGAAGCAGGATTTCAGATGAATATCGGTAACAAATATTCAGATAGGCCTCTTAAATAGAACACTTCAATACTCGAAAGGGTAAAGAGAACCAGGTATACTTAGTATACATTACATTGAACTAACATGAAGGATCGGTAAGAAGCTAAGTCATGAAATGAGAGATTGATGAAACTTTGAGCCATGAAATGGGAGATCGGTAATTCATCGAGTCATTACAGTTGCATATGGTTATCTGTTATGAGATTGAATGGCATAGAATGTGTGTTCCATATTATGAATATGCAAATAGAGAACATTGGTCTGAAAGTAATGTGTGTTTTAAATAATAATCATTTAAAACAGAGAACGTTATTTAAAACTTGGAATGTGTGTTCTAAATTATGATAATTTAGAGTAGAGAACGTTATGTAAAAAAAAATTCCCTTGTTCTAGAGTCATAAATGGGAATGTTACATGCATGTGTGGCTAGTTTTGTAAATGGCGTGTAGCTAGTAGTGGTATGCAACCTATTTTTGGAATGGATAAGTGGTGAAGGGCAAGTCCCCACCCTTACACACACACACACACACACACACACACACACACACACACACACACACACACACACACACACACACACACACACACACAATTGTTATTATAATAAAGCTTTTGTATAGTTGTTGCATTGAATATAATGGAGGATATTGGCTGAATCTAAGTGTTAGTTTTGTGTGTATCTGAATCTAGTATTTTTTTGATCTCATCATGGTTAGTACTTAATTTTTCTCTCCCTTAGGTATAGATCCGGTATGCTCTGTGGAAATATGTGTTAGTAATGGAACTATATGTATCTCTTAAGTCTTCATCATGGTAACATCTTGCAACAACAACCCTAAAGAGGGACCTGGTACCTTCGCATGCTTTGGGTGAGCACTTAGTTTAGGCTGAGTGATGTGCCAGGCGTGTCTAGGGTCTTATTGGATTTGAATCACTGAATTCTAGGTTGCATCAAGCGGGATTAGTATGTTATCAAGTGTTACTTTTTGAACCTTTTTCAAACTTGTGTTTTAGAACATGTCTTGTCTCATGATTTGTGCCTTGGGCTAATCACTTTTTCATCAACCGCCTTCTAAATATTTTCATAGCATCCTTTATTCTTTGAAAATAATTTAGAACATCCATGTGTATCAGATGTCCTCTTTGCCATGTTTGTAGGCACTTTTGTCCCCTTTTAATAAGACAATTTTCTACTTCTTCTCTCATGTGTTTATTGGCTAGCTTACGCTGGGGGCATCCTTGCTCCCTCATGATTGAACCTATTTTATATTGGCCTTGATCCCCCTTTAGTGTGTGAATAGTTTTCCTTTGAATACTCCCACCTAATCATTGGGAATTTTCACATCTTCACTTTCTTGCGCATACACGTGGCATTTTTCCTTGTACATCCCATCTATCGCTGGGGGAATCCATGCTTCTTTGTCTTCCTGTACATAGTTTCAGAAAACTTTCAAAATAAAAAACATTCAAATATGTTTCTAAAAAATCAAAAAACAATAAAAATCATCCTACAAAACATCGCTCTTTGGTTCTCGTCTATTCTTGTGCACAACTCATGAGATCATCTTGATCTACCTCTATCAACAAATCTAGTTTGCTTACTATGTTTATACTCTGGGGCACAATGAGTTGTTTGGTACTATTTCATAGTGCACGATTGCTTTTCATAGGACCCAAGTGTCCTTTGTTATTCCCCTTGCATGTATCCTTGTTTGGGGCACCATCTTTTAACCCTTGTTGTTAATTTACACAAGTCGGAATCAAAGCTTGATAACAAAAACATTGCATTATGTTTCTTTGTTAGGTTAGCTTGTTTAATTTTTTGTATTGCATTGCATTATGTATGTTGTAAGGAGTTAGGCATATTTTACTTTCTCGTATTGCATTGCATTTTGTATGTTGCATTGAGTTGGTGTTTTCAGCAATGGACAATTGTTCGTAGTATGGATTTTCATGTCATTCTACTTTTTTCGTATGCTTATATTTTTAATAAGGACCGATGACGTAGATCTTTGGCAATATGATGACACTAAAGTTGTTTCAATACACTAGATGAAAGCTTGCTCTTTTCTTTCCGTCTTCATTCCTCTTCTACATCATTCTCCTATCAACACTATTCTTCTTATTCACAGGGCATCCTGCCCTACCCATTCTTTTATCCATTTCTCTCACCTTTTTCAATCATCGATCACCTTCTTTCATCACCCCATCAACACTCGAGGGGGCATCTCTCACTTCTACTAATTTTTCTTCTACCCCTTCAAAATTTTATCTGTCTACTATCTTTGAAGTGGCGTCACGTATGCCACCCTAAAGAGGGGAAAATGTAGACACTTATAATTTAGCACAAGAAATTTAAATACATAAATTGTGTTAATTATACCCTTTCTCGCAAATTGACGACATATCGTCAAAATCACACATTTTCTCTATTATCATTGTTAATTAATTACATTATGTTAGTTAATTAAACTCTTCCATCCAATAATGACACCAATTAACAACCTTCATTAATCAACTCCCCTTTTATCTAGATTAATTAATTAATTATAATTAATTAAGCTCTCGTTTATCTAGATTAATTAATTATTTCTAATTAATTAATACCCTTTCTATCTAGATTAATTAATTATTCTTAATTAATTAATTCTCTCTTCTATTTAATCAATAAATCGTCATTTATTTGATTAAAATCCTCTTATAACATAAATCATACTAATTATTCCTCTAAAAGCTTCTATAAGCTTGCACACCTATTAATTAATCACTTTGGTTAATTAATAAACCCCCTCAATCCCCATGAGTCACTAGAGGACAAACTAAACTCTCCTAAAGTAAACTCAACCACTTCTAAACCATGTTTATCCACAACTAACCCAACCTCTCTATTATCCCACATGTAAAGGGATGTAGAGATTCTTTTATCCATTGGGCTATATAAGGATCCCTCCTCCTACCTTTCTATTTACACCTACACACCTAAATGAGCATAGAGCCTAAACTATAGTCATTTTCATCATCTTAGAGCATTCTCTATTATAGAGGAGCTATCTATCTTCATTTCTTGCATTCATCCATCCAAGTTTTGAAGTCATATGGAGATATGTCAAATGGTCTTGTAGTCATGGATTGTGAGATTCCATTCTTGAAAACCTTGGGATTCAACCATACAATCAACCCTTTTGATTGCTAAGGATCTAAATAGGTTCATTTCATTAGCATTTAATTAGAGATACAGGTTAATTTGTTTAGCATGTTAGTTTGAATCTTCATTTCATGTTCTAATGAAAATATGTTAATAGATTAGCTTTGCTTAAGCTCTAAGCATGATGGTGCATAGATTTTAGTTTAGCATTGTATTGAGGCTATTAGGTGTTAGTATTGATTTCCTTTGTTTTGTTAACTAATTCTTGTAAGCACCGGATATGTAATGTGTTGTGTATAAGTCTAGAGTGTAGAGTGTGTGAGTTATTGAATACGTGAGTGTGGTGAGGTCCATTTGAGACGAAGATCCTCAACATCAAGAATGGACCATGGAATTAGAGTGCATCATAGGGTGACATGTCATGTTGATTATCTGAAAAATATTGCATGTGAACATGTTGAGCGTGTGTTGTGTATTTTCAAATGTGTGATGTGTTATGTTAAGTGTGTAGGAGAGAGATATATCATGTAAGCACCGGATATGTAACGTGTTATGTATAGCTTTTTTTTAATTGTGCTTAAGAGAGATGTGGCGTGATGTAGTAGTTTTAGACATGTCTAGTGTACATTATGTATGTTGAGAGAGAGGTGTTGAATGTGTAAATTATTGTGTTGAATGTCTATGAAAGAGATTGATTGTGAACACGTTTGTAGTAGGTGGTGTATTGTGAAGATTGTGGAAGATGTTTGTGTTGATTGCGTGAAAGGGAAATGTGTGATGTGATGTAAAAGAGATGTGTCATGAAAGCATTGAGTGTGTAATATGTTGTAGATATGTCTAGTGTGTTGCATCTTGTGTGTGTATGTGTGTAGTAGGAGGAATGTGTCACAAGTGTGTTGATTGTATAGTGATGAGTATGTGTGAGAAATAAGATGATGTGTAAGGTAGTGTGTGAGGTTCTTGAGTATAGGATGCCCTCAACAATCGGTGTGAGCCATAGCACAAGAGTACATCATTGGGGAATGACGATACTAGAGTTTGTCAAGATGTGTATGTTGTATGTGAAAGTCTAGATGTGAAGTGATGAGAAAATAAGACATTTGTTGATGTTATGAGGGGGGGAAATAAGTGTGATGCCCCTAAGTGTGTCAATGAAGGAAATTTATGTGGTAACGTGAGAAGCACCATGCCATTGCGGGAGAGCGTCATCTGTTTCATGATAAGAGAGAGGCCCACACAATGGTAGGCGGATAAACAGATGAGGACCATGAAATGATGACCAAGTTTGAAATGTATCTTGCCCATCAGTAGGAGTAGTTGCTTTGATAAAAGTGATTGGATGTTGAAGCGGTGATGGCTTAGAAGCATCGAGTTGTGGAAGTTGAAAGAGGCCAACTAGAGTTTGTTTGTCTTGCATAACGAGTGTTTGCTTGTTTGGTAATGTCGTAGATGAATTGAGAGGAGGAGATGTTGGTTACTTTATTTGATTGGATAATGTTGCAGATGACTCAGTAGGAGGAGGTGTTGAATTGATTTGTACATGAGGTTGTTTTGTTTGAGTAGATTACATAGGTAGCACTTGAGTGCGTGAAGAAGGAACATGAGAAGTAGAAGCATGTTTCTCATTAGACATAGATGGATAGAATTTAGGAACCCATTGAGATGTAACAAGTGGGGAGGACCATGTAACAAAACTTTGTGTAGTGAATGAGATAAAACCTTGACGCTCAAGATGTTTGATTCTTCATTGTAAAAGCATAGCAATCATTGTCATTATGTCTATTAATTTGATGATAATTGCAATATGGAAGACCTTGATATTTTGCAAGCTGATAAGGAGGATAGCAATGAGTAGATGGTAAGTTTATTAATTGATGAGTTATGAGCTATGAAAGAACATCTTGTTACGTAGCCTTAAGTACAAAATTGAGAGGTGTAGGGAGCGGCAAGATTTGAGGTTCATTAATATGAGCACAAGTAGAAGACATAAAATGAAGATGAGATGTAGAAGGAGAATAAACATGAGCCTGAGAAGTGTCCTTAAGATGTTGGATTTCAGATCTAAGAGATGTAATTATGGATTCCATAGCCTAAAATTTATCTTGGAATAAAGAATGAAGAGCTTGGATAGATTTGCAAATAGATTGATTGGAACTAAAACCAAGAGAGTCACCAGAAAGATAGTCGAAGATAACATTGAATTGAGTAAGCAACATGTTGATAGGTAAATACATAGTGTCTAGGGTTTTTCTTGTCTGCAAACCAGATTTAATTACAAAAAATAAGATGGTGTTTTCATAATTTTATCATATGAAATCAAACATTACAAATAAATGAGAGAGCTGCAATATTTATAGATATTGGACAACTTCTATCTCATCCACAATATATGGAAACAAATCACCTAATCTGAGTAAATATGCAAAAATAACATATTTTCCCTCATGGAAATCATCAGAGAACAAAATATGCAAGATAGAACACTATCACTTAGTTAACTAACAACTAAGGATAACTAATACCTATTGACATAAGTTTAAAATATTTTAATTAAATACTCTAATTTATTACATTTATTCAAATATCAACTAATGATGAATTAAGCTAAGTTTTATTCCTAACATTCCCCCCTTAATTCAGCATGGTCTCAAGTGAACAGGAGAGAAATTCTCTAAAACCCTCAAATTTACCTCGAGCAAGTGACTTTGTGAAGACATTTACACGTTGCATATCTGTTAGGCAATATTGGAGCTAGATGTTGTTGTTCTGAACATGTTCACAAATGAAATGTACCTACACCTCAATGTGTTTGGTGCGCTCATGAAAAACTAGATTCTGAACAAGTTTTACTACTCCTTCGTTATCAACATGTAGGATAGTTGGATCTTTCTGTGGTATTCCCAATCCTTCAAGTATATGTTGGAGCCATATCGCTTCACAGATAGCTCCACCTACTACACGATATTATGATTCTATGGAGGATCTTGAAACACAAGTCTTCTTCTTACTCCCCCATGATATCGGTCCATATCCCAAAAAGAATACAAATCCTAAAGTGGATTTCCTATCATCTATGTTTCCTGCATGATCTGAATCTGAATATCCTGTCAAGAAGAAGTTATTGTTCTTCTTATATTCTAGGCCATATTCCATACTTCGTCTTATGTACCTCGGTATCTACTTTGCTTCTACTTTTCAATGAGAAACCCTTGGTTCTTGCATGAACCATGAAAGATAGTATTGCGCATAGTTGATATACGGCCTAGTGTAAGTCAAGTAGATGAGACTCCTGATCAACTACCGATAGAGAGTTGCATTTACTTGTGGTGATGGATCTATTTGAAACAGTTGAAGCCTTGTCTCCATATGTGTGGAAAATGGCTTACAATCCACCATATTGAATTTCTCAAGTGTTTTCTTGGCATATTTCAATTGTGACACAAAGATATGATTTTCTCTTTTCCAAACTTCAATTCCAAGACAATAATGCAAAAGCCCGAGATCGGTCATGTCAAATGATCGTGTTAGATATTTATTTGTTGACTCAATCATCCTCACTGATCCTCCAATGATGACTAGATCATCGACATATACTACAATGATCACTATCTCCCCCTTGCTTTTTGAGATAGAGATTAGGATCGTATGGACTCCTGTTGAATCCATGTTGAATGAGATGCTCATTGATTTTTATGTACCATGCCATGGGAGACTGCTTTAGAAGATATAGTTATTTTATGAGTTTACATACCTTTTCCTCTTTACAGTATGACAAAACTTTTGGTTGAGTCATGTAAACTTCTTCTTGTAAATAACCATTAAGAAAGGCACTTTTCACATCCATTTGGTGTATTTTCCAACCAAATTGTGTAGCTAGAGAAAATATTAACCTAAAAGTTTTTATCTTAGCTGTGGGAGAAAAATTCTCCTCATAATCAATGCCTTTTTTTTAGCATATCCCTTAGCAACTAGTCTAGCCTTATGTTTATCAATTTTTTCATTTGTTTTGTACTTCATTTTGAAGATCCATCTGCATCCAATCAGATTTTTCCCTGGTGGAAGATCTGTAAGTTGCCATGCTAGTACCTTGGGATATGATAATATAATATATATGGGTTGATGGAGATGCCAACATGTGGTACACATACTCTTAGTTAGTTATATGGGCTCACATAGGAATTAATTATATTGGGTAATGGGTCGGCCTACATTGGGATTAGGTATTACCCATCTATTAAGAGTAATGTATGTCTATATAAGGGATGTAAGTATCAATGTCATGAAGGTATGATTTGAGTCTTCTATTTGGTAGAGGTTTATTAGAGGTGTCCCCCTTGAAGTGGATTCCCATATTGGGAGATTGTGGAGTTACTCCTTCCTTAAGGAGAATTGTATGGTGTTGCCCTACCTTAAGGGTATTATTCTGCATATATTGATTATTTTGGCATCTTGGCCCCCATATCTCTTGTGTTTCATAATCTTCTATAATTTATTGATTTATTATATGCAAAGTTCTTATCATGCCATGTATTATTTTTCATAAGTGACTTATATTATGCATCCATAACATCTTTCCAAGGTTTAGATTATAGGGCTTTTGAAACCGTGGATGGCTCAATAGTTTCAACAACTTTACCCATTAAGGCAAAATTGACCTCATTTCAAGCCATACTACGATTCCTCATTCCAGTGGTAGATGTGTCGGGGACACTATCCAATTTTTCATCTCTAATCATACTTGTATACCATTTAGGCATACTTTTTTTGGTTCCTGTGGGAGGTTGAATTTCACCATCTTCCCCATCATCACTTGTCATCATCAAAGTGATTACCATCCTTTGTTTTCACTGTAGGGATGATTTTTTCATCATGTGAGTGTATGGAAGGAGCATCTACTTCTTTCTTTTCAAAGAACTCAACATCCTGCCTAGTGTATACCCTCCTTGTTTTTAGATCCATAAGTTTGTAACCAAGTGCTTCATCATTGTATCCCAAGAAGATAAGTGTTTTTGATTTCATATTGATATTAGTTTTTCGTTTCTTAGGAATGTGCATACTCACTTTACATCCAAAAACTCTAAGGTGTGAAATAGTTGGCTTATACCCTCAGTATGCAACTTGAGCTCACGAGCTACAGGGTGGTCATCGATAAGGTGCCCGTGAGAAAGGATCTACTCCAAGAACTAGATCTATATGAAAATCAATCTCACGTGGGGGTGGTAACCCCGGTAGCTCCCCTAGAAAGACATCTACAAACTCTCTCAAAATGGGATGATCATCTAGCGATGGTCCACTAGACCCATCCTCTGATCATCACTAACTATAACAACATACATCTGACAACCCCGTCACACACACACGCTTAAGCTACATAATGGAGATGGTGTGAATAGAAACGAGTCTCCTGACCCCTAAAATCACTTACTCAACTCCCAAATCATCTACACAAGATATATTCTTGGTGATAATAATCCATCCCGGCCTTGTGTGCGAGATAACATATCCATACCCAAAATGACTTCATACAAGCCCAAAGGAAGGATACGGAGATCTGAGGTAGTGGTGAAAGGTCCCAAATCCACTACACACTCCTTGACTAAGGAGTCTATAGAGATCTTGGCTCCAGAAGCCATCTCAACATCCCAACTAAGACCCTGTCTAATCGCCACCACTGGCTGCATCGCTCTACTAGAGATGGTGCAATGAAAGAATCAAAAGAACCAGAATCAAACAATACAGAGGTAGGAATACCACCAATGCTACATGTGGTCTCAATGACTGTGCTCTAATGCTCTACCTGGTGGTTCTTAACCACTACATAAATCCTGTGGCTACGTCCCATGTCACCAACAATCGGCTCAGAGATTTGTGTCTTACCCTTGTTGTTAGGGTTCTGTGGGTAATCTCTCCAAAAGTGTCTAGTAACTCCACAACCAAAACATCCTCCTGATCCTCCCCAATGAGTAGCACCTCTAGTAGGTGCCCTGGAAGTCTATGGTGTGGACCCTGATGATCCAGTGCGATCTGCTTTGAGGTCTCTGTGGCGACCTCCCACCGACCGAGCTCTAGGTCCACCTGTGTCTGATGGGACCCCTAGATGAGGCCCCATACTCGACCTCACTACACATCGGCTCTGTGGAGGTCTATGAGGTGGGTGAGACTATTATTCTGTGGCCTAAAGGACAACTGTGATATACCTTGGCCACCATGAGGAAGGGGTACTAACCCCCTCAATCTCTGATCATGCATCATTGTATGCGGCTCTGACTCGATCTCTAGCTGTTGGGTCTTCCCTCAAGTCTCCTCTGTAATATAGGCCTTCTCGATGGCCTCAGCTAATGTCTGTGGGTGGTGGATCTGCACTACACCTATAATATCTATATTTAGGCCCCGGATGAACCTGTGAATCCACACCTGCTCATCCTGCATATACTCTACATACTGGAGTAGATCTAGAAATCTACTCTCATACTCTGCTACTGAAAGAGATGCCTATCGGAGGTCATGGAACTCGTCAATCCTCTATTGTAGGAACCTTCGTGACAAATACCTGCTCCTGAATCTCTCTTCAAATAGCTCCCAGTTCACTATCTCAGAATCTACATAGAGCTTCTACTCCTCTGTCCTCCACCATACTCCAGGCTCCATCCCTCAATAGATGGATCACAACATGAGCTTTCGTGTTCTTGAACAAGGACAAAGCTTAAAGTAACCACTCAAGCTCACTAGCGAGCCTCTACACCGAAATCCACCCATGTCACCTGAGTAGTGTGAGGGCCGAAGCTTGGGATCTCCCGATGTGATCTACAGCTGTGGTCTGACGACCTCTAGGTCTCTCTGCACACTCATCCCTAAGCCTAGGGCTTTGAGACCTCTTTTTATGCTCTGGAACTCTGGCACCCTATCCCCTAGGTCGTGACTCTGCTCTGGCTAACTCTACATGGGAGTTCTCTCCTCTATGCTCCTCACTGGGTCGAGGAGATACCTAACCCTCAATAGAAGGGGCCTTGTCATGACTAGTTGCATGTCCTCCTCCTAATCCTCTGCGTAGAGTGGCATTGACATCCTGAAGGGTCTACAAGATCTGAGGTAGGATAATTGCTACACCACTGATCTAGTGGTGGTGGTGGTGGTGAGTCTGAGTCTTTGTGAATGTTTCTCTCACTTTGTTTGTCCCTCCCGCCTGAGACCAAAGTGAGATTTAGTTCATTTTTCTAAGTTTTCTTCAATTTCCATGTTTACTAAAATATACAATTTCTAACTAGTTGTTTCCTAGATTTAAAAAAAAGTACTAGGTTTAAGTTTTATGTCTCAAGTTTTCTAGTGTACCCAATGGTCCAAGATTTTGAACCACTACTCTGATACCAAGTGTAATTCCCAGTTAAAACAACCCACTTAAGACCCAAGAAACAACCTAGGATTAGTCGGGGAAAATTATGGGGAAAAAAAATTGATTAGAAGTGTCCACAACCAGTGCCGCAAGGCAACAATCACTAACAGGTTCCTAAATAAGTCTAAAATTACTAGAACATACTTTTCATTTATTAAAATTTTTCCAAAGGTCACAAGGTCCAAATTTTAGAGTTAGAAGTTTCATTTTAGGTTCAGGGGGTAAAATATCACCATACCCACTCTCTAACAGGCTCAGAGTTTTAACTTGATTTTTCTCATACTTAACACATTCAAAATTTCCCTAAATCATATCCATTGGATAGGAAATTTTCTCACCTTTCCAGTGATATAAATAAGTCCTCCTAACTCCTTCAGAAACTCAAGATACGGTCCGGCGGAGCTTAGGGTCAAATTTTCCCCCAAGGGGACACGTGTCAAGTGGGGCGAAAAGTAAATTTTGGGTTGGCGGGTCGCGGGGCAGCATTTAGAATTTTCCTTACGCAGGGAGAAAATTCAAAATTGCTTTTGTGCCTCTGCGGGTCCTCCAGGGACACGTGGCGGCCTCTGAGTCATCGCCGGGAAAAAAGGAAGGGCGGGCGGCGAGAGTCTTATGGAAAATTCGCCAAAGGGAGAAAACAAACAAACAGCACCCATGTGCCCGTGGCTCTGCCAGGGACACATGGTGCACAACTAAAAATGCAAGGAGGGAAAGAGGGAAGGGCGGAGCGGTGGGAGAAGTTGGATAATTTCGCCATAGGGGAGATAAGGAGAAGTTGGACGCGCAGGTCCGCGCACCCGAGAAAAGAATTTCCCAAGGCGAGGGTGGGAGTGCGGGGCCATGCGGGATTTTTATTAAAATTTTCCAAAGCCAAAAACTTTAAAAAGTGATGAAGTTCTCCCTCCTCCGCTGTCACCCCAAGGTGCCACGTGGCACCCTTTGGTTGGCTGCGGGCCGGCGGGGTAAAAGTCAAAAAAATTCCCGAAATTTTTTTAAAAGGCCCAAGGGCATAAATGATGTCGCGCCTTCGCCACTGCTGCCTCGTGAGGACACGTGGAAGCCTCTGATTGGTTGTAGACTAGTAGAGGAAAAATATAAAATTTTCCCAAACCAAAATTTTAAAAAAATTCTAAGGATTTTAACGGGAATTTTTTCGGGCCGCAGGCCCGCTAGGGAAATTTTTCCCAAATTGTCCTGCCAAAGCAAAAAAATTCAAAGTGCCATAACTTTTTCTAGAAAGCTCATTTTGGGAAAACGAGGACTTTCTGGAAATCTCTCAATGCCCTCTTTACACATGAAACATAAATTTTACATGTTGATAAGGTTTAAAGGGTCACTTTTACAAAAATGATCTACGAGGCTTTTAAATGTTAAACTGGTAATTTCCAACTTTCAAATTTGATTAAATTGGGTTTCCTTATTCACTCAACATGCCAAATAGACATGGAGGATTACTCTAGGAATGATTTAAAGCATTTTAGGAAGGTAAATTTGATCGATTGATTCCAATTTGAAATTTGTCCATCAATTGACAAAAAACGGCTGAGGAAGGAAATTGGGTTCGATTTTGCAATGTTTAAATTGTTTTCTTAAGTTTTCTTTGTCAATTTGAGTTCATTGATGTCTTAGCATGCTAGATTATATCATTTTCCAGTTGATTACAATGTGCAAACTCAAACTGTACATTTTGATTAAATTTTCTAGTTTTAAAATTTATAACAGAGATCCATTTCTTTTAAATCTGTATATCAATTTTATCATTCAAGTGTGGCATTTCATTTCTAAACTAATCCAATACATTTAGTTGTTTATAAACAAACCATTTCAAGCTAACTTGCAAAGTCTGATTTCCAATTTTAATATATTTCCAAGGATACCAAACAATATACTTCCTTCATACATATTTCTTTCCTTTACAATTAAACAGAGATTCCAATCACAGTTTGATATTCCAACTCAACCCAACAATGCAATGAGAGATGAACTTGCAATTATTTATTCATTCAAAAGGAGATACATCTTTACATTCTTTCCATGTTTGAATGCAATAACACATTTCTATTTCTTTCTTTCCAATGTACAGAGCAGAATGTAAATGTCTTCACATTTCAAATATACACTTTCATAATCAATTACAACATCATTTCTTTACAAATATACATTACAATTTCATCCACATCAAGTGGGAAAGGATTACAAGAGAATTTGTTTCACAAGGGACTATCAAGGTTGTATTTTCCTTTGCTCCAGAACAACAACATGCAAGCTCCCATTTTCTTCAAATTTGATCACAACAAAAGAGGGGGAAAGGCAACGCTCTCCACCCAACCAAGAAATCCAATGAAAGGAGAAGCCTTCCTTCATCATTGGCCCCGAGCCCCAACCAAAATACAATAAGAGGTGTAATTCAACCCATGGCAACAACTGGCTTCCACAAACACACAACATTCTTTCAACATACACATTTCAAATTAAAACACAATTCAACACAAAAACAATAGTTCACAACTAGCATTTGAAGACATTCCAAAATAGAACTCGGGCTTGATCATGCAAGCCAAAGGAGCAAGGTCTATGGGGAAGCTACTTATGCCTCCCAATTGGGAATTGGGCATCCACTAGAACAAACTGCCAAAATAATTCATCACACACACATCCTTATGCCCCCCACAAATCCCTCCTTATGCCCCCCACAAAGTAAGAAATGCAAGCTATTTCTTTTCCATGGTGGATCCCAAACCCAAACTCCCTCCACAAAATTATGATGCCAAAGGCATTCCCTTATGCCCCCACATGGATTCCCCATAGCCTTCTCCTACACCATTCCTATGGCAGTCTACCCAACCAGCCAACAATTAAATCAAACATGCACCATTCACACAACACAACAAGAAAAATAACAACGCATAAAAGATGGATAAAACTCCTACCTCTCCATGGTAGCTTTTGCTTCCAAACAACAAGCTTTCAAATTCAATAACACAGTTCCAAATAACAATCTCCCAAGTATGCAAAGCTTTCTCCAAGCTCCTTCCAAAAGCAAGAGCTCCAACACAAGAAAATGCACCCCAAAGTTACAAAATGATTCAACAACCCAAAACAAGAAAAGAGTTTGAATTATATAGAAGAGGGAAGAGAAGAGGATGATGTGGATCCATGTAGGATGCCACATCACACATCCTCAAATTCAAACACAAAAGACAAAATTCATTCTCCCAAGCACAATAAAGAGGTGGGTGAAAATATGACAAATTACTTGCACACTCCAAAAGCCCACACCCCAAAGGACTGCAAATTAAATAACATGTAAGAGAGTGCAATCCAAAACAAGCAACATGATTTATAAAATGCATTATAAAAGTCTAAAATCACCCTTCAACCATAAGTATGGTTGGTAAATTAAATTTAGAGGTATGGGAAAAGTTTTACTTGTCCCACAAGCCTCCTAAAACAGCCCCCAAGGACAAATTTGAATTTCCATGGAGGTGGAGTATTTCATACTCCAAAATCTTACAAAACTTACACAACCCTTACATATTAAATGCAAATAGCCAACAACTTCCATTATTACTTTCCCATATCCCAATTTAATTTATTTAAATTTTAACCATATGATTTCTCACATTAATCTACCACATTTTAATTAATTAAAAGAAAGGAACACATCACTAATAAAATACATACATACAATAAATAAAATTCAACCACATTAATAAAATACACAATACCCATGGTCACATATAAAGGAAATCCCCCATGGGAATCCCTAACAAAATACAACACACACACTCAAGACATGTTGCCATGGTGACCTTGTTGAATTCACCTAGAATTCCATTGTGGTTGGTCTCGATCCCCGATGCTTTGTTGTGATATTTTTAACTTGTAAAATACAAATACCTCCTTCGACCTCATGGCCATATCAGAACATCCAATATGATACAAATAAAATCACAAAATCATCTAAGTATGTAAATCACAACAACATCAAGGCAGTTTAACATTATAACATACAATTCATCCCAACAACTATATCATCATCGCAAAATATCCAAAATCACATGTCAAATAGTATATCATCATCCACATATGAGTGTCTCTAATAATCATCATGTATTATATCCAAATCAAGATCGACAATAATCCACGATCAAAAGTCGACAACATACTAAATCAAAACATAATAATGTCCAAAATGTGATCAATGTATCGAATAAGCATCAACAGTGTCAAAGGGAAGTGGGCACTACGGATGGCCAAGTGCTTCATCATTGTATCCCGGAAGATAAGTGTTTCGATTTTGTATCAATATTATTTTTTTGTTTCTTAGGAATGTGCATACTCACTTTCCATCCAAAACTCTTAATGTGTGAAATAGATGGCTTATACCCCGACCATGCTTCCCGACGTGTTACTCCATCAAGAGCTACGGTGGGAACTCTATTTAGTAAATAGACAATTACTTTAGTTACTTCGGCCTAAAATGTTTTTGATAAACTGCATCATCAATCATACACCACACCATATACATGATAAGTACGATTTATCCTTTCAACAACACCATTTTTTGTGGTTTGTGAGGAGGAACTATTTGACGACGAATTCCATGTGTTTATAAAAAATCATTGAACTCATTACTGGTGTATTCTCCCCCTCGATCTGAGCGAAGTGTTTTTATTTTCCTACCAGACTCTATTTTAACAAGGGCTTTGAAGTTCTTGAAAGTTTCAAAAGCTTGGTATTTTGTAGAAAGACAGTATATCCACATTTTCCTTGAAAAATCATCAACAAAGAGCATGAAATATTGAAACCGAGAGTGACTAGGTCTCATTGGTCCGCACATATCGGTATGCACCAAGTCAAGTTTTGCCTTAGCCCAAAATGTACTATGTTTGAATGGTGTTCTATGTTGTTTTCCTACCAAACAATGTTGACATTTATCGGTACCATTTTTAGATGTGGTAAAGCCCTAACCATGTCATATCGAAGAAGTGTGTCAAGATAGCCAAAACTCACATGTCCAAGTTTGCGATGCCATTTTTGAGTTGATGATGTATCCTTTCTTCTGAAGTGCTTGATCATTTTATTGAACAAAATCCAATGAAACATTCTTCCCACATTCAAAAATTTTGCAAAAATTTTGGATCTTTGTGACTTATCTCGAATTAGGCGCATATTTTTACTGCCTTTATAATCAAAGTCAATTTTGAGATTGTGATCTAATAATTGACTCATGGATAACAGATTTTTTGTTAAACTAGGGACATAAAGAACATCTGTAATTTTACAATTATGTTGCTTAAGTGGTAGTGAAATGGAACCAATTCCTTCAACATTGTATGATGTATCATCACCCAAAGAGACATGATTTTTGGTGGGTGTTTTACTCATTGTGAAGAACCAATCTTTCTTTCATGTCATGTGTCAAGTTGTACCCGAGTCGACATATCAAATTTGATTTGTAGAATTGGATACTTTATTTGACTATGTAGAATATAGGAAGTCATCATCATCAAATTGATCTTCTTGTTTGGCTACATTTCCTTGTTGAGTTGGTTTCTTCTTCCACTTTTGATAATTTTTCCTTGTTTACTCTGTTGTTGGTATGATTTTGTTTGTTGGTAATCAATCTTTTTACCAATTAACAATCCTTATTGGAATGTGTTGTACCACAAATAAGATATTTTCATTGGTTTTGGCTTTGTTGAGTATTACTTTGCTTCTGAGGTTGTTTACTATACTTAGCATGTTTTTTGCCTTTTTTATTAGAAGCAAGTGTCTACTCTTTAGTTTCGAGAGTTGAGTGAATAACTTCCTCTTGTTGTATCATATTCACTAACTCTTCAAAAGTTGTTGTTTGACCAATTATGTTTAACGTGGTCACA
Source organism: Taxus wallichiana var. yunnanensis (assembly GCA_018340775.1). Taxonomy (NCBI): domain Eukaryota; kingdom Viridiplantae; phylum Streptophyta; class Pinopsida; order Cupressales; family Taxaceae; genus Taxus; species Taxus wallichiana. The sequence continues at coordinate 73,449,467 of CM031235.1, read as the reverse complement.
AAAATCCTATAAAAAGGAGGAAGACCTCTCAATACTATAGGCATGAGTGATGTGTTAGTTACTTCTTCTTCCAAAGCTTGAAGTGATGCACACAAATTTGCTCTTGTTCTAAAAAAATATTTCAACTTTCTCGGTTGGTTGCATTTTCAAGTTCAATAGTTGACTGGAGATGAAGTATTGTGTTCTTATTTTTTGACTCATATATTGTTTTCAACTTGTCCCAAGATTCTTTTGTTGTTGTGGTCTCAAAAATATGAGGTTGTGCCTCATCTGAAACACTAAACAAGATTATTAACTTTGTTTTTGATTTACACGATCAAATGTAGCTTGTTGTGTAACATCTATTGCATATCTTGTTAATGTACCAGAAACAATGAACCATAGATTTTCAAAATCAAGTTGTGCGCGAATTTTTGTTTTCCATGCTAGATAATTATCAGAACTCAAAATTTGAGAATCGGAAAAAATAATTTTGGTGCCGTAATTATAGCCATTATGAAAAGTGATAAACAATAGAAGAAAAAATTGAACACTTTTCCCCCTTAAAACATGCACACACCCCCAAAAAAATATTATTTTATTTATTTTGGCTCATTTTCGGCTTGTATCTGATGAATTTTTGCACTATTGGCCTGTTACAAATTTGTCTCTGTGGCGATTTTCAAAAATAAAATGGCTCGGTTGGCCAATTTACAAAAATAAAATTTGGACTCTTTGGCCTCTTTTCAAATACAAAAATCTAATTTTTGCAATTTTTACAAAAAAATCTTATTAAAAACTGAACCAAGATGTAGAGCTCATGCAAAAACACACACTTTCAAAAAACACCTCAATCTGAGGTACCAGTTGAAAGTTATGACTTTTTTAAATTATGATTTCAATATCTTTTCGGGCCCCTTTCCAAAAATGGAACAAATAAAGGCTTACATGCATTCGTAGTGTGTTTTAGGCACAACCATTGCCAGTTCAACCACTTTTCTTAGGTGTTATAATAGCCCTTCGCCACCTTCTTAATTATTTATTTCTTCCTTACTTTCAACGCAATTTTTTTTCTTGCAGTTGCAAATCTTCTCCACGTTCAATTTGTAGTCTTTGTTTTGGATGCAGGCACATTAGAGATTGTTGAAATCTCCTATCTTCTTCTCCTCTGGCAGGTGCAGGTTCATAGAGAAGCTTCCACGTTCGATTGGATCTCCTTTTTTTGTCGCTTAAACTTCTTTTGACAAAGCTTGGAAGGAGAAGACAAAGTACAAGAGAAGAGGAAGAAGAAGTAATGTGGGGAGCTTGAAAAGCTTGGGTCCCCACAGATCAAAAATATTGTATATATTTTTTAAAATTCTTGCAATTTAAAAAAAATGTAGGTACAGTAACTTGATAGCTACAGGTAAATTTTTTTTTTTAAATAATACAAAAGAACAATGTCACCTGGTGCTCCTGCAGAAAACAATCTTTAATTCTCCAGGTGATCTTCAATTGCAAATCAACCGTGATTCGGGGTGTGGAGTCAGGTAGGGGCTGTGAAATGGTGGGGGCATCTATGGCTCCTCCTAGCTCTATAATTTCTCCAGATCTCCCTAAACTTCCTACACTCCTCTCTGGATTAGAATACTGCTCTGATACCAAATCTTGTCTGCAAACCAGATTTAATTATAGAAAACAAGACGGTGCTTGCATAATTTTATTAATATGAAATCAAGCATTACAAATAAATGAGAGAGCTACAATATTTATAGATATTGGACAACTTCTATCTCATCCACAATATATGGAAACAAATCACCTAATCTAAGAAAATATGCAAAAATAACATATTGTCCCTATTTGTCCCTATTGCCCCTCATGGAAATCATCTAGGAACAAAATATGCAAGATAGAACATGATCTTGCAAACATTGGGATGAGAACACTATCACTTAGTTAACTAACAACTAAGCATAACTAATACCTATTGACATAAGTTTAAATTATTTTAATTAAATACTCTAACTTATTACATTTATTCAAATATCAACTAATGACGAATTAAGCTAGGATTTATTCCTAATAGTTTTGTGAAGAGCATATTTACAAGGTGGGTGCATTTTAAGAAATTGAAGCAAAGAAACTTGAGAGACCTTATGATCCATGATGGAAGAAAAAGAAGGATACAAGAGTATTTGAACATGGGTTCACCAAAATGATTAAGCAAAATGTGGATTTATGCTATGAAAATGTTTGATCTAATTGCTATTGTAGTAGTAAATGAATATGCAAGAACATAAACCAAGCAAACTAAGTTACAAAATGTGAAACCCTAGTTGTAAATAAGGGATAAAATGACTTTGCTATATTGTAGAGATTTTGAAGGTGTACAAAGCTGGAAAACTAGAAAATACGAAGCAAAGACATTCACATTGAAGCTCAAAAATTACGAGATCTGGAGGAGTAAGGCGACGAGGCGCTGCATGTGTGCCATAAACTGGTAGTGGGTGCCTATGACTACAAAAATGTTCAAAAACCCAGCTTTCAATGGTCACAGAGTACTCATTGTCCTTCACCTTTGGTCATTATTATGTCGCACAATGATCATCGAGGTCATTGGAAACCTACAATGAAATAATGACCTACAAAACCCTCTAAGAGACATCAAATCCTAAAAGGAAAAATGAAAAATGAGGGGTTAGATTGTCCTCATCTATCATAATGGATATCTTATGATTGATCAATGCATTACATCTCAGACCCTATGTGTGTGTGTGTGGAATCGTACTCTAGGTGGCTCTTGTGTGTGGCACACTTAGATAACGAGCAAGTAGCTAGATGTAAAAGATGTAAATAGATGTGTGCATGGAATAGAATAGACTCCCCTCCTATGAAGTTTATGTAGAATAATGCAGTCCCTTACCCTTGAATGGATGCTTTAGAATGGATGTTTGAATGCTCTTGAATAGCCTTTGGATGCAACCTTAGGTGTTGATAGTTAATGTTTAGTGATTGGTCCCTTATTATGATCACATAACTTTATATTTATATGATTCCTTGCTTGAATTTTGTAATTAACCCCAAAAAGGTTGAGTGACAAAAATATAAGATGCTTAAAGGGCTAGAAACGACCCAAAGATATGAGTAAAGTACAAAGAGGTCAGGGGTGCCCGAGGGGACGGGGGTGCCAGGCGCTAACATCCCGGTCAGGTGTGGGTGTCTAGACTCAGAGAAACTAAAGGGTCAGAGGTCAAACTAGGAAATAAGGTGTGCAAGACTAAAAGTGGCAGTAGAAAGAAATCAAATACGACCAAAGAAATGGGTTGATTGGTACTTGTCTTACTTAGGAATCATATGAATAGTAGTATGCAATCATGACTAGATAATTACCCAAAGTGTGTGATTTTGTGTCTACACATATCTATAGACCTTTGAAAGGTAGCACAAACATTATTTAAACAAAATGACATCTTCTCATAGGAATTTTTTCCCCATTTGGTAGTGAAGGGTATCTTATGTTGATCCTCCTCCTTAACTTTGATTTGGTTCTAGCCATAATAGCCATCTAAAAGGGAGAACCTTTCAACTCCCACCACTATTTGTAAAAAAATTTCCATGGAGGGAAAAGGATAGTGATCCTTGAGGGAAGATCTATTCAAGTTTGTAAAATCCACACACAACCTAATTTCTCCATTCTTCTTCCTAAAAGGGACCAACTTAGCAACCCAAGAGGGATACTTAATGGGAATATTATTTTGGCCTCTATGAGTTTGGATAATTCTTTTCTCATGAGGGGCTCTATTTTAGGATTGACAGGCCTCTGCTTTTGTCTAATTGGTTTGGTATTGGGGTCAATATCTATAACATGTTGAATAATATTTGGATCAAATCCTCTAAGATCTTCATAGCTCCATGAAAAACGTAACCATGTTTTTGGCACAAGGAAATGAAATCCTATTTTTAGTTTCATCACATACTTCCCCAAGCAACAAATCTTTGTCTTGCGTAATGATGACTATTTGGTATTATTCCTCCTTTGCTTATATGTTCTTCTTTTCCCTTTTGAATTCATCATTAGGGAGAAATATATCTTCAAGTGTGACCAGTCATCTAGGAAATTTATTTGTTCTCATTGGATGATCGATCATCATAGCTTTCTTACAATTTAGGTTGCATGCATGTCCGAAAAAATTCTTCCTCATTTTAGATGAATTGGAAAATGTTCTCATCATTGTCAAATACATTCTAGATAACCTCATTTTATGGGAACTGATGGCCTTATTACCATCTTAATATGTTGCTTGTTACCTTGAATAAGGTTCTCGGATGGAGAAAATAGTGATCCAATAGCTACCATCATATATGCTTTTGTGTTTAACTTTCTTATCACCACTTGTAAGTTGATAGCATCAAAAATTTCTATGAGATCCCAAAATCTATGTATATAAGCTTTTAGAAGCTTATTATTAGTAGAACACCTTCCTCTGACCTGATGAATAACCAGCTCAATGTCTCCAAATACTTGCAAGGCCTTAATATGCCTTTTATTTACCAATAACAATCCATGAATTAAGGCTTCATATTTTTATATTGTTAAAGCATGTAAACTGCAACCTATGGGAAAAAATAATTTCTTTCTTGGTGGAGAAACTAGAACTACACCCACCCTAGCCCCACTTTTTTTCTAAGGCCATCAAGAACAACTTCCATAAACCTGAAGCATCATCTTCTTCTTTATGTGACATGGGGGCTATGAATTCTTCTTCATGGATACAATAAGTACCCAAACCAGTTTCTTTAGTTTTGTCATAAGGATCAAATTAATAATGCTCATTGGCCCATTCATCTAATAAAAGATTAGGTACTTAACGAGGAGGAGTAGACGATGTATTGACACTAATTTGTTTTCTTCCTTCTTTTAGATCATGAAGTTAAAGTTGAGAGGAGTAGGGTCATAAGACTCAATGTGTTAAGAGGAAATTGATTCAACTCTAATGGTAAATGTTGTGCCATTTACGGTCCTTAAAAGCATATGAGACCAATCAGAATATAAATACCCACCCACTTTGGTTATGAAATCTCTTGATAAGTAAATGGAAAATAAAGGAGGTAAGTCAATGATTGATACATCTTGAGTGATGGTTAAGCTAGGAAAAGCATGAAAAGTCAACTCAAGATCTTTTATAACTCCTAATATTTTTACAGTTGATCCATCAAGTTGCAAGACTCCCTTAGAAGTTGGGTTATATTCAATACCTAAAATATCTACTATTTTCTTGGCATTACAAAAGTACTAGCACCTAAATCTATCATACAATTATGTACTAGGTGCTTTCCCACAATCAAAGACATGTAGAAGGGTGGAGGCTTCTTAACCTTATTTACTTGTTCATCCTTTGGTTAGCACATCTCAACCATGGAGTTTGACTTCCTATAACTAGTTCGGATTTCGATAACGGCTTCAAAGCTTCTTATTGGAGACCCCTCTAAGATGGGATGGATAAGGTGTCAAACATTTTCATGTTCATATTTGTTTTCTTCATTTGTTTGACAATATTCAAAGGGATACCTATGGATTTATGCATCAAAGGTGTAGAGTATTCTCTTCTTGTTTTCTCACTCGGTAAAGTGGCACTTTAGATGAAAAACTTTCTTTGTATCATGGATTTTTGTCTAAAGGGTGTAGTCGCTAGATGAAGCCACCGCATGCTGCTCTACTTAATTTTGTGGATTATTTTTCTTTGAGAGGTGGATTGTGTAGTGGAGGGTGGATCAATAATTCCCATCTTCTGCTTTCTTTGACCTTGTATTATCAGTGACATGAAGTTGCAATCTACTCGGTTTATCTTTATGTGGCTTAATTAACCACACAAAATTCTTTAGGACTGTAGAACATGAGATTGGATTCCATGGTGGCTTCTTGCACCATTTCCACATTAGCGTTTTCCATTTCCATTAATGGTTCTTGTTGATTGAAATAATTTTATACCATGAGATTCTAAACTTGTACACCATTTACACAAGTATTTTGATTATGTGGTTGACTACATGGAAAACACCACTCAACTTCTTATATTACATTATTTTACATTGGGACAAGGGATTTGCTTGTGCTTGTGCAAAAAGATGTTGCATAAGAATAAGTGTTTTAAGAGGTATATTTGTATTATGGCCTTGGAACCTATTTGCTTAATTATTTTGGCCATATCTCTGATTTGGATATTGAGATATTTGTTGTTGATAACCTTGATTAAACATTTGGCCTAAATTTTTCCCTTGATTGAAACTTGGGTAATTCTTAGGTGTTTGATCTTGTTTTCTTTTGAGGGAATCAATTCATTAGATAGATGTTTTACTAAGGTTCTAAGGTCATCATTATCATCTTGCTTGTGGGAGGGTAATATATGGAGGCGAGATGATGAAGCATTTGGCTCTGGGAAAGGAGCAAGAGAATGCTAAACATTTTGAGGAAACTATAGGAACAAAGATGTAGGTAACCTATGAGCTATTTTTCCAGCTTGAATTAAACAATTTATAGCCTTAATGGCTATTGTATATGTATTAGGTAATGTTATAGCTCCCATGGATTTAATCATTACTACAATATCATAATTACAAGCTCTTAGAAATACAAAAATGCACCTTGTGGGGTTAGTCTCAAAAGAGATGGAATCATGTCCCAAGTTTTTCTAAAATATGAAGTTAAAATCCTCTATAAGCTCATTAGGAGCTCTCTTGATAATTGTCAATTGTCCCAACAAATAAATATTGTTTACCTTTTCTTCAAACTGTTGGCAAAGTTCTTCTCCAAACTCATCCCATGAATGGATTGAGGTAGGTTGTAGAATTTTATACCATTGCAATGCTTTTCCTTTTAGGGAAGAAGCTAAAAGTATAACAACTACATCATCATCAATTACAAAGTAGATGAGCATACATTAGCAACATCTTGGATATGTTCTATGGGGGTAGTAAGATTCATCACTAAAAAATGGAATACCTTTTAAAGAAACCATGGAATATCATTATGAGCCACTAGGGCTAAAGGACTACCTCCATTAAAGGTTACAAAAGGTAAATTTATTTGATGCACCATAAAGGGAATGGGCATAATATTTATAAAAGAGAAATAGAAGGGTCTACCAAGAGGAGTGGAAATATTCTGCTAGGATATGAGAAGGACATCGAACAAATCTTTCTCTTTTTCTTCTGGGTGAGAGTTGTAACTATTCAAAAGATTCTCCTCTCATTGTACTTTGTCTTGTTTATAACTTCTCATGAAAATGGATACTAGAATGCTTCAAAACCAATGTAAATTTAAACTTAGGAGTCACCAGGTGTGCAGAAAAATACCTCCAAAGGTTGAAATCCACTAAGACACACATCAATATTAGGAAAAAATGATCAAAAGTGAGCTATAAGTGACTCAAACTATCCCACCAGGGCGTGGAAAAGCTGTTATCACCTAAGATTGCAAACTTCGTTGAGACCAAGCTCAACACCTCAGTGAAATATGGAAAGACCTCCAAAGTGTGGGACAATGGTGCCTTTTGAGGTCAATCTCTAGAGAAGGTTGGCTCCTTCTATCCTAGCTCACTACAACTAACTAACTAGCACTATGCTACTATTATCTAGTCATATCCTAAGTATTTTAAGGGACCAAGTGTTGAGAGAGGGAAATACTTTGAAATAAGGAAAGATGATGCATCAAACTAGAATAGGGATCAATTCTGCTCTAGGGACAAAAATATAACAATACATGCGAAGATCCAAGATAATGCACACAAAAATTTGGAAGAAATAAACAAAGTAAGATTAAATGTAAGCAAAAGGATGAAAATATTCACATTAAACACTATCACATTCAAAGAAAGAGATCACACTTGCATATAATATCAATAACTTATCCATTTACAATAATATAGATTCGAGGCATGTGAAAGATTCACAAGTGTGTTATAGAGGCTCATGAGAAAAAAAAATTGAGCTCAAAAGGGTAGAACTCTCGGGCTTGGTAGAAATCCAAACCTTTTGCATATGATTTTGCACTTACATATATAGAAAATTTGAGAGATAAGAAGAGGGAAAAGATCACATCCAACAATGAATGATTTCAACCACCCTGCCAACACCAAGGACTAATCGCCATTGATTTTGCAGGCTAGGTATGGGCATCTGAAATTTCTTCAATCACACACCATGAGATCATTAGTGTAGGAGGATGATGTCATTCAAAACTTAATATTGGTTATTGGAGTGGTTGAGCACATGATCTGAATTAGACACGACTTTGTTGAGTTCTATGAAGTTTTGATATTTCTCCACGTTGTTCTCGTCTTCCGTAACTTTTTATGTGTTTGGTGAACCTTATATGATTTTCAGCTTCATTTTGACCTCAACCTTGATCCGAGAGAACCCTAACTCTACAATCACTTTCCCTCATTCATGGTTTCATCATCCCTCATTTTGTGAAGTATAATTCATTCTACGAGGTCTTAGCCTTCTATGACATTTCCTTTGTATCACAGCATTCTTTGTTCCATGACTTTCGTATTTTCCTTATAATGTGGATCCTAATGTTAGTTTATTCTGTGGATCCTAACGTTCGTTTATAATGAGCCTTTCTCCCGTAGGTTTCCTATCACTCCCGCACTTCAATTTCCTTCATGTGGAGTCCCACATGGTCCTTTTCCTTTTTTCTGCGACATATGACTCCATGGTTATTTCCTTTGTTACGCGGGTTTTACCAACTTTGTGGTACATTATATTTTCCTTTTCCACAAAACACTAAATTTATTTATTCCACATATCTCTCTTATGAATCCACATATGTCTATAAATTAGATGAAGTTGTCTAAATAATATGTGTGCTATTTTGGACAATAGGTAATAAAGTGGCTTTATAGGTTTCCCATCTCCAAATCTTACTAGATTATCGGGGCAATGTTGCCTACACAATTTTCGTGTGCCTTCTTCCAGTTCACCTCTAAGGAATAGAACTCCATACAAGAGTCATGCAAGAATTCACTCCCATACTCATGTTATTTTATTTCTTCCTCTAAAGTGCTCTCTTGTAGTGGTGTAATGAGGTTGATCTCCACCTCCGAGGTGCTCACCTTCATTTACTTGATGAGGTTGTTGGGCTCCTCCTCTCCATCCTAACAAGTTTTCATGACTAGCTCTCATAATTTCACCCTCAAGAATGTTTGTGACAACACTCAATCAATTGTTGAAAAAAATATAGAGGTTGTGATCCCTTACCTGATGGTGACAAATTACCAATCCTTAGATGAGATAAACTGGATGACTATAATCATCCTCCTACCTCTAAGATTTTTTTATAACTGTATATGTTATAAAATATTAGATACAAATGCAAGTTAAAAATAAAACCAAATTTTATTCCTATATCTAATCCTTTCAAAAATACCTCAGATTGAGTAAGGGGTGCAAAGGAGAGAATCAATACATGTACTTACCAATCAAATACAATGTTCCTCCTTTGTTGTGTTGGATTTTCTCATGGATAATGTTAATTGCTTTAGATCTTGTGAAGACACTTGGGCAACACCTCCCCTTGATTTGTTTGTATTGATTGATGAAATATTATGGATTGATAGATTAGATGATTGAAGAGGATAAAATAAGAGATTTGTTATGGACTTACAAGATTTTCCATCTCTTTTCTCATGGAGGATGAGAGCTAAATTTATAGTTTGTTGTTGGGAGAATGGATGGTGAGGATTGATCCAAGTGGGATGAGGATAAATGGTTGAGGATTGAGGAGAGGATTGAAGGATTCTAGAGTGGAGAATTCTAGATTTTGTGAGAAGCCTCCACTTGAATTTAAAATTCATTGGAGAGTTGGAGAATTTTGAGAGGTTTCTAGAAATAGAATCATCTATATTTAGAGGTAGAGGATATGATTAGTCGAGATTAGATTAGATTAATAAAATATGATTAGGGATGTGATTACATGGAGAGGCTAGGTGTAGGGTAGGTGTAGAGTAGGTGGGTAGGTAAGTGTAGGAATATTAAATTCCTAGAAAATGATAATAAGGATTAAGATAGGATAATAGGATATAATAATGAATTAAAGGGATTAATGATTAGATAATGATGATATTAGATAAATGATGAAATTAATTAGGATAAAGGGTATATGTGGTATTTTATAGGAAATGGATTAATTAGATGATGATGTTAGGATATTTGCGGGACAAATTAATTGGATTTAATTATGTCGACATTTTTCCCTATTTGAAGGGTTATTGCGGAAAATGTCTATTCAAAGAAAAAGAAGAGAAGATGTTAGGATGGTGATATGATGCCCCCTCGAGGGGTAAGGTAGGGAGGAAGGAGTCGAGTAACCACTGATTGAGGAGAGTTCCAAGTTGGTAGATAAAATAGGATTAGAGGATGACAAGGCCGAGGATTATAGGAGAGGGGAGAGGATTAGAAGATTAGAAGATTGATTTAAGGGGTTGTATTATATGATTCCTGGTTAAGGGGTTAAGATTAAGGATATTTGATTTGAGGATTAGATAAAATAAGGATGGTTGATGTTGATTAGGCTATTGATGAGGATGCGGGATTAGAGGATTAAAATATGGGAGAGAAGAGGAGTACGAGATTAGAATATTAGGAGATATTAGATTTTTGAGTAGAGGATACCCCAATCAACGATGTATGACAAGGGTAAATATTTAGGATTGGTGGATTAGAAGATGCCCTAGTCAAGGGGTTAGGTTGGAATATTTGGGATTTATATTTAAGGATGTTGAATTTGACGATGTTAGATTATGACGATGTTGGATTGGATAGGAAGATAGTGTATTGGTTTATAGGATGTTGGATTTGGAGGATTAGAAGATTGAGGATGTTTGGATGAGAGAATAAGGATTGGTTTTTGGATCGATTTGGATGATAGGACATTGATGAGGAGAGGATTGGGATGATGATTGATGAAGTGATGAGAAATAATGTTCGAGTTTGATTGATAAGAGGATGTTATAAGATTCCCACCAAGGGGTGAGGATTTTGATGTTGGATGCAAGAGGATAAGATTTAGATGTGAATATTAATTGCTTGATAAAGGATGGATTGAATAGAGGATCAAGAGGTTAGATAGTTAGTTAGATGTGACAAAGATTAGGTGTGGGTGATGATAGGGCTAAATGATGATGATAAAAGGGGGGTGTGATACCATAAAGTGCCCACTATTATCAGCATTAATAATTTTATTGATGTGGCATAGAGAAAATGTACCAAGGTATAAAGACCATGATGATTTAATTACCAAATGCCCCTGTCCTCATATCATTAGAAATATTAATACAAAAAAAGATGGTCCTCATATCATTGGACCAAGCTAAAGAAAAAGAAACAAAAGGGTCCTCATATCATTGGTTAAAATGTAAATGTAGAAAAACAAGCAAACACACACGAGCAAAAACACACACATTGCATGTATGGATTTTTTGAATGTTTTGATTTTTAGATTTTGGATTTTGGATGTTTAGATGTTGAGATTTTGGATTTGGGATGGGGGATGGTTGAGGATAGGTAAGATGAAAGAATTCGGGATGGGATAGCTCATGGGGGATGGGAAGGGATGTAAGGTGGGATGAAAATTTCTCCTATAAGTCCTAAAGCATGTTTGGGTAGGATGAAAGGGAAGGATTGAGGGAAATTGGATAGGTTGGATAGGATAGGGATTGATTTATAGGTTAGGCCTAGATGGGATGTGAGATTAGGATGAGGGATGTGGTATAGGATAAGATGGGGGATATGGAAGATGATAAGATATGCCCCTAAGTATAGGGTAGGATGGGAAGTGAGGGGTATCTAAAATGGATGATGCCCCCAGTGGATGGTAGTAAGGATGCCCCCAATCATGATGATGATAGTTGAAAAGGGACATGAGGATGATTGGATCATCATCTACCCACAAATGTTCAATCTAAGAGAAAAGGTGTGGATGTGATGGATGGAAGGAAAATAACATCAGTGATGAACAAAATATGAGCCTAACGACACATGTTGTAAGGAAAGAGTTGGACTAAAACAAAAGTGTGACCAAGGTCTAAATAATACCTAGAAACATGTGAGCCCTATGTCTCTGTGAGATCAAAGTGTGTGTAATTGTGATGGTTAATTACCATTTAAAGTGAAGACTTAATGGGTAATATGTGAAGACAAACTAGCCAATGTATAGGGAGTGATTAAGGCAAATAGGTGAATGGAGGATGAACAGAAGGCTAAGTCATGCATTTCTCAGTTGTCATTCAAACATCGATAGCCCCGATGAAGATGCATCTGATTCTTATCACAACATTTCTCTATTGCCAACCATATGACCATAGCCTTGGTAGAGATGCTAGAAACACCCCTATAGATAGTCTTGAGGTGGATTTTATTTGATATTTTTAATTTTGATATGATTTTCTTTTGCTTATTGATATTTTGATTTTTTTGCATAAATAGGATCCACTCTCTTGAGAACTCTCAAGGGGTTAAGAATCACTAGTGGATTTATGGGGGGATGGAAATGAGTGTGGAGATGACATTGGCTAGAGTGTCAAAATACACACCCAAGGGTCTTCACCACAAGTTTATTAAGTGTGTTGAAGTTTGTGGATCTCTAAGAGGATGATTGTGCTTGAATGTTAGAAGGCAATGATAGACCAAGACCGCATGGTTATAGTAGGTACTATTATTTACAACGTGTGTGAGCAAGATGATCAAGTGTTCAAATGAATGGGTTGGGAGAGGATATGAATGGATGTGACGATAATAATGGATTAGATGTAAAGGGATTTAGATATTGGATAGAAGGAGGATGGGTGCGAAGGAAAGAATATTCGCATTTATCTAATTTAAAGGAAGTGTTAGTCGGCAATTACATGTGCTCAATGCATTTTTAGGTGTTTGGTATTTATAGGGATTAAATGATTTTTGGTGGGTTGAGTGGTTGGGATGGTAGTATTAACAAGAGGAGTGGTATAAATGGGTTGTGATGGAGTAGTGGGAGGGATGTTGTTAGTGTTAGGTTTAAATTCTAAACCTAAAAGACCAGGTTTTGATGAAGGGAGATGGAGTGCATGAATGCCTTATTCATGGATGCCTAAGTCTTTGCCTCGATGTTTCATATTAGAAAATATTTTTGGCTATAGGATATGAAGTGGATGGGAAAGATGATGCCATGTGGTCATCATGAGACCTGGGGGTTATAATTTTGTCATCCGCTAAGTGACCAAACTTAACAAAGGATGGGAGGTGAGACTTGTTTTGGTTTTTAGTTGGTGAGGATGTTTGGATGTACGATGAGATTTGGATGGTTGACGATGTTTAGATTTCAAGTGGGATTTAGATGGTGGACGATGGTTAGGGAGAGGATTGGGATGGAAAGGTGGTGGATAAAGAGGTACAAGGACAAGAAGCCCTTGTATATGTTAGAAAAGATTAGATACAAATGCAAGTTAGAAACCAAAAACCAAATTGATTCCTAAATCTAATCCTTTCAAACAATACCTCAAATTGAGCAAGAGATGGAAAGGTGGAGAGAATCAATACCTGAACTTACCACTCAAATGCAATGTTCCTCCTTTGTCATGTTGGATTTACTCATGGATGTTGTTGATTGCTTCAAATTTTGTGGAGACACTTGGGCAACACCTCCCCTTGATTTTCTTAGATTGATTAATGAAGGATAATGGATTGATAGATTGGATGATTTAAGAGGATAAAATAAGATATTTGTTATGGACTTACAAGATTTTCTCTCTCTTTTCTCGTGGAGGATCAAAGCTAAATTTATAGTTTTTTGTTGAGAGAATGGATGGTGAGGATTGATCCAAGTGGGATGATGATCAATGGTTAGGGATTGAGGAGAGGATTGGAGAACTCTAAAGTGGAGAATTATAGATTTTGTGAGAAGCCTTAGTTGAATTTAAAATTTAATGGAGAGTGGGAGAAGTTTAGAGAGGCTTCTAGAAATAGAAGCCTCTAGATTTAGAGGTAGAGGATATGATTAATTAAGGATTAGATTAGGTTAATAAAATATGATTAGGGATGTGATTACATAGAAAAGCTAGGACTATGGTAGGTGTAGAGTAGGTGGGTAGGTTGGTGTAGGAATATTAAATTCCTTGAAAATGATAATAAGGATTAAGGTGGGATGTAACTTTCTCCTATAAGTCCCAATGCATACTTGTGTAGGATGAAAGGGAAGGATTGAGGGAAATTGGATAGGTTGGATAGGACAAGGATTGGTTGATAGGTTAGGATTAGATAGGATGTGGGAAAGGAGATAGATATGATGAGGGATGTGATCTAGGATAAAATGGGGGATATGGAAGATGATAAGATATTCCCAAGTATATGAGAGATGGATTGAGGGATATATGTGGTGTTACCCTAAGTCTAAAATAGGGTGACATGTGTGGATGGATGGATGGGTTTGATTTTCCCCCGGGTGTAAGGTAGGATGGGAAGTGAGGGGTGGCTAAAATGGATTATGCTCCCGGTGGATGGTAGTAAGGCTGCCCCCACGATGATGACAATTTTGAAAGGGACATGAGGAGGATTGGATGAAAAGGAAAGGATCATCATCTTCCCACGAGATGTTCGATCCAAGGAAAAAGGATGTGGATGTGATGGATGGAAGGAAAATAACATCAGTGATGAACAAAAGATGAGCCTAACGACACATGTTGTAAGGCAATAGTTGGACTAAAACAAAAGTGTGACCAAGGTCTAAATAATACCTAACAACATGCAAGCCCTATGTCTCTACAAGATCAAGTATGTGTGATTGTGAGGGTTAATTACTAATTGAAGTGAAGACTTAATGGGTAGTATGTGAAGACAAACTAGCCAATGTATAAGGATTTATTAAGTCAAATAGGTGGATGGAGGGTGAACAAAAGGCTAAGTTGTGCATTGCTTCGCTGTCATTCAGGAATCCATAGCCTCGATAGAGATACATCTGATTCTTGTCACAACATTACCCTACTGCCAGTCAGCCGTCTATAGCCCCAATAGAGATGTTGGAAACACCCCTAAAGAGAGTCTTGAGGTGGATTTTATTTGATATTTTTAATTTTGATATGATTTTTTTACTTTTTGATATTTGGATTTTTTTGCATAAAGAGGTTCCACTCTCTTGAGAACTCTCAAGGGGTTAAGAATCACTAGTGGCTTGATGGGGGATGGAAATGAGTGTGGAGATGACATTGGCTAGAGTGTCAAAAGACACACCCAAGGGTCTTCACCACAAGTTGATTAAGTATGTTAAAGTGTGTGGATATATAGGAGGACAATTGTACTTGAATGTTGGAGGTAATTATTGGTCTTCAAACTTGTACTGCGTCTTGGAGTGCTGGGGGCCAGGCATGCTATTTGAGATCATAATGGAACCATCTCCAAGTTGTGGGACCTTGCGCGCTGAGATAGATCTTTGGAGAAGGTTGGTTCCTCTATCTATGTCTACCGATCTTTACTCCTAGTGCTGAAAGGGGAAACTAAGCTAATAAATGCCAAGGGACCAGGGATAGAAGGATAACATGAAAATGAACTACACTAAAAGGTGATAACAATAGAAACAAGGGACAAATACTATCTCATTACGAGTGGGAATGAAGAGGGAACACGTGAAAGGAGGCTAGGCACGAGTAACACAATTGAAAATGTGTTTACCAGATCATTCTCATGGAACATAACTAAATAAGGAACTGCAAGGGACGTGAAGTGGCACAACAAATATGCACTGCAAAAGAAAAGGCAAGAAGAAGGAATGCAAACATGTTAGGACAGAGAATATTCACAAAATGATCTTCTATTACTTCCAAAAATGCACTGAAATGATATAATGGTGAAAGAGGCCGATATCCGCATTTCATGAGCGATCTAGTCTGCCTGACTCAAAATGCGAGAAAATAAAACGTGTAAGGATTCAAAGTATTCCAAGCCCAAATAATGAGCCAAACTCTTACATTTATAGATGAATCATTAGAAGGAATAGAAGGAGGAAAACTCAATTTGAAATACAACCACCAACAAGAAGCATTCAATGCCTAGCAAATCCACCTGAGAATCTATCGAATGCACTTCCCTAGGTCTATTTTGGCATGTTGGATGAGGAAGGAGGGAAGATCATATCAAATTAGGTGGTTGAAGTAATCAAATTTGCTTCATTAATGCTTAGAAAGACATTTTCCCATTTCTCACCTACCAGATCTACCAAAAATTGAATTTGAATGTCTAGCATTGTGGCTAATGTCAGTAGATCTCTAACAAGTCTAGGCGCACGTTGATTGGAGCTCTGTAGCAAAAGATATAGCTGTCAAAGGATGTTAGGCCCGTGCGTGCACACAAGACACATGACACACTCGAATTGGCTAAAAGAATGGCCAACTGTGTAAAATGTTTGTCATTTATGCCACGTGTCACTCACTGTTGCAATGATTCGGTGCCCTATTAGCGCGCTTTGGTTGGTTGTGTGTGGCACACTCAAGAATAAGAAGATGACCTGACAAAGAAGGGCACAAAGGAGGGCATTAGGGAAGGGCGCGCGAAAGATAACAGAGAAAGGAACAAAGGAACGCGTGCGACATTTACAAGGAAATGAGGCAGACTAGTGAGCAAAGAACACATGGTCAATGTGCAACCATTACAAGATGATGTGTAGGCACACGCGAGGTGAATGTATGCTTTAGAAAGAAGGAAAATGCACAGAAGATGCACCACAAAAGAAGATGGAACAAAGAAGAAAAGGAAAAGAGGGGGAAGAAGGGGAAGCATGCGGGCGCGTGAGGATAAGAAGGGAATATGCCAAGGGAACTTGAGTGTGCATAACCTTAAATGAAGATATCGAGAGCCATAAGATGTATACAAGTTATCCAAATCACTAGGAGAGTTGTTTGGATAACGTAATGATAGACCAAGGTCACACGGTTGTAGTAGGTACTATTGTCTTACAACATGTGTGAGAAAGCTGATCTAGTGTTCAAATGAATGGATTGGAAGAGGATATAAATGGATGTGATGATAAAAATGGATTAGATGTAAAGGGATTTGGATGTTGGATGAAAGGAGGATGGGTGGGAAGGAAAGAATATCCATGCGCAAAGGATGAATTATGTGCTCAATCTATTTTTAGGTGTTTGGTATTTGTAGGGGTATTAAACAATTTGCAATTGGGTTGAGTGGTTGGGATGGTAAGATCAACAAGAGGAGTTGTAGAAATGGGTTGTGATGGAGTAGTGGGAGGTACATTGTTAGTGTTAGGTGTATACCCTAAGCTTAAACAACCTTGATTTTGATGAAGGGAGATGGGTTCGTGAATTTGTTCATGGATACCTAAGCCCTTGCCTTGATGTTTCACCTTAGTGAACACATTTTTGGCTAGAGGGTTTGGAGTGGATGGGGAAGATGATGCCATGTGGTCATCATGAGACTGAGGGGTTGTAGTTTTGTCATCCGCTAAGAGGTCAAACTTAACAAAGGATGGGAGGTGAGATATGTTTTGGTTTTGATTAATGATGGATGTTTGGATGTATGATGAGATTTGGATGGTGACGATATTTTGGATGTCGGGTGGGATTTGGATGGCGGATGATGGTTAGGGAGAGGATAGGGATGGAAAGATGGTGGATAAAGAGGTACAAGGACAAGAAGACCTTGGTTAATGAGGTTTTGGACATAAGACCTAAATTATATGCAATGGTTGGTCAAATGTCCATGGGTGCGATGAAAGTCACAATAATAGTGTTACCAATACCAAGATGGTTTGGGAAGGTTTTGATCATGTGATTTGATTGGGGGATGGATGATCATGTTGAAGGTTTTTAGACAATGGAAGATGGTGGTCAAAGATTCTCCTAAAGGAGTGAAGTGGTTTGGGTTAAATGGTTTTGGGGAGTAGGAAGTAAAGGTGCAAGATTGGGTGGATATCGAGATAGTTTGGTTGATTTGGATTAGATTGTTGTGGCTTAGAATATGAAGGGGATGGATTAGGCCTAGGGGCTCGAAGTGGATGGTTTGGGCTTGAAGGCCAAAGTAGATTTGGTTGATTTTGGATTGGTTGGAGTATGTGGTTTTGAGGTAGATGGTTTTGGCTTAGGATTAGATTGTTTGGGATTAGTATATTTAGATGAAAGGTATGGGGTATATTTAAATGAAGGGGATGGGTATGATATGGGGTCACATTAGATTTGGGTGATGTTGGGGATGAATGAGATTTGTGAGGTGGGTGTGGTATAGGAACCACATTAGATTTGGTTGATTTAGGGGAAGAAGGGTGGCATAAAAGCCTCATTAGATTGGGTCGGAGATGGGGTGGGGAGAGGATTGATATTGTATTTTTAGGTTTTGGATTTTTGGCTTAAGAGTCACGTTAGATGTTTTAGGATTGAGGGGTGGTGGATTTGGAATAGGATTAGAGGATATGATAATGTTAGGTTTAGGTGATGAAGGGGTTAAGATAGGATTATGTGTGGATGAAGAGGATGAGGGTGGCATAGGAGCCATATTAGATGGTTTAGGATTGGGGGTAGAAGGGGATGAGGGTGACTTAGGAGTCATAGTGGATGAGATAGTTTTGACAGATTGGGCTTAGGTGATGGAGGGGATGAAATAGGCTTAGAGGCTGAATTTGATGGTGGATTAGGGGATGTGAGACTATCTAGGAGAAAGTTCATAGGATCGGATTGGGATGATGAAGATGACAAGGATGGAGGACTAAGATGAGATGTGGGGGATAATAATTTTGGGTTAAGTTGTTGGGATTGTTGTGGATATGTGAATGGGACTCGATTATAGGTTTTACGATGATTGGATTTAGGAGTTGAGATTTTGGATGGTGGTGGATTATCCACATGAGTTTTGATGGGAGGAAGGTGTAGGTCATGATGATTGATAGGGGATTTGGAGGTTGGAATTTGGGATGGTTGTGTGGGCTTGGGATTAGTGACTAGATTAGCAAGGACATAAAGGAGGTCCTCTTGGTCTAGGTCAAAGTTAGTGAGGTAGTCAAAGTCAATGTAATTGGCTTGTGGGGATAATGGTTTATGTTGATTAGGTCGGGGTGTGGATTGAGATGTTTGGGTTCCTCAAAGAGGAAGTCAATGGGGTGAGGGGTAGGGATCTTAGGAAGGGAAATTGTGGATGGGGTTGGTTGGGAGATGATGGTTTAGGAGGTGATTGGTTGATACATGATTTAAGATCGGATATTTGTTGATTTAGTTGTTGGATGGTTTTTAGGATGTTAGGATCAATATGGGATGGTTGATTTGGATGATGAGGAGGGGATTGGTTAAGGTAGGATGTGATATTTGAGATTTGTTTATTAAGGTGTTGGATAGTGTGTGGGATTTCATGATCAAAGCGAGATGGTTGACTTTGATGGGTGGGGATGATGGGATAGCTTGGTTGATGGATTTAGAAAAGAGGTAGGGGTTTTGATGTTGGTTTAGAGAGGATGGGGATTGAGGATCAAAGGCCATGGTTTGATAGGATGTGTGGGGGATTAGATTTGGATTAGGTTGGTTGATTAAGGATGGTGATGGGATTTAGATTGGGATTATTTGATTAAGGATGATGTTTGATTGATTAAAATTTTAATATGATAGGATGGTTAAGGGTGTTCACAAAAACAACAAACATGTAACACACACCCTAACTAGTCAAGTGGGATTAAAATCAAACTATAGCCCTTTTAATACCACACACCGACGATGATGCCACAAAATGGATCTCCACCTATGTGTTAATGTAGGGTCGGCTAACGAGTAATCTTAGGGAGTGTGGCCTCCTTACACTATAGTTTGATTGCGGCCAAAAGGTCACCTAGTCTAGGATGTACTAGCACACTAAGGGAGTCTCGATATACCTTGCAGTACATGGGGCCCAAGTCCATGTTGCAAGGATGTTGTATAAGGCCTGGGTATTGAGATGTGGAAACCCCTCACTTCACACCGCTCTTAAAATAAACAAATGCTTAGCCAATAACGACAACTCTTTAAGGATTTATATACCTTGCCAAAACATGAGGTGTGTTTACGGTGTGAAGATGAAGCCCACGGTCATGAGACCCCTAGGACTATGGTAAGTGCATGGATGTCACTTCCACATCACATTACCCCTATAAAGAAAAAGGGGAAGGCTAGCCACTTTTGATCCTCAAGATCATCCTAAGATGCGAGAGGAGAGCGATTTTGCCTTCGGGATAGACAAACAATGATGCAAAAATACACATAAGAACAATGATGTAAGAAAAATGGATGCAAGAAAATAATACTAAATGATAAAGATTATGTGAGTGGGTATTCAAGAGGAGGCCCTACAAAACAAAGGTTAGCAGTTTGATGTTTAAACCCAATATCTTCGACCGATTGGACTGAAAGACAAAAGTATTAGTAGTTTAGCAAAATGCTACATAAGAAAATGTTAGATGAAACAAAATAAACATCAAAGTGGGAAAAATCTCTCCTTGTTTCCACAATAATCCTGTAAAGCGGAATGTTAAGACCTATAAACAACCACTACAAACACTTGGAAACATGGTTAGATCGTTAGTTGTACTCAAAAACTAAGATTTAACAAAGGCACCGATTGTTAGATCAAAGGTGCCAAAACATGACAAAGGTGCCAAAGTAGGGCAAAGGCGCGAAAGTTTAGAAAAAGACGCCAAAGTAGGGAAAAGGCACCAATACAGTCACAAAGGTGTCTTGAAGTGTGGAAAAAGTTTGAAATGGGTTAAAAATGCAATCAATAATATTTTAAGACTAAAGTAAAGGCACTAAAGTATGCAACATATGTGCCAAACTAGGGAAAAGGCGCCAAAACACGAGTCATAGGTGTCATTTCGTGTGAAAAGCGACAGATGAGAATGAAAATTCAAATTTTGAAGGTGCAAACGAAAACAAAAATTCTTGAAACTTTGACAACTTGTTTTAGGGATAAAATAGAGTTGAAAAAATAAAGAAGTGGGGAGGTGAGCCCCATAGTAGGATCCAAAAATGTATATGTTAGAAAAGATTAGTTACTGAAATGCAAGTTAGAAACCAAAAACCAAACCGATTCCTGAATCTAGTCCTTTTAAACAATATCTTAGATTGAGCAAGAAATGGAAAGGGGAGAGAATCAATACCTGCACTTACCAATCAAATGCAATGATCCTCCTTTGTTGTGTTGGATTTGCTCATGGATGGCGTTGATTGCTTCAAATTTTATAGAGACACTTGGGTAATACCTACCCTTGATTTGTTTGGGCCCGATTGATGAATGATTATGGATTGATAGATTGGATGATTGAAGAGGATAAAATAAGATATTTGTTATGGACTTACAAGATTTTCTCTCTCTTTTCGTGGAGGATCAAAGCTAAAATTATAGTTTGTTGGTGGAAAATGGATGGTGAGGATTGATCCAAGTGGGATGAGGATCAATGGTTGAGGATTGAGGAGAGGATTGGAGGATTCTAGAATGGAGAATTCTAGATTTTGTGAGAAGCCTCCATTGAATTTAAAATTCAATGGAGAGTGGGAGAAGTTTAGAGAGGCTTCTAGAAATAGAAGCCTCTAGATTTAGAGGTAGAGGATATGATTAGTTTAGGATTAGATTAGATTAATAAAAGATGATTAGGGATGTGATTACATGGAGAGGCTAGGTTTAGGGTAGGTGTAGAGTAGGTGGGTAGGTAGGTGTAGGAATATTAAATTCCTAGAAAATGATAATAAGGATTAAGATAGGATAATATGATATAATAATGAATTAAAGGGATTAATGATGAGATGGGATATTAGATAAATGATGAAAATAATTAGAATAAAGGGTATATGTGGTATTTTATAAGAAATGGATTAATTAAATGACGATGTTAGGATATTTGCAGGACAAATTAATCATATTTATTTATGTCGGCATTTTAGATGTCTATAATAACAACTTAATTTTTGATTTTAAATTATTTTTATAATCACTAAACCACCGTTTTTTTGCTTTTAGACCTTTCTTTTAGCCTTGTTTGTTAACTTTGTGGAGTTCTTTTTAAAATATATTATTGAATAGGTATTTATAGTTTAAATAGTACAAATCTATTTCATAGATATTTATATCTTAAGCAATACACATTTGTTTCATAAAAAACAAAAACAAAAACAAAACCAAACACAAAAAACCAACAATAACTCTTTTTGGCTTATAAGCCCAATCTGGAGATTTTGACGTTCAATGTTACATGTCACAATAAAATTGTTTGATGGTCTAGAAAATTATATGGATGCCATTTGACGTTTAAAATTGAATATGCACATCAAATTTGTTTTTATCATAACTATATTACAAAATACATAAATTGAGTTAAATTGTATATGGATGTTTATTACTTTTGTAATATTCTCTCATAGTTATGTGATTTTTATTTAATTATGGATAACAGATTGAACTAATCAATTTCATAGTTTTTCACATATTCATTTTGAAGATCTATAAACATCATTAAAGTTTATGAGAATATTAAAGCAAAAGTTCAATTTACAATTTCAAAAATTATTGAAAAAAGATAGAAATAACTCACTTAGAATTAGTGGTGTAAACTTTCGCTTCTTCCGACTTCAACTTCTTAGGGATTACAAGGTCAATCTCCATTTCACCTTTCTTGCAAAATCTCAAATCCAATGCATCTAAGTTTATTATTCAATATTTACTTGTAAGAAATCAAACAAAGAAAAAATAAAAATCCAATTACAAATCAAAATTTATAAAATAAAGATAAACAAGAAATCAAATAAAACTAAAAAAGAAATCAAACAAAACTAATTAAAAATCAAAATTAATAGATGTTTCTATTTTATCAATGAGATATGAAGATGTTTATATTTCATTAATAAGATATTAAGATAATTCTATTATTTATATTTTATTTACATTCCAAAGTTTCCATTTTCATTTATGTTATATTTGTCATGAATCTCACAAATTTATAATGTGTAGAGTTTCCATTTTCATTTATGTTATATTTGTGTCACAAATTTATAATGTGTCTATGTTATATATATATATATATAAAATTTTGAATATACATATTAATTGACGGTCATATTTCAAAAGTGGCTGTATTTTGACATCTAAAATGACTAAAAACGTCTAAACGCCTTGCAAAATCCAGAACCATATAACTCAAACCCCGTAAGAAAATATAGCTTTATGAAAGGGGTTCAGCTTTAGATCCCGTATTCACAGGGGAACAGGGATGGAAGCCACGATGCAAGCACCTATTAGCTGTGCAGAACACAATATATAGCAGCGGCCGAGGTTAAGACGGCTATTCGGGTAGAGTCGCGGTCTGAAGATCCTGCGCACATCTAGTTTTTATACTAGGAGATAATGGAGGACACCCTCGGTGGAATTACAGAGATTCAACCTCATTCCCCACACGAAAAGCCAGAACAAGATGACCCAAATCCAAATACCCGTCAAGAGATCGAAACTAAATCAGAGGAGGCCCTTAGAAATCGGAAACATACCTCCCCATTAAACGAAACTAGTTCTAATGCTAATGCTAGTGCTAGTGCCAATGGAAACCCCTCAACAAAGGAGGAATCTACTGCAAGTGTCTTCGTCTTCTGGGCCTTCTTTGTGGGCATAATCTCAATGATTACCTTGGCCATTATAATAGTTTCTTCTCTTATCGGTCCAGGAGACGAGAAAGCAGAGTTCCTAAGCATGCCCCCTGATTTACGTTCACATTACAGCAAGGGAAAAATGATCAAAGTGCAGATTGGGTCAGAGAGGAACTCCATCCAGATGTTTGTAAGAGAAGAGGGTCCAAGACATCACGCAGAAACAGTGGTTTTGATTCATGGTTTTGGCGGCAGTTCATACTCTTTCAGAAATGTTATGTCCATGCTGGCTTCCAGGGGAATTCGTGCAGTTGCACCTGATCTTCCCGGCTCTGGTTTTCAGACAAATCCAGCTTACAGAATGATAGGGAATGGCCTGGTTTTATTGGGAGGGTTAGGGATATTTACCTCGAGATAAAGGAGAAGGGCTTGTTCTGGGGATTCGATCAGCTCATCGAAACAGGGGAAATGCCTCATGTATCATATGAAAAAGCCAGAGTTACCCAAACATACCAAGTGCTGCAATGTGGGGCAGAAGAACTGGGCTACAGCTTGGGACAGGTGATTGAATCCTTAGCTCTCAGGCCAGTGCATCTGGTTATTCATGATACAGGATTCGAGTCTGGTGCCATTTGGGCTGCCAGAAATCCTTCATTAGTTCGCAGTATTACTCTCATAGATGCAACTCCACATCGCCCCTCTGTTCCCCTGTGGATTCTCAAGGTGCCAGGTGTAAGAGAGTTGGTGACCCATTTGGCCCTTTTCCAGTTGGGTTTGCTTAAAATGTGCTGTTCGAGGGGCATTGATGGTTCTGCAGCAGAGGCCCACGGGTTTCTCCTGAGGACTAAGAACGGTGCAAAGGCCATTACGGAGATTAGAACCCGGGCAAACTCTAGCTTTGACTTTGAGGGTTGGGCAAATGCTGATCAGATAAAAGAAGTGCCTATCAAAATACTGTGGGCGAAAGAGTGGTCTAAGGACTGGGAAAGAGAAGGTTATTTGATTGCTCAGCGACTCCCTCGTGCAGAGTTTGTTTCCCATAGTGGTGGGAGATGGCCTCAGGTGAGAACAAAAATGTTCTTGATATGAATCTGAAAACTTTTCCATTCTATTTGTATTATAGTACAGGTATTTTTATTAGGAGGAGGAACTGGTTGTGATTTTTGAGCGGTTCTAGTTCCTCACTTTTAGCACTCGAGAACATTACATTCAGGCTAGGAAGTTATTCAAACCTTGTGCTAGACTCAGTTCTTATCGTTCCTTAAAAATATATTTATTAACCAGAAGCACCATGTAGTACAACTTCAAGAATAGCATTGCCATATCATCCAAGATGTTGGCCATTGGCCCATCACGAGTTGCAAGACAGCTTTTGCATCTCCATAAATGTGCGTAAACAATGGTTTTGGCAAGACCCTAATAAGGCCTCCAACACTTGGCAATGATCCTTGACTTTAGTTGTAGCGCATGAGAGTGTTCTAGGGCTGCAACAAAAGATGTATTCAGACTTGTAGCTTGCTGGTGTGCTCTAAGGATGTGATACTTCAATGATTAGGGCCCAAAGCCCTCCTCGGAGTGTGCTTCCTCTAGATGTCAAGAGATGCCCCTAATGAGTAGGGTATGTGTTTATATATCCAATTTGTATGAATGAGTTCCCGCCCAATTGACCATAAGCTGACTATGGTAACTCGTGCATTTGAAAATTTGACCGTTGGAAGTGCATTTAAAAATGTCGGTTGTTTCCTTGCGGGTTTTGTGCCCAGGTTCAGCTTGGGACCTGATCTAAACACAAACTGATTGGCTACGAGTCTATAAATGTGTTCACTGCGAGGTACATTGGCTCTGAGTGTTGGAATTGAGTGGGATGCCTTTTAGGATTAAGTCAAGGGATGCCTTTTAGGATTAAGTCAATTAATGTGTAAATGAGAATATGCTGGGATAAATGCCAAATTATTATTGGCAAGTGCCTTAAGTCCAAATTTTCGGTATTGCATTTCCCAACATCCATCATATCTGATTGAGATCCTTGTTAACACAAAGGGAATCAATGGGTATGCAGTTGGATTGATCGACAACATTTCATCTTCAGATAGATGGATAAACGCAAGTCAACCGCACTCTAGTTCATCTTTTGCATATGTTCAATTGTGTGCATGCTTGTAGTCGGGACTTTGCATCTAACATGCCTACAATAGAGCTCTTCATAGTTCTACGAGGCATAGTCCATTCTAGACATGTTCTGTATTCCAATTAGTGGCACCTCTAGACATCTCATATTGTGCACCAGCCAACAATGGGTCGCGTATACATGAAAGGAAGCAGACAAAGCACAAAATTTTCTGCAACACATACAATCTATTCATCAACAGGTCCAGCAGATCCTTTCGCACTTGCAATAGAAGTACAAAGAGCACCATATTGCACATTGCACTTTCACTAGTTCAAGGTAGGTGATAAAATTGGTTGCATCTTATGAAGGAATGCCAAGGGTTTACACTGCAAGATGAAGCCTTTGAGCTATGGTCCATACACCATCCTGCGCTTAGGGAGAGAGTGCTTTTGTTCTTGACTTGCCACAGACTTGGGTTTTCTTATAGTCTTTAATGTGGGTTTCTCATGCCTTACTTAATGTAACACCTGTTTTTTTTTTTTTTGTAAGTTATCTTGGTGATTACTTTTCATACTGTTGTAACTGCTGAAATGAAGGCAAACATGTTAAGATATATATTTTGATCTTTAGGGAATGTGTTGCTAATCTGGATTCTTGCATATTGTAATTTGTTTACATGGGACAACAGTTATTATTTGCTTGTATGTTTGCTGACGTGACGACAAATTGTCGTATGATTGCTGAACTCTAATCGCTGATCGACAAGACACCTTGAATCAATTCCATTGATCTAAATTATGCTTTGTGGCCTTCTTGTGATCGCTTTGTCGATTTACTCTTGAACCGAATCAAGGTTGATATAAATGTGCAAAGACTTTGATTTCGTATGAGCAGTTGGCACATATATGCCAACGCGACAAAGGTTCGATTCTCGAACCATGCACTGTCGTAACGTGAGACCTCGTAAGGCGGAAATGCCGGATACGGGTGGCTTAGGTATGTATAACGAAGGATCGAAACATCCTCGCACAAAGATTGAATTGGGTGTCGATCGGGAAGACTTGACTGGAAGTTGATTAATTAGTGTTAGGTGTTAAGGGGAAATTAGATTCTAATCTAATCCTAAGTTCTACCTTACATCCTAAACTACTATCCTAAGTGGATTTTAAATTCTAAATGATAAACATAGACATAAGTTCTATTAACCTAAAGACTAGGCGGTGACCTAGGTTTGAACACTATTGCTAATCCTAAACTAATCCTAACCTAGAAGGGGACACACAGACCCATGGGAAAGGATAAGGATGGAAGGAAATTTAATGGCAATTAATGAAGTTCTTGCGTGGACAGCGCCAAGTTTGGCAGGGAATGGGAAAAGCTAGAGGTATCTAGTTAGTTATGGGACTAAATTCTGTTTGCATGCAAAATTTGAAATTGGGAATTCGCCAACCCGAGTCGGCGGTGGCGTGAGAAAATAGGGAAAAGGCAGAGCCTTTAATGCATTTAATTTTTCGGTCTTCGCGACCAGCTCGCTTGGAAAGAGTATGGAGGAATTTTTGTTGGTCATTTGTGTTTGCTCGGGTTTTGGAAAGTTGCTCTGCATTTGGTTTTTGCTTGGTTCAGTCGAACCAGTTGTGTTTGGTTTCTATCATTGTTTCTTTGGAAATTGGAGGCTGTTTTCTGAGCCTGTAGAGGAAGGGACTGTTGGGAAGCTTGTTGTTGTCGCCGTGGAAGGAAACACCTTCTGTAAACGCGTTTTCTTCGAGCATTCGAGGAAGAATACCAGGCATGTTAAGCCCTTCTCTTTAAAACACTTGCTTTACTTAAGCGTCTCATTAAAACAACCCTGCTTCTTGATGAAGGGGGTTTTGGGTTTATTTGATTGTTGTCATGTTTGAGATGATTTGGGTAGAATCGTTTCTTGTTATTGTGACTTGAACTGTCTTTGCATATTATTATGTTGGAAATACAGTCCATGCTGTGTGATTTATTCGATCATAATGGGGAATCCGTTCTGTATGTTATGGAACTGTACAGGCTGTATGAGTTGTTTTTCATTGATTGAACAATTGTTCTTTTGCTATCGAACTTGAGTGATGAAACATATTAGCTGTGCGAGTTGTTTGAAGTTGTTTCTTGTTGAAATTTTTGAGGAAATGAGTTCCTCTTCCTTCTGCTGTTTTGGGTTTTGAAGGAAATAGCATTTTGGATTTTAAAGGAAATAGCATTTGAGTTTTATTTGAGCATTATGAGCTCGGTTAGAAGGAAATGATAGTAATATAATTATTGTTGTGCTTTTTCTTTTGTATAAA
This sequence comes from Taxus wallichiana var. yunnanensis, assembly GCA_018340775.1. NCBI lineage: Eukaryota > Viridiplantae > Streptophyta > Pinopsida > Cupressales > Taxaceae > Taxus > Taxus wallichiana. The sequence goes on along the minus strand of CM031235.1, from coordinate 73,421,460 downwards.
TGGACGAATACGACTTGGGTATTCGTGGGAGTTGGAAAAAGAAATTGTTTTTCTTCTGAACTTATAAATGAACCGTGCTTTCTCCTTGTTGTGATGGGAAGATGATTTTGTTGTGTTTATTTGATGCGGTTCGATCTTCCAGTTCGGACTGTTTTCGTGAATACGAACTTGGCTTGGGATTTCTGTGCAAATAAATGGAAAAACATGGGAATTTGTCTTGCTGTTTGAGTCTGTCTTGACTGTACCTTGTTTGTGCATTTGATATCCTATGCGGGTTTTCATTAATAAGGGTATTGTTGTATGAAAATTGCATTTTGGGTTCTGCACATCATTGTGAATAGAAAAATGGATTTCGGGTAGAAATGTTGTTGGCAAGGAACTCGAATTGGGTATTCATTGCTTATGGTATATTGAATTGAAACTGTACAGGCTATGTGAGTTTGTTTTTCAATGTTGAATGATTGTTCAATTGTCAATATGAGTTGAGCTGTCATGATAAGATAAACACGATTTGGGTGTTTTTATTATATTTTGAAGAAGATGATTGTTTCTTTATTGAAGGTAGAGGGAAACGAGTTCTTCCTTTCTCTGTTGTTTTAGATTTTGAAAGAAACAGTAATTGGGTTTATTGAGCTTTATAGGTTCAGTTTGATGGAGGTGACAACGGTATTTAGATTACTTTTGAGTGTTGTTTTCTTTCTGTACAAACGGAAGGTTGAAATGTTTCGTGCGGTCTCTGATTTTGCACAGTCATTTTAAAAGAAATGAAATCGACCTGAGTAATTCTTGTTGAGTTTGAAGGAAATGGTTGTTTTCTTATTAAAAGGTTAAAGGAATGAATTCTTCTCTTCTTGCTGTTTGAATTCTGGAGATAGCATTAGAGTTTTGTTTGTGCATTATGAATTTGTCTTGCTGTAGGTAACAACGCAACGTGCAAATTGTTATTATGAACTGTATGTGTTCATGGATATAGAAGGTCATGTGAATAAATGATTACGCGGCTGTATAACTGTTTATTTGGTTAAAATACAGTGAAAGAAGTATGGAATCTTCTAATACAGTAGGAACATGGTATGCATTCTTTTTATTGCTTGTTCTATGATAATACGATGTTTTACTAACTCGTTATGGTATTCGTATGAGCCTGATTTAAATGAAGTATTGATAAGGACGATAAATTCATCCTTGTTTTCATTTAAAGCTGAATATGAATGAAATTATTCTTGTTGCCGGAAAGTGAATTCCGAATGGATTTTGTAAGTTTCACTCTGAACTGTTATCTTGAATTGTGTCTCGTTTGGATTCAATTTTTAGGACAGTCATGAGGAAAGAATAGGAATGTGGATGGATAACTTGGAAAAATGATCTTTTCTTCTCTCATACAGTTGGAAATCTGTAATCGTTTAAGAACGAATTTTGTATTGCTTGGGTTTAGGCATCTATATGTATTGTTGTTTGCTTTCTCGTCTGTACTTGATTGCTTGGAATCAAATGAGTTGCATGAACTGAAAGGAAAGTAATTGGTTTACATTTCAGTTAGATTTATCCTTTGCATTTATTACTAATGAAAGGAATGGAAAGGAAAGCAGTTATGTTATAACAGCAGTAGTCTTACTAGTATTCCTAGTTCTTACAAATGTTGTAATCTGGAACTGTTGAAGGAAATTGCGTCTTGTATGGTTATGTGAGAAATAGGACAGCAATTCTTGACTGATTGGGATGGTATTTAGATGGTTCAGTTGTCATATTGTTCATTCTTTTGATACTTAATTCTTGATTGATGTTCATACTTGTCGTTTCATAAAAGCAGGGTTCTTTTATTGAGACAGTTAATTAGAAGCACCTCATTTTAATGACAAGTGCTTAATATGCTCAGTTCAATGAACTGACCCGTGCAAGTAATTTTGTAGATGGAACTTGATTAAAACGAAGACATGGCTGTTTTCTGATGCTTCTTTTGATTGTCTGAAGATGAATTGTATTTGTTAGTTATTATTCCTCTACGAGGAATTGTGAAAAGAAGAAAGTACATTCTTCTATCTATGAGTTGTAACGTTGTTTAATATAAACAAAGTCCAGTCAGTTGGACTGGCAGATGTATGGATTATGAAATGGATTGATGAATACAAATACAAGTGTGATATTTTAATAACTATATCAGTTTGATATTGTTGATTAAATTGGAAATATAATGTTATTTCTTGATTTGGAATTATTCAATTGTCCTTGGATGGATTTAAAAGGAATTGATTTCTATTCTTACCTAAATGCAACTTTTAAGTTGAAATGTGCAATTAGTTCATACTTTGGGTTAAGATGAATTTTTAATTGACATTAAAAGGATTAGGAAGAACATGATTCCATAACTGATAGGTATTCAGGATTAGCTTGGAAGCTAAGGAATATCAAATAACTTAGGAGTAACCGAACTTCGTTTTCGGACTCCGTTAATAACCTCGAATGTTAAATTCAGAAAGAAAGGATATGGGATAAATATATCCAGGGCTAATAGACCTTAACTATGTAAGGTTAAGGAGAATAAATGAATACATTTATTGAGAATTAGACCTCGTTTAAATGACGTCTAATAAGCTGGAATTCTGAATTGATTACAGTTGTGGAAAACTTGGTTAAGTTTAATAGGTTAAACTTAATAAGTCTCTGTCGGTAATGGGCTCTTAGTCTAATGATTAAGAAGAGAACCAAGTAGAGAAAATGCAACTTTTCTGCACGAAGGAGAAGATGCATAAAGCAAGCTAGAAGATGGATTTAGTCTCTCTTAGCTCCATACAACCGTAATGTGAGAGAACGAGGATAAAGGATCAAAGCATGGTTGCTTTGAAAGTTGATCTTAAATATTAAGATCATATTCAAATCACTTGAGCGAGATGTGTACTCTCGATGGGAGGATTCTCAGTGAGACATTGACATACGCCGCCAATACAAAGACACAAGCTGTCTTCATGAAGGCGGGTCTTCATGACGACACAATGTTATAAATGACATATTACAATGCTCTCCCGAATTAAATCATCAAGAATACATAGGTTGAATATTAAGTTCTTGGCTGGGGATAGGAATATGATCATGTATATGGAGTGACTCGGGAGGATTAAAGATACCTAGACACACGGAGTCGTTGGGAACGACACCGTATGTCTGCGTATCTTTAGTTACCATGAGTGCCTCCTATATTCGTTCATATTGCTAGTTGGAAATTGGAAGTTAGAATCGACCTTAAAGTGGAAGGACCGGGTAGGAACCAAGAAAGACCATTCTAGATAACAGTGAAGTGAGGTGAAAGACGTATTCCATTGGTGTGTATCACATCCAGAATATGATCATGCAAAGCATGTGAAAATCTTTGGCCAAAGTATCGCAAGTGCTGGTTGCGTTGTCCTAATCACTTAATTTAAGATGCAGGATGTCAGATGAATATTAGTAATAGATATTTAGATAGGCCTCTTAAATGGATCACTTCGATAACCGGAAACGGTTAAGAGAACTCTGGTATATATAATATACTATGCATGAATGAACATGAAGGATTGGTAGTTGTCGAGTCATGAAATGAGAGATCGTTGAAACTCTGAGCCATGAAAATGGGAGATCGGTAGTTCTTCGAGTCATTTACAGCAGCATATAGAATCAGTTATAAGATTGAATGGCACCGATGTGTGTTCCATATCAGAACTATGTGAACAGGGGAACATTAGTTTTAAAAGGAAATTGTGTGTTCCAAACTGCATTGTTTGGGCAGAGAACAATTATTAAAACTTGAACGTGTGTTTGAATTATATAATTCATAACGAGAAAATCGATTTATAAATTTTTTTCCCTTGTTCTAGTATCTTAAAATGGGGATGTTACATTACTTCTCAACTTTGGTCAAGCCAACAACGACGCAACATCCTTCAAAGCTAGATCCTAAGTATTTGTGCTCAGGTAGAGAAGGATTTGTAAACAATGAAAAACTCAACTAAACAAAAGATAAACAAAATGCAATTACAAACCTTCTTGAAGATTTTCTTTACGAAACCTCGATAAGGTTGTATGAAGCCTTTAAACTTATGTAACCTTGTGAAATGAAGATTGTGGGTGCTCTTGAAATGACCTCTAATAGTGGACTTGACCGTCTTATGAGTAGAGAGTTGGCTTGGATATAGCTTTCAATATGCAGATATTGGATAGCAAAATTGACAGAGTTTTCTTACAACAATCCAAGAGGATTTGAAAAAGGATAGACATGCTCTTTTATAGAGGCTAAGTAGTGGTCTGAGTTGGTTGAATGCACATGCTAAAAATAGTATTTGAGGGAAGTTGAATGGTTCCAGGAAGATAAATGCCATTGAGGGGCAATAAAGATAAGATAAGATAAGATAAATATATTAAATGTCCAACGAGTGACCACAAAAGTAGGTCAATGGGACTGCGCACACATAAAGAGGAGGCAAGAGCTCAAGCAAGAGGACCAAAAGGTCCCCGAGAACAACCAAAAAAGAGAAGAAGGAAAAGAAGAACGGGCAAAGAAAAGAGAGAAGCCCGAAAAAGGCCTGCAGAGGACCACAAAACCCGAACATGCGGAGGAAGAAAAGGAAGAGGAGGCAAGAGAGGAGATCCCCTCATCTAACATCCAAAGCCGACTGGAAGAAGCTAGTAATGTGTTGAAGCTTGGTATTTGAGGTTGTGAGAGATCTGGAATGCCGTTGTTCGGATGAGGGATGGGCTCTCCGTGCACGTTTGGTGGATCTCAAAGGCCATCTATGAGAAGAGGGCTTCGACCTAGTATGTGTCTGAACGTTCCTGATCTGTGAAATAGTGCCTCGGGTCCGGACTAATCTCGTATGGGAATCAGGATTGGTATCCCCTTGCCGCTTGGTGCCCTACCCAGGGGAGAACACTGTAAAAAAGGAAGCGATCTGCTTAGTATTCGTCCCTGTCATGTAAGGAGGCTTAAGGGTCTCTTCCCGAAGTTTAAGAGCCTCCTACAAATAGAGAGCAAGGCACCTTTGACCGTAGTATTTGAAGAAGACTGTGAATGTTGGATGCTCTCTAAAAGTGGAATCTCCCTTTGATCTCATAGTAAATAGGGCAACAAAAGATGAAGTGCTCTTCCGTTTTGACCTCTTGGAGGGAGCAGGTGGGCAAATCCGCCGAGTAACGATCAATCCCGATGATCACACTCAACCCTGAGCCTATGAGAGCCAACCCTAAATGGCCCAAGGAAATGCGAAGGGCGTGCATCCAATGTCGGGAAATATACTGGGGCCAAGAAATAAGACCATTACTGACCTCAAGAAAATGTGCAACATAGAAGGCCATCTTCAGACGTAACCCACCCTAGGGGGTTAGTCTAAATTGCACCGAATGAATCTGTTTGTAGATATCGCCTCTTTGATGATTTTGTTCAGATCTTGCTTGGTTGGAAGGAGATGGGCGGGAGTGTCTAAGGAATAAGCGTATGGTGGGAGGTGGTCCATCTGAATCCCAATAGACTTAAGTAGTCGTGAGACTCCTGCATACCAACAACGAGATCAACCAGAATGATCGACCGAAGCAATGGCCTCAGAGGAGTAGTAAGGTAGGGATACCTGTTCCTATCCACGAAGAGTCACTAGTCTCCGGATGTGATGCAAGAGGGAAACAAGGCCAAAAATTGCTTCCAACCTAAAGGGACAAGCCCCAAACTCTGCTTGGATGATATTATGGGGAACTGTCTCCGTGCATCTGATGATACATCTGAGAAGAAGGATCTGAACTCTCTCCACAATAGCCCAATCGGACTCAAGTAAGGAGGGCCCCCAAACCTCAGAACCATAAAGAACCGTGGGTTTAACAAGAGCATTTGAGAGGGATATCTTGGACAGTAAATCCCGGAAAGTGATGGCGGAAGCACTGCTGTCTCCAAGATCGCTAAGCCATAGCCCTTGTTCACCCGAGGTCAAGGGCTGGTCGCAAAGTGAAGCGAGGTGCAGAAAATAGTACTCCCAAGTAAGTGTAAGAGCTAGTGATCTCAAGCTCCTCTCCCTGTAGAAGAAATGAAAATCAAATGTCTTCAGGCCATTGAAGATCATAACTTTGGTCTTACCGAGGTTCACTCGTCAACCGTGCTTGGGTCGCAAAAGAGGCCTATAACATCCAACTATCTCTCGTAAACCTTCCGTAGAGGAGGCAAGGAGGACCACATTGTCTGCAAAAAGGAGAATATAGATCAGAACTTGGTGGAGAAGACAACCGTCACCCTCCTAAATGTGATCCCTGAGAAACTCCTCCAATTCATCAATATAAATACTGAACAAGGTAGGAGACAAAGGGCAGCCCTGTTTGACCCCAATGGTACTCCTGATGAAGTCAGAGAACCTAATAAGTACGAAGATAGCCCGAACCTCCTCATATATAGTGCATGATAACAACTAAAAGAGTCTCGAAGATGCCAATCTCTAAAGCCTTTGGAAGAGAGCTTCCCGCTGAAACAAAGTCAAAGCCTTTCCGAAAGTCAACAAAGTGACAAAAGACCAAGGAACGGTGGCGTGCTTCCTCAATGATGGCCCAAAGAGTGAGGATGTGGTCAATGGTCAGGTATGTTGGTCAAAACCCCGCTTTCCCCTAGCTCTGCAGCTGACTCGATCCGAAACTCGAGAGCCGCATGTGAAGCATTGCAGCATATAGCTTGCGAATGTGTGAGCCACTATGATCATTTTGTAGTTGTTGGGATCAGAGGTGGGACCCAATTTGTGTGTGGTGGGACCTGTTATCCATGTTTACCCCTTGGCAAAAATGGACAACTTGGGAAAAATTGGACTTGGGCAAGTGAGGAGACTTCAAAGTGATGAATCAAGATTTTCGGGTATTTTCACATCTAGAGGCATTTAGAACCATTCTTAGTGCATTTCCTTCTTCTATACTTAGTCAATTTTGGATTAAAATGGATAATTAGAAAAATTTGGCTTTGGGGACACTCTATTATGTTTTCTCTAGCTTCGCAACTTTTCACTTAGCCCAACAATTAGTGAAAAAATCAAGAAAATTGGAAAAAGGGGCCATTTTCAAGTGTTATGTGGATAAATTGGGTTACGAGGAACATAGGTACAAGTTCCGTAGGGCCACAAGTTCCCGAAATGTTTGAAGTTGCCGAAAACCAAAGAAAGTGGCCAAGTCTAGTGTATTGCGGATTCGAGGTAGATTTCGGGCATAAGGCAATGGATGGTACAAGTTCCCCAGGTTCACATGTTCCTCAGCATCCCTTCTCGGGCCACAAAATTAAAAAAATGGCTAATTGTTCAAAGGATGCAGAGAAATCGGATAATTTTGGCCCAAGTGGAACGGGTTCCTGCGGGTCAATGTTCCCGCACTTGAGTTTTATCCCCAGGTCAAAGGGCAAATGTTTTCATGGGATAGTTGGAGTTTCGAGACTCGGGAGGTACAAGTATCGTGGGGATGCAAGTTCCTCGCGGGACCGATTTGCTCAAAGTGCGAAGGCGGGGTGGAGTGTAGTTGAATGCGAGTGATTCGACGTTTGCATGAGTACAAAGGGCCCTTTGGGAACTTGTTCCTTGCATGGGACGGGTTCTTTGCATTGGCGGAGGGCTGCAATGCAAAAGGCGGAGGCGGTGTAGAGTAATGCGAGAGGTGCGAGTGGTGCGGGAACAATGTTCCTCGAGGGGTTAAGCCCAAAGTCAAAGGCCCCAAATCAAAGGAAAAGTAGATCATGGAGGTGCAGAGATAGTTCAGGCCCGTCGAGCACAAATGACCCCAATACCCCATGTTCCCAATACACCCGATGTGCCCAAATAACTCGAATCATCCGAACCAAAGGAAAGCAAAGGAAACAAGAAAAAAGGAGAAAAGAGAGACCCAAGATATTGCGGATGTGGATGAGACAAAGGAACAGAGTCCGAACTTTTTGAAATGAGCAAAATGAACCTCCCGACTGCATGGACGTATCTTCTTCCACGTGCACTAAATTTCACAATTAATATATCATTGGATTCGTAGAATTCAAAGCTCTACACTCATAAATCATAAAAAATGGGAGTAGGTGAAGTTGGTGGCTCAAAAACACAAAAACTTCCCAGGCCTTCCAAATGAACACTTCCGAGTGGGTAAAAAGGCATTAATGAAGATATGGAGGCCATTTTTTTCTTCCATGAAAGCTAGAGTACATGAAGGGATGGGTTTTACAGGGATCTCCATAATGTTTTGCAGGCATTTACTACCCTTTGTTGGTTGGTGAAGCCCAAAATTCGAGTTTCCCTCTCTTTCTCTTCTTTCTTCCATATATTGTAAAAGAGAGCTCATTTGTAGAAGTTGGACACTTTGGAATGCTGCTCTCTTCTTCTCAGCTATTGGGTGGATATTGGAGCTCCAAGCCTCATTTTTGAGCATTGTAATGATGAATCATGCCTTCTACCTCCATTTTGATGTATTGTGAAAACTTACGAGCAATAAAATCAAGTTTTATGGTTGTTTCTCTGCCCTTGCTTGGGTTTCTATTGTTCTATCTTGCCTTTCTTCATGTTTACAGGTATTTTGTGCATTTTCTTGTTCTCATTGCAAGCTTGAATGATGTTGTGCTTATGGAAATGGTGTATTGAGTGTTGTTATGGTCTGTGGTGCTTTGTCCACCCTCTCCATCTCCATTTTCTCCCATTTTCATGCATTTTGAAGTGGCCACATCCCTTTTCTTGGTGCTTATCACCTCTTTAGTGTAGGATTTCCCCCTTTCATGCATTCTCTCTCTCCGTGGTCCATTGGAATTGATATGACAGGATTAGTTAGCTGCATTTTTCCTTCGAGGAGTAGTTTTAGCATAAGAATAGGTAGAGGAAGCCGACCTTCTCCTGAGAGGTCCATCTCAAGTAGCAAGTCCCACAACTTGAGAGATGGTCCCATGTTAGTAAAAAGTAGGGATTCAGAATGTGCAAATCATAGGGTGCTTTACTTTTTGTGATCACATTTTGCACGCTTGGTGGGACAAGTTTGAGGAGCTATACATCTTCATCTCAACAAGTTTGATGTGTTCTTGTTGAGATCCAACCTTTAGAGGCATGTTCAAAGCACATCCCCAGCGACTCCATTGATCCAAAATCAACCCATGTTGTGAGTTTTCAGACCTTCCCTTTCCATCCATTTCCTTCCATTCATGAAGTTGTGCAATCATGACTTCATTTCCATCATGGAATTCTCATTTGTAGTAGTGCCATTCAAATCCATCTTCAAGCTGTTATAACACACCTCCAAATCAGTTCTATGAGCAAATTCAGAATCATTATGCATATCCATATGAGCAAAGTGTAAATCAGTTTGGTTATTCATCAAACTATGGAGTTGTTCAAGAGCAGGAGTATGCAGATTTTGGAGGCCATCCTACACTTGAGGAAGACTTTGAAATCAGATTTCAAGGATTCGAGCAAAGGCATGAGGCACTCGGAGCAACTACAAACACTACATGCTAAACAGCCTCGGCCTTAGGCAAACCTGTCCATGGGGAGGTCCTATGGTTGATTTTATTGCATCATTGCTAGCATTGGAGGCTAATAAACCTAAGGTCAAAGAACCCTGTCAATGGGATGTTCCTAAGCGTCTATTATGTCGAGTATCAATGCCTATACCTTATCAAAGAAGCCAAGCCTAAGGTTAAAATCCTCGACTTCCTACCATGCTGCCCCATTGTGGATTCCATTTCTCCATCCTCTTATCTTCCACCACACCCTCAATTCTATGCCCTTTTCCCTTCCAAAACTCCTTCCCCTCCACAAGAAAGAACAATACCTTCCCTTCCACCCCAAACATGAAAAAATCAGTTGAAACTTCCCACCCTCCTCCTTTTGCTTTCCCAAATTCATTTTGGGAGGAACAAAAAGCAGAAAATCAATCAAGAGAGGGATTAAAATTGAAGAGCTCAGCAAAGAATTCGTCCAAAATTTTAAGAATTGGGCTGCCAAGTTTCAAATCACTCAAATGCCACTTGATGACTAGGCCTTCAAAAGAGGTTGGAGTTGAAGAACAAGTGGTGGAAACTGAGTTTGCAGAAGAACAAGCATAAGAAATAGATGATCAACAATCCATTTGCTCTGAATGTAGTGTACACATGGGCACTATATTCTTAGAAATTGTTGATCCATCACAGGTTGCAAAAATCAGTAGAGGAAGAGAAATCAGCTCCAAATCTTGTTGAAGAGGAGTACATGGAGGAGACCAAATCAGATTCGAAGACTTTAGATGAAGATGACATCATTGAAGGCTTCTTACTTTCTTTTGTGGAGTCTGATTTTGTTGATGAATCTATCACGAAGGAGAACCTTGAAGAAGACCTTGCTGCCCATAACAGTCCTCAAGAACAACAAATGGAAGAGTTTGACCTCTCTCAAACTTCATATTGGATGAGGAAATCAGACAAGAACAGTTTGGTCTTCAAGCGGAGGAAGATAAACTCCCAAGTGATCTAGAAGCTCTAATTGGTTGCATAATGATTCACCAAGGGCTCCATCGAATGTTGCAATCAGTCATGAGGAGTTTCATGTTGAGGAGAAGAAGGAAGATGATGACACCATTCTCAAATCAGTCATCAAGGCAGAGGAAGAGTTGTTTGTGGAAGCAAAACATAGTTCAAATCAGCTTGCGACACGCTCAATCACAAGGAAAAGGAAGAGAATGCTCCTCATAACTTCATTCATGGGGTTGCATGCAAAGAGGATGAGCAAACTTCAAGGATCAGACCATGCCCAATCAAATACTTGGCTAGTTTAGAGCCATCCAAGGAGTTGTAACCAGTCATGCTTGCTTGAGCATGAGGATGACTCTTAAAGTCCTAAGGATCAGCTGCAATACCTCCCAAATCCAAGTGCAAAGTAACTAAAAGAGGTATTTCTTGTGTTTCCAGTTGATGCCTTGGTGAATAGGGTGAAAAATCAGCTTCATATCACATATGACCATGTTCATTGCAAAATCAGTCACATGGTCCCAATTTGTGAGGAAGGGAAGCTATTTCTCCTTACCAGTTGCAGGATTTGTTTGAATTCCCCGTGCCTCGGGTTAGAGTAGAGTAGGTAGGTTTGCTTTCATCAGAAGAAGTGCGTGTGCACACTCTGCATGTTTACACTTAGAACATGTATGATCTTCCCTTTTGTATATAGTTTTTGCGGTGTTTTGTTGCTCTTGCATAGTTCATTGGGAGGCAATGTTCATGGGGAAAAAAGTTCTTTTAAGGCAGTTCCATGTGAATCTGAATCAGCATGTGTCCTAAAACTGCGCAGTGATTCATCCTTTGCCATGATTCAGTTCAGTTTTCTTCAAAACTTGGCAAAGAAACTAGATTTTGGGACAGTTTTAGATGTTCATCCTTGTCTTGACAGCATCAGATCAGATTGCAGTGAAGAAGTAAGGTTTTGATTCAAAACAATTTTCCACTTGATCAAAACTCAGAGAATTTTCTTATGAAAGGATGGAAAATTCAAGCAAAGCAGTTCCAGGTTCAAGCAACACTTCAAGTGGTTCAGGGGTAGGATTTCAAGAGTTCGAGATCAGATTTCACTGAGTTACTAGGTTGACTCCATGCCCAATAGATGCTTCAAGGCCATTGATCAACTCATCTAGCAGGCAGATGTCCCCGTGAGTTGCCAAATTGTTATCCATTTTTACCCCCTGACAAAAAATGGACAACATGGGAAAAATCGGACTTGGGCAAGTGAGGAGACTTCAAGGTGATGAATTTGGAGATTTTCACGCATTTTCATGTTTAGAGGCATTTGGAACCATTCTTAGTGCATTTCCCTTCTTCTAGAGGCTTTAAGAGTTCTATACTTAGTCAATTTTGGATTAAAATGGATAATTTGAGAAAAATCGGCTTTGGGGGCACTCTATTATGTTTTCCCTAGCTTCTTAGTTTTCACTTAGCCCAATAAAAATTAGTGAAAAAACCAAGAAAAATTGGAAAAAGGGGCCATTTTCGAGTGTTATGTGGATAAATTGGGTTATGGAGGAAGATAGGGTACAAGTTCCATAGGGCCACGAGTTCCCAAAATGACGAAGTTGCCGAAAACCAAAGAAAGTGGCCAAGTTTAGTGTATTGGGATTCGGGGAGATTTTGGGCCTGACAAGGTAGTTGGGATGGTACAAGTTCCCCACATCCCTTCTTGAGCCGCAAAAAATTAAAAAAGGCTAATTGTTCAAAGGATGCGGAGAAATCGGATAATTTTGGCCCAAGTGGAACGGGTTCCTGTGGGTCGATGTTCCTCGTATTTGAGTTTTATCCGCAGGTCAAAGGGCTAATGTTTTGCGGGAAGTTGGAGTTTGAGGCCCGGGAGGTACAAGTATCGTGGGGATGCAAGTTCCTCAGCTACCGATTGCTCGAAGTCTGCAAAGGCGGGTGGAGTGTAGTTGAATGTGGGTGATTCAACGTTTGCGAGTACAAAGGCCCTTGGGAAACTTGTTCCCCGTGGGGACGGGTTCTCCGCATTGGGTCGGAGGGCCGCAATGCAAAGGGCGAGGCAAGAGAGTAATGCGAGGTGCGAGGGGTGTGGGGAACAATGTTCCCTGAGGGGGTTATAGCCCAAAGTCAAAGGCCCCTGAAATCAAAGGAAAAGTAGACTGCGGGAGGTGCGGATAGTTCAGGCCCGCAAGGCACAAATGACCTCAATACCCCGTGTTCCCAATATTCCCGATGTGCCCAGAATAACCCGAACCATCCGATTCAAAGGAAGCGAAGGAAACCGAGAAAAAAAGGAGAAAAGAGAGACCCAGAGTATACTGAATTATGGATGAGACAGAGGAACAAAGGCCAAACTTTTTGAAAATGAGCAAAACAAACCTCCTCGACTTGCAGGGACGTATCTTCTTCCCACGTGCACTAAATTTCACAAAAAATATATCATTGGATTCATAATTCAAAGTTCTACACTCAGAAATCATAAAAAATGGGAAGTAGGTGAAGTTGGTGGCTGAAAACACAAAAAAACTTCCCAGGTTCCAAATGAACACTTCCGTGGGTTAAAAGGCATTAATGAAGATATGGAGGCCATTTTCTTCTTCCACAAGCTAGAGTACATGAAGGGATGGGTTTTGCAGAGGTCTCCATAATGTTTTGCAGGTATTTACTACCCTTTGTTGGTTGGTGAAGCCCATAATTCGAGTTTCCCTCTCTTTTCTTTTCTTTCTTCCATATATTGTAAAAGAGAGCTCATTTGTAGAAGTTGGACACTTTGGAATGCTGCTCTCTTCTTCTCGGCTATTAGGTGGATATTGGAGCTCTAAGCCTCATGTTTTGAGCATTGTAATGAGAATTATGACTTCTACCTCCATTTTAATTTCATTCTTTTGCATTTCTTCATGTTTTTCTTGGTATTTTGTACATTTCTTGTTCTCATTGCAAGCTTGAATGATGTTGTGCTTATGGAAATGGTGTATTGAGTGTTGTTATGGTCTGTGGTGCTTTATCCACCCTCTCCATCTCCATTTTCTCCCATTTTCATGCATTTTGAAGTGGCCACACCCCTTTTTCTTGGTGCTATCATCTTTGTTAGTGTAGGATTTCCCTTTCATGCACTCTCTCTCTCCCTGGTCCCTTAGAATTGATAGGATAAGATTAGTTAGTTGTATTTTCCCTTCTAGGAGTAGTTTTAGCATTACAATAGATAGAGGAAGACGACTTTCTCCGGAGGTCCATCTCAAGTAGCAAGTCCCACAACTTGAGAGATGGTCCCATGTTAGCAAAAAGTAGGGATCTGTAATGTGCAAATCATAGGGTGCTACTTTTTGTGATAACAGGACCAAGACCTCAGAAAACCTGTACAAACCACTTGGTTGAAGAGATCCACTAAATAGCTGCATTCAGATTCCAAGACCCTGCCAAGAGTTTTGCCTCAAGCCCTCCTCATCCGTTGCTTTGCTTTGTTCATTGCTGAATTGGCATTTTTAACATTTGTGTGGGTGAAAATGTGACAGGCGAGAAGGTGGGGACAAAATCCGGATCAGGGTTGCCCGGGGACTCCGTAAAGAGTGGAGGTATGAGCATACATGGAGTTGGGATCCAAGTCGTGCGGAAAAGGGGAATGTTAGGGGAGAACGGTATACCAGAAACGCTTAGGAGAGTGTAGAAGGGACTCATGGGGCTCCCGTCTTCGTGGCGAGATGAAAATGCGTTTCTTGTGGCGATAAGTGGACTTGAGTGAAGGAAAGGATGGGAGAGCATGAATAGAGGCAAAGCGAAGGCTGCCGGTGAAAAAGCTTTACATTCCTCATCGTACCACTGGTTCATGGGACAAGTTTTTTTGTTAGGGAGGGTGAGGGTGATATGGGGGTAGGAATATGAGGCAACCTCATGGATAATGGAAGAGAGGAGGTTATACTTAATGTTTATGGAGAGCGAGGTGAACTGAGGCTCAGGGGGAGAAGTTGATTTAAGGTGGGAGGAAAAGGTTTCAGGGTCACCCTCATCAAACTTCAAAATAATGTGTGGACAAAGTGGAAGGGGGCAGGATCCGGGGATTAACTTGAAGAGAGAAGGAAAGGGTCGCATGATCAACAAGGGAGATGGGGGAGACAGACAAGTGGTGGATGTAAGGAACCAGGTTAGGGGTAGTTAGGAGATCATCCACCATGCTAGCCCCTCCACCATGAGGTGTACAACTGAAGAACCTGGAGTCAGGGAAACACGAAATACCATTTAGAATTAGCAGCTCATGAGATTCTCCCATTTGTAAGAGATGTCGGCCATAGGACGTCAAAGGTCCCGCAAAATCCTCTGATTCTCTCTGAAGACCAATAGAGTCGGGATCCACCTCGAAAGCACAAAGCACATCACCAGTTCTGTCGTGCAAAGGGACCTAAAGGTTTCAGGTCCGCGCATTGAAGTCCCCCAAAATGAGAACCTCTCCAATCACTGAAAACTGGGAAATACCTGTATAGAGGTCGAAGAAAGGGTCCCCGTCTGGGCCATTATGAATGGCATAAGGAGAGGAAGCTAGGGAAAATAACAAACCGCTATAAAAAGTCTCTAAGGTGGGGTGAAGTATGTTTGATCTTGACCCAAAGGAAGTTCTCGAAAACGTCCCTAACCAAGCAAGCAACCTCGCCTGATCCCCTGACCCCTCCAGAACTCCTAGTCTCTTGCCTGCAAACAGAAAGCCAGTGATATCCTCTAACCTCCGGGGTGGACGAATAGCGCTCTCATGAGTCTCTGTGACAAAGAGGTATGAAAAACCTAGAGCGTCAAAAAGTACACTGGGAAGACCGAGACAAACTATTACCATTCCAACATGCGATGGAAATGCCCTTGTTCTCCGTTGCTTCTCCTAATTAGACCGTCATTTTGAACCGGATCCGGGAACCCAACCGGGAGGGAAAGAGTTCTCGATAATAGGTTCGAGATTACAAATTACAGCCCATTTACTCGCTTTCCTAGTGCCATCACGCTTCATGAGATTGTTCGAGTTCGGCAACCTGGGCTCTGGTGAGGTCTTCATCAAGGAAGACCTTATTGGGAAGGAGGTAAAGGAATTTATTGGTAGAAGTTGCATCCGGAAGGTGGTTGACGTGCAATTTAATTGCCCCCACCTTTTTAGGATTCTAGAAACTAAGTTGACTAGACTGGTGAAGTGGAGTTGACTGGATTGGTGAAGTGGAGTCCAAGTGGCAGTTGACTAGGAAAATAGGTGTACTTTCCTAATTAGATAACTAATTTAATTAGCTATAATGTGCAAACTAACTAATTAATCATTTATTTAATAAATGATAATTAAGCTAGCTAAAGGTGTACTAAAGATTAATTTAATTAATCCAAAGGGGTGTAATGTGCATGATTAATCAATTTAATTAATCAATCATAAGGGGATGAATAATAGGTCAGTATTGGGATAATGTGAATTTGGGGTGTCTACAGGATCGACATCAAGGAACATCAACATTCCCTCGCTAAAGTACACACCAACTTTTCGATTGGTCAAGGAAAAGCAATACTCGATTAGGCTAAGTGTTACAACCACAACAACTTCAAGTTCATTTGCATGCAACTACAATAGGATGCAATGGATACCATTGCTCTTCAAGAAAGGGCAAATTATCCGTGTGCGGCCCGGGAGTACACTCCTTTGCACACTGTGCGTGTGTGCATCTCTCAACTTGGGGTTCCTTTGTGGCGTGCACTTGCAACACACCCACAAGTCTTGTGGCATCTCTGCACATCGCTGTAGTACTATGCAACACTTCCCTTTGGAGCCTCGTAGCACCATTATAACATCTTGCGCCCCCATAAAGCTTGCCTCACTCAACACCCGTGTGCCACCCTTTACGCAAACTCCCGTGTATGAATTTTATTACACGCAATGGCCTTCACACAAGCAACCGCGTGTCGGCTCCTTTCTTTGTGTGGCTTGCCAACCGGCGCTCTTAAATTCTGCGGCATGCTAGAGAATCTCCTAGAGTAACCGCCACATGTGGAAGAAGTTCAACCATCACTCAGTTGGAAGATGAAATGACTTGTAGCTATTCTTTGTAACCATCACCAATTACTGTTGCCTTCTTGTATTGTAGTATAAATATGTAACATATGCAACGGCCAAGGGTCAATAAAAAGTTGAATACCGAGTGTTGCAGTAGTGCCGTACTGATTTTCTCTAATGGAGCGACTCATATTTGGTTGTCATGTGATGTTTTGAAGTCATTCTAAGGTCTGATCCTTGCTGCTATCTGTTGTATTTATTTTTACAGCTCAGGAGAAGGTATTTTCAATATTATGGATGGATTTATATTACTGTTTCAGCCTCTTTAAATCTGCAGATTCCTGCATAAAATTCCAGCCTGTTTTATGTTCAAAAACATCAGATTTTGCTTTATAATAAACTGTTACAGTTCTGAGCTTTGTTAGGGCAAGGATAGATAGGGCTGATAGTGATTCTATGTGGACTTTCCATCATCAAAACTAGTCGCCTTTGCTAGAATACAGCTGAAACTGCTATATTTATTGCTGCACAGTCTTCAAAACAGTTCTGGTTCAGTTTTAGGCTAAGTTTCTATGCAAACCCTAGTCGCACTTCTTTCATAAATTCAGATCTGTATTAGTGTGAATGCTTTAAAAAGTCATAAATCAGCTTTTAGTGTCTTAATTGATCTAAATTGCATTGGAGAACAAGATAGATCCATTTGGGGATCTTTCAATGGTATCTTAACATTTTGAAGATCAAGATTGGCGTTGATGTTGGTGATACTCCAAGGTATGATGAACATAATAATACATCTTATTTATTGTTGCCTAGCCCAATCTATTTTCATCATGAGATGCATGATATGGTAGAAGATGAAGTCTTCATTTTGGGGTTTGTTGAACCATTTCTCCAAGTATATGCATGTGAGCATCTTGTGGAGGATATATGGTGGCAAGTCAGTAGTTCACTTGGCAGAACAGTGCAAGCTTGTGGATCACTTTAGCATGTTTTGTCTCTTGTGCATGACACTTGGACAAAACAAGATCAAAATTGCTTGAGGGCAAGCAATTTTGGGAACGAGGACTATAATGTCCCTTTTTCCAATCGAAGACTTTTGGCCCATTTTGTCAACCCGATGGCCAAAGGAAAAATATAAGGGTGACTTAAGTTATAATAAATTATTATAAAGTGCTATAAAAAATAAAATATAATTATTAAAGCACTTATATTAATTTATTTAGCTTAATAAAACTAAATTGTAATCCCTATGGAAATTACGTTTTGCCTTAAGGGACAAAAGTCATTGTAAAGGGATTTATTATATTTTAATCCTCTAGAAAGGATAACGGCGACTTGGGCCAAAGGGGAGTAATGAAGCCTAGGGAAGATAAAAACATAATTAATTTATGCATTTTCCCTAGAGAAATGCGACTTGCACTAGGAGGAAATATTGTTGGGAAAAACATTTAATATGGGAACATATTAAATGTTTGCATAGGAAAAATCATGTGAGCTCATTGGCTGATTTGGAGGTTGGTTGTTGGCTCTTTTCCTTTAAAAGGGAAGTCGACTTGCCTCTTCTATAACGCAGATTTTTCATATGATAATTTCTCTTGCATTTGAGCTTTGAGCTTTTGCAAATTATATTCTAAGGACGAAAAACCTTAGTTTATACCTCTTGTGGACGAAAACCCCAAGAGTTCTCTTGTGGACGAAAACCCCAAGGGATTGAGAGGGGATTTCACTCAGAAATTTCCAGCGTGTTAATCAGATTTTCCAAGTTTATTTCAGCAGTGTTTGTGAAGAGTTTTTGAAGGTATTTTCAATGGTTTTTGGGCAGCAGTTGGATCGATCTATTGTGGGCAGTTTGGCAGCATTTTCTTGAGGTATTTCCTTTAAAAATACTTGTCAAATATTCTCCATAATATTATAAACCAAATCGCTGTATTTTCATCATTTTCTGAAGTATATTGTAAGGGTTTCCAGGCAGAATATTAATCGGATTTCAGATCTGATTTCTGGGTTGTTTTGGCTGCAATAAAATCAATTTTTTGCATGATTTAGTTGCTAAATATTCGAGTAATCATTTGCATTAAGATCTATCTAAAACCCTAGTCGCATTTTCCCAAATAAATGCAGATTTGCAGTAAGATTTTGCCATAATAGTCATAAATCAGCCTTTGGTGTTTTTAATTGATCTAATATTGTTGGAGAACAAGAGAGACCCATTTGGGGATCTTTCGGTGGTATCAGAGCGAGGTTCCTCCCACCTAGAGGGTTTATGATTTGATGTAGCCACGGGTTGTTGGTGATAGAGTTGAATCATGGGAGTTAGACAGAAATTTTTTCCATGGAATATGGATAGCGATCTTCTTAGGGAAATGGTAGACACCCATCAGCAGATGATACAGACCATGCAACAGATTATGCAGAGAATGGATGTGGATAGGTCAAGAGGTAGAAGAGACAGTTTGAGGGTCAGACAAGATCGGAGGCCTAGATCATCATCATCATTTTCTATTCACAAAGTTCTAACACCGCAAGACAAGGAAGCAGAAGTGATTAGCATATTTGAGGAGTATAACATTCTTCCTCAAGATGTTAAGGAGAATTTTCCTTTCATGGACTACATGGACATGCACCCGAAGATTGGCTACAAGACTGAGCAAGCAAAAGAGGAATATCACACTATAGCTTCCGAATGGTTGATACGTGGAAGGAACAAAGAATCTTCACAGATGGATGGTACAACTCTTCATGAGAGCGCTTTGGTGTCTTCAAATTCTAATGAGGTATGCAAAAAGTTATGTGATAAATTTGATAGACATGTTGATTTAACACATGAAGATAAATCAGATCTACAACCAAAGGAAGAAGAAGAAGCTTCAAAAGGTATGATTTCCATTGAACAAAATAATTGTGTTAGTGGAACTTTGCTTGCTAGAGAAATTAGTCCATCTCAGGAGAATAAATTTGTATATGCAAGCAAGGATGATGTAATGGAAACTCTTAAGAGGTGTGAGGAATGGAATAGCAAAGCTAGAGCTTCTAGGTTGGTAGCCACTCGAGCAAGACAACACCTACAAGAGTTCAAGGAAAAGATGTCTTCGCTTAGTGGGCAGTAGGGTATGAGGAATGTCATTCCTCAAGAGAGGGCAGCCGGGAGCATGGAAATACCTTTCAAAGGAGGATTGATTGCACAGATTAAAGATGGTGTGGAAGAAAGTATGCCATCTCATTTATCGCAGCAGCTGATTTATGAGGAATTTCAGCCCATTGTAGACACTAATACTCAGATTTTGGGGCAGCAAAGTCAAGACATTTTGAAGACCAAGATTGACGTCGATGTTGGCGATACTCCAAGGTATGATGAACATAATAATACATCTTATTTATTGTTGCCTAGCCCAATCTATTTTCATCATGAGATGCATGATATGGTAGAAGATGAAGTCTTCATTTTGGAGTTTGTTGAACCATTTCTCCAAGTATATGTATGTGAGCATCTTGTGGATGATATATGGTGGCAAGTTTTAGTTCACTTGACAGGAACAAGTGCCAGGCTTGCGGATCACTTCAGCATGTTTTGTCTCTTGTGCATGACACTTGGACAAAACAAGATCAGAATTGCTTGAGGGCAAGCAATTTTGGGAAGGGAGGACTGTAATGTCCCCTTTTCCAATCGAAGACCTTTGGCCCATTTTGTCAACCCGACGGCCAAAGGAAAAATATAAGGGTGACTTAAGTCACAATGAGTTATTACAAAGTGCAAAAAATATTAATAAAGCACTTGTATTAATTTATTTGACTTAATAATAAATTGGTAATCTCTAAATAGGTGCATTGGGTCTAATATTATGTTGTATCCTTTCTAGGGAGAGTAGAAAGAGACCCATGCTATGTTTGTCATCCCTAGGCAAGAAAATGCGACTTGGACAAAGGAAGGAAAGTAAGTTTAGAAAGGATAAAAGTTATCACTCTTCCCAAGAAAAGTGCGACTTGGCATGGGAGGCCAAATAGACCTTAGGGAAATAATAAAACATTACTTAATGTTTATTTATCCAAGGAGGAAGTGCGCCTAGGTTTGGGTATACTTTTAGGGTATTTTGGCACTCTTTTCTCATTGGATGATGAAAATGTCATTTTGTAATATTTTTCCTATAAAAAGGAGGGGGGCTTGGGTAGAGAACCATTGTAATCATTTATCATTTCTGAATCTGATCTTAAGCCAAGTGCTTTTGTATTAAAATATTCTAAGGACGGAAACCCTTAGTATATTGCCTCTAGAGGACGAAAACCCTCTTGGAGATTAGGAGGAATTTCTGCACTGGATTTTCCATAGAGCTTACACAGAATTTTAGTGTTTTTCAGCGGTAATTGTGGAGTTTTTGCAATAAAAAGTTGATTACCAGAGTTGCAGCAGTGCTGTACTGATTTTCTCTAATGGAGCGACTCATATGTGGCTGTTATGTGATGTTTTGAAGTCATTCTAAGGTCTGATCCTTGCTGCTATCTGTTGTATTTATTTTTACAACTCAGGAGAAGGTATTTTCAATATTATGGATGGATTTATATTACTGTTTCAGCCTCTTTAGATCTGCAGATTACTGCATAAAATTGCAGCCTGTTTTATGTTCAAAAACATCAGAGTTTGCTTTATAATAAACTATTTTAGTTCCGAGCTTTGTTAGGGCAAGGATAAATAGGGTTGATAGTGATTCTATGTGGACTTTCCATCATCAAAACTAGTCGCCTTTGCTAGAATACAGCTGAAACTGCTGTACTTATTGCTGCACAGTCTTCAAATCAGTTCAGTTCAGTTTTAGGCTAAGTTTCTATGCAAACCCCTAGTTGCACTTCTTGCATAAATTCAGATCTGTATTAGTGTGAATGCTTTAAAAAGTCATAAATCAGCTTTTAGTGTCTTAATTGATCTAAATTGCATTGGAGAACAAGATAGATCCATTTGGGGATCTTTCAGTGGTATCTTAACATTTTGAAGATCAAGATTGACGTCGATGTTGGTGATACTCCAAGGTATGATGAACATAATAATACATCTTATTTATTGTTGCCTAGCCCAATCTATTTTCATCATGAGATGCATGATATGGTAGAAGATGAAGTCTTCATTTTGGAGTTTGTTGAACCATTTCTCCAAGTATATGTATGTGAGCATCTTGTGGATGATATATGGTGGCAAGTTTTAGTTCACTTGACAAGAACAGTGCCAAGCTTGCGATCACTTCAGCATGTTTTGTCTCTTGTGCATGACACTTGGACAAAACAAGATCAAAATTGCTTGAGGGCAAACAATTTTGGGAAGGGAGGACTGTAATGTCCCCTTTTCCAATCGAAGACCTTTGGCCCATTTTGTCAACCCGACGGCCAAAGGAAAAATATAAGGGTGTCTTAAGTTATAATAAATTATTATAAAGTGCTATAAAAAAATAAAATATAATTATTAAAGCACTTATATTAATTTATTTAGCTTAATAAAACTAAATTGTAATCCCTATGGAAATTACGATTTGCCTTAAGGGCAAAAGTCATTGTAAAGGGATTTATTATATTTTAATCCTCCTAGAAAGGATAATGGTGACTTGGGCCAAAGGGAGTAATGAAGCCTAGGGAGATAAAAACATAATTAATTTATGTATTTTCCTAGAGAAATGCGACTTGCACTAGGAGGGAAATATTGTTGGGAAAAACATTTAATATGGGAACATATTAAATGTTTGTATAGGAAAAAATCATGTGAGCTCATTGGCTGATTTGGAGGTTGGTTGGGGAAGTCGACTTGCCTCTTCTATAACAGATTTTTCATATGATAATTTCTCTTGCATTTGAGCTTTGAGCTTTTGCAAATTATATTCTAAGGACGAAAAACCTTAGTTTATACCTCTTGTGACGAAAACCCCAAGAGTTCTCTTGTGGACAAAACCCCAAGGATTGAGAGGGGATTTCACTCGAAATTTCCAGCGTGTTAATCAGATTTTTAGGTTTATTTCAGTAGTGTTTGTGAAGAGTTTTGAAGGTATTTTCAATGGTTTTGGGCAGCGGTTGGATCGATCTGTTGTGGGGCAGTTTGGCAGCATTTTCTGAGGTATTTCCTTTAAAAATACTTGTCAAATATTCTCCATAATATTATAAACCAAATCGCTTGTATTTTCATCATTTTCTCAAATATATTGCAAGGGTTTCCAGGCAGAATATTAATCGGATTTCAGATCTGATTTCTGGGTTGTTTTGGCTGCAATAAAATCAGTTTTTTGCATGATTTAGTTGCTAAATATTCAAGTAATCATTTGGGAACGAAAATGTAATTTTTGGGTATCATTTGCATTAAGATCTATCTAAAACCCTAGTCGCATTTTCCCAAATAAATTTAGATCCATGATAAGATTTTTGCCATAATAGTCATAAATCGCCTTTGGTGTTTTTAATTGATCTAATATTGTTGGAGAACAAGAGAGACCCATTTGGGGATCTTTCAATAATCATCTCAATTGTGTGGCAAATAAGGCAAATTTTAACATTTTTGTGCTACAAAACATTTTACTTTTATCAAAAGCAATACTCTTCCTTTGTTTTAATTTTCGAAACCACAGAGAAGGGAAAACTATAAATGCAAAACTATGTTACTGTGGTTCGCCCCCCACCCTCTTGTACCCACTGGATATGTACCCGATACGGATACATCCGATTCTGGTATTGATATCGTCCCGCGTATATGCAGGTACGTCTGGGTATGTTTGGAAGTATCCCAAACGTACGTGACGTACACCCGAGACGTATCAATATTGTTAGGCGATGGGGGCTCTAAAATTATTGTATTTTATTTTATTTTGACTTAAACAAACTTTAGTTTTATTGAGGACTCACTAAGAGGGCATGGATAATATGATTGCGAAGAACCAACCATTGGGTGACCTCTTTAGTTATCATTGGCAAGTTAGAGTCACCTAATTAAATAGGTCCTTCAAGAGCTCCTATATACATCTTTTATGGCCACCATTGTAACACAAAAATTAATCTCAAAGGAAATGGATGAAACACAATATAATATTTATATATCATATCAATGTAAAATCTTAACAATATTGAATGTTTTGAACATTGAAAGTACTATATTTTTCAAGTTTTGTATTTCTTATGGACTAAAAATGAGTAAATGAATAATATATATATTTATATATTTTTAATATATATGTATGGACGTATCATACCCAAGGTTTTTTTAAAATTGACGTATCCGTGTATCGAACCCATACCCGCACTGCACTCCGTATCCTAGCAACATAGATGCAAAAACATGTTAGAAATAGTGAGAAAACCATGCTTGTTATTTAAAGTAGTGTACGAGGTGCTCCGTGCTAGTTGAATGCGCACGAGCCACAAGTCCTCTGCGGCGCATTTGTCAACGAGTCCTTGTCCCTTTAGTATGTTTCCACATTTAACAACCATATCTATCGGTGTACAATCATTACAATAAAAAAACAAACTTTGCTTCCTATTAAGCCTTGATGAATGCCCAAACTATTTTCAAAGCCCCCATTTGTGCATATTCTGAAATCCTTGCATTCCATGAGCCCCCATTTCTTTGAGGCATTTCGTGATAACATTTAGAACTTCATCAAGACAAACAACACATTTTATAACTACTTGAGTACAAAGATCAAAACATTTGCCCAAAACCCATTTCACACTAATGTTTTTGACAGAGAGCATGAGTAAAGCAATGCTGATTATCCACTTCAAAAAGGGAAAACTGTTGTAAATAAAATTGGCTCAAGATTCATTTGTGCTCTTCAAACACCAAACGAACCCATTCACACAGCCATCCCACATACCCCCAAGCACCAAACAAGCAAATACACACAAACACCACAGGTTTAATTGGTATACGATGATAAAGTTTTAAGTTTCCTTAGGATTATTAGGAGCCAAAATACTACCACGTAGCTAAATACACACCATCACAGAATCAAACAAAAAAATGAAGCTTACGTGGTTAGGGCGTTCCATCTTGCCTCTTCTCAAACATGACCCTTCGCTCCTTTCACTTTGAAATGACCATGCCTTTTCCAAGCTTCCATTTGTGTGCGGGTAGGGAGGAGTTCTTTGGCAAATGTGTGGAGATCTCGGCTTTACAACCGCCATCGCATTTGCTTGAAAGTTTCCAAATCACTTTCTTCATGGCACTGCCCCCAAACCTACCAAGCCCAAAACAATAACAAACCCTAGCTCGCCCCTCCTCTCCAAAAGTTTTCTTTTGCTTATATTACCTAGGGAGAAGGCCCTAGCTTGCAAAAAAAATACATTAAGAACTAGCCTTAGATAACATCGCTCATCTAGGCTCTCATTGGAAAGCACCTTAGCGTGCATAGGATGGGGGAGAGAGCAGAGAATTTGCTTCATCCCAACCCATCATTACATACCTTATAATCACATCCAGAAAAAACCTAAATCCCTATACTATCAAAATTGCCAACTGGTGGCTACATTCTTATATAGAAATTTACTAAATATTATCTACGTGGCGGTTTAATCAGCCACCTTCTTCCCTTTGCCTTTATTTGTTTTGACCTCAGACACGATCTCTACATCCGAATCATCATTCGTCTGCTTAGTCTGCATGGAAGAGGCACAACAACGAGGGATTTCCACCTTTGCTTCGGGGAGCTGAAAACCCCGCATCTTAGCCGGAGCTTCCAATCCCATCGAAACAGGGCAACAACGCCTTCGCAAGAGCCTCGTAAGCGAAATTGTATGCAAATTAATCTCTCCTCCAGCTCTGAGTGCTCTTGGTGAAGAAGGAATTGGCCCGAAGCGTTGGAGAGGATATTTGCACAACTAAAACCCTACGCCATTTCAAACATGTTTCGACGGCCCAAGGATTGCTTGGGATTAAGCATCAAATTCCTCAGGTACATGTAAATATCTTCCTCCACATCATTTATTTCTTCAGCTATAGACCACACCCTCCCCAACCATTCTCTCATAAAGAGCATTCTTAATTTCGTTCCCCATCTATTCAGAAAGGACTCCTCAAGCGTCCTCTCCTCGACCGCACACTTCCTCTTTCGGCTCTGCCCCTCACCGTTATCCCGCCTTACTCTCATCTTGTTGTTCGTTATCAGGATTTTGCAATCAAGTAGGTCGTTGCAGAGCCCCCAAAGCCCAATTGCGCTAGCCGAAGTGCCAAAAAAACTCTCCCACATCCGCTTTTATCATCCTCCGCATGCTTTGCACAACCAGGAAAGACCACCAAGTATAGGTGTTCCCATTTATCTTATGAACTTGCATCGACACACGAGCAAGTATTAACTTCCCCTCTGTCGCAACCAAGCCAAATTATTTCCACATGTGGCCATTCATGGCATCCTGCGTCACTAGTTTTAATACCTCATTGGGAAGATCATCCTTCCAAATAATGTGGGAGACACCTTTCTTAATCATCATATCAACTCCTATGTTCGCAAGACAGTCTGCTACTTGGTTCCCATCACACTTGATATGGGAGAAGATGATACTGGAAAATGAAGGTGTTAGATCAGTCGCACTTTGGATGATCGAATCCAGATTCCATGCTCTCGCTTTTCCCGACTTCATGGCTTCGATAATCACCTTAGAGTCTCCTTCCACCCAAAGCTTTGACCATTGCTGCTTCCTAGCCTCCTGCAAACCCTATAGAAGAGCCAATCCCTCAACCTTATTGTTTGAGGCAATCCCACAGTCATGGGATAGAAGTAGAATTGGTTGGCTTTCAGAATTTCCTTTAGATGCTCCATCAAAATTCATTTTTATCCATCCCGGTTGGGGAGCCTCCCATATCATTGTCCTAACCTTTCCATTCCCATTATCGGAATCTCCAAAAGGGATTTTCAATATTTTATTATTCTTTAATTTATTTTAAAAGAAATGTATTTTATTTTTTTATCTCTATTCCCCCTTTTTATAAAAATCTTATATGACCAAGCCAACCCAATACATAGTGGCACAAGGAGCGAAACACGAGTGCCTTCTATGAGACAAACCACAAATCAAGCATTTCATGAACCCACGAGAGTAAGAATTTTTTTTTATCATACTCATTATCATCACTAAGGTTCCAAATCGTGAAAAAGTGCGATCTCGGGTTAGTTACCCCACAAAAATTCAGCCACAACAACTATCTTTGAACCACGAAAGTGCTTCACATGTGGTGATGACCAAGTGTAAACGGAAAGGAGCACTACGGTGTTGGAACAGCTCCTTCCAAGCTAGTATTGAACTTCTACCCCACATGTGTAAAATGCAGGCCAAGATGTCATCAAACGTTTACGGAACCAATACCACCTTTAAAATGGTATTCTAATATAACAACATTGATGGCTAGGTTCTACTTTATATAAAACAATCTCGTTGTAATCGGGAACTAGGTATACTGTGCCAAAGTGAATCACATTCCTTTCCAATCCACTTAAAGAACCATTTCTGAACCTTCCCTCTAGACACATGAATTTTTCTCCATGGTTGGCTTGCCCAAGATTACTGTTGTCACCTAGAAGTTGCACCTTGATAGAGAATGGTGTGTGTACTCTCTCTCTTGTTGACAAAATTGGAACACCTCAAGGCTGTGGGTAACCTATGTCTGAGGTGAACCTCCAAAGAGGGCTGGTTCCCTTGTGAATCACCTAAAAACGAAAACTTTGACAAGGAAAAGGGAGAAAGAATGCGGGAAAAGGAAAATAAGGGTGATACACCAATAATTTAACACATGCATGTAACTCTGCACACAGAGAAATCAAAGATCCACACACCTGCACAACTCTAAGCTATTTTGCAAAATTAATTCAAGGGTTTAGGAAAAAGGACAGCGGTAGAGGGAGTAAATTCCACACTAAGGCAATACAATATCCTATCAAACACAATGAAAAATCAGAAAACAGTATGAGAGGGCAAAAATGGAGCTTTTTTATTCAGAGGTGCAAGTACAAGGCTAGGATTGCTAGAGCAAAACAGCCCACAATGTGTATGATATATTTTTACAATCCAATCAGCCTTATTAGACTGTTGCCTTTTAAAAATAGCTTGTTTGAGCTATTTTATTTATTTTACTTATTTTCTTCAACCCCTTTTGGCGCCACAGCAGCATGCATGATTTAATTCATTAAATTTCCTCATATCTCTCTCTCTTTTGGCGCCACAGTCCTGACTGTCTGCTACATTCTTGGCGCCAACACTAAACCTGACAGCTGCATGTTTATTTAATTCATTCTTTTCTCCTGCTGGGCTCATGGGACTGTAACAGCAGTTCATTCATTTTATATTTATTCTTTTCTTTTTCCCTATGGCGCATGGGCTGTTTGGAACAGCAGTTAGTAAACCTCTTTTATTTATTTAATTTCAGACTTCTATCCTTGGTGCCACAGCTAATTGTGGACAGCAGTTGCTAAAAATAGAAGCACTTCTCCTCCATCCTTTCATGCATTCCTAAAAATAGAACTGAACTTCTATTTTTAGCACCTCCATCTTTAGCAAATCTTCTAAAAATAGCCAAGTGCTATTTTTAGCCACGCTATTTTTAGCCAAGCTATTTTTAGCCAAGCTTTCAAAAATAGCCAATCTTGGCGTGGAAATGGAAAATATGGTAACAATTACCTTTGGACGTGGCATCAATATTTTCAGAAGAGGAACCTTAGGAGAAATATAGGACTGATCCTCCATAGGTTTATCATTGACTCGGCCAAACCCATTAACGGAAACTGTGAATCTTTTTAACGTTAAATTATCAATTTTATAAGTTATCTTGTTTTTATGATTGGTGAAAATTTCCTTGTTGGGCCCTTCGTCCTTAGATGCCATCATCGAAGGGGTACCTCTCCTATCAAATTCACTTAGGACTTGCACCTGGCCTTGTCTATTGGGATAAGCCACACCCAGGATTAGATGTGGTAGTTTACCTAGGGATTTGAACATGGATCCCCACTATGAAAGCCCGAATGATCTACCACTTGAGATCAGCCCAGTTGACTTTATTATTATCTTTCTGGTTGCTTATGTTGTTTGACATTTGATACGAACAATTGAATTCACAAAGTAATTTTTTAAAGTGGAGTGAATGTTCATTTTGAGTTGGTGGATATTTCTTAATTTTTTTGGGCAAAGAACATCCAAATGACAAATATTAGCCCACTAATATTTTCCTAATGAACAGCTTTGGCAAACTATGGTTTTTTTCATCTTTATGAGCTGTTTGTCTGTTATGTCTAGTTCTATTTCTTTACTTTGCAAAAAGACAACCTGATGGTCTCTACAATGGAACCAGCTGCACCTTAGAAACAGTGCATTATGTTGCCACTATTTTCATCTTGGTCATATGCACTAAAAATATATATGCATATAAAAAGTTTTTGAGATTGCTGAAAGTATAGATCAAAAGAAACAAAGAAACAATTCCAACTTTCGGAGAAATTAAACAAGCCTAATAAGTTAAATAATGTCTAGAAAAATTGACAACCTTTGATAGAAGTGTGAATGCTAAGGTATTAGAGCCAAAATACCCAAAAGTTCAAAGAAATAGGTTCAAAATTTTGAGAAATCAAACAAGAATATTAAGCTAATAACCTCGAGAAAAAATGGCAACCTGTGATAGAAGTGTGAATGCTTAAGTTATGTGCACGTGTCCACACACACATGTACTCTATCCCAACTGTACCATATCCAATGGTTTTAGAAATCCGCCACATCTGTGTTGAATACTATATCCGTAAAACAGTACATGTATTAGTATTCCCATCCATTTCCAAAATTAGATACAACACCGTTGTAGAGATTTATATATAACAAACTTAGGTTTATAACTTAATGCTATTTACTTCTTTGGCTTGAGAAGTTGGATCAAGGAGACGTCCACTATTTTAGTTCACAATTTTGTCATTTACACGTAAGTGCCTTTTACTTTTTTCTGAATCCGTTGCCTCATTGCTGTTGAGGATGTGCACATTCCTTCCTCCACACGAAATTTCTTCTGGGTATGTCCTTTAACTTTATACCATTTATCCGAGCTTCTAATAATGAATCAAAGCTGTTTCCCAATCCCAAAGAATGAACTTTTGAACCTCCATGTTCTTTGGCATTTAATATAAGACATAGCACACACCTTGATTTTCAAGATCTGTCTTTAGCTGCTATCCTGAAAGTAGAAGTTTATAACAGAATATGTGACTTCATGCTTTTAAAGATGACTGGTGGAGATATTAATGCATAGTTTTGAAATCTCACGAAAACTTCTTTTACATGAATTTGTGTGGTAGTGACCAATTATTAGTGAGCTACTAAAATGAGGGAGGTGAGAAATATGACAATCATTAACATTACGGAATACTTGGCAAGTTAGGGTAGCCAAAAAGATCTGGGAATTTAGTGAAGTTACAGAGCCCAGTTAGATGAAGTTTTCTGAACTAGCAGGCTTTGATTTGCAAATTTTAATTTCACACCATCACGCTATAATTGTTTGGAAGAATCTCAGAATAGTTTTGGATCCTCTCCAACTATTTTTCAGGTCCTATAAGTTCTTTGATGACTTCTCTTACCATTTTTGCTTTTTTTTGTCTTTAAGTTTCAGGCAAACAAGAAGCTAGCTTCTGGCAATGCACTTCATTAAAAGCAAAAATCACCAGCAAAGCGCCCCTCTATCGTCCTATTGTCTTAGAAACCTTAATGATATGTCGAGCCAGGAGCAGGCTATTAATCATATCTTCTAGTAATTGTGTTTCTTTCTTCCTGGATCAATCCATTTTTCGTTTCTCCTACTGATCCAGAACTCAGGAAATATCCACAGGAGAGCACACTAAACTGCAGTATTCAACGAGTTATTGCAGAAGCAAAACATGAATAGAAATTAGTAAACAGAAAGAACATTAATTTCATCTACACAGTGAGAGAGATGCAAATTGTAACAAGCTTTTACCAATCTGACAATGTACATAGCACTCTCTCAAAAGATAGGAGTGGATGTGTGTATCTAATTCGAATATTTGTACATATTTTCATTGGAGCTATAGAAGATGAAAGAACTGATGTGGAAGATGAAATAGTTGGCCTTCCACATGTAATGGTTAATCGTCAACTACTGACTGTTGGTTCTGCCATGCAGTGCATTGCTTCACACCCCAAGGGCACTGCCCTCAACCCCACAAACTCTAACACAATGTTCATTTAAAATGTTGACGAAACTAGCTTGCTATATACAGAACTGGAGCTTGCTCTGTTGCAATTCAAGTCTGTCTTGCAGTCAATGTCTTTCTGATTGAAGCTTGATTTATGAAACCAATGTCTTACATTTTAAGTTGCATGTGTTTCAGATACAAATGTGTGATACAGAATAACACCGATTTATGATTTACAAAATGAATTGGAATGCACGCAATGTATTCTGTGTAGCATATACATTAGCCATTATGAACAGAAAGACAACATTAATAGGTTACGGGCAAAATGAGTTAAATCAGTTTAACAATATACGGGAATGAAGCCCTAATTGATATTTGTTGATCAAGATGTTTGGATGGATTTGATTTACCAAAGCTCTAAACTACATGGTTGCTTATAGTATTTTGCAAATGCAGATTGAATTGTTCAGATCTAATTCATAGGGATAAACCAAGGTGAATTCACAACTAAGGAAAATCATAGGCATAGAGATTGAGGATGGCTAAATGTCTTAAAAGCATTACTTGTTTGAGGTATGGAACACATATTAGAGTGTTCTGATGCAAAATTGACCGTGATGGTTGATTTTCTTTCTTAAGAATGGAAATGAATACAAAACTTAACTCTAGATCTCTCTCCAAAGATTCTGGTATATTTGGGAAATCTAAACGGTTTCTTTTGTTCCCACTTTGACTCTGGTCTTGTATGGTTTGCCAGGAAGATGTAGCCGGGAAATTACAGAAGCTATTGCAAAATTTATATCTGCCTTACCACCTACTGTTAAGGTGGTCACGGAAGAACCATTGCCGGAGCATATACAGAGAATGTTTGATGAGGCGAGTAGTGACCATCATGACAGCCATCATAATCATGCTCATAACCATCAACACGTTCATCATCATGGAGATCATGGGCATAGTCATGACAGCGGATACATGGATGGATACGGTCTTGGACATGGTGGGTGGCACTAATATTATCAGTGAATTTGTTTAGGTTGGTGATTATTGAACCAAGCCCTCTGAGAGCTGATTTTCCCGCTTCGACGTTTTTGCTAAACTGGGGACAGACAGTGAATTGGGGCAAACAATGGCATCTCCATTCTCACATGTGATGTACAGTGCTTGCTATAAGCCAGGGCCCACCTACGCATAATTTTACTGAGACTATGTATTAGTGAGTTGAGTTGACAATCAAGATCTGCATACATAATTAGCTCAGCAGTTTCAAGCCTTAAAGAATTATATAACCAAGTTCTTATCATAAGTTTATCTGGGAGTTCCCCAGTGGGTGGGTCCAAGGTATTTAGTAGCGTTGCATTAACAAACCAGAAGGTGATTTGAATGGTGCATCCCATCTGTATTTTAATGCAAATGCTAGTAACTTAAGAGGCTTTGATTGTGTGTTATTTTGTGTTGGGCTAGTGATTTATTATCTGCACATTGATGCTTAAGAAGTGGAACAAAGCAGTTGATCCAGGTCAAGATACAGTTACTGTTCTCATGTATTTTCCTTAAGATATCAATTGTAGTTTGAGAGTTTATGTCCTGAGTATCAATTCTGCAAAACTTTAACAATAGTATTGGGGTGACAACTATTATTAAAGTACAAATAAATTTTGAATGTTCTCTCTCCTTTAAGTCGGTATCTACAGTCATGCCTTGTGGACCTCTAACTTTTGGTTGTTAGCTATGTGCTATTCCTAATTTATAAGCTATTTGTTACCATGGCATATCCTATGATGAGATTTTGTTACGTTAATACTTTTGTTCCCTCCTACATATAGGCTATTACTGGGTCGAATGGCACCATTAGTATTTGTTGGAAGCCAAATCCAAGTGTGGAATAGATTCGATTTGCAATTCCATTTGGATTCTATTTGCGTGAAGAAATTGTGGAGCAAGCATCTATTGTGTATAATTATTATACAATTGTAAATTAGTTGTGTTTATAAGCTAGTTTGAGCAACTCCAAAGTGGAGATGTAGTCACTTTGTGGTTTGGGATGATCCGGAACCCTAGTAAATTTTTGGGGTACAAAATCTTAAATTGTTAGAATCTTCGATGTGCTATATGTAGTGCGGAAGCAATTTGAAATAATTATTAAAAAATGAACATATAGATGATGATGCATGAGAAAGATAATTAGATTGGAGTGTAAAAGTTAACTAATATGTGTTTTGTATGTAACATACTGGAGGGAGACATATGGGTGTCTACTATTCACAAGCTATGTTTATGTGCCGATATGTTATGATAATTATTTATCTAGACATGTGTAAACAATGTTACAATGCCGCAAAGACGAAATAACTACTATGGAAAATGTAATGATTACTCTTCCTCGTGACTTTTCATCGCTTGCCGCTTGGACTTATCAACATTAGAATGTAACAATCAAATTTGGCCCACAAGTCATCGCTCAAGATTCCTCGAGAGTGCTTACCCTTGACCTCACAAGGTAAATCTCTTGTATCATGGGGGATTTTGCCCTTTAATGATGCAAGCAACAACATTGTTGGCACATAGTGTAAGCATGTGTTGTGAGTGGACGTTTGCTACTTGATTTGTAGGCGTCTAGAACTCCAATCAATGATGAAAACCACAAGGTTTAGTGTGCACTTGGATGTCGTTATTTCAATTTTGTTTAGTTTACTTGGACATCGGATGAAGATGTATTGATGAATTTGGTTGTGCGTCATACCATGTGAGAGTGTTCGAGAACACTGTATGCCGTAAGTATGACTCAACAATACTACATGCCATGAGAATAGGCATTACGATATCACTAAAAATATATTTGGAGAATCCATTTAGAGCATGTGGGATGGTTACATTTTTAAAAATCAATATTTGCTTAAACCACCTTAGCCTAATTAGAAGTGTATAAGAGATGTTTATTATTAAGGTGGGGGTATCCATCATATGATCCATATCATTTTCATCATTAATATTGAAAAACTATACAACATTAGTAATTTTTAAAAATGAAATAGGGTTATATTACTTAAAAATATAAACAAAATGTAGGCAATATAGGAGGATGCCATAATGTTGAACACTCTAGGCCAATAATGAAAAGGATATAGGAAAACAAAAACAAGAGTGGCCCACAAGATTGATTGCTAGATCGATGCAACATGATGAAATTATAATTTAAGCCGCTATAACAAAGAGTCCGAGAGGTAGGCAAAGCATCTCGATCATTTAGTTTGCCCCAAACAACATCGACCGGGCCTCTTGTCGAGGGGATCACATTCGGTGTTTGCATTGTTCATGCCTTTTGTGTTATCTTTACTAGTTGGTTGAGTGTTGTGGGGGTGAAATTGCTAAAGCCAAGCACAAAACTCGTTGGGGCGAGGAGGGACCCATTCACCCAACTCCATTGATGTAGATGAGTTTCTTGAGGTGTAGACCATCTATAATGGCTTTGAGAGCAATGATGGGAACAACTTCTTCCATTTACCTTGTGAGGTTCTATCCATTGGAAGTGAAGGAGGCACGCTATCAACTATGTAAGGAGCATTTCCTAATCCTTCAATCAAGCCTATAGATGGGCAACTTTTAAACCCCCTTTTAACCTAAACTTGAATCTACATAAAAACATTTAACATAACCACTTTGCCTTGTTATAAGTTGAAAACAAATTATCAATTATAGAGTTAGCAAAAATAGCCGAATTTATTTCTTTTTAGATAAAAAGCATTTTCACTCAAAATGTATGCCAACCGCTAAATTGTAGGGAGCATAGGCCAACCACCAAAGAGAATGTTCTTCTAGTTGAAGGGTTCTAGTGAAAAGGTTTAAAAAGGTCATAGATCCATGTCCAAGCCAATTGAGATCTATTGCAAAACTTAAACAAATGCTTAAAAGTTTTAGAGTGGCCACACAATGGTCATTTGGGTCCGAGAATGCCTAGATGCATAAGGAGATGTCCCGAAGGCAATCCTTGATAGAGACAACACTAGCCAAAGAGTGCGATCTTGGGCTCAAGAATAGCTTTGCAAACAATTTGGAATTTTATTCTAGGTGTGAGTAGTAGATTGAAGAGACCATCACTCGCTAAACTTGTCAAACATTAACCATTAAGGCTAGAATGCGCCATATCCCTTTCTAGGAGAATAATGTAGAAAAAGGTTTAAACATACCATTTCCATCCCTTTCACCATAGATGAGTAGATATACCCGCAATGTTAAGAAGTGTTTTCAAGGGCACCACATCAATGACCTCTTGAAAGTATTCTTGGGTGTTGTTTTTCAAGAAAAATTTAGTTGTAGCTTCAAACCAAGAGAGCCAATTCTTGGAGGTTTTAGAAAAAATGTCTTACACTGTGTGCATGCCTCATAAAAGTATTTAGAGCGTTAACCTAAGGCATCTACGCAAGATGAACATCATGAAAATTGATGATAGACGACCACCACAAATAATTGTGGTTGATAGAGAGACGATCAACCAACCCATCCCCATTCCAAAATAGCCTTGGTTTGATTGTCTCATGTGCTTTTCAAATGCTTTTGACCACAAACGACCCAAAACCTTGACTAGGGCATGTAGGATAACAATATTTTGAAGTTCTAAACCCTTCCAAGACGCTTGAGCACAAGCAAACTCATCGAAATGCAATTGTGAGGATAGACTTTCCAAGCCCCATCTCCTTCACTGGCAAAAATAATCCATTTTTGCACACAAAGGAGTTCCCTAATGATGATCATCAAGAAGACTTAAGCCCCCAACCTCTTACGGGAGACAATAATATTCCCAA
The DNA here is from genome assembly GCA_018340775.1 of Taxus wallichiana var. yunnanensis. Classification (NCBI taxonomy): domain Eukaryota; kingdom Viridiplantae; phylum Streptophyta; class Pinopsida; order Cupressales; family Taxaceae; genus Taxus; species Taxus wallichiana. Next base: position 73,386,081 of record CM031235.1, on the reverse strand, counting down.
GCTACTTGATGAATACCCTTTCTATGCTCAAAACTAGCAAAGAGAAAATATTTATATGGTTTCTCAAGTTTTTAGTAGGGGCTTTGTAAAGAGCCCAACATGATGTGTTGTACACAAGTTACAACAAGAACCTTAGATTGGATTCAAAATTTACTTGTTGATGAAAGCAAGTTAGTGATCTAGTACGAAGTTTTCTCTCTATCTCGATTAATGACATACCGCATAAGGTGGGAACGGGTAGCTTGAAACGCAAAAAGGATACCAAGAAACTCGATTTTTTTCCATGTTGAATCTATTTCCTAGCATAGTTCTACAACCAAGGAGGAGGGGTGTTGATTGACTCCTTGTAGCATTTGAGTCTTGGACCATTGAATAGTGGAACCTAAAAAGAGGTCGAATCTATCAAGACAGTGCATAGTGTGTTTGATATTTTCTTCTTCTTTAATGAAGGTAAGGAAGGACTCGTCAGCAAAAGGTCTATTAATAAGTTTAGAAGAAGTTTCTGTAGAAAGATAGATTCCTTTGACTTGACCTTGAGCCATTGCGTTAGCCAACAAATAATCAAACCCTTATGCAACAAGAACACAACACATGGGAAAGGAACAACCTTTTCTAATAGAGCGGAACAAACCAATTGCTTTGAGTACATTCCATCTTTTAAGAGACATGCTTGACGTATCTTCAAACATTTGATTCAATTGGGTAGAATTGGGGCCAAATTTTAGTACTGTAACATAGAGAGAGATAAAGGGACATTATATGCAATCCTAGGATTTGCCAAAGTCAATTTTGACGAACAACACTTGTTGATTAGACATGTGTGCCCATTCCATGCCTTCCCAAGTTGCAATAATGTTATCTAATATATATCTTCTTTGAATAAATCTTGTTTGCTTATGTTTAACATTCAAAAGAAAAAGATTGTGGATGTAGAAAGGAAGAGCCTTTGCAGAATCTTGTATAAGACATTAAACAATGTGATGGGCCGATAATTGCATCTATGCTCGTGGATCACTCGACGTAGGTATGAATTTGATATGTTCTAATAATTTGGCTCATGGTTTTGGTATCGAAGCATTCTAAATATCCTAGCAAGGTCCTCTCCAATGGTGTCCCAAATCACTTTGTAAAATTCACAGAAAAACCATCACAATTGGGAGCATTGCATTAGCTTTTTGTGCGATAGCCTTGTATACGTCTTCCATGGTGAGTAAATGATCACAAGCAATTCGTTGAGATTGAAAAAAGTTTGCACGGACCGCCAAAAGACATTGTTGGAGATCTTGACCATTTTTGGGAGAAGAGTCAAAACTTTGAAAACCGGTTAATAATGGCAAAAAAATGTTTGATTCATAGCCAAAAAGCCAATAGTAATTCATTGGCCAACATCCATAATGATGTTGATTTGCTAAACCGAGTGCTTGGCATTAAGCAATTGGAAGAATTTTGTAGAAATTTGATCTCTAATCTTGAGCCGTGTAACTTGGATTTGATTTGAGCACCCCAATGTTGTAAGCATATGAAATTTGAAATTGTTTCCTAGGCTTCACAACTTGTAGTTAGAGGGATTCTTGGAAGGGTTCATGGTCTAAGGCGTCCATTGCGCATGCAACTCAACTTGAAGGTATTGGTGGAGAAAAACATGTAGTGGATGCAACATGCCAATTGGCGGCCTTAGAGGCAAAGGAAACAAGCCATGCAAAACATGGTGTCGATCACCAATAAATCTAGCCATATTTCCTTGGACATATCACAAGGTTCCAAACCATGTACAATTATAAGAATGAACCTCTAAAAATTTCTATAATATCTAGGTGAATTGTAGATGACAAACATACTTCCATTAGATAATCTTTGTTAAAATCGCCATTGATGTGAATTGAACGACCATTTTATTGTCTCGTCAACAAAATCCTATAATTATATGATGAATTACATGTAATATTCAAAGAAAATTATAATTGTTGGGCTTTGGAATATTAGCTAAGTACCAAAGGGCACGCGGGGCGAAGCGCACATGACAAGGGTTTAAGAAGGGTTTAGGAGAAACCAGGTGCACGTGCAAGGCAATACACAGGGTCTAAGGACTTAGCCATATTCAGCGTTCTGGAGGCACTTGAGGAAAACGTGACCCGACTAGGCATGCCGAGTGGATAAGGTGCTAGCTTGGAAGACTTGGTGGTCAAGGAAAGAATATTCCACACATGGAATATTCCTAGGAAGACATCATTACAGAAAGTGGAGAGCTCGAGTAGAATAAGCATGCACCATTGGAGGACCACATTGACACTTGGCATCCGATCTGCTCTTGAAGAAAGGCATGGCGGTGGGTGTTGATCCTATAAGAAGAGATGCTCGGGTAGAAGAGAGGACACACATGAAGGCATGAAGAGAGACACCAAGACATATAGCATGGGAAGAGCAAAGCTCAGAGAGAATACTAGGAGGCCCTAGGAGTTGGGGTTCTCATTAGAGGATTGTAGAAATGTTATTGTTATCCAAAATTCACCCCTCAAGGTAATTTTGATAACATGCATCAAATTCTTTAGTCCCAAGCAATTATATTGATTCAAGGCAAAAAATCGTGTTTCTGGGGTCCCCTCGGCTTCTTTCTAACTCTCCTGTCCAAGAGGAAAACCCAACAAGTTTTAAAAATGTGAAAAAGTTGCAGAAAACAAGCTTGGGCTAGGAAAAATCATGAAAAATGGCTAAGTCTTAGTCCTCGCAACAGTCGGGACATGAGGGACATCTGGGCGCGAATCGGCCGAAAGGCCGCCAGGCAGTCTGCAGAGCAAAGGGGCATCCGGGACGTCGGGACGCGAAAAGGCGAACCGCCGAAAAGTGGAAAAAATTGCCTAAGTCTTTGTTTCGCATAGTTGGGACAGTTGGGACAAAAGTACGCGAAAGACGCGGATCGGCCGGTTTGGCGCAAGTCAGTCCATTTCGGGCGGTTCGGAGAAATTTGTCCCAGGCAGTCCGGGACAGTTGGGACAAAAGTGCGTGGAGGACGCGAACCGGCCGGTTTGGCCGAAACAGAGGACTTTCGTACTGGGACATCCGGGCCAAAGGGACGCGTGGGACGCGGAAAGCCGAAGGAGCCGAGAGCGAATGGAATCTCGCCACGTGTCTTCACCGCAAACAGGAACAAGGGAGCCCGAATCGGCCGAAGCAGGAGATTTTCATCCGGGACAGCCGGGACAAAGCTACGCGCGGGGCGCTGAAAAGCAAGCGGCCGCATCAAGGCAAAGAAGAAAAGTCAACGTTTGACCCGTGAAACTTCAAACGGCCATAACTTTTGACTTCGAGCGCCGATTTTCACAAAATTGGACTATCTGGAACGAGCACGACGTCCTCTATGCCACAAAAACTAGATTTCTTATTTTTTAACAAGGGTAGATATATTTAAATAAAAGAAACATATTCGGCTCCAGTCAGTTAATGCTCATTCCCGTCAAATGACAAAACACACGCCGCTGATTCAAAATAGCTGCCCGCACTCAGAAGGCCATAACTTTTGCATTTCTCAACGAAATCGCACAAAATTGGTACCGTTGGAATCGTGGCTCCGAGCCCGACGCACAACAATCAAGAAATTTCAGATTTGGTGAGAGATCGGTGGAGATTTTTTTATAAAACGTGACCGAGTTCATAACAGTGTTTCATTGGGTGGTTGGGAGTGCAATTAAGAGGCATGGTCATCATTCTTTCTTTCTTTGCACGCAACACATGGGACAGTATGGGGAGCCTTTTGCAAGTAATATATAATCATTTCACTCCTTTTAATGCCTCTTACAGGTGGTTGAAGGACAAATTTCGGGATTTCCATTTTCCCTTCTCTTTCCCTTCTCATTTCTCTATAAATTGGAGTGTTGAGCTCATTGTATAGGGAGTTTTTAGATAGCAAAGCTCTGTCAAAATTGCTTTGTGAAGCCAATGTGCTGCAGCCCTCAGTAGTGGACTCCTCGCATGGTGATCCGTGCCCTTATCTTGTAATAGATTGAAGCTGTGCATATCATGAAGCAATAAAATATCGGTTTGTGGATGTACCTTCCCCTGCTTGTGTTTTCTTGCATTCTTCTTGCCCCTTTAATCTTTCTATAAGAATATTGTGTCTATTATTATGTTCTCACAGGATTCATTATCATTGTGTATGCTTGGAATATTGTTGTGAATGCATTTTGCTAGATTATGGAGAACTGTCATCACCTCTTCTAGTGTGCACTTTGCCTCTGTAATTCCCACATTTGGAGACTACTCTCACACCCTCCTTTTCTGGCGTATCACCGCTTTAGTGTAGGCTTTCATTTTATGCATTCTCTCTCCTGGTTTCTTGGAAATTTAGTTTAGAATAGTTAGTTTCCCTTGCATTAGAGTAGATTGTAGGGGTAGTTTAGGAGCAAGGACTAGCTTTCTCTGGAGGTCTATCTCAAGTAGCAAGTCCCACAACTTGGAGATAGTACCCATGTTATCCAATCACACCGTGAGTTCAAGTATATGCGCTTGTATAAACACAAGGGTGCTTTGTGATTCGGTGATAACAGATTATCATGTCTAAGGGATGGGTCTATAAAATTTTTGTAATAAAGAAATCATAGCTATGGACCTCTGATATATGGGTTAGATCCCTGCCTTGATACATTTGGTCTGATACGACCCTTTTGAATGTAATGTGGTTGCTTTGAGACTATGATCAATATAAATATATGGCTCTTCGAATATCTGGTTTAGGGGTGCAAACCCTAGTGTTATTTCCTTATATTTTATGACAGATCTGTTCTTTGTATTTCATGCCATGATGTTTCTCTTGTTATTAAATGCTTGGGTATAAGGATATGATAGCTCATGTTGTGCTTTTACATGAATATTCACTTCTCTGCAACTAATCCTCTAACAATGGCAAGATCTTCTCACAATGCTCACATAAAGGAGGGCTCGGCGCTGTGCGTGCCTTGGGTGAGTGCCCAGCGCCCGCTGGGTGATAGGTTGACGTGCATGGGGTTAGAAGTTAGTAGATGGGTAAAAATGACTACATCTTGGTTCCGTTGCCGGGACCTCTTTTCAAAGTTGTTGTGAGAATGATGCGTGATGACAAAGCGCTTGACCTTGGACAGTGTCGAAGCATGGTTTAAGAGCACGAAGGATGAGTTTTCTCATAGATTTAGTATTGGACCTGAGTTTGATGCACAGATGGGTAGAAGAACACATGAATCATGAGTGTATGAGACTTTCTTTGTTGTTTTCCAGTGGAGTTGTATGAATGGATTTCGGCATATGCATCTAGATCAAGTTGGTACTATAGATCTCGTGTTTGGACCCAAGAGGAATATCGAGGTTACAGGATGCTAATCGACTTGGATGCGTCTTTGATCATTGGTGGAAGAGAGTGTTGACTAGTTATACCCTAGAATACACTATTTCTATGTATTCTTGTCTAGAGGTTGTTGAGTTTGAGTTCTTAAAGGAACCTAGAGGATCATTTTTGTGTGCTATCCCTTTAGCCATAAAGATCCTGATCATTACACTAAGTTTGGAAGCATTTCCTATGGCCGGCTAAGCTTCTCTGAGTGTTGGGTGAGGAAGCTAGGGTGGAGGAAGATGGCAGACCTTGTGGTTGAAAAGGAGAGAGAGGAGAGAGACGACTCAAGTATAGTGAGGCTCGTGAAAGGGAGTTGGCTAGACAACGTGAGGTTGCATGAGTGATGGATCTATGGAGGCAAATGTTGTGGGAAGGAATTGAGGTTCACACAAAGGACGTGGAGCTTGAGCATTCTGTGCTACCCCATCTTGGCAAGCGCGAAAGAAACCCCTTCAAATTTTGATGAGAGTTCATCACTTGGAGAAAGGAGAGCTATCGGTGCACATCTGAATCCACCTGGTGACCAACCCCTGGCTGCTTAGTCTTCCAAATCAAGAGATAAGTATTACCAACCCAGTTGGTATTGGTGGGAGTGACCGATCTCACACTAGGAGATATAATTTCTCATTTGGTACATCTATGGCTGCACAATCATTTCCTATGTTTGGAGGAATATTGTTTGGAATGACGTTTGGGCAGAGTGCAGTACATAAGGCTTGGGTATCATGTCTAGAAGTGGTGCGAGACACACATATGGTAGCAGTGTAATATCACAAACTGTTGGCACGTAGTTCAGTGGGATGTTGGGAATGCTAGGCATGACCACTTCAGGCCCATTACTGGCTACATGAGGTGGATCTGGTGGTATAGGAGCTGGAGGACCTAGTGGACCTAACGGATCGGGGAGGAACTGGACTTATGGATTTGGTGGTGGGTATCATGTCTAGAATTTTTTCCTCTCTTGTGCCTCAGTCATAATATTTTTTTCTTTTCAGCACTCAAAACCTTCTCGAAATGACACCATTGATAGAGCTCTTTCTCAACTTTCCAGAAGGTAAAGTTTTCCTCCTAACTCCATGTATTTTTGAAGTTATGGCTTGGCAGAGTTTTTTGGAAAAATTTTCCCCTGAAAGGCCCGCGGCCAATGAGATGCCGCCACGTGGCACCTAGAGTGGCGGAGCGTGGGGAAATTTTGGAAAATTTTCCAAATGACCAAAAAGGTGCAAAAATTCAATTTTTGCCCGCCAACCCGATTTGGCCCTGTTTTGCCCTAAAACTTCAAATGGCCATATCTTTCGATCCAGAGCTCGGTTTTTCACGTTCTTTATATCAATGGAAAGTTAGTGAAATTCTCTACAAGATTCCGGGGTCATTTTTGCATTTTGATGGAGTTTGAGAGAGAAAATTGAAAAACGCCTCTGGCACGTGGTCATGGACAGAAATGACGTTTCAACCACCGTTTTTAATGAAGAATGGCTCGCATTCTCTCCCAAAGATGGCTAAAAATGTCGTGGGGATGGGTCTGTAAGGATGCCCATGCTGTTTTGAATGCGTTTTGGTCAATGGTTGAATCCCTTCCATGTTTTCCCACGCTTTCTCTCCCCTGGGCTCTCCCTCAGCACCGTAAAAGCCGATTTGGCTCATTTTCAAAGGGTTGAACATTTTTTGTGTATTGCAGGTCCCCTTTCTCACCTCGAAGTGATTTTGGTGGAATATCAGACCTTTTCTAAGAATTGCAACCTATTTTTGCCTCTCAGGTGTTGTAATGCAAGTGATTTTGATGTTAAAATAACAATACAAGCCCTGTGATTAACTTTCCATCCTCTGCTTGTGTTGTTTGACTAATTTCTGATTCTTCATTACAGTTATCAGCTTGTGCATGTTGTTTTTTTTTGTTGCATTTTATGACTTGTGTCAATCTGCAGAAGTAAAAAATGCTCACCACTCCTTTGGTGCATCACCTATTAGCATTAGTTTTAGTTTATCTGCATTCTCTATCTCTGTCTCCTTTGGAATTTAGGGTAGGATTAGGAATTTAAACCTCTCGCAACTCAGTAAGTGATAAATCTGATCAGAGGAGTTGAGGAACCAGCCTCTAATCTGAGATTCCTTTCCCATTTTACAAGTCCCACACTTGGGGAGAGGATTCAATGTTGTGCAATCACACTGGATGTCTAAAATATCAAACTAGAAATCTGATCAACATCCAGGGGTGCTGCTGATTTGCAACAACAGTTTTGGCACGCCCGGTGGGACCTTAGAGGTCTTCATCTTCATTGCAACAAAATTGATGTGCATTTGTTGCAAGTTTCTTGCTTTAAAAGAGCTATAAATTACACATCTGGCGACTCCAAGGAAGAAGAATCAACTGGTTTTAGCAGTGCAGACCTGAAAACTCATGAGAAGAATCAACACAAGGTCAAGAGCTGGAGAGGAAGAGGTGTTGTTTGAATATCTGCAGTTATCTCCAAGAATAAGGCAAAGTGGGAGGAGAATCCAAAGGTCTCCATCTCCACCAAACAGAACTCTCTCAACTCCTCCACCTGGTAGGCCTTTCATTCAATCAACAAGGGTTCTAAGGCCAATCAGAATGGCACAAAACAACCCCTATGTCAATTTCACTCGGCAAAGCAGCCCACTTGCTCTCAATGCACAAAATCCAATCCCAAATGCAGCATCATCAAGAACATTCCATACTTCACTCGGAGAAAATCAGACCTCACCGGGTGATCATGTTAAGGATATTGCTAACATTTGTGCAATCCATGAGATCAATGAGATGCAAGTTGTTGTCAAAACCGCTGCATCTTCATTCAAAGGGAAAGCTTTGCAATGGTTCAGGAGTCTTGCCTCAGGTTCTATTCAAAATTGGAATCAACTATGTATAGCCCTCCATGAGCAGTTTGGGGAAAAGGGAGACAACTTGTCCCTTTTGGAGAGCAAATGACAACTATCAAAAGAGCTCCCAATGAGCAACTGACTGATTTTAATTTCAGATTTCAAAGGACTTGGGAGAGAATTCCAGTGGCAGTCAAGCCAACAGCAGAAGGTGCTTTTCTTTATTACCTTAAAGCTTTAAATTTGATATTTCTATGTTAATTCAGTCCATGGGAGGCACAACTATCCCCATTGCTTATAGCATTGCCATTAGAGCTGAAAATTGTTTGATTCAAGCCGGCAAGTTGGCTCCTAGGCCTCCAATGCCATTATTTCCAAGTTTAGAGAGCCCAAGTACTAGCCAAGTGCCTAATTTAGCTTCTATTCCCACTCCTAGAAATCAGAATTCAAGTGAAGCTTCCACTTCATCTTCTAGTGCCTCAAATGAACTTCAAGAAGTCATGAAGCAATTGCAAAATCTAGGTAATGAGCTGGTTACACTCAAAAGGCAACAAGCTCAAGGTTTTAGACCTTCCTTCCAGCCTCAAGCTCAGCCTAACAGTAGCCATATCAACCTCATAGACCACCCAATCCAAATTGCAAATCTAAATCAAGCAAGGCCTCCCGCCAATGACCATTTCAGCCCTATAATCCCAATGCTACATCTCGCATCTAAAGCATTAGTGCCAATACAAAACAATATAGCTCAAGAGTATGATTGGTGTTTCCCATGCAATGAACCTCATAACTAGTCCATGTGCTTCAACGGTGCCTTGAATCAAGCATTAATGGTGACAAAGAATCGGTGTGGAGGGTGAAGGTAGTCAAGGAAATAACCAACAACAAGAAACATTCCAAAGAAAAGAATCAGCTCCAAATGATACCACACTTGTAAACCGGGCAGTAAAGATTTTTGTGGCATGAATCAAATGATTTCCCAAAGTGTCAGCAGCCAACACAAGGTCAAAGAGAAGAAATTTGGGTGAAGAACAACCATTGGCCCCAAGTAATTCACGACCTTCTCACACTCCACAAACTATTGGCAAACAAAATGCAATCCCAAGCACGCAAGGGAGATTGCCTAAAACAACCCCTAGCCAACCCAAATGCCAGCTTGTTGCTGCCCATGTGCAAGGAATGAATGTGCAGCCAAGGGACAACAGAGAGGATACTTCATCTCCATTCAAGATCATTGATCGATGATGAAGAAGACAAATGTAAACATATCAATGTGGGAATCACTATCTATCCTAGGCCAAAGAGATTTGCTACAAGCTGCCATGAAGGACTAGGTCAACTTCAAATCAACAAGTCCAAATGCAAGAGAAGGTGCTCACAAATGCTGCCCAGCTTGAGGGGAATCATGGAGGACAACAAGGTAAAATATTGAAGCCCCCTCCATTCTATGTTTCATTGATCATTGGGAACCAATTAGTACACAATTGCATGATTGATTCCGGGGCAAGTAGTTCAATAATGCCCAAGCAAATAGCTGATCAGTTGGGAATTCAATATGAAACCATATCCAAAGGGGTGGTGCAGTTGGATGGGACAAAGAAGAATAACAATGGGGTGATTAAAAACTTGAGTCTTACTTTGCATGCCTGTCCCAACGTGGTTGTTTTGCAAGATGTCTCAGTAATAGACCTTCCACCACTCTTTGCCCTATGTTTGTCAAGGGATTTCATAGCTAAGATTGAGGTTACTTGTCTGCTGATTGGTCACACATGCTGTTCAGAACAAGATATGGAACCAAAGCCACAATCAGGTCTGAACCTATTGCAAACTTTCACATTGAGCCTTACACTCCAAGTCAGATTAATGCCAATTGTTCAACGTTTGATCAAGAAGATCATCCAAGCACTGATGAAGCTGACACCAAGGTTGGAAGCATCCTAGATTTAACTCTTGATGAATGGGCAAGCAAGGTGCATGCTTTTGATCCTTATCAAGAAATAGAAGAATCTGAGCTGGGAGTCTATTGCATACATGAAGAAAATCAGCCTATTCCTAGCATCACCAAGCCAAACCACAAAGATGACAATGAGGTATGGCAGTTGTTTTTTGATGGATCAAGGAGTAGACAAGGTGCAGGAGGGGGATCCATGCTGGTTTCACCTCAAGGAGTTAAGTATTATTCAACTTTTAGATTTCAGTTTGCATGCTCTAATAACACTGACTGAATATGAAGCCTTGGTGCAAGGACTGCATTGGGCAATCAAGAGAGGAATAAAGAACTTGCAAGTCTTTGGTGACAGTGAGTTGATTGTCAACCAAGTCAAGGGGCAGCATGCTATCAAGAATGATCTACTCAAGTGCTACAAGAACAGGGTGTGGGACCTCATTGAAGATTTTGAGGGCTTTAGCATAAAATCCATTCCTAGAAAAGAGAACCAAGTCACTGACAGAAGCTTGCAGCAATGGGGCAGCCTTTGACGTTGTGGAGAGCATTCAAAAGGACAAGGTACAACCAAACATCCATGTGATTGTGAGGCCTTCAAAGGCTTAAAACAATGTAAGTTGGCAAGTGTTTGAAAATGATCAAAAATCATCCATTTCTTGCAAGAAGAGGCTGAATTCTCACCAAAAATCAGAAAAAGTTGAGCAGCAAGATGGTGACCAAGTGGTGCAAAATGAGAACCAACAAACTACCAAAGGGACTTATTACTTTGGAGTCCATTTTCAATCCTAATGATCAGTTTAGGAAGGAGAAAGCAAACATCCAAGTGAAGGGAGAAGATTCAAAGTGTCCATCTCAAGAGAAAGAGGCAAATCACTCCAAATTGGTAAGATGACAACCGAGCAAGAAAGGTATGAGTTCATACAACTTTGTCAAGAATTCCCGATGTGTTTGCTTGAGCTATGAAGATTTGAAAGGTTTCAATCCCGAGTTAGCTCAACACACCATTGAATTGATCCAAATACTAAGCCCATCAAAGTAAACAAAGGCCACTCAACCCCCACATGGAGCCTCTCATGAGAAAAGAATTGAATAAGTTGATAGAATCAAGAATCATATTCCCTATCAAGCATTCTAGTTGGGTTGCCAACTTGGTTCCAGTAAAAGAAGAGTGGGGAAATCAGATTGTGTGTTGACTTCAGAGATTTGAATAGAGCATCTCTCAAGGATCATTATCCACTTCCTTCCATGGAGCAGATTTTACAAGTTGTTGCTGGCTCCGAGAGGTTTTCACTACTTGATGGCTATTCAGGGTATAATCAGATTATGGTGAAGGAAGAAGATCAGTTCAAGACAACCTTTACAACTAAATGGGGAACTTATGCATACAGGAAAATGCCATTTGGGCTGTCCAACGCTGGAGCTACCTTCCAAAGAGCAATGGACATGGCGTTCAAAGGTTTGATTAACAACATTGTACTGATATATCTTGATGATATCACTGTTTTTTCAAAAATACAGCAGACCACCTCTTTCATTTGAGACAAGTGTTCCAAAGGTGTAGAAGATTTGGAGTCTCCTTGAATCCTAAAAAGTGTGTTTTTCTAGCCCATGAAGGAAAGCTCCTTGGCCACATTGTCTCCAAAGAAGGATTAGCAATTGATCCGAAAAGAGTCAAAGCCATAAGAGCACTGCCATTGCCAAGCCACAAGAAGGCCCTTCAAAGTTTCTTGGGAAGAATAAATTTTGTTCGGAGGTTTGTCCCAAATTTTGCAGCCCTTGTCAAACCTATCACCAAGATGCTAAAGAAAAGCATGGCTTTCAAATGGACAACAGAAGGAAAGGAAAGTTTTGAAGCAATCAAAGAAGCCATCTCTCAAGCCCCAACTCTCATCAACCCGGATTTCTCCAAGGATTTCATCCTCTATGCGTTTGGAGGTGATGATACTATTTCTACAATTTTGGTACAGCAGAAATAAAGACAATGATGAGCAGCCAATTGCTTTCTTCAGCCAAAGCCTGGAGGACTATGAGGTGAGATATTCTTTCATTGAGAAGCATGTTCTTGCAGTAATCAAGAGCTTGAAGAAATTCAAGCATCTAGTTTCAAACAATAAGGTCCAATTGCTGGTTTCTCATGCGGGGGTTAAAGACTTCCTCCTCAACAAAGACTTGAATGAAAAAAGGGCAGGTTGGATTACTCGTGTCATGGAGTATGACATTGAGATCAAAGTCACCAAGTTGGTAAGAGGAAAAGGATTGTGTGAGCAGCTGATCTTGAGCAAACAAGAGGAATCATGCAACGAGAAAGAGGTTGTTTTGGCGTTGCAAGACAACCATGAGCAAGGAAGCACTCAAGAGGAAAATAATGGTGTCCCCACTCCTTGCTGGACCCAAAGTATAATGCACTTCCTAAGCATAGGCCTATGCCCTCCAGAGATGAACAAGACCCAAAGAAGACACTTCAGATTGCAGGTGTCCCATATGCCCTTGTTGATGGTGTTTTATTCAAAAGAGATGTGAATGGAGTACTGCTGAGATGCATTGGTACAAATCAGATTCATAAGGTGCTGGAAGAGTTCCATGGTGGACCAGCTGGTGGTCATTTTGCACCAAGAGTGACAACTCTAAAGATCATGAGGGCTGGTTATTATTGGCCCAAGATTTTCAATGATTGTTATGCATGGATCAAGAGGTGCAAGAATTGTGCATTTTTCATAGGTAAAGAGAGGCTAGCTGCCCTCCCATTGCATCCAATTTCAGTTGACCAGCCATTCATGCAATGGGGTTTAGACTTCATTGGAGTTATTAATCCCAATTCGAGCCAAGGGCACAAGTGGATTTTAACAACCACAGATTACTTCACCAAATGGATCAAGCAAAGAGCACTCAAGGAAGCAAATGAATCTAGATCCTAGACTTCTATGAGGGAATAGTAACCAGATTTGGCATACCAAATACAATAATATCGTATAATGCATCGGGCATTCATCGATCCAAGGTGATCGAATGGGCTGTCAAGAACGGATCTACCTAAGTACTTCATCAAACTATTACCCCCGTGTAATGGCTGCAAAGCTGAATCTACAAACAAGAACTTGTTGAGGATCATTAGGAGGACTCTTGATGAGAATCAGAGGTCTTGGCATACCAAATTGAAATCAGCCTTATGGGCTGATAGGATAACTCCTAAAAGATCTACAGGTAACTCTCCATTCAAGCTTGTTTATGGAAGAGAGGCAATTTTGCCCATATCACTTGAGTTGCCAACATTGGAACTCATGAAACAATTGGAGTTGTTGGAGTTTGAGCCCATGGAAGTCAGATATGCAGAATTGATGGAGCTCCAAGAAATCAGAAATCAGGCATCCCAAGCAATGGAGAAGGATCAAGCTTTGATAAAGAAGACCTTTGATAGAAAGGCCAAGAACAGATCCTTCCAAGTTGGAGATCTAGTGTTAAAATGGGATGCGGATAGAGAAAAACCGGGAAGGCATTCAAAATTTGATGCCATTTGGAGTGGCCCATACATGGTCACAAAGTGTAAGGACAACAATGCTTTCCAGTTGTCTTCATTGGATGGCGAAGAACTGCAGATTCCAGTCAATGGAATCCATCTGAAGCATTGCTACTGAAGGAAATGCTTCACCCTATACATATTAGTTTAGGTTTTTCATTCCTCCAAGTGCTTGTGCACATTGTTTTGTAGATTAGTTTTTCTTTCCCTAAGTGCTTTGGCACAAGCTTGTTGTTTCCCGAGATGTGTTTGCAGGCCTTGCTCCATCAGGTGATATTCCATCTTCCTCCTTGCAATGTTCTAGTCAGTTGGGGTATCAAACAGAGAATTCAATGACTCCATACCCAATGGATTGCTTCAGGAAACTGGTAACTTCATCCAGCAGGCAGATGACCCCTCTGAGTCGCCAAAATTGTTATCCAAAATGTGCCCCTGCTCATTTTTTGTGGCTAACTCCTCTCATTTTTTTCCTCTCTTGTGCCTCAGTCATAATATTTTGCTTTTCAGGCACTCAAAACCTTCTAGAAATGACACCATTGGATAGAGCTCTTTCTCAGCTTTCCAGAAAGGTAAAGTTTTCCTCCTAACTCCATGTATTTTTGAAGTTATGGCTCGGCAGAGTTTTTTGGA